>JAECXF010000020.1:37500-1237500 GCA_018151655.1 Drosophila bocqueti
TCTGGCCCTTGAAGCGACGACGCACTCTATTGTCGATACCCTTGGGCTTGCGCCACTTGTGCTGCAATTAAAAACAGAATTGTGTTACTAAAAGCTTCTTAATAGATGAATTGTTTTTCACTTACCGACAACTTTCTATGCCTGGATTTGTAGTCTGGATCTGTGTCGCGTTGCAATTTCATTTATCGCATCGCCCAACAGCGGCACCTGAAGTTCTCGGTGGATATCAATGTTGAGGATATACCATTCCGCCCCAGTTATGTATCTCAGGAACATGGCCTGAAAGGCTCTAAATGCGGCAGGTAACAAGGACGGTAAAGATCAAGAGCTCTGAAACATAAACCTCATAAAGAAAAATTTTAAAGAAAAATGCAGTAATATAAAAAGTTGTTTTTTGTTTATTTTTTACTAGTAAAAATGCGATCCAAATGTTAGTATTTTTGTAAGGCGTTCTTTGTGTTGTACTTTTTAGTCAGTTTCCAAATTGAATTTACCATCGCGTATCAGATCGAACGTGGCAAAAAAACTCTGATGTATAACTCTGAACAAGTAGATAGATTCAAGGCGTGGATAAATACTGACAGTTAAATTCCAATAATATATAATCAATATAATAATGCAAATGCCGCAGCTCAGTTTCTCAACTATAAATAATTATACTTACAAAAAGAAGTAAATTTCATAAAATACTTGTAAAAACAAACGAATTGTACAGAAAATGCTTAAAATTAGTGTAAATTAAATAATAGCTTGCAATACAGTTAAGAAATGTAAAAATGCAATAGTTGCCGGTGGACTGTTAATTGCCATGGTGATATTGTATGCTTAATGTCAATGTGTACGTATGTAAAACATATATGGAATATGTTATATATTGGTTGCGGTCAAAATAATTGACGCAAGAGCCTTTGAAAAAAGTAATTGATTAAAATAAGTATAAGTAAAAGTCCATACGAAAATATACGATTTCTTATGGTTAAAATATGAACTTCAATTGTGGGACTCATTTGCTATTATTCTGGCTCCATCCTGTTTTGTTGGTAGGTTTAAATATTAAAATGCACTTTCTTCGTGCGTTGATGTCCTTGTCGTTCTTGTCTCGTTTTCTCCGTTTGTCTTTTCGTGCGATATGCTTGTAATAACAGATTTTATTACCACCGAACTAGTGCTGGTTTCCGTAGTGTTACTGTTGGATAAATAATAGGGCGTTTAGTTCAGCGTTTGGATTTTCAATTCTATAGAAAAAACAATAAAATAATTGGTAAAGCAGAGCTCTGTAAAAAGCTCAAGACCAAAACAAAAACTACATTTTTAAATGCTGTTAAATTTACGTCAAACAATGTAAAAATGGCATATACCATAGATAGTTACCTCTTTGATTTTAAGTCCATTAGGTTAGGTATATTAATATCCGGAATGTCATTCATGTTCACAGTGGTAGTGGCTTGGTTTGTTTGCGTGCTAAGCACTGATAACCGACCTACATTTATATATGGATATCATCGTGAATAATAATAAAACAGTAGAATAAATATGAAAGGCATGCAAAACTCTTTGTAAAAGGTGCGACTGTGTTAAAACAAAAAATATTGAACTTTATTTATTGTCGGTTGCGGCGCATATCTAAAATCAAAGGTAAATAAAAGATTAAGAATTCGAATAATTTAATTAGGAACCGAACTGATGACTGATATGGCGTAACACAAACAGAAAAGTATGCGAATTTACGAATTGTTTACAAGACAACACACTGAAGTGGAGGCTATTTGTTAAGCTATGCGTGGTTTACTTACCCACAGTCTCCTCTGTAGTTGACGAACATAATGTGGTTGTCGTGGTATTTAAATGGTCACGTACAGAGTCAACGGTTATGTCACCTATAGAGCTGGGTATGGTCTCGTTGGCACGGTTGGGCGAGTTGCTATTGCTGATTCCATTGGTTAGATGAAGGCTGTTCCGGTCTACGCTAACTTCGACTGGGTTCGAGCGTTGTGTAGCCACCGGCGGCATTATTATGATTTCGGGATTATTAACAACCTCAGTATTGGCGTCCCTTTCTTTATCGGTCTCTTCCTCGTCATTAGCTTGAAGTGCTGAATCTTCCGTCTCCAAGGGCTCAACTTCAACAACGCCAGTTGGTTGTACACATCATGTATAGAGCTTCCCCAGCATTGGTAAAGCAGAGCGACGAAATTCCACTAGATAAAACAAATACGTTATTAAGATTTAATTTTGTATAATATTTAATGTAGACTTACTTGATATCTTCACGTCGCACGGCGGTCGCATTAAGTTGTCTTTTTAGCTCAGGCACTGATAAAACCATAATATCGCCCATGTTGGTCAAGCAAATCAGAGCCATTTCGTGGTACAGCTCTCTACGCCCAGCAGCCGACCTTCCGCTGATATTGATCGGCCCATCTCCTTCGCCTTGTGATCGCGTGGACTTGGTGGGACTGTTGGTGTGAAGACTTTGCAACAACTCTGGCGATATGGGGCAATTAAAAGAGCCAAAGTGGATGCGTCGAATACGAGCCCCCTCGTGGGCGGTTAGCTTATACTTATTAATCGGCTTCAATTGCGGCAGTGAAAATACTTTAAATTGCTCTTCGGAAGCGATAAGAAGGCGATGTGGAGGTGTTCCGTTTTCTCCGGCGTTTAACTGATCTACAGGACAGCCTGTCTGGTCAAAAATGGAAATTCCTACCACAGGCGCACGATGCTTCAATTGAATTTCTTTGGCAAGCTGTGTGGAAATGCCACGGGGTATTTGTGGCGGAGCATTCCCGCTTGCCGGCGGAACTGAAGTCGCAGCAGTTTGCGCTGGCGGCAAATGCAAAAGAAACACAGAGACTGTACTAGAATTTGTTGCTGACCACAAAGTAGGCGACGTTATGTTGTCTGTAATGGATGAAAAACATAAAACAATTTATTAGAAAAAACCCAAATTCACTGAAATTGAAAGGAACAATTAAAATGTATTTACAGATTCCTGATAGCAGCTATCTTTGAGACGATAAAAAAATATATATTTGTCTACGGATAGTGAACAGAAGTCTTCTGGCTTAATAAAATATTTGAAGCAATCATATTGTGAATTGGATAAACCAGGGTTCATTAAATTCATTAAAATTGGCGGAGGATTTTTAAAGTATATAATAACATAGGCGTAGTCACCGTTAGTAACATAAGTTTTCGCGAATAGTAAACACCGCACCATTGATCCCAGCCCGTCGTCAGTATTTCATGCCTCTATTTGCCGCTCAACAGGGCGCGCTTCCAGCTGCACATGCAAATTAAAATTAAAATATTTATCATAAGACACACGTTATAACAATGTCCTGAAGCTGGCCAAAAACCAAATTAAGCCACATTCGTTTTGAATAAGAAAGACACTTACAGTTGTTGGCACTTGATTGGTGGGATTGTTCCGAGTCGATCGACCCTTTCGAAGTTTTCTAAATGACTCCCGCAGTGATTTCTTAAACGACTTTCGACGAGACAGTTGCTCACCGGCACCAGTGAGATCGTTTGGATTTAATGTGCATCGGTGAAAAACTGGTACAAAGTTCTTAAAATCAAACATCACTAGTCCGTGCGCAGTTCCACCGGACACAAGGCCCCAGTTTGCTTCAAGGGCCATGCAAGTGATGCTGGCTGGTGGCAAAACCTGGAGCACTCCCGTTATGTTCACGCCGTTCTGAGTTAAAGGACTGGCCGTTTCTTCCAAAAGGTTTTGCCGCACGTTTAGCTGATCATGACCCTTCCATACGAATCCATCGCGGTCGCTGACTAAATTCATGGAATTGTACTTTAACGGGTTCTTTGCGTCAGAAGTTTCGTCGAAATCTGCAATAACAATTTGGCCTGCTGTACCGCCAACAATTAACTGTCCCGTTTTTGGACAGAGCGCTATTTTTTTTACGGCCAAACGTGGATCATCGGAGTAGGGATCAAAGAGTCCGGACTTTCGAAAAGGCAGCTCTCCCTCATCCAGTTGTTCAGCACTAAGATGTTTCACACTCATATCTGCAGCAGCATCATCCCGATATTCGTGCTCGTTTCCAAAAATAACCTCAGTTTTAAAGTTGTAAATGGGTTTAAGCAATACTCCGGTACAATCCCAGAATTTAACAGAACCATCTTCATGACCAGTTAAGAGAATCTCATACCCCGGGGCTTCGTCCTCCACATCAGACTGAGTGGCATCATCCGGTAATACACCGCCGGTAATAGGCCAGTCAATATTACTGTAGTCAATGTCCTGTTCATCGCCCGCTCTGAGAATACGCTCATACACGCTCTGAGTGACTTGTGAGGCTAGGTAGTTGCATGTAACAGCAGATGCGTGTACTGAGTGAAGGTATGGCGCCTTGATGGCGGAAATATTTGAGTTCGTGAGGTCGTAGGCACAGAGTTCCTCTTCTAGGAGTACAATCAACACTTCAGCAACATCGCTGTCATCTTTGAACGTGACGAAAAAGTCAATGACTTTAGACGTAAATTCTAGACACAGTTTTTGTCCGTCGCTCACGTGTACGGACACGCAATTGTGATCTCCATACGCCGAACGCGGCATGCCGCCGGAGAAGACAATAACATCATTGGTTCTAAAATATATAAAAT
Organism: Drosophila bocqueti; assembly: GCA_018151655.1. Classification (NCBI taxonomy): domain Eukaryota; kingdom Metazoa; phylum Arthropoda; class Insecta; order Diptera; family Drosophilidae; genus Drosophila; species Drosophila bocqueti. Next base: position 42,127 of record JAECXF010000020.1, read on the forward strand.
AATAGTTAACTTATTTTTAGTTGGAAACTGAGATGTATATTTACCCTCGCTTGCCCTTGTAAAGACGATTAATGCTCTTGCACGGATCTGGACCGTAGGGGACGTAGTTGATATTTTGCGGCGGTTCAGCGCTATCGATGTTCCAGGTCGCATACGAACCGTCTGCATGATACCAGCTGAATTCAGATCCAGCTACATCAACTGAAAGTCCAACGCTCTGCCCATGCCCAGGGGCTATGTAGGCACGCTCAACGGAAGACGATTCAAAATCCCACAAAACACAAAGGCCGCGATTGTAGGCAATGAGCAGATTGTGTGGCGCATTTGGCAGTTGGCGAATCGACTCAATTGCACCTGCTCTAACACAACGTCATGGTAAACTACAGGCTCTCTTATGGTGAAGGTATACAGATCGAGTTGGTAGATGTTGCCACCTTCCGTTCCAATCCACAGCACATCTTTGTTTGAAGAACAGCATAGAGAAGATACTTTTTTAAGCTTTCCGTCGAAAGGCAATGTTTTTATGAGCACCAATGTGGTTCCAACAGGCTCCCACAGTATAAGTTGATTTGCTGCTGTTAGTGAAAGGATTCGTCCTGTGCCGTAGACCCACTCCAGTAGCTGAACATTGAGCTCTGCTGCAGAATTGTTCACCAGCGTGTGCTGTGCGTACAATTCGACTCCCGGCTGGCCAAAGACCTTTATAGCTCCTGTTTGCGTGCCAATTGCCATTAGCTTTGATGTAGGATCATATGCCAATGCAGATGGCTTGTGAGGAAAGCCATGCTGTGCCGTCTAGAAGAATAATTAAATTGCCAAATTAACAAAAATGATTTTGAAATATTTAGGTAAATTGAGTGATTTATTTGAAAAGATAATTATATGTCTTTAAGTTCATGTTTCCCAATTAAAATGTTACCTTATCTTATCTAATGAATTCAAGGTTGGCACACAGCAGCATGTGGCGGGTCAGCTTGTGTGATCCTTAGCCGATGTTGGGCATTAGATTCTGGCCCTTGAAGCGACGACGCACTCTATTGTCGACACCCTTGGGCTTGCGCCAGTTGTGCTGAAATAACAAGACAATTGTGTTATTAAAAGCCTCTTAAAAGATGAATTGTTTTCCACTTACGGACAACTTCACTATGATATGAATCTTAAGCTTCCTCGTCCTCTTCTGCGCCGCCGTCGACGATGGCTTGATCTCCTCCCGCGGCACAATGCCCATGAGGGAGTCGAACTGATCGTAGTTGGCAATTGCCTGGGCAATGTCCGAGCGCTGCAGCGTCCGCCGGCGGCTCTCCTCCTTGTGCACCCAAGCGTGCATGGTCAGCTCCTGGATGATGTACTCGCAGGCCTTGGCACACAGCAGCATGTGGCGGGTCAGCTTGTGTGATCCTTAGCCGATGTTGGGCATAAGATTCTGGCCCTTGAAGCGACGACGCACTCTATTGTCGACACCCTTGGGCTTGCGCCATTTGTGCTGAAATAACAAGACAATTGTGTTACTAAAAGCCTCTTAAAAGATGAATTGTTTTCCACTTACCGACAACTTCACTATGATATGAATCTTAAGCTTCCTCGTCCTCTTCTGCGCCGCCGTCGACGATGGCTTGATCTCCTCCTGCGGCACAGACCGATGATAGTGGCTGCTCGCTTCTTTTGCTCCTCGCTGCCCTTGAGCAGCACCCAGGGCTGCTGGGTCTGCATGTAGCCGTTGCCATGACGGGAAATGGCCTTCGCCTTCTCCAGGGAGTTAATATAACTCAGCTCGCGGTTAATCAGGGCCAGCAGGATCAGATCGTCCTGCGTGGCCACTACCTCTGGTACCGTGCTGTGAAAGTTCTTCTCGCAGAAGACCAACGCGCGGTTCACAAAGTTTTCGAGGTTGTTCAGCAGCTCCGAGTTGTTGCGCGCCGCCAGATCGTTCCAACTAAAGCTAGAGTCCTGTCCCTCTGGGCGGGCCGAGGCCAAGTAGCGGGAATGCCCGTCTCCTGGGCATCGTTGCCAAAGACGCCGATGCCGCGGCTCTTGCTGAACTTCCCATCCTCATAGTTCAGATACTCGGTGGCCATGATGTGCGAGACGAGCGTGTGGCCCTTGTTGATGGCCAGGACACTAAACTAGTTAAACGACGATGACACTACCTACCTTTTTATCTTTTTAATGTCACTATATTAATATTTCACTCCACTACACAGCCTGCGAATTATGCGAGTTCAAAAATGTCCGTTGCGCCATTGAAATACGAATGATCTATGCCATTCTCTGCTCGTTCGTTTTTACGAGCGAGGCATGAGTGTGTGTGTATGCATGGCTCCGTTAAGCGACGCCCTTTTATGGCTCGTGTGTGAGAGTGAGATGGAAGACGATCGGCTCTCATGAGAGGCCATTCTTGGTAGATGCCGTTGCCAGCTGAAAAAAATGATCGGCGAGGCAGGCACCAATACTGAGAAGAGAAGTTTCTGATTTCTACCGCCGTTCAAAAACTTTTATGTATGTATGTATGTGTGTGAGTTTTGTTTAAGCATGTCCGCTAGAAGAGCGAAAATGCGCCAAAGCGACTACGAAGAAAAACAACGACGAAGAGTTGAAATGATGACTCCGATGTCTGTACTTATGTATATGTACGAATATGTATGTCGCCGACATAAACTAAAGAATGAGATCTACACTGCCGCAATTAGAAAATGAAAAGATATGTATATGTACATATATGCTTAAAATGTTTGATCCGAAAGGGACACAAAGATGCGACTTTCCTAATTCCCTACAGATTTCCCCCAATGTCTGTTAAATGTTAATTTTAATGCAACTTCTAATAATTTTCAGCATCCGCTAAAGAAAAAAATAAATAAAAATCGATGTTAATATACTTAATAAGACTTCGCTCATTTATTTCCTAAATTATTATATTCCATGTTTATTTAATTTTCTGAAAACAACTTAAAGGGGTTCCTTACAGAGGAATACAGATTAAGAAACTAAAAATATCAAATATTCATCATCACTTAACTTACTAAAAAACAACTCAAAGGGGGGGTTCCTTCCAGAGGAATAGAACAAACCAAAAATATCAAATATTCACCTTCACAAATATACTCCTTTACTTACTGGCTTAGCCGCCAGTGGTCCCTGCCAGGTATATGTCCATTGCTGTTTTGTTGATATGCACAAACTGACGCCTCTTCGGAATAGGCTGAATGTGGGGCAAACGCGTGCCGTTCACCGCATTCAGGCTGAGGTTTGAGTTTGGATCGTCGTCGTCGCTGACATACGATGCGCTTGATGGCGCTGCCGGTGACGGCGAATTCCCTCCTGTCTGGGTTCTCTTGGCCAGTGGCGGCGAATTCCCTCCTGTTTGGGTTCTCTTGGTTGCCGCTGCAGCACTTGTGCTGGGCCTGTCGTCATTGGAGGTGGACGAGTCTAGGGAGGGGCGCGAAACAGGGGGCTCTTTCCTACGCATCGTCAGCCCACCAGGATTTGGCACACTGGGAGAAGACTCCATCCGCCGGCTGCTGCTCTCATCCGACATGCTGGTGCCAGAGGACTCCTGTTCCTTTCGGTATAACTTTTCCAAACTGTTGTAGCAGACTTGGCAAATTGTGTCTCCGAGGCGCATTTCAGAATTGATGCGATGCGCAAACCGAAGCAAGTGCGGATCCGTAACGCGGCGGTTCGGCTCCTTTAGGGTATGTGGGATTAAGGCGCAGAATCTTCGCGGACCCGGACGCGGCGGGTCTTGCGAAGCTGGCTCTGCAACTACTTCATTTTAACTTAATTTAACTTTTAATTTTTAGCAGCTTACCTTTTGTATTGGAAGATTTTCCCGCGTACGGAGCCGTAGCACTCATTTTTTTTTTTTCGTACAGAGCTTGCCGGAAAAGGAACCAAAAGCGAAGAGGAGTGGGACCAGAGTAGGGTTGTTGATAATATATCAAAATATTGATATTTTTAAGAGATCATATATTATATCACTATTCAGGTATCGATATGTCGCTCCTGGAAACATCGGTAGATAAATGGGAAATGTTGGCAGCACTGGTTGCTCGCGTGACCGGCGTTGCCTGACTATTCATTCATTCTTGGAATAGCCCGCCAGACGAACTGAAAAATAACATAATATTTAAATTTCAAACATAATGTTTAAACATAATGTTTAAGGTTCAAAAGGTTTGGGAGCATTTGGCCATTGAAAAGAGCCTTTGAAAAATCGTTTTTTCTTAATTTTCTTAATATATCGGCTCCCAGAGTGTGTGCAGTATAATGACATATGCCAGGACAAAGAATATTTATTCTAGTTTTACTCTGCAAATTTCATTTTAACCGCCAGTTTTTGAGAAAATCACATAGAGAGGCGCGAACTATGAAAACGCAACCAGATGCGAACCAGCTGAGAACCAGTTTCTGAACCAGACAACGGAACCATTAAAAAAAAATACTGGATTTAAATACATTAAGAATTTATGTAATTAAATATAAACTACAACGATTTACCCATAAACATCGCCATTCTAAGCCTTTTTGCAAGCGTTTTATTAAAATCCATGCAGTCGTTCAGGATAAAGTCAGTATCCAGCAAATAAAGTTGTCACGCAGCGCAAAATGTTTATTCTTTTGAAGTGTGACCGCTTTTCTTCTTGTAGTTCGGCATTTTTTGAGGGCCAATGATGCGGTCATACTTTGTTGACAACCGGCAAATTTGAAACATACACACATTCATCTTTTTATGATTTGTTTTAGATTATTAAATGTACCAAGCTATTGACATAAGTTCCGGCGGGTGCGCTTGCCTTGGACTGCCCTAGTATATGTCTAAGGAGCTCGGATGATTGTATATGGGCTCTTTTAGGCATAGGTGGGTGTTCCGTTCAGGGGAAACATGATGGAACCCATACCCATGGAGGAGAAGCTATCCTGTGCCATTGCTAACGGATGCAAAGTGGCCCTTTTTTTTCGATAGTCCTGCATCCTTATTTTTAATTTTACTTTTCGTCCCAGGTCTTTTAATGCAAATTCATATATTTTCCAATTCCAAATATTGTATTTGCTTTATTAAGTCAATGAGGACTGTATTGCTCTTTAATTCGACTTTCCCGATTTTGTTCATGCCGGGATCCATAGTTTAATATGTGAAGGGCGGCGGAGGCAAACGTTGGGCAGCAAAAACATTAAAAATTTTTTTTTTTAGCGTTATGGAAATACTAAATGCGCCCTCAATAATCTCTAAATCTTGCACCTTTCTAGTATTTTCGAAACTGTACTGGATACCACCCTTTGGAACAGACCTGGTGACTAGCTGTTTCAAACTATTTGCCTTCCTCTGCTTGCGTTTTTCTCTGGTACCGTGCTTAAATTGCAATTTTTCACTTTATGCAATTATACTGCATATACCACGGCGATATGACTATGCATCCCTAATACCGAACCAAGAAAAAATTAGACGCTAACTTTTAAAAAATTCTTAGACTTTTCCGAGTGTGTGCAGATATGCACGGTATCTCAAACGAAAGAGGAGAATATTCTCTAATTTCGAATTAAATTAAAAGGAAATTTAAGCGTCAGTTTTCGAGAAATTCAAGTGTTTCCCTTTTCCGACCCCAATAATGAATACTGGTTCATTTACTTCGATAAGACCGCCGCGTGCTCCTATCGATGTATATGACATTTAAATATTATGTTATTTTTCAGTTCCACGTGTAAGCTAGCGTTTGGCGGGATTAAAGCTATTCCAAGCATGAATGAATAGTCAGGCAACGCTGGCTACACGAGCAACCATTGCTGCCAACGTTTTCCCCATTTATCTACCGATGTTTCTAGGAACGATATATCGATACCTAAATCGTGATATAATATATCATCTTTTAAAAATATCAATATTTTGATATATTATCAACAACCCTACTCTGGTCACACTCTCTTTTCGCTATTGGTTTCCGGCAAGGTCTGTATGAAAAAAATTAAGGTCCACGTGTATTTGTAGTAGTTTTTCATAGTTATTTCTGAACTTTGCATCTGTAAATTGACGGCTGCTAACTTGAAGCCAGTCCGTGCCTCTGGATTATAAGAAAGAACAGTTGCTAGGGGCTGTGCTAACGCCGAGAAACTAATAGGTGTTTTTAATTCCGCCATTGCAGCTCCCAAAATGACCATTCGTCCAGCGTACAGACCCAAGATTGTGAAGAAGCGCACTAAGCACTTCATTCGCCACCAGTCGGATCGCTATGCGAAGTTGTCGGTAAGTGAGAAACAATTCATCTATTAAGAGGCTTTTAGTAACACAATTCTGTTGTTATTTCAGCACAAATGGCGCAAGCCCAAGGGTATTGACAATAGAGTGCGTCGTCGCTTCAAGGGCCAGTATCTTATGCCCAACATCGGCTATGGATCCAACAAGCTGACCCGCCACATGCTGCCTACTGGCTTTAAAAAGTTCCTGGTGCACAATGTGAAGGAGCTGGAGGTGCTTTTGATGCAGAACCGTGTATACTGCGGTGAAATCGCCCACGGAGTGTCTTCGAAGAAGCGTAAGGAGATTGTGGAGCGCGCCAAGCAGTTGTCGGTCCGTCTGACAAACCCCAACGGTCGTCTGCGTTCTCAAGAGAACGAGTAAGCTTAAGATTCAAATCATAGCATCCGTAACGCTGCCGGAATACAAGTTTGAAACGTTGAAAACACGCAGTTTTTATAACTTCGTTTTTTGTTGTTGTGGAGAACCATAGTTCGATGATAAAACAAGGCGCATGCTTTGCGATTTGAATGACGTGATTTTTATTTATTTCTTTATTCCTATTTTATATTCGTATTAGTACAAGTCGATGATAAGCGTGGAATTTTTAATAGTTCCATTCACATCATTTAGAATAGTTGAATTAACCGAGCATACATTTTATAAACTCCATGCCTCTTGGATACCAGAAAATTATATTTTGAAGGGACATCGAAATCTGCAATATAATGAAGTAAAAAATAAGGGAATATTGCTAGCGTTCGATAGCCTATTTTCAATTGAAAATAATTAGTTTATTTCAGGACAACGTCGTGATCGAACTGCAAGTGATGCTCCAGCTCCTTCTTGTTTTCGAAGTTGGTGCTGCAGATCAGGCAGAAGCCGCTGTTGTCGTCATTGTCCGAAGACATAATCACGGTAACTGCCTGCTCCGATTCGTCCACGTCCACATGAAGCTCCTCAACTACCTGCTGCTCGTCACCGGGTGCCTCCTCCCTGACGCCGTAGACTAAATCCCCTTCGTGAGTCTTCATGTGCATCTTGAGTGTGTATCGCTCTGTGAAAGATTTGGGGCACACAGAGCAGTAGTGGCGTGGCCGGTTCTCCTTGTGGATGAGGGTGTGATGGTTAAAAGTCTTTCGTGACTTAAACGACACATTGCATATGCTGCAAATGATGGGATTTTCCTCAGCTTCGTGGCGCAAACGGTGGTTGTACAGTAAATTGTCCTGCGAAAACCGAAGTCCGCATTTTTCGCACTGGTACTTCTTCTTGTCCCAGTGCATGCGCATGTGACGCAATGTGTTCACGGGGCGCGAGAAGCTCTTTGGGCAGTAGCGACACTGCTTCTCTGTCTTGCCCTCGTGCACGTTCATGTGCAGCTCTAGGTACTCCTCGTCGCGACGTATTACCCCGCAGATGGGGCAAACATGGTTGGGCTGCTTGGAGTGCTCTTCGCTGATGTGCTTCTGGAGCTGGTACCACGAGTTGTACACCTTTCCGCAGGTGCTGCACTCCTGCTTGACGCGTTTTCGCATTGGCTTGTCTTCGCCGTCGACCTTGGCAAAGTTTTCCTCCGGCTCACCCACTTCCACCTCGCAGAGGAATTCATTCTCGTCGTCGTCCTCGTACTCCCGCTTTATCTCAGTATCTGACTCTTCCTGGTCCTTAACTAGCTCCACGAAAAGGGCCTCCGCTTCGGCATCGGCATCCGTGTCCTCCTCCTCCAGAGGCACCTCCTCCTCCTCCTCTACAAGATGATCCTCGCTGGACTCTGGCGCATCGAATTCTGACTTCAAGGCGTGTTTTAGCTGGTTGGTGAGCCGCTTCTGCGTAGTCATCAGGTTGACCATTATCGTGTCGTAGTCGGACAGTTCGCTAAAGCAGCGCGGACACAGACGGGAGCTCGTCTTTACCTCCAGCGGCGTGTTGATGCAGTTGGCTAGGTGCGTGAGCACCAGGGAAACTGTCTTCTGTGACGAGGGCACTTTGGCCGACAGCTTTTCGTAGCGACTGGTTCCAGAGCTCAGCTCTACAGCGCCGCAAAAGAAACACGAGTCCATTGCGGCTTGGGATGTGTAAGATTTGTTTACAATTCGTGTTTTGCCCGGGGAAATTGTGTATAAAATTTAATAGAGTTGGCAAAAATGCAAGTATCGGAAACTATACCAAAACGCTTCAAATGCAACCGTGAGCATTTTCCAGGGCTGCAAAAGGCGGAGCGCAAGTCTAGTTTTGCAGAAACGGTGGGAATGAAACATGGTGAAGGGAAAATTAGGTGTATACACACATTTTAAATATTTGTCATTTTTTATTTATATGCTTGGAATAATCAATTATATACTAATGAACATTCAATGTGTACTTTTTATTTGGTTTGATTATCTTGACTGAATTACAAATAAAGTAATATAAATCGACATTTTTTTAAATAACATATTAATAAGAAGAAGAATTAATAATATTTGTGATCTGAAAAATTAATAAATCGCACTCGTTGCTAACTCCAAAGGTATCCTGCGTATATGTAATATTTTTGCTTTTTTTTGTTATAAAAGTTCTGCTCCTGCCACAGGGAACTTGTTCATTGGATGATATTGAGTTGTCTTCCAGGGTATCCTTGCAAATTATATTCCTCAGCTTTGCGAGGACAGAATACAACATCTTTATACGCTTAGCAACGCGTTTCGGGTCAAGAGAAAAGGACAAATTGACCACAGCTTTGCATTCTCGAAGGATCAGAATGAAGTCCTTGTGTACCCGCTTGCCATCGTCACCGAGGACGGAATAGTTAGCAGGCAACTGAAAATGATCCACTAATACACTGCCCATCTGAACAATCCAAATAAGGTGGTCATTATCCAGGATTTGTATACTTTCTGCCAGCATATCTAGATAATTATTAATTAGCGAGGAACTGTCGATAATCTCGTGGATGATATTGCGGAATATCAACATCTCTTCATTAAAATGATCCTCCAAGATTTTGGCGTGATGTGCAGACGATGTTGATTCAGGCAACTGCAGAGTCGGAACAATACAAGCGTCCAAAGACTCTAACGAGGCAAGGCAACTGCGTACAATTGTTTTTGTTTTTATATTCTGAGAGAACGCTATGGCCAGCACTCCGATCTGCTGGATGCGGTCCATATTGGTGTCGAATGAAGCTATTAGCTGCTGAGCAGTATGACAACCCGACCGCACGGCTTCCTTTATCTTAACCACCGATGTGTTTTCAAACTCGATTAAGCCAACGAATAACAGGTGCAGAAGGGCCTCATTAAGGTACGATTCTAGGGCATAGAGCGCCCGTTCTAAGGAGAGGGCTTCCAGCTTACGATGGCCTGGATTAGGATCGCCTTCCGCTTCATGGAATGTGGCGCATTCGACAAGTAAGGTCTCAGAAAGTGCCGACAAGGTCTTTTTGTCTTTTGAAATTGCAACGTTGGCAAACGCCAACGCATGGCGGACAATGTGATTCACTATACAAGCAAGCGGATAGCAATCCTCCAAACAATTTTCTTCAAAAATATTAATGGACTTGTTACTTCTTTGAGTTAACTTTTCTATATAGGCATCCAAACGGTCCAACGCCAAATCCATCAGCTCGACGAACGAAGAATCCTCCAGGCTCTTCTTACCATTGCGACTAGTTTTTAGCTGCATCAAAGAGATAAGCAGACGGCGCATACACCAGTCCAATCGATCGAGAAAGTGCTGCTTTATCATCTGCGATGCGTTTGCAATGATACCCTTCTCTAAGTGAGGGATGCAAGCGACGACCTGATGGAGGCACAGGAAGATTGTCTCGACATCTATGTTGTCGCTGCTCGGGGATAATTCCGGCAATCGCGCCTTGAGGTCGCTGGCAAAGTCAAGAAAGGTAGCGCAAAACTCGTTCAGCCAGCCAATATTTCCCGTGCTACTAGCACCCTCTGCAATCAGCTCACTGCACGCATTTAACTGAATTAACAATGCATCCATTTCCTAGAGTGTACACTGGTGAAGATAAACTTTTAGACTAAGGTTGGCCAGACAGCAGAGGGTTCTTATATATGCATACCACCAGGTAGATGATGCACTACGACAGTTGAAAAAAGACATCTGGCTATTTTATTATCAAAATCCAAGTAACTGAATACTATTCTGGCAAATTCCCACTAAATTTGCGATTTTACCTGCATAGGTTAAGGATAATAAAATGTAGAGGAAATGGTCATTTCGAGGTGATGGTAGGGATTTAAGTTTATGATACATACGCGGGATTATGTACTTATGGGTACAGATGGTAGCTGCTTACAGATAACTAAACATAATTCTTTAATATATAGCTGCAGCCGCGGTCTTTTCCTCCTTCACTGCCGGCTGATGGACGCGCTTGTGTACCTTAAGCGTGTACTTGTCGACAAATGACTTCTCGCAGTCGGGACAAGGATATCGCGGTCGATCGGCCTGATGGGTGCGCAAGTGATGCTTGTAGGTCCTCTTAGTTTTAAACTGTTGGTGGCACACCTCGCAGATCAGAGCATTCTCTTCGGCATCGTGACGCATTAGGTGGTTGTACATCAACCAAGAGAGCGAGAACCGCTCGCCGCATTTATCGCATTGGTACTTCTTCTTGTCCCAGTGCACTTCCATGTGACGAAGGACGTTGCGCTTGTGGGAGAACTTCTTGTCGCAGTAGCGGCACTCCAACTCCGTCTTACCCTCGTGGAGATTCATATGCAGGTCGAGAACCTCGTCGTCCTTGACCTTTAGACCGCATATATTGCAGGTGGTAAACTCGTTCTTCTGACAGTTGTCAGTCTTTATGTGCCTCTCCAGGATCTCCTGGCTGGAGAACATCTCTCCGCAAATGTGGCATGGTATGTCCACGTTCTCAAAGAACTTCTCCTCAGACGAGGACATGCTGTCCTCAGCTTCGCTAAAACGGAAATCTTCATCAAGCATCTCCTCTTTCATAAACTCCTCCTCTTCTTCCTCCTCTTTCATTTCCTGCGGCACTTCGACCGACTGTGGAGTCTCCATCTGTATATTTTGCGTGGGGTGTAGGATCTTGAACGCAGGCACTTGTACCATGGGCTTGGTGACCTGCTTCTTGCCCGTCGGCTTGAACTCGTCTGTTCCCTCTCCTTGCCGGCATCCTAGAAGCGCATCTGCAATCTGACGCTGAACCTGACTGAGGTTCCGTACCAGCCTGTCGTAATTGAAAAGATACTCCAGGCAGTCCCGACAGGCGGCTGAGCTGGGTGTGAGGTCCAGGCGCTGGTTTATGATCTTCTCAAAGTACTTCAAAATATCCTTGATTGGTTTAAAAGTGCCTGGCACTATGCAGCCTGTAAAAATGTTTTCCCATTAGATTTTCCCACCAAGCACTTCATCCAGCCTCACCTTCAATGAGCTGAAAGACGACTCCCACGGACTTGATCTTGCCGCATACAAAGCAGAACGGGCGCGTTGAACTCATTGTTGCGTCGCTTAAAGATAGTAGGTCGAAAAAACAAATAAATTGGTGTATTTTTTATTAATGTATGCTTGGAAACTAGAGGTGGAGAAACATCGATGGAAACTTCGATGCTTTGTTTTAGAAACATCGATATGATTAGGCAACTATCGATGTTTTAAAGCTGCCAAATAAGTAAAATTAAGCATTCATATCAACTTAGGTTTTATGGTATTATATGGTATTATAATTTTAGTCAGAAGATTGAAACGCAGTAAAAGAGTAATTTCCGAACCTATGAAACTTTACAGTTTGTTTTGTTAATATTTAATAAGATACAGGAAAAACGTAACCTTTTCTTTTAATTTATTACTTTAAAATGTCTTTCTTCTTATTTAATGCAAATCTGATTACTAGAATTCCTTTTATTTTAAAAACATCGGCGATACATCGTTTTAAAACATCGACGGCCGCGAACATCGATGTTTCTCCACCTCTAATGTATCCCTTTGTATAAAATCATCGATAGTGGCATTCAATGCCAGCTCTAGTTTTCCATCTGCCGGCAAAAAATTTACATTTACCTGGCAACAAATTTGTTTGAGTTAGTAACAAAAAGTACCCGTCGGAAAACAGCTACCTAAGTCACAAGCATGAAGATCGAAGAAGTTAAAAGCACCGTGCGTACCCAGCGCATAGCCGCCCATAGCCACGTGAAGGGACTGGGATTGGACGAGACCGGATCTGCCCTGCAGAGCGCTGCAGGGTTAGTGGGCCAAAAGGCTGCGCGTGAAGCAGCCGGCATCGTTGTAGACCTGATCAAGTCAAAGAAAATGGCCGGCAGAGCTCTGCTGCTGGCTGGACCGCCGGGCACTGGCAAGACCGCCATCGCCCTAGCCATCGCCCAGGAGCTGGGCAACAAGGTGCCCTTCTGCCCCATGGTGGGCTCTGAGGTATTTAGCAACGAGATAAAGAAGACCGAGGTGTTGATGGAGAATTTCCGCCGCTCCATCGGGCTCCGCATCCGTGAGACCAAGGAGGTGTACGAGGGCGAGGTCACAGAACTTACTCCCGTGGAAACTGAGAATCCCATGGGTGGCTATGGCAAGACCATCAGCAACGTGGTAATCGGCCTTAAGACGGCCAAGGGCACAAAACAGCTAAAGCTCGATCCAAGCATTTTCGATGCCTTGCAAAAAGAGAAGGTGGAGGTGGGGGATGTCATCTACATAGAGGCCAATAGTGGAGCAGTCAAGCGGCAGGGACGCAGCGACACTTTTGCCACTGAGTTTGACCTAGAAACCGAGGAGTACGTGCCTCTGCCCAAAGGCGACGTGCACAAGAAAAAGGAAGTGATCCAGGATGTCACTCTACATGACCTGGATGTGGCCAATGCCCGTCCGCAGGGCGGCCAGGATGTGCTCTCCATGATGGGCCAACTCATGAAGCCTAAAAAGACCGAAATAACAGGTGAGGTCTTATTTTTGTTGTTTATCTTAAATATCGATCTCTACACACTTTCTGGTTTCCAGACAAACTACGCTTGGAAATCAACAAGGTGGTGAACAAGTACATTGACCAGGGAATAGCAGAGCTGGTTCCAGGTGTCCTTTTCATTGATGAGATACACATGCTAGACCTGGAGACTTTTACCTATCTGCACAAGTCGCTGGAGTCCCCCATAGCCCCAATTGTGATTTTCGCCACCAATCGCGGACGCTGTGTGATTCGGTAAGCGTTTAGAGTATCATAAGCGTTATCTACTTGGAATCCATCCATATTCGTATATTCGTATTCGTACCAGTAACATTTCAAGTTCCCAATGTTATAAGTTGTCTTGGTAACTCCGAGGCACTTTCTTTGGAATGGGAAGCCACTACCTTCATATATAGTATTTTACGAGGAGTACGCTCTCTCTAATCCCAAGTTGATATATTTCTAAATATTTCACAGTGGCACCACCGACATTGTTTCGCCGCATGGCATTCCGCTGGATCTTTTGGATCGCCTGTTGATCATCCGCACTCTACTGTACTCCACCGCCGACATGGAGCAGATAATCAAGCTGCGCGCCCAGACGGAGGGTCTTCAGCTGGAGGAACCCGCATTCGGGCGCCTGAGCGAGATTGGGACCAATTCTACACTGCGCTATGCCGTACAGCTCCTGACCCCTGCTCACCAGATGTCCAAGGTGAACGGTCGTAGCCAGATCAGCAAGGACGACATTGAGGATGTGCACTCACTTTTCCTCGATGCAAAGCGCTCTTCGAAGCATCTTTCCGAGAAGAACAATAAGTTTATGTTGTAAGTTTGATTGTTGCGCCGGAATAGTAATTCCATTTGCACCAAATAAACAATTGATAACGATTTGAGTCAAAGGTTCTATTTGTTAGTAATATTAAAGAAATGGAATAAGCGCTATGGCACAATAAATTATTAATAAAAAAAAAGTAATTATTGTTAGTTTGGCGGGTAAAACCGGGAATTAGAGACTGGAGAGAGGACGATCATCGCCTCTGATATTTATGACGGACTATCAAGTCCGTGGGGTCCTTGGCAAGGTACATTTTTTTCTTAGTTATGATCGATTTTCGATCAAGCTCCCTGATCCAATTGCAAAATGCGGAATACAATCTTTCCAAAATTAGCTTTTCCTAATTTTATTTATTTTAAAGCAATAAAATAAATAAATTTTACCGATTCGTACATTCCATATCCGGTTCGTCCATTCGCTAGCATGGTTCCGAAGATGGGGTGGTATAACCGATTCGAGACGTCCGGTTCGCGGCTCAGATAATTCCTAAAAAACGCCGTCGTCGCGTCTCAGATAATTCCTAAAAAACGTCGCCGGGTCGGCAAGGGCTGTTTTGGAAAATATGCCGAGAAAGGGGCAGCCACACAAACAATTTATTAATTTCAAAACGAGCGGTTCGAATAATTTTATTCCTGAAAAAACGTCGGCGGGTCGTACACAAGAATCGAAGTTAAAAACGACAATAAAAAGTGTTGACCCCTAGCAACTGAGCGAGCATCAAACAAAAAGTAAACGCCAGCGCATAGCGATTCTAGGAAGTAAAAATGTTGTCACGACCGAGGTAAGCTTTTCGTATCCCCTGACAAGGCGCAGGATGTGTGTGCGCGTGTGTTTGCGCGTGTGTGTTTGCGGTAGTTATGCAACATTTCGGAGGAGCTGCCCCAGCTGGTAGCCCAGTGACCTAGTCAGACGAGTCGCCGCCAAGGCGTTGTGTATATATGTGTAGCCACCCCTCCTTTGTGCACCTCATTTCTCGCTTCTTTGCGCAGCTTTCGTTTTCACTGTCACGCAAAATACAAACAAACTACGCACAGGGATTCCCTGGCCGTGCGAGTGAGAACGGAATTCGCACATGGCTTGACATTGACCCTATATTGGTGCTTCTCGCTCGCACCGCTTGCTTGCATTTTTTTTTTGGCTAACAGCTGTTCCCGAAAAACCGTTCACTTTCGTCGCGAATTGCATAAGAGTTTCCTAATTGGATTTTACCTTCTTTTATTTTTGGGGCTGCCAAAAATTAGACAGCTGAAAAAATCAATAAAATACAGAGGCAGAAAACATATGTTTAGTTTTTGAAAAAAGTTCAGTGCTGTGTTAGGTCGAGAAAGTACCCTATAAAAAGCTTTGAGGTCCTGGAACAAGGTCTTATGTTTCCTGAAACTGAAATTACAATTACAATTTGAAACTTAAATATATATGTATGTATATACTGTCTTTTAAATACGAATTCCCCTTCAAAACACTATTAAATAATTAAGTATTATTTTCCTTGCCGCTTAGCCAAAAAACAACACCTTCACTTCCATGGACATTTGTATAGTCAAAGTACATACATATATTCGAGAAATGGTCTCGCAAAATTCTAAATTTAGTGTGTATACCGAAAAAATTTATGTTTTGCTTCGCTTTGTAAGCATTTTTTCGTTGCCAAGTTCATCAGAAAAGGCTGCTCTTCGCCCCCTCTCTTTCCCACGCACATCGTTAGCCAGCAAGTAAACAAAAAAGCAAAAAAAAACTCATTTCACAAGAAAAAAAAAGAGTTTGTTGAACTTTGCTTAGCTTTTGCTTGGACTTCAGTTATGGAAATGTTCTTAGGGCTTTGGTGGGGCCCTAAAAATAATTAATAGTAGCCCCGCACACTATCTTCCATATAAATATCACGAAAGCATTTACGACACGCACTTATTCCGTGTAGTTTTCAGCCAGAGATATGCGAAATGGAAATTGTTTAGCACTTGACGCCGCGCGGCTCATGTGAGTGGCATTCAAACAGTTGAGCGAAAAAATTGACGAATGATAGTCCGGTCACCGGTGTTACCTAAACGATAATTATCAGCTTGAAGTGCTTACAGGGGCGCCCGGAAGGGGTGTCGTCATGCGGTTCTCCCCATCGCGCACGTCATTAACCGGTTTCAACCCGTCCAGAATCGCCACAGATCCTATACCATAATGCCACCACGCCAAACCCCTCGCCGAGCATGATTCCATCAATGAACCGCAAACAAAATTAGTCACACGCCTCCGTTTCTGCTATATGCCCTCATAGTAATTAGCACCATCTACATCTAATGGAATTGAAAGCTAGCGAAAAACACAGTCGTCGTGTCACACCTGTGGTCAGTTACATAGCGCTTTATCCCCTTAAATCGTAGATGGGCGCGAAAAGTACTCTTTAAGCAAATAAGCAAAGCTTTTGGAAGACAGAAAGGGCCCAAGATTAAGCGTAAGAATGGCAAAAACCAAACATAGAATTTAAAATTTTTATATCCTAACTTGAATTTAACTATGAAATAAATAGCCCGAGGAACTTACTTTACAATTTAAAAGTTAAAAACAAAACCAACACATAGTGATGAATAAAATCACAGTGTTTCTGTCAACTTAGTTTTTGTAAGGCTTTCATTTAAAATACCTATCCACGCTCTTAAAAAATCTACCTTTCATATAATAACAACTTGAGATAATGAGGTGTTTTCTTTATCATAAGAACTATTCATACTTGATTTCAATTAACTCCTGATGCGTTACGATTTATAAGTGTGTAATCTAATCTTCAAAGATCACTTGCAAGAATTAAAAAAAAGAGCCCAAGTTCAATAATCAAACTTAAGTACTTGTTTTGCTTTTTATTAATACAATTAAAATAACACTTCAAAAGAATCATGTAACTAGGAAGTTTTTTGCTATAATAAAACCAAACAATACCCTTCAAGTGATTTCTTTATACATATAATTATTATCTATAAATAGAAGACAGTCAGACCCCCCCCTATCGATGAAATCTATGGAAAGTATTCGTAGGAACTGATTTACAATTGCATTTTCTTCGTTAGGTAGAAACTTACCTAAATTAATACCATCTTGATTAGTACATTTTTTAATAATGCTTAAAAATGAAACAAAGTAATGTGCACCACTTATTGCTAATATGATGATCGTAACCGTGTCCAGATTTTTATCATGATGTTGTCGCCAGGGGCCAGCCCATCCATCCACCCCTTCCCTTATCTCTGGCGGGTGGGATCCACTGGGGACAGCTGTAAACAATGCGGCTTAGTTTCTTCCTCCTTTTCCGTATTTTCGTATTTTCGTATTTTATTCTGGCGTGCCCCACGCGGTGATAAACAAAAAGCAGCTGACGGCGACCTTGGACATGGCTTTTCGTTCCATAGAAGTGCGAGTGATGGGGACATGTAATGTCAAGAGCGCCCGGAAGGGGGATTGCTCCAATTGCTCTCCGCTGATAAATGACACACACACGTAATGCAATTTTGCCATTATTATTTATATTGTTTTTCTGTTTGCAGTTTGTGCGGAACTGTGGGCAAACTGTGCCGCTGCAGTGCTTCAGCCACTGCCACAGCAGCGGGCGCCACATCAGCAACAGTGCCGGCCACACGACGATACCATGAGGTGGTGGGTGACATTATCACACCCTCGCAGGTGCGCGGAATCGATCACATTCGCGATCCTCGTTTAAATAAGGTAAGGAAGAGGGTGGATATTATTATATCCGTAATATGACTGCATTTTTGGTTCAAGTATTAATTACGTGACAAATAATTAACTGATAATGACAAATATAGGTGAATTTTGATTCTTAAACTATCATTGATAAATTTCAAGATTGAAATTTAAAACAATGTCCTTGGGGTTCACTTAATTTATCAATTTATCTCATAATTGATCACCTTTTTTCCCCTCACCAGGGCCTGGCCTTTACCCTCGAGGAGCGACAGACGCTGGGCATTCATGGCCTGCAGCCCGCCCGCTTCAAGACGCAGGAGGAGCAGCTGCAGCTGTGCAAGATCGCCGTGAATCGGTACACGGAGCCGCTGAACAAGTACCTGTACCTGAGCGATCTGTACGATCGGAATGAGCGTCTGTTCTTCCGTTTCCTCTCCGAGAACATCGAGGATTTGATGCCCATTGTGTACACGCCCACAGTGGGTCTGGCCTGTCAGCGCTTCGGCCTGATCTACAGGCGTCCGCACGGTCTCTTTGTGACGTACAACGATCGCGGCCACATCTTCGATGTGATGAAGAACTGGCCGGAGCCCAATGTCCGTGCCATCTGCGTGACGGATGGCGAGCGAATCCTGGGACTGGGCGATCTGGGTGCCTGCGGCATGGGCATTCCCGTGGGCAAGCTGGCCTTGTACACGGCTCTGGCTGGCATCAAGCCCCACCAGTGCCTGCCCATTGTGGTGGATGTGGGCACCAACAACATCGATCTGCTGGAGGATCCCCTGTACGTGGGCCTGCGCCAGAAGAGAGTGGTTGGCCGGGAGTACGACGACTTCATTGACGAGTTCATGGAGGCGGTGGTGCGGCGATATGGCCAGAACACGCTCATCCAGTTCGAGGACTTTGGCAACCACAATGCATTTAGGTTCCTGGACAAGTACCGCAACACATACTGCACTTTCAACGACGATATTCAGGGTACAGCCGCCGTTGCCGTGGCCGGACTGTATGCTTCTAAGCGGATTACAGGCAAGTCCTTTAAGGATTACACCTTCCTGTTCGCCGGCGCTGGTGAGGCGGCCATCGGCATTGCCGATCTCACGGTCAAGGCCATGGTCCAGGAGGGTGTGCCCATCGAGGAGGCCTACAACCGCATCTACATGGTGGACATTGACGGTCTGCTGACCAAGTCCCGAAAGGTGGGCAGCCTGGAGGGCCACAAGGTCAATTATGCCAAGGATATTGCGCCCATGACGGATCTCGCCGAGATAGTGTCCACCATTAAGCCGAGTGTGAGTCTTGCAGCCTTTTGATGCGATTTTAAGTTTTGATTATTAAATTATAATCACAAACTACTTACAGGTGCTCATTGGTGCTTCCGCCGCTGCCGGTATCTTTACGCCAGAGATCCTGCGCACGATGGGTGACAACAACGAGAGACCCGTGGTCTTCGCCCTGTCCAATCCCACCAGCAAAGCAGAGTGCACCGCCGAGGATGCGTACAAGCACACGGATGTAACAAAACGCAGTTGTCTCCTTACCGAGATTCCCATTAATCCACCAACTCTCCCTCTAGGCTCGCGTGATCTTTTCGTCGGGCTCTCCCTTCCCACCGGTCACAATGGGCGACAAGACCTACTATCCCGGCCAGGGCAACAATGCCTACATCTTTCCGGGAGTCGGCTTGGGCGTGATCTGCACGGGCACGCATCACATACCCGATGAAATGTTCCTCATTGCCGCCCAGGAGCTGGCCAACTTTGTGGAGCCCAGTGACATTGAGCGCGGATCGCTGTACCCGCCCCTGTCTAGCATCCGAGATGTGTCCATGAATATTGCCATTGGCGTGACCAAGTGCGCCTACGATAGAGGTAAAGTGCATCGTAGTTTATAGATGGGAGTCCCCCTTTTAATTTCATTTAAAAATGTGATATTACCGGTTTTATTCTAATTTAGGCCTGGCATCTACCTACCCGGAACCGCAGGACAAGCGCAAGTGGCTGGAAATGCAGCTGTACAACTTTAACTACGAGACCTCGATGCCGGCGACCTGGGTCTGGCCGCGGATGCCCTACATTAAGACTCGTGAATTAGTGCCCACGGATCTCTATGGAAAGCAAAGTGAAATATAATTTTTTTTTCTCTATTTCTTATTCTAGGCGAAGAAAGCCCGCTCATTGCCGCCATCAAATAAAAGCATTCAAGATTGATGGCACGCCACCAACCACTCTGTTTTGCATCCTATAACCCACTCTACTACTTCCAAAGCGTACACCATCAGCACCAAGCCACCAAGCAACAACCGACTACTAACCCAGCCTACTTTAATCTAGAAAAAATTCTCAAGTGCTCACTCCGTTCTATAAATGTTTTCGCGAGACCCATTGGCTGCCCCTACCGGTGGTCCCAGCTCTCGGCCACTGCCTACGACTTGTTATATTGTTAATATAGGACTCTGAGGAGTGGCAGAGAACTGCGGGCGGCAGGCTGGGGGAGCCGAGGGACTCCTCTCCTAAATGTATTTCTCAAATTGTTTATAGTTAATGTATTTATGAAGTGTGTTTTGATATTTGTATAAACCTACCATGTTTATTAATTATTTGTGATACCAAACGATATGACGACGACTGTGACAATGACGCTGACTACTACTAAGCCTCTGAAAAAGCAATTACGCAGTATTCTATCCTGTATCTGTATTAACTCTGTGCTATCTTTTTGGTTTGCTCTTTTCTTAACCATTCTATTGGCTTTACCTCGCCGCTTATCTTGTAACATGACATAACATGACATACTGCATCCCGCCTACCGACATGATTCTTCTGCTCCTACGCCCTAAACTACTAACTCTGGCGGCGGCATAAGCGAGCTATGCAAAAAAATCACTGCTTAAACTCACTCCTCACCCCCAAAGAAAATTCGACAATTGATTGATTTATCTATGCCATGTTTCCCTCTTTCGTTGCCATACAGAGAAAAAAGAAGAAATTATGTAAATTATCCCGACCGCAGATGCTAATAACTGCTACCGAGAACTGGTGAGAGCAACCCAACCAACCAACCATCCAAGCAACCACTTGATTCCACATGTAAAGCAACTTAATTCGCTGCCGATAACCTCCAACTATCTTTTACGATTATGATTTCTCGACCGTCTTAAGACTCCTTATATCGCCAGAGATATATCCGAGTGACTATAATTATGTTTGTTGTTGAGCCGTGTCTGATATTTATTAACGCAATTAAGCAGCAGCAGCAGCAGCTTTGTTATAATTTATTGTTACCAAGGTCAAGCTCTAAATGTATCCATAACTATACGAACCCCCTGCCCCCTGATCGATCGGACCGATTCAGCCATTGTACCACTGACTAGATAATGATGATGTGCGATAAACAATAAAATAAAAAGTACACACATGTTGAAGCAAAAATAGTGCTAACTGAAATCCTTTGGAGCAAGTATTTTCTTACAGACGCCGCTCTCCTTTGTTCGCTTTGGCTAAAAGCTTTCCATTTCCGAGAGAGAAGAGATGAGTTGTTCCTGGAGCAGTGCTCTTTCAGCTCAGGTTGCTTATTTATATATTTTTATTATTTAATTCCTGGAAATAAGATGTGCAATATATACATTTATTCGTTTATATTTTCATTTTGTTTATTATTTAACCAAAATATTGTATTTTTATTAGTTTATGGTGGTGATTTATACCCTTGTTTCAGAGAGATTCTCCCAGAGAGGATGTTACTATCTGCGGCTGGGCTAGTGCTATCGAATGCTGAATAATATTTCGATTTTCCCATAAATTGCTATATATTATGGTTCTCTATATGAATTGAGACGGCTGAGCTTTGATTTAATCTCGATTTCGCTCTCACAATCAGAGTTCCGGCGGGGAAATACACTTAAAACCCGATTGCTTGTCGCGCCATCTCCCAGTCGAGCTTGGAGCGTTGGGGCCTCTGTTGTCTGTCAAGATCCCGCCGCGCGTCGTCACACGCATCAGTACAGGTTTCAACGTTTCTCGGATCAGGTCCCAGATCAGCAGCACTCCAGCGCTATGATAAGCGGCTGCCGCCTCGTCGTTGTCATTGCCATCGCCCTCGCCGCGCTGGGAGTGCAGGCCGCTCGAGCAGGTTAGAGGAGTTCTCGGAACGCGGATCCGCGCGTCTATGCAATGCTATAATATTGGTATCCAATTACATGGGCCAGCCTACGCCGACGAGTGCACCACACCCGATGGCGATCAGGGCCTCTGCATGCCCTTCTCCTCCTGCCGGAACATCGAGGAGCGGCTCATGGAGAGCCAGAAGGCCGGACAAAAGGTGCCGCCCGAGTATGCCAGCTATCTGCAGAAGGCAACCTGCGGGGAGTTCAATGGGGTGGTGAGTGAATTGATTAAGTAAATACTTAAGTTAATAATTAAACTGTCAAAATTCATGATTTTAATTGACTTGTCCTTACGAATTGCTTACTTAGAAGTAGCCTTTTTGTTTACAAATTTTATAAATTTAATTTATTTGCCTTTTTTTGCAATAATATATTTACATATTTTCTATAACCAAACAACGAGTTTTATTTGCAATCTGGCGATATTTACATATAGAAAGCAATTGCAGTTCAAAGACTTAACTTGACGGCGGCTGTCTAAGTGAATATATTTCTTGGTGATACAGATAAGAGTGACCTGTGATCTACAACACCTATCACAGTTTAATTAAGGATATTATTAAACATATCTCTTGCTTCCTTGTAGCGACACTTCTGCTGTGCCTCGTCCCAGATCCAGCACAATTCCAAGGTGATGAGCCTGTTCAAGGCCGAGAACTTCGACTGCGGCAACTTTGTCAGCCATCGGGTGGCCAACGGCTACGAAGTAAAGCTCTCCTCCAGGCCTTGGATGGCCCTGCTCCGCTACAATCGTTTTGGGGAACCGCAGTTCCTTTGCGGCGGTGCCCTAATATCGGACAGTAAGTGTCCCTCCGTTGGATTATAATTTCCGATATTGAGTATTACAATTATTCTGAAATGTTGCAGGATATATTCTAACGGCTGCCCACTGCGTGTCAGGACTCGAGGGTGAGCTGTAAGTGCAAACATCAATTAGTAATATCTTGTGCAAGTGGGTTTGGTTTGTCACTCAAAGCACTCCCTAATTACTTTCAGCTACGAAATCCGCCTGGGTGAGCACCGAATATCCACGGAGAAGGACTGCCGCAATCAGGGGCGCAAACCGAAGTGCGCTCCACCGGTGGTGGATGTCGGCATTGAGAAGCATCTGATCCATGAGCAGTACGATACCCGACACTACCTGAACGACATTGCTCTGCTGCGCCTGAATCAGAGTGTCACCTTCCAGAGTAAGAGATGGGAGATTCAATCCCCTGACTGTAGCTAATGTCATCACCTTTCTTCCAGAGCACATCAGTCCCATTTGCCTGCCTGTCACCGACGAGCTGAAGCAGAAGGCAGAGCAGATCAATACCTACTTCGTGACAGGCTGGGGCACCACGGAGAATGGCTCCACCTCGGATGTGCTCCTTCAGGCGAATGTGCCGCTGCAGCCGCGAACTGCCTGCTCTCAGGCCTACCGCCGGAACGTTCCTCCCTCCCAGCTCTGTGTGGGCGGTGGTGATCTCCAGGACTCCTGCAAGGGCGACTCTGGTGGTCCGCTGCAGGCTCCGGTCCCCTACCTGGGACAGTTTGCCCCACGCATGGTGGAGTTCGGCATCGTCAGCCAGGGCGTGGTCACCTGCGGCCAAATCAGTCTGCCGGGTCTGTACACAAATGTGGGAGAGTTTGTCCAGTGGATCACGGACACCATGGCCAGCAATGGCCTCTGAGAGGAGGAGTCGTCATCATTATTGTTAGAGAGTGTCTTAGTGATTAGTCAAGTCCAAAAAATATACGATACGCATATGTGTGACTTATTTGCTGTTTTTATTGGGTACTAATTTGGCATTAAAAAATAACTTACAAGGGAAATTCAAGGAAATAGAATACCTTGAGTATTCATTTCATTAAAAAAATGGTTTAAAATATACTAGGCTTTCTCTATAAACAATTCTATTGTTAAAAAAAATACTCATCAGAAAATTGTGCAATGGAATCCCAGTTTTTAATTTTTTGTAGCTTTCACGAGATACCCACAACAAAAAACAGCCTAGTTTACCTAACTTACTTGAAAAGCTATGATCCATAAATGGCGTTATACATAAATCTTAAGATATATTAAATGTAAGACAGAGATTTATCCAGTTGTTCATTCTCGTATCATCAATATTGCTTTGCACTGACGCTTCCTATGAAATGAATCATAGGTAAACATAGTATACTCGTATATATTATTTATTATTCAATGGCTTTTATCTAGCAGTTTGAATATTAACCATCAGAATTATTGCGCAATGTGACGTACGAAAACCATTGAGATGTAACTGACTCCCCCCAAAAACACTGGGAGATAAGCTTAGTCAGAGGAGTATTGTTTACGGATCAGGAGTTTCGTAACTGATATTATTTATTGATTCCGCGACCTATCCAAAAGGGCATGACTGGCGTTCTAAACTTGGCAAAATAAAACCGCAAATTTCGGGGGTTTTTTGTTCGCACGCATCGCACATTTTAAGACCCAGCCCCGACGACGATGCTGGGAATTTTTGCCGCTGGAAATTCCATGTTACACATATCCAAAAGAACGGGTTTCGATCTGGCGCTCAGGTTGCCGTCGCCGCTGCTTACCATGGGGAATGGGGAACTTGAGATGTTGGAATTACTACAGCGAATTAATTGCGAGAAAAAGTACCGATTCTAATGGATGTTCAACCCACACCTGGTCGGGGGACGCGTGCCAGTCCCCGGGCGAGGCACGACTACAAACAACTACTTGGACGGGAGAATGGCAAACGAGAGACTCCCAGTAAGAGAAAGAAACTTGTATTCAGAGAGAGACTTGTTGTTTTGAGAATCTATGGGAGGAGATCGATCTATTCGCTCTGGAGGGGGGTTTCCTGGAACTTAATCGCTTTTCCCACGCTCCCCGATCCAAGACAGTTTACCTATGAGTGGGCCTCGACTTTTCCCAGGGGCAAACTTTAAAACGTACATTTATCTGTAGGAACAAAAATTAGTATATTACTTGTCAAAAGATTGATGGCTGAGTTCTGGATTATCTTTTTTTCTTTTGGATCTCTTCTATCAATCCTCCAGCCTAAGGACGAGCTGCTGCAACCTCCTGTCGATATCACTGGCGGACATTTCGTACTGTGTCAGCAAACGCCTGAGCTCCACGTCGAGCTGAGCAGTCTGATTGGTGCCAGAAGGATTCATCTTGCTGGAATTTGGCTTGATTTTGACAATTGTGGCCTTAGCCAGGAGTTGCTTTGGGTCCTCTCCATTCTCCACCTCGGTCATCTCAGCTTGGGACTCGTTCAGGTAGATATCCCTGAGCTTGGGTCGCCGTCTCGGGGGGTAGTTTGGTAAACGTGGATTGCAGATCCTTAGCCTGCTTGCCTGGGGATTCCACCTCGGGATGGAGGCGGTGATGCGCGAGGTCCTTCTACATAGTTCTGTCCCCAACTGAAGGGTATCGTCAGCTGCTCCCTCGTCTTTTTCCACATATTCAATTAGGCGCTGAAAGTTTGGACAAGGACGCCCAACGTCGCAGAGCAACTGGCAGGAAGCCTGTTCCATCTTGGGAGCTGGGATTTCCATCAACCTTAAATAAGCACTACACTTCTTAACAAATTTTACTATAATTTAATACATTTATGAAATAAGTTTAAATTGGGAGAATGCATGCTTTGTTTAGACAGAGTCTCTGGTAATTTATTTATCAGATTTATTCGAACATGATTTTTATTCATTAAGTTTTTGTCAGCACGAGCGCCTTGATTAATGAATATTATTAAAATAACAATAACCACATATTAATTGTGCTCTTTCTGATTGCTCAAAAATAGTCTTCGACAATCAAAAAAAGCTCTATACTGCTTATCAGTTGTAGTTTATACTTATTTTGATTTAAAATTCCAAATAGAATACCTCTAAAAAGATGTTAGGTGTAATTTATTTGTATTGCCAATGTAACCATTTTATATTATATTATGTCGTATTCCCAACAATAACTCCTGTTGCACTGAAATTAATGCAAAGTGAGCGCTACCTAAACAGAGATATATGCTAGCTAATACCTAATATCTACACCATATCTCGGGCTCTGGCCCCCGCCACGAGCCGTCTCGTGAAAACCTGTTGCCCGATCTGGGATTACGCTCGCCGATGTATCACTAATAAGTTTTGGATTGGCGCTTCCCCCGAGAGCACGCGAATCCGAGCTACAAAAGCCCGGCACACGACGACCTGCGTTTCATTCCAAGTTGAGACGTTGAGAGCACGGTTGAGCGCGCGCGTTGAATTTTGAAATCTGGGATCGGAAACGTGATCTCCACTAGCAACTAGCAACTAGCACAGCATAGGCATCGGCAGCCGGCGACTTGAGAAAACAACAGGAAGACCATAAATCACAGATCTGACAGGATGGGTTCCCGATCTGCTCTGTTGT
The DNA here is from genome assembly GCA_018151655.1 of Drosophila bocqueti. Taxonomy (NCBI): domain Eukaryota; kingdom Metazoa; phylum Arthropoda; class Insecta; order Diptera; family Drosophilidae; genus Drosophila; species Drosophila bocqueti. The sequence continues at coordinate 68,358 of JAECXF010000020.1, forward strand.
TTACGACAATCCTAAGCTTCGTCGTGTTGGAGGCGGTTCTCAGCCGTAAGTTGATTTAGTAATTAAGTGCAGGAAGCGGTAGCTTATGACTACCTTAACTACAGAGAGCTGCTTTACGTCGGGAGGAGCGGGACAGTGCGTCCCGCCCACTGAGTGCGGCTTCGTTCAAAAGCTCATCGAGGTTTATGGAAGGAATATCCCCCGACAGATTGGCAACCAACTTCGGCAGATGAGGTGCAGTGGGGATACGAATGTAAGTGGAATAATACATATCCTGCAAGGGAAAGTCCGTTTGGGGCGCCAATGAAAAGGAAGAAGTTTTCACGTAATATTTAACGTTTTTTGTAGGAGGTTCGCATTTGTTGCCGCAACGAAGCGACTCCCCAGGCCAGCAACACTCAGACGACGCAGCAAAAGGTGGTGCGGGGGACCAGCGGCGATATCAATAGCTATAGCAGGCAGGGTCTCCAGTACCTGAACACCTTTACCAACTGTGGCAACAAGGGCAATCCAAAGCTCAGCGGGGGCACAGAGGCCCGGCTGGGCGAGTTCCCCTGGATGGCGCTGCTCAAGTACAGGACCGACTCCCAGCGTCCCTTCCTCTGCGGCGGCAGCTTGATCAGCGATCGCCACGTCTTGACCGCCGCCCATTGCATCATCCACCAGCCGGACGTGTAAGTACATAAACATGTTCCGCGATTATCTGAAGGATAATTAACTTTTTGGTGCTCTTTGAAGACTTGCGGTGCGCCTGGGCGAGCATGATCTGAGCAAGGAAGAGGACTGCACTATTCTGGGGGGCTTCAAAAGGACTTGCCTGCCGCCCTACGAGGAGTACGAGGTGGATCGCGTCCACGTTCACCCCAACTACGTTCACGGCCAGATTAACTATGACTTGGCCGTTGTCCGGCTGAAAGAGCAGGTAACGCACAAGAGCCACATTCAGCCCGTGTGCCTGCCCATCGATTCGCGCTCGCAAGAGCTGACCTTCAACCAGGACTTCTTCATTGCCGGCTGGGGCAAGACGGAAAAGCAGGAGCCCTCCAACACGCTCCAAAAGGCCATCGTCACGCGCCAGAGCCTGGACTCGTGCCGCCAGTTCTACAACAAGGGCGAGGTGAACGATAACCACATTTGCGCCACCGGGGACAGACTCAAGCACACCTGTCCGGGCGACTCCGGCAGCCCACTGTTCATCATTCATCGCTTCAAGAGCTACTTCCGCTACGTCCAGTACGGCGTGGTATCCTTCGGTGGAGAATGGTGCGGGCGGACCAATCGTCAGCCGGGAGTCTTCGCTAGCGTTATCGACATGCTGCCCTGGATTACGCAGGTCCTTCAGTAGTCGGAAGGGGATCCCTGGCAGTCCAACGGTCCAAATTACACCTTAAACGTTACCCTATTTATGTCTGTAGTCTAAGAACCCTTGCCATAGTTACTCCTAGTGGTTTTCTAAGTTTTGTAAATTATTTTAATATATGAGATGTAAGCAGCATTAACTGAAATGAAGTTTGGTATATGATGTGGTGAGGAGGTTTTCTGAGAACTGTAGAACTCTTGGAACAGTGCCGGATACAGGGGACAGGGCGATGGCCCTCAATAGGAAGTTTGTATCCGCAACTGACTTGGAAGTTACATATATGCGTCTTTAGTCCGGGAGACGCAGGTTGTTTTGCATAATTTTCTTCAACAATATATATATACTCTAGGTTTGTTAGCCTCCTATATTATCAAGTTCTTTAGAGTTTTAATTCAAGAGAACATCCGTGGAAGATTTACTCGACCCTAGCTTTCTTCCTTCGTTTAATGTTAATTTTTAGATGAGCAAATCTTAGTCTAAAGCTCTAGTAAAATAATAAAGCGTAAAATATAATAACTCATAAAAAAATAACTCTTTATATTTGGAGTGTTCAAGGCAGCCCGGGGAACTCTATTCTGGCTTTAAATAAACAACTTTAGTCAGTGGCAGTTCCTTACAATCGAGTCATAAATCAATGGATTAGGTCTAAAACTTTATCAGGCTTTAGTTGAAGACTGAACTGAGTCATCTAAGCACGTGTTCTGTTACTTGAACCCACATCTCTTCGGTACAACAGATCGATCAGGCATCTCAAGCATGCTTTCTCAGGCGAATCTCTTTCCCATATTTATATTAACTAATCGATATCGGCTGTGACTCACTGGTAGCTAAAGTAATGCCATTGGCATGCAATAATTTGCGGTTAGTAACCGTATTTATTGTACCAGAACCAGATTTGTCACAGAGATAAATTTAATTTCTTTGCGAAATCTTTTTATTCCGATTCGGGGTATTCCCAGAATATTCTTTTTTCTTTTGTATTGCTGTAGTACTGACCTACGAACTTGAAATGTCTGCATATGATTTATGTGCTAAGAATGACCACACTTTAATAATAACATGTGTGTATATAATCACCAGGCGCGTCTGTTTCATGTGGTCTTTAGCATTGAACTAAAAAGAAGCCAGAGCCCCATAAAACCGGGGTATTTTACTTAATGTGGGCTACACGCCGAAAACAATGCCCAAGATGGCTATCGGAGGAAGCTTTTTGTTGTGGCTGGAATGGACACCAGAGGGATATGCCTTAGCTGAACTGAACCGAACGAACAGTTTCAATTTTCCCGCTGGATGGTTCACAATGGACTTTAGCCGCATTCAGGGTTTGGTTTTAAAGGGGTGAGTCTATGAATATTAAGTATTAATAGTACTTTTCATGCATTATATATCCTTTGACTTATACTAGTATGTATTTAGAACGATAGTAAATCTACAATTGCTACTAAGTTAGGCAACTTAAGCTTAAGCAACTAATAACTTACTTTTATTCAGGATTCTGTATTTGGTGACCTTTTACCATACGCTGCCCTTCTTCGGCAGTGTCTCCATGTCTCTGCTCCAAAGCTATGTGTCCTCGTCGGTCTCCTTTAATTTGGACACCATCTAGTGAGTTTTCAAAAAAAAAAAACCCCAGAGCTTAGAACATTTCTTACCAGAATTCATTGATCAGCTTGAACTGGAACTCCACCTTTCCGGCCATAACCGTGTGCGAGATATACAATGCCGAGAGGATTTGGGACCTGAGTGACTCGCATTTTGGCGTGGAGCACGACATCCACATCGATGACTTCTTATCGGAAATTGTCTTCTACCGCGGCGTCTGCAGCAGCTGCGAGGATTGCGCCAGACTTAGGTGTCCCGCCAACTTTACCATCCTTGTGGAGGTGGTATGTACGATGGACTTCATCTACGAATATTCCCATCTACGATGATTCCCTTTCCCTTTCCCCGGTAGTTTCGCACCAAGTGTCATCAGCTTCTGGTAAACTGCACTTACCTGAACGAGCTATTCGACTGCTGCGACGAGTTCCTGCCGGTGCCCACCGAGTACGGGCTGTGCTACTCCTTTAATTCGCACCAGGCCCGCAAGGTGGCCCAGGTGCAGTTCACCAACAACCGAATGACCGGTCCCGGACACCTGAATTTCCATGCCGCCGCCGACATTCAGCTTTATGTCCATGCGCCCATCGATGTTCCCTACCAACTGTCCGAGGGCATGATCCGGGAGACGGTGCTGCTGGGTCACTACAAGGAGCTCATCCTGAACGTCATCGAGGTGCACAACGACGAGAGCGTTCAGGATCTGAGCATGGAGCAGCGACGCTGCCGGTACGGCCACGAGCATGCGGCAGAGCGTCAGGGCATCTACGAGTTCTACAGCTACTCCGGCTGTGTGGTCGAGTGCACCGTCCTGCTGCAGCTGGCCAACTGCAATTGCACCAGCCACTTTATGGCCATTCCCGGACAGAATTTCCTGCCGGCCTGCGATTATCGCGGTCTAATCTGTCTCACACGTATAAGGGACAAGATAATGACGGATCGGAAGTCCTGCGAGTGCATGAGCTCCTGCGAGGAGCCGGAATACAACATTATCTACAACTCGCCGGATGAGTACGTTGTTTCTGTCTAACTTGTCCTTCTTTAACTAATATTTTTCTATCCAGAGATGATGAGGCCACCGACGATGTCTCCAAGATCCGAGTGGCCCTGGTGGAGCTGCCCACACAGCGCTACGTTCGTCGGGTGACCAAGACCATTCTGGATTTTCTGAGTGAGCAACAAGATCTTTAAGTACCTTCTGGACAGACTAACCTCTTCACTTGCAGTTTCCCTTGGCGGCTTGGTGGGCCTGTTTTTTAACACATCCGCCCTGCGTATCGTGGAGACCATCGTACTGTGTATCCGTTACAGAAAAACCATCGTTAATTGGGTCAAGCGAATCTTTGTTGGCACGGTTAAATATTTACAGTCCTTGGACCAGTCGAAGTAAATCACATTATAGTATTGCTAACGTTAAATCATAGTTGTCTTTCCATCCTTGTGGGAGATATGTACATCTGGAAGCTCAGCTTTGGCCCATCTTCTGTGCCACATAGGCCACATTCTCCGTCGAGCTGTGCCACTGGGGCGGCGTCACAAAGTGCACCAGGGTATCCAGATAGTTGGGAAGGTACATAAAGCTGGAGAAGATCACCAGGGCTATCATGATCAGGAAGAATCCATCTGGGGGAGAGTCCACAATCTAGGGTCAATTTAGTTTCAGGCAATTATGGGTACAATACTCACTGATCAGCTTTCGCTCCCAGGGCTCCAGCATGTTAATGCATGTTATCAGCTCGTACTGGCGGTAAACGTGCTTGAAATCTACCATTTTTCCAATCAAGTTGCTCGAAAATGCAGTGGGTTGTAAACAAAACCAGCTGATTTTTGGGTTGTTGATATCATGATATCGATATTTTTCTGAATCGATGCCAACAAAATCATCGAAAAACATCGAGCATCGGTGTTTTCAGCATCCCTAATATCGTGCATAAGTGGAAGGCACAAAACTTTCTTCAGTATTCGTTCTATTTTTAAATCAAACTTATTCAATTATACAGTTCGAATTCCTCAGATCGAATCCTCAACTACATTTGCAAATAATATAAATAACCTAATAGGTTGAGAACCTTGCTATCTTCATAGGGGGAGTCGCACGGTTTATTTTACAGACTTCACATTGGTCACACTAAACATATGGTTATTGCTTTTATTTTTTCGCGCTTTTTGAAATCTCAAACTATGGCGAGTCAATCGGCTTCAAAAACCGTAAATTTATTTAATAACTCTTGCTGGGATATTTTCCAAAGTTCTAACAACAAAATACTGACCGGGCACAAGGGCCTAGACACTCACCTTGGAGGTGGAATTAGCTTGGGAAAAATAACCGAGCTAGTTGGAGCTCCGGGCACTGGAAAAACACAACAATGGTACGATTTCTATCATCATTAATGATCTATTGATTAAGAACACTAATTATATTAACAGCTTGAAACTATGCTTAAATGTGCAAATACCAAAGAGTGTAGGCGGATTAGAAGGCAGTGCCTTGTTCATGGACACCCGGCAGGACTTTCATCCAGATAGATTGCTTAGTGAGTTTCATGTTCTTTGTTCTCTGCCATGTTAAGCGTTGACTCCATAGGCTTGGCTAAGGAATTGGAGAAACAGTATAAGGACAGAGCACCCGAATTTAAGGCCTCCAAAATGCTTGAAAGGGTTCATCATGTGAGCTGTCCCAACGTGGCCCAGCTAATGGCCAGCGTCTTGAGTTGCCACCGGCACCTGCGAGATCATCCAGATGTAATTATTCCAGTACTAAAATGATCTTTCTCCTGTAAATTCGAATCAGGCTAATATGTCAGCCATATTTCCTTGTTCTTTCCTGGCAGATCAAGTTGATTGTGATCGACTCTCTGGCATTTTCACTGCGCATGCTTGAAGATGGCGCCCAGAGCTACGAGCTACTACTGGAACTCCATGAAACCATAAGGGGATTGCAGGGAAAACACAATGTTGCCGTGAGTATCGAGAATCTCAACCCATTTCCTTTATCCTCTGTTGATCGTTAAGTCTTTCCTGGCAGTGGGTCGTCACCAATGTGCTCACGCATCGCTGCAACAGAAAAAAAAAGTACTTTCTGGTGCCCGCCCTGGGGAAAATTCACTCGCACCTCATCAATGAGCGCATCTGGTTTGCACAGAGCAAGCAGCGCTTCCTGGGCAAGTCGTTGAAAGCCAGCATATTAATTAAGGATTGAGGCTTGCTCTTGCTGTGTTTCACTTTTACTCATGGTAAGTTTCTTCGATTTATATGTTACATTCAGTATTATTACGGAATTACTTTAATTGAACTACCTGAAATCCACGTATAAGTTACACAATTAATAGTGTCCCTTACTAAAAGATTTTAATTAAATTATGTTAAAAAGCCTGCTCTCAACTAGGCTTCCCAAATATCATAATAATTCCCACTTTGGCTCGATCTAGAGTATCGTCAATATTAAGCCAAAACAGGATCCTCCGTTTTTATGCCATAAATCGTACATGTTGCCACAACTAGAAGGCGCACACCCAGCCAGCTGTTTGGGGCACTTGCTAAAAGCCTCGACTACTCCTCGCAGACCAGGCTACGACGATGCTATCGATGGCGCAGCTTTGCAGATTGACAGGCGAGCACTAGGCTGATTTATGTGCGCGGCCCAGGAATGTGGCAAAGTGTAAAAAGTGTTTACACAAACCAATGGCGATACCCAAGCCCGAAAGCCAATAGCACAACCAGCCCGAGGTTCTCTGCTAGCTGCAGGCCTTAAAAATACACGGGGAAAAAAATTAGGATTTTTTTAGATGGTCAAGATATTATTTTATGACAAAAGACATTTCAGAATATAAAATGAACAGAAATGTATGATTATTTGTATGTAAGAAAGCAATTTAATCATTGTAATGTTGAGTTTTTGCAAGCTTTTTTCATAAAACTCCTGTCAATACAATTTTTTTTACTGTGCATCCCAAGTCCGAGCCCAAGGCTCCTCCGGGGCAGCAGCTAGTCACGCATATGCAGCGACAACTAATTCAATTTCCACTTGCCAGCAGAAGGCGGCTGTTTAGCCGAGTGTGCACGCCTAATTGGTAATGCGATCGGCTTTATTGAGGCGCTGGAGGCGGTGGAGTCGAGGCCAGAGCCAGACTGAATCTGCGACTATGCCCGTTGCAGTCACAGGCTATCGCTGTCGCTCAGCGCAAATCCCATTACGTGCGATCCGTTTCGAGCCATAAACATGTAACAGCTCCAGCTTCAGCTGCAGCAGCGAAGCGATCCCAGATCACCGGTCGCCTGGCCAGAGTTTCCTGGCTTCCAGCGGCGCAACTTGTCGCTCGAACTTAATTGCCTCGCTTGCGCTTATGACTTTCGTGGGCAATGCATCCTCATCCACATCCACATCCTCATCTGCTGTCTGCAACAGCATTAGAAAGTAACTTCAGCCGGCGAAAAGCTAAAGCTATCAACATCTTGGGGCTCGTATCGCCTTCGTCTTCGCCGAGTAGTTGCTGGCGCTATTTTCGACACCGCCATAAATTTTCCAACTGCCCTGCAATGCGCTGGGTTCCAAAAATTAGAAATAGTCTGGATACACTGCGACAAATGGGTGATATTTAAATGTATCTGCCACATTTGCTTAGGAGCAAGACCACCGGCTTTATCATAGTTCCTCTCTCGATGATGGGTTTTGTATAGAGTGCATATTTCATATAAAATATTTTTAGACGTGTAGCTAATTTACTGAATTGGCAAGTTGAAAGTCCATTTCCCATTTCCCATTTTCCATTTCGTACGGGTTTCAATTAAAACAAAAGGCAAAAAGGCCACAAAAAGGCAGCAACCATTGCCTGGCAATTTAGCCACGACCTCGTGCTGCTCTCCGCCAGAGTTCAGGCCCAAAGCGGCTAATTCCGCAACGCCGACCGCCCCGATGGCAGCACCGATAGCGAGAAAAAAACACCAACGGCTTACAGCAACAGCACAGCGATGGCTAAAGCCAGCAGAAGCAGCCAACTCGAGCCGTGAGATAATCAAATGTTGGCCAAAAAGGATTGCACACACTCTTACCTCGCCCGGCTTATTGTTCTGAGAAATTGTTATTAATTGAGTTGTAGCCCGGCCTGCACCTGGCCCAGCTTTCTCCTCCTGGTCTTCGGATTCGCCGGCAGCGCGGTGGGTGGCCCCGCACCGCGCACTCATTTGCCCGATTTAATGTGGTTTGGCCATCAATAAGCTCAGCTCGGAGCCGGAGCCAGCTCATTTGCATGCCGAAATGTACGCTCATCAATTAGCTGATTAATTTATTTGGCGTGGAAGCTCAAAACGCTTGTCTAATTAGATAAATGCGCTACATTAATGTCGCCTCCTGACATTTATAAAGCGTGATTCCTCGGTGTTTTGGCTCCCCTTTCTCCCTCTTCGGAGCTCGCTTTTACGGGGCTAAGCTAATCAATTAATGGCTGGTAAGGGGGGCTTAAATGGTTAGGAGGATTAACTCCTAATGGCTGGCATTCTAATCGAATTCATCATTTAAAACGTGATTTTTTGTATGGGTATAAAATACACTTGGGGAAATAAGTTAAGTTATTTTCCATGCTTCTTTCTTAGCCTTAGACTTTCTCTTAAACAATTCCCAGGTCTATTAGCCAATCGAACTCCCCGCCTAAATTAGTTTATAATGTTGCTTATAAATGCCACTTGTCGGCCACGACACGGATGTGGCTCTGGATCTTGATCCAGTCGCCAGTTGCAGCGTGTTTCTCAACGGCAATCTTCCTCCGGCAGTGGCCGCTGGTAGCTGGAAAATATTTTAATTAAAACACAAACTAAACGTTTACTGCTAGCGATGTTATCCGTAGCATTTCATACAAATAACAACGACACAAGACCAGCTACCAGGCGAAGGCTTCTCGTTGCTGCCGCTGCTGCTGCTGCTGCAATGTTGCATGTAACAGCAGCAACATGTGTCGCACAGCGCCTATTTGAATATATATCAAATCAGTTTCAGATAATTTTCTATAACAGCTCTCGTCGTCAGACGGAACATTTGTACAAGTTCGCTGCCTGAGTCTTTCGTTTCGCGGCTCCTTCCGCGGCCGCTGCTGCGACTGCGACTGCGAGTGCATATTTTACGCGGCGCATTGTTGTTGTCGGGATTGGAATTGGGATTGGGATTGGACTCGGATTGGGGATTTGAAATTAAGTTGTTTTGCATAAAAGCGCCATAAAAAGGCGCAGCAGCAGGGGCAGCAGGCAGCAATTGTGATTAGAACGACACGACAGGCACGACATATGAGACGCAGCTATTGCTCCTGCTCCTGCTCCTGGTAGCTCCTTACGTATATGGCCAGCCAGCAATTGTCGTCCGGAAAATTGGCGGCTCAACACGAGCGACGTATGTCATCAAATGGCACTGCCATTAGCGGAGATCCTCCTCCTTCAGGCAGTGGTAGGCAAATGCTAGGAGCCGACCCTCGAAGCAGCTACGACTATTATCAATTTAAGTTGGCTAATTGGTTTCAAATTTATGGACCTGTATTTGATATTTATGTCGTCTACCAGAGAGGCCTCTGTGCTGTGTGTGCCTCGCAATTTCGCTTGTCTGCCTGCCCAGAGACCTCTGCTCTGGTCCGACTCTGACTCCGATCCGGGCCGATCCGATCCGCGGCTCTCGCTCTGCCTTGGCATGCTGCAAACAACGTAATTGGCTTTCAATTTGCTGCAAATTGTTGCAACAGCCACGACAGCGCGCCGCAAAGAGCAACGGCAACAGAGAAACATATTTAGATTATAGACGGATAAAGTTTATGTACATTCTGTTCTCGCCGTGGCCACTTTTGAGCTCTACCTCTGCCTCTGCTCCTGCTCCAGCTCCAGCTTGGGCTTCGGCTTCGGCTGCCCCTTCCTCGTCCACCGTCCACCATAATTCCAATGAGTTATATGCCCATCATGTGCGCTCCTTGGCCCTTCAAAGTCGAAAACGTATCGCGCGTTAATTAAAAAAACAGCAACAACCACCGAAACATCAGCGTAGAGGTTGGCAGTTAAAAAAATATAAAAAACAGGAGAATAATGCAGAAAAACAGCGCCAAAAAATTCGCTCACTGCCGCTGCAGCGGCTCGGAAAAGGGCGGCTATCCAAAGTCTCCGGCCAGGGTTAGCACTGTTCAATAACTAAATAAAACACTTGGGCCGCCACACACTGAGAGAATAAATAATAATTACATCAAACAAGGAAATCTTGAATTTTAAAATTCTCAAAAACAAACCTGGAAGTTATCAGAGATTTAAGTTGTAACTTAGTTTCTATCTCGCTTGCCCTTTCATGTAGGGGGTTCGAGTTGGTTTTGTTTTTAATTTAATTACAAAGGTGTTGCTTTTTTCAGTGCATCTACGAATATCAGGGAACAGGAGGAGGCGCACAATCAAGCGAAAATTCCAGGCATTTTCTGCTTCATTAACAACACACACTCGGAGAACTTGGCCATTTCGTTGTGTTTCGAGCCGAGTTTAGCCCGCTGACGAAGTTTACGCACGTTGGAGTATCCGCTCCTGCTGGAGCCGAGGCTGGAGCTTAGTTCGGACCGTCTGGCTCTTTTTTGGTATTTTAATTAGAAACCGAACAACGCAAAATGCATTGCTCGCCGATTTCGCTTTCTTTCCTCCTCCGTCGGCCTTCTGATCTGCTTCGATTCCAGGTCCGATTTGCAAGTCCGTCCTCCGCTCTCGCATTTGGTTTTCACATTCAATTAGCGCATATTTCAAATGCGATCCCAGGTCCGGGCATATTTCTCTTCGATCCAAATGACAGGAAATGCTGTCGATGGAAGACAAGAGTCCTACAACGCTATGCCAAAGGAATCTCTCTTGGGGGTTGTTAAAAATATAAAACATAAGCAAAATGTATCAATAGTTGTGTTGTAAGTAAAAGAAAATGTATTTGTGTTCTGAAAGAGTAAACCCTAAACAGATCAACTATATTTTAAATTTAATTGCATTTAATTTAAAGTTAAACTCATACTTACCTCTCTTATCCTTAATCTCTGATCCCACAAAAACAACCATAGCTTTCGTTTATCTTTTACTATCTTTATTGATATTCGCTCTATTGCTGCTAAATCAAAATTAAAATAATAAATAAATATTACTAAACACACACACACGCGTACGTACATATATAATATAATACAATACAAAATCCGGTGCTTTAACTTAGCTACCTAACCTATAACCTACTTATGTTGGTCGCAAGCCCTAGCTTATTCTGTACGATTGCAAACAACTTTCAAAGTCTAACGCGTTTCTAAGTGCTTAGCCTAGGATTCTATCTATAGACAAAATACAATAACGGTAACTGCTAATTTACAGTATTTACAGCTTAGGGTTACTATTACTATTATAACTAATCGTTTAGAGCGCGCCTAGATCGAGAACTATGTACAGTTTGGGTTTGGATTCATGGTTTTTTCAAGGTCTTCGTTTATTATTTTTCAGGGAAATTAAATGCGCGATTGGGTTACACTAAATATCACACTGTGTAGGATGTTGCTTAGCGAAGAGAAGAGTTCGGAATTAAACTAGCTAAAACTTAGGTGATTAAAACAAAAACTCGGGGACTCCACACTGGTAATGGTGAAGGCTTAAATTTCTTTGCAAAGGAATGCTTTGATACCAATATTCTATATGGATATTTCGATAAATATATTAGGGAAACAAAGTCAAAACCTTTTTCATATTTACCAAGATGTGCAATAACCCAAACATATGTTCACTTTGAAGAGTAAAACCCACCCTTTCTGGGGACTTTATGTATGCCATCCCCCGAGTGGAGTCCCCCTATACCTCAATCCGATTTATACTTTAACATAACGCTACTAATGCACTTGGAAATTGCGCCCGTGCTGTGGCTATTGGAACTTTGAGCTGTGGCTGTGGGCGGCTGATTGGTTGCTTGATTGCTTGCTGGATTGATTGAATGCTTGCCTGATTGATAGGTGAGATCACGGCTAAACCATCACAGTGGTGGCCAGGACATCGGCGCCCACCTCCTCACCCGCCGAGGGCGGCAGGGACTTGCAGTTGATGGATCGCTTGCCAAAGTCCTTGCGCGGACTGTCCAGCGAGCCCACCGTGTTCTTCCGCATGTCCGAGTTCTGGGTCTTGTGCAGCAGGATCTGGGAGCTGCGCTTGTGCGCTGCCGCCTGCTTCAGGCTGGCACTGGAGTCCAGCTCCCGCTCGAAGTCGCAGGGCGGGAACAGGGGCTGAGAGCGGTGCAGGGCGGAGCCACTGGCCGCAGAGACGGCCAACTCGGGCGAAGGATTTAGGCTCAGCTCCATGCCGGTGGCTGCTCTCAAAGAGCTAGTGCTGCCTTTTAGGGGATTCGTGTAGCGGCGCAGATTCTCCTCGTTCTGCAGGTTGTTGGACTTCTCCTCCTCGTGCCGCAGGGCATCCAGGGAGGGCGTCAGGTTTATGCCCGAGCTGCTGCGATAGGCCAGCCGCTGCTTCCAGTAGAGGCTGATGAAGACCGAGAATCCCACCAGGACAATGAACACGCCGCACAGGACTCCGATCAGCAGGCTGTGCCGCGACCCATCCGTCACGCTGGCCGTCTCTAGCTTCACCTCCACAATGGAGGTCAGAGCCGCCAGCTGGAGCTGCTGCATCTCGAGCTCCTTGCGGCGGTGGATGCCGTTCAGCTGCCGGGAGCTGAGCAGTTCGCCCAAGAGTCGCACCGCCACCGGCAACTGCGGGTCATTTAGTCTGCTGGAGGACTGGAAGTGACAGAAGGGATCATGAGGTTAGGGGGGTAATAATTGTAGGTAACTAATTACAAATATAGTCGGTCCCTAAATATAGCTTCTTAAACTAGAAAAATGGAATAACAACTCACCACAGTCAGCTCGACGGTGTCATTGGTGCCCGTTTTGAGATCGCACAGCACCATGAGCATTCCCTGCTGTCCCTCCTGTCCGCCGGTACTGCGCGGCTCCTTGACGAGCTGGGCGGCCAGCAGGACGCGCACCAGTGAGCACAACCCCTCCACAGAGGCCCCCCTGCCAACGCGCTCCAAAGCTAAGAGGATAGTGAGTCGGGCACAGTTCTCGTTGACCACCGCCTGGTTGGGCCAGCAGCTGGCCTTGGCCGGCAGGCTGGGCGGCGCCACGCGACGCGATGGCTCCAGGGCACGGCAATCCCCGCGCAGGTTGCAGGGCGGCGAGAGGCAGGTCTCGCTCAGCGCTGGGACACACACCTCGTGCTGCTTGCAGACGCCGCCGGATAGATTCGATGACTTGGACAGGGGGTCCAGCTTGTAGCAGTTCGGCAGCCCGCACCAGAGATTTGTGCACCTGGAGGTGCCATTCTCGCAGACACAGGCATTGCAGTGCTCGTCGTCGTCCCTTCGGCCGGTCAAGGCGAGGTCCAGCCAGTTCTGGCTCTGGTTCAGAGCCGTGTACGGGGAGATGGTGTTGCTGACGTTCAGGCAGGCGGACTTGGGATCAGCGAGCACTGAAAATGGGGATTAAAAGGGTATGTTAGGGTTAAAAACATATTTGTATCTAAAAGATATTTGGCGACAAAGCGGTTATTTTATCAAACTTTAACTTAAGTCACTTACATATCTCGCATCGCAGCCCGTGACGTCCCGGCGGACAGATGCAGCTATAGCCTCCAATCCCGTCGATGCAGGTGGCTCCGCCCTGGCAAGGCTGGGGCGAGCACTCATTGACATTGATCCGGCAGTCCGGACCGGAGAATCCCTGGGCGCACACGCAGCGAAACCAGCCCGCGCCCGACTCACAGGTGCCGCCATTGTGACACGGCTGCCCGCGGCACTGGTCGATGGCCTCGGCGCAGAAGAGGCCCGTCCAGCCGGGGGCACAGCGGCAGTGGGGCTGCAAGGCCTTGTCCGGGGCCCCAGGCATGCAGGTTCCCCCATTCTGGCACTGGCCGGCATAGCACCCAGTGGCGCGCTCCGAGCAGCGCTTACCTGGGGAAAAATTAAAGAAAAAAAATACATAAAAATACTACTTATTGCCGAAATCAAGTTAAGCCCACACTTAAGCCAAATATTTGGCTTTTAATTCGCTTAAAAAACGCCAGGGTAACATTTTTATTTGCCAAAAAACGAAAGACTTAGGCAACGAACTAGCTGGGAGGGTGGGATTTTGTTGTATTTATTATTTGGAGGGGAGCCGTGACCGCTGCTGGCCCGGCTTGAACTAATTGAAAAGTAAAAGTGTGCTGACATAGATCGATGTGGTATCTCCATACCTCCTCTATATATATCTCCGTAGCTGTGTCTAACGTAAACTCTGGCCGAATCTGTGACAAAAAAGCGAAACGCGTGAAATATGCAAATCGCAAATTAAAAACAAACATAAATCATGGCAAAGGTTCGGCTTAGCCCCCCTCGAAGCTGCCACATGTGGCAAATACGTTCGCCGATATTTCTCCTATTTTTTTATGTCTGTGAGCTTGTGAGTTTTTTGTGGCTCAGCCGCGCATTCGCTTCAATTTGAGGCCGTAATGACTGCCGACTTTCAATGTTCAAATAAATGCGACCGTCTCGATCGTTATTTCTGTGCGCTCGAGTACCAGCATGTGAGAGCGTAGCGCTGCTCTTAACGTGGCCAACACACACGGCTCTTCGCCGTCTCGCGCCCATTTAAAGCCCCCAAGCGTTGATAATGCGCCCCGTCAGCCGGCTTACAGCAGGTTTTGCGGATGCCCTCTCTAGGAGTTGTGCTCACTTTTAGAATGGATTGGATTTTTAAGGAAATAATATAAGTAATAAAAAATATACAAGAAGTCTTTTAGGTGTTTCCTTAATAATTAAAAACTTGAACATACTAATAGGCATTCGATAGTAAAGAGTTAGGGTATTGGATCCTTCGACTATGCACACTTCTTCTGTCGCCTGCACTTGTTGCAACGCTCTTTCCTGACGTTCACTTTGGCGGCCGCTTAAAGCGCACCCCAGACTACGCTCGGCTCGGTTCAGTTCGTCCCAGTTGAGCTGGGACTCATCTCATGCCAACCCAAGTCATCCGACTCACCTGTCCAGCCCGACATGCACTCGCATGTAAAGTCGCCGTCGCCGTCAAGGCAAATTCCCCCGTTTCGACAAGGATTCGGCGAGCATTCGTTGAGATCTGCGGAAAGTTAATGAGTTTGCTGAGTCGGTCAGAGGAGGATCCGGGAGTCGGGAGTCGGGACTACTCACTGTGCTCGCAGAAGGTGCCGGTGTGGCCCACATGGCACTTGCAGAAGGTGCCCGCGTCGCCCGTCTCGCAGCTGCCTTGCCCGCTGCAGGGCAAACCGCTCGGCGTTGTCATCGTGCTGCCCACGGAGGAGGAGGAGGAACTCGAAGTGGAAGTCGTGGCTGCGGACGCTGGCCCGGTTGCCGCCAAAGTGACATTCGCGAAGCAGCCCTCTGTTTGGGGGGAGACATGATTAGGCTTATTATTGCAGGATGACACTGGGAGAAACGAATTGTAGTCGAGTTAAACTACTATTCCCATGCTAATTCAGAAATATCTTGTTAGTCTCCCAGTGTAGGCTATAGGAATCTTGCAGAAGGCGAAAAGCTGCCATTGATGGGCTTAATGACGTCTCCATCGGGTCGAGATCGGTTCCCAGGGCTACTTGTGGGTCTGGGCTATATATAACATGTTCCCCCACTCACCGTTGCAGGGCGGCTGGGAGCAGAGCGGACGTTGCTGCTCGCACAGCTTGCCGGCGCGATCCGGCGGGCAGTAGCAGTAGAAGCTGCCGGGCGTGTTGTGGCAACTGCCCTGAATGCAGGGCGACGAGGCGCAGTGGTTCTTCGCCTCCTCGCACAGGGACCCCGAGTAGCCCAGCGGGCAGATGCAGTTGAACTTGCCCACCATGTCCTGGCACTCGCCCCCGTTGCGGCAGGGCGAGGTGGCGCACTCGTCGATGTCCGTCTCGCAGTCGCGGCCCGTGTAGCCGGGGGCGCAGGCGCACTTGTAGTCGTTGACCAGATCAATGCAGCTGGCTCCGTTCCGGCACTGGCCCACACAGTCGTCCAGATTCTCGGCACAGGTGGGGCCGCCCCAGCCCTCCAGGCAGACGCAGGCGAAGGAGCCCGGCTGGTTGCGGCACTCCCGGGCATTGATGCAGGGTCCGATCGCCGAGGCCGAGGACTCCACGGCGCGGGTCAGTGCTGCCAGGAGCTCGGAGCTGCTCAGATTTCCGCCAATAATGGCACTGGCCGTGGTGGTCAGCAGGGAGTTGGGCGGCAGTCCGGGAGCATGCGGTGCCTCGCACTCGTTGAAGTCCTCCTCGCAGACGCCGCCGCGCCACTCCGGCGGACACTCGCAGCGAAAGCCACCGATTAAGTCCACGCAAGTGCCACCATGCTCGCAGGGACCTCCGGCGCACTCGTCGATATCTGGGGAGGAGAGGAGCAGGAAATTCAAGCAGATTGTTAAGTGCCATCCGCGTATGAAGTACACACACTGAGAGGAAATTCTATACGTCGGGAGGTATTTACATAACTTTTACGTACATTCCTAAATTGAATAGCACACAAGTTTTAGTTGTGGGTTAACAGAACCAAGCTAACGAGAATCGATCCCCAATTTTCTGGGCATTCTAGTCGTATATTTTGTATCTTCAAAATATAAATTTATTTACTCGAAATAACCCTAGAATTCCCATTTATTTTATTTCGATTTACGAACAATATTTCCCCCAGTGGCTGTGTTGACTTTGCTGTTGGCTAAGCTCTCAGGCCGCTCGAGCAAGTGGCTCTTGGCCAAGTCATTGACCTAGCTGGCGGATGGGCGGTTATGTTGTGGTGGCTTCAGTCTGTAGTCTTTGGGCTGCGTGCCTGGCTTATCGCTCGCCTGAGATCTGCGAGGAGTCTCCGCTTCCTTCTCGCAGCCTGTCTCCCGTTTCCTGATCTCTCGGAGAGCACGCAACTCATTTGTTTGCTTTTTGCCAAAAACGAAGCTGATAAGGATTTGCACCCCGAAAATATGCGGCTCTGACCCTGTGGCTTGCCCCATTAGTCGCCAATAAGGGTCAGATTATATCGAAGGAAGGCAGGAAATTTTAGGGAGACCTTAAGCTTAATTAAGCTGCTTTTGGGAATACATTTTTTCAGGAGAAATCTTCAAGGGAACGGTTTCCATCAATAATTACATTTTTAATAAGGAACTTTAAGTTTAAATATTATTTTGAAGAGAAATGAAGGATGATAGAATGGAGTTCTTGCTATCTGTTGTGGGAAAATGTATATATTTTTGTCTGCCTTTCAATTTTGAAACATCCACATTTGTATCCGAAAGGTTGCAAAAATGCAAATCCTTCAGCCTTAGTTTCGGTCTCAGCCTTGTTTTTGGGGAATTGGCAACTCAATTAGCTTACGGCTCATTGCAAAGAGTTTGTGGTGATTGTGTCTGTCGGTCGTGCTCCAATTAAAATGCAAAACCGAACCAAGAAGGCGAACCGAATTCGGTTGGACCACCGTGTCCACAACAATCGTACCTCGAAATAATCAAAAATAACAGCCATAGCCTGTGCGTGCTACGTTTCATTCATTTCATTTCATTTCATTTCGCTACACCCAAATGCGTGTGTGCTCAATTGCATGATCGAGAGGCAGCACACACCACCCAGGCACTCACACACCAAGCCCAGCTCAGCACTTGGCCAACACAACGTAACTGGCCAAGAGCTGCGGCCAGGCTGTGGCTAATCGCGTGCTGCAGAATAAAATTAAATCGAAAAACTCACTTATTTCGCATGTCGGTCCTGTCCATCCGGCCGCACAGCCGCAAGTGAAGCCGGCGGCCGGCGGCGTCATCAGTGCCTGTGGCTGGGGCACCAGGCCCACTGCCCCCCGGCCCAGGCTCGGGCCGGTGCCATTTCGCGCCGCGTCCTCCTTGATGCGCAGGTGCTCCAGGCTGCGGATTGATTGGCTGCGGCTTATCGGCTTGCCCAGGGAGCCCATGCCGCGCATCATGCGGTACACAGGCGGTCGCGTAGTGTTCATTGGCTGTAAGGAGAGACCAGGTACACTCGTAAAAATTGGGAATAAGCCAGGGAAAATGTAATTAAATTTAAAATTGATGTAGGATTTAGGGGAAATAGTTTTCAAATATTTTAATTATAGAAGAGACAAGCAGAAGGCCTGGTTATCTAGCTGTCTCTGACTTAGTCACCCTCAACATCACTAGAAATATCTTAAACAAGTTCTAGAGGCCTTAAATATTTCAAAATATTTTCACAAATTTATTTGGCAAACACAGAGCTTTAGATATTTATAAAGAAATATTATATACATAGATCATATTTTCAAGTGCAAACTAGATATACCCCAGATGGTGAGGGTTCCGAGCGTATTAAATTATTTTATGGCACTGCGAAAAGGTGCATAAATCGCGGGATTTGGGGACGGAGGATCCTCGGACTCACCTTGAGCGTGCATGTGCCGCCGTTGCGGCAGGGCTGCGTGGCGCAGGGGTGCTCCACGATCTCGCACTGCTCGCCCGACAGGCCCTCGGCGCATGTGCAGCGGTACTGGTCCGGGGCGGTGTTCTCGCAGGTGCCGCCGTGCTTGCAGGGTTCATGGGTGCCGCAGTAATTTAAATCTGCCCAGAGAGATGGAGAGAGCGAAACTATGATTATCGATTCCCACTCCCCTCCCACTTGCAGTCCCCGTAATTGCGTGGGGTCACCTACCTTGATCGCACAGTATGCCGCCCCAGTTGGTGTCGCAGACGCACTTCCAGGCGCTGCCGTTGCAGGATCCATGCTTGCAGCCGGGATAGACCATGCACTCGCTGCACAGGGGACCCCGCCAGCCGGGTCTGCACCTGGAATAGGAGGAATGGAAGGAATGGGTGATGAGTTTTGCAAATGGATAAATGAAGCATGCAGGACCCGGGGTTAGGCCAAAAGTTGAAGGATCCATGGGAACATATTGCAGCAGAAAAAGATGAGTCGGTAACACTGATTGCGTAATGGAGCATATCTACAGGCGGGCTTTGGTCGGACATGGGGAAAACGGATCCCCTTGAGAAAGATGGAAAATGGAGCATAGAAGACCCCATTCAAGAGGTGAACTTCAAATTGATATTAAGCAGATGTTATTTGCAGCCTGGGAAAAATATGTTTCCATTGAACAAAAGGCTACTGATGATAAAAGTAAAGTTTAAGAAGAGTTTGAGACAGAAGTATACAGAAAGTTATTTTTTGTAAAATCGGAGAACTCTCGAGAAGGTTATCTGGATCTTGGCAAAACATTCTGCCATTATTCATCCATCGATCTCGGCTGTTTCTGCTGTTTCTTTACATTTCAATTTGGCCTGGGAAGTTCCCAGTGGGAACGCTTTGGCTCGGCTCTGTCCATGTCTGGGGATCGATCCTATGGCCAAACCACCGAATTGGGTCACTCTGAACTTTGGCCTTGATGCATCAAATGCTAAAGTGGCAGTGCAGCTCGCAGACTTGGCGATTTTATCGCCGCAACACGCTAGAGTGCAGCGGGATCAAAGTTAGCCAGGTCCAGGTCCAGCTCCGAGTTATCTCCCGGCGAGGTGCTAACTCTACAAGCCCCGGGCATGACGTGGTCTGCGATAGTCGTTCGCTCCGTTGGTTATTTATGATTTCATTAAAACGGCAGCCCGTCCAGGCTCTATCTGGCGGCGGATCAGTGGCCAACTCCAGCTCCAGCTCCAACTGCAGCTCCGGCAACGTGCAAACAGCAAAAGTCATTTTTCTTCTGGCTTATAATTGTTGCAACGGAGCGGAAATCTACAGACTTTGATGTTTTCTAGGCCACGCTAATTATTGCTATTTAGAATCAGGACTAGAGATGGCGATGGAGCTGGAGGCTGGGGACTGGCGGCTGGCTGATGGAGAGCCCCATGATGCCGTCGAGAAATGCAATCATGGCCGCCGGCTCACGTATTCTGTGTTACGCTGCAACATTAAAAACGGCAGCAACTATTGCCGCAGCAACTGCTGCAACAGGAACAACCGAAGCGCAAACGTTTTTTCGTGCTCTGCTCTTGGGATGCACGGCAAAGAATTTGTTTTGTAGTACTTTAAATTCATAATATTTTAATGGTTTTTTTCTATAGAAAAATGTATGAAAAAGCTTAGAAATATTTTTTTTTTATTGATCTTCAAATTGATCAGAAACTAGTTTTTTTACACATCCTGTGAGCTTTGTCAGGCCAACTCTTCTAAATTTCCACTGCATTTCCTAGAATAGGAGTTGCACTATTCTCGATCTTCTAATATTAGATATCTCTCAAGCTCTAGCATACACTATTTTTTTCTCTGGGTGTGGGCTTCAGCTCTTGCTGTGCCAGTCTGTCGCCAGTACACGTTGCCAGCGTCTGTGCATGACCGTTCCAAAGGGGCGGGCCGAGAAGCACCAACCAGGAAGGTTGCGGAGAAGTCAGAGCAGGAAAGGGGGAGCGGAGAAGGAGGAATGAGCCAGGAGGAGGTCTTCTGGCCGTGATCAGCTTTTGGCCATCGTGCGGGCGTTTGATTAGCCTGCTCCGCTGGCCGGGAATCGTATTGACTGTGGCACTTGATTGCCGATTATACGACTGGCTACAACTTTATAGCACTCCGGGGTTATCTCCGAAATGGGCAGTTACCAAGTGCGAACAATTTAATAAGGAATGCGGCGGGAAAGACGGCGATTGATTGGAGAAGCAGCGTGATTAGATCAGGAAAAGGAGGCGCATTCCATTTAAACGAGAAGTAACTTACTTTTTGACTAACTAAATGGAGAGTCTTGATGTTGTTTGTTTAATTTTCATTGAATTTCTATCGTAAATACATTACTTCCCAAAGAAGATTATTTAAAAGAGTAAAGTGTTTGTTCTGCTTAAGATATTTTGGGAGAAATTTAAGACATTTATTTAGATACTTCCTTTAAATAAAATTTTCTCATTTGCATCCCATGATGGCAATGTGAGAGAAACTCTGCCAACTATTTCACACATTTAGCTTTAAAAAAAGAACAAATTGATGGAAAAACTCGCCTTATGTGTGAGCTTTAGAACCCATTTTCCCGCCTCTGATCACACACAAAAAAAAAACAGACAGCAAACCACTCTTGGCCATTATAACTGTGCGAGTGGAGTGCCTCACTGTAACTTGGCCTGTCAATGGTGATCCGTGGACTACCTGGTCTTTGGGGCCAGAGCCATTAAGCGCGGCGGCCCCAAACTCCGTGCTGGACTCATGCAAAAAGTGTCATAATCACATCGTTAAATGGGGTGGCAGGGGGTCGTAATTACACGGAGGTGGGGATAAAAAGATGGCAAACGGCGAAAAACAGGTAACTTGAGATACACAGAAAGGAAAGGTAGGGAAACTATGTTTTCGGAAAAGTTACATTTTGAGAATTTCTAGGTAACCTAATAGGAGGTTCTATTTTGGTAGTTATTTTAACGATTGCACTTTAGTCTTTGTTTCCTTTTCATAACATCCAAAATATATTTAAATCTAGTTTTCTCCATGTGTACTTACTCGCATTCGCCGGGTCGATCGCACTTGCCATGGACGGGATCGCAGCCGGTCTTGCAGATGGCCTCCTCACAGTTGACGCCCTGCCAGCCGTTGAGGCAGAGCTTCTGACCCTCGGAGCCGCAGGCGTAGTGACCGAACTGATCGTCGCGCGGCCGGCAGAAGGTCGTGCAGGTCGTGTTGTAGTAGGTAACGGCGCATTGCACCCGGACGCGGTATGTGATCCGGGCGTTGCGGCCAATGTGGTCCAGCGTCTTCCACTCCGGCGCTGGCAGTATCACGCCCGAGTATGATGTTTCCTCAATTAACCTCTCCGCATCTGCATTTTGGAGTTGTCGGATTGGGATTCGGAGTCGGGTGCGAGCGTGGCATGACAATTGTTGTGGATGTCGTCGCGGTCGTAGTCGTAGTCGTAGTCGGATTTGGATTCGTGGTTGGTGGCATCAACGTTGGCGTTCCAATGGATCAGGACCAAGGATCACAGGGGTGAGAGGAAAGCGGGAGAGTGGGCAGAAGGAGAATTTAGTCAGTTGTTTGGCACCATTTCAAGCGCTTAAGGGTACACTGGGAGAATGTTACTGTTTTTAGAGTATGAAAATATATTTTAAAACAACTGAAATAACTAACTGAAATTATTATTTAATAAGTTTAAAAATCATTTTAAGGGAACTTTGCATTTGATTTTACTCTGAATAATAGTCAAAATACATGATTTTTTTTCAGCTATTTCTATGTTAAATCTTTTAAAGAGAATTACAAATTTAGGGATAGAATAGAAAATGCTGTTACTCATAAGTAATTTTATTCTATGCTATTAATCTTTCAAAAGGTTGGGTAGACTTTATTAAAAACCTTTCATACTTCAACTACTTCTGTAAGTTGTGGGTAACTTGATTAAAACCCTTGTTAGATCCCCCACTTTTCCGCAGTGTACCCCTTGAGCACCTCTTTGTCTTCTTTGGCTAATTAAGCCAAATGCCTTGGCTCTGGCAAACAATAACGAGCGACATGCTGCTAGCAACTTGCAACTCGCAACGAGGAGCTTGCAACAGGGCGCTGGTTGCTGCTTGCTGCCAGTCGGCAATTGCCACCGCACTTACCTGGATAGGATGTGTTGTACATATCCAACGCCTGCAGTATCAGCGTAAACGACTTCTGTAATTGAACGTTGAGAAGAGGAGGGAAAAGTGGCATTTAGTTCGGGGCTTCGGAGCTTTTTTTCAGGCCTCTGACGACGCTAATGGACAGTTTAATCTCAGGCTGCTCGCATTGGATGCAAATGAAGACAACGCAAACAGGCGAACCAGCCAACCAACAAACAAACAAATAAACAAACGAACAAAGCGATCAGACAACAGACAAAAGCGAGGCAGAGCTAAACACTTTAATTTCACGCAGGAGGAGCGCGGACTTTCTAAACAGACTCTGGCCATGTCCATGTCCGCGTCCGAGTTCACGTCCACGTCCACGTCCATGGCATTGCAATTGGCCAAAACAAAATGCGAAAACAAAACACAGGCCAGACACAAGCCTCTTTAAGTTTTTAGATTTGTTTTGGTCTTTATTACCCTGGCCAACAAGGGTGTTATATTTTGGCCAGGAGTTTGTGGCGCTATAGAAAAAGCTTGAATTTGTTTTAAGCAGAGACAGATTTATTCAATAGATACTTACTATTTGTTAAGGACCACTGAAGGTATTTACACATTTGAATTCTGGACTCAATTTGAGTACCCTTTATTTTCAAATATTCCTGGTTTCCTAAATCAAAATCTATTTAAATTTATTCAACTCGGTTTTTAAATAATCTCCTAATTGAAATCACCCAAATCCTACACACTTGTTAAATATTTAAAAATATGCTAATAAACGCAATTGCTCACACTTTTTACTAGACAATTAAATCCCAGCGTATTTAAGCTTTCGGTTTGGAAGTACACTTTTCCAGATTTCTTATTTAAACTCCTCCTTTGCATGGGGGCCTATAAAGCATGAAAGATTCGCTGTTTGTAGAAGATTTCTCGTCAAGCCTGAAAAGCAATTAAACGACGACGATGTCTGGATGCCGCCACCGCCGCTGCTGGATGCCAGGAAATGCTCATCTAGCAGTGGGAGGCGGCGGCAATGTGGAGCGGGGATTCCCCTGTAATTGCCCTGGCGACGCGACACTAAATCAGTCCAAAGCAGACATTGGCTAATTGCAGTCGGCCAGCCATGGCAGCAACAACAGCCGCGACAACTTGACACACTTTGCTAAATCGCCTCGAATTTCCATTCAATTCTCTGTCATATGCCTTGTTCCGGACTCGCTTTGAAATCTTGCTCATGGCGCATGGCCGGGCCAGCGGAAATATATCAATTGAAAATGGCGTTGAATTCGGTTTTGGATTTCATTGAAAACTAGGGAAAGAGGGATGGCAGGCTGACACGAGCCAATGGGCGGGAGGTCTGGACTAGATTGCTAAAGAGGAAAGATACCACGGAAATAACAGTGGAAGCCTAAATTTATTCAAGTCTATTTTCTCCCTCACCCGTTTTCAATCAAATCGAGTAGCTTTTAGCGAGACAATGCCGAGTTTGTGAATTGGCCACCGAAATGTGTTTACACGCAGAGTCAAGAACCCCGCTTTCAGGAATGGTTACCCAAGGAGGAGCGTCGCTTTTGGAAAACAATAACTTTTGGTGGAGGTAGCTAAATGGATCAAACCCACGGAGCACACACAAAACACATTTTATTTGGGCAGTCATTCATGTTGAGTCGCGGCAGCGTCTTGAGCCGGAAAGTGGAACAGGTAGGTCTCCCGGGCCCCCAGAAGAGGCTCCGCAAATTCCACTCGAGATCGCTCAATGGCCGCGCACGCGCACTCCAGATCATCAACTTGGATGTGGAAAATATTGTCAAGTGAAATTCGGTTGTACACAGTTTGGGAATGTTTCCGAGACGAGGGCCTTTATGGGGCTGGTGTTTGACAGTTGCACTGAAGGCCCGCTGAGGTTATGATGTATGGTGTGTGTGCTTGAGGCCTTAAGTATTTCCTAAGTCATGTTTATAAGTCTCAACATGCCATTCACTCAATCAGTCGGGGTCGGGGATAGAGCCGAAGAAGTCATTCAATAAAAAGTGGGACAATTGCGACCAGATCGGCAGCAGCTCTTTTTACTTGATTTCTGTGTTTCGCTTAAGTTTTGTCTGCTGTTTTTTCTTTTTTCGAAGATTTTTCATGAGCTTGTGAAAGGCTTCTCGAGGGTTCCACAACTCAGCAACCTGACTGACTGTCTGCTGGCAAATATTCCGAAGGCAGTATGCAGAATTTGCTAGGTTTTCGGCCACACTTGCAGAAAAATATTAGTAATCATAATAATAATTATAAATTTCCACTATGCTAAGGCAGCCCCTTGCCTGGTTTCAAAGTATATAATAGTCAAAAATCGAGAAAAAATTAAACAAAATCTAAAAGTCAGTTATTTAAATATCCAGAATAAAATATTTCAACTGCAGCCACAGGCACATGGTTGGATCACATGTGTGCCGGTGGTGCTGGTGCTGATGCTTGGGCAAAAAGGCAAGAAAAAAGGAAAAGCACCAGCAAGGCAAAAGATTAAAGCGAAACCAAAGCGAAGCGTAACGTATCGCCATCGCCATCGGCCGAGCGACAAGCGCGACAAGGTAATGTTCCCACGAAACAGGTTGTCTGCACTTCAGGCCATGACTCGAGTCGGACTCGGTGCGGAACTCGGCTTCGGGGGAGTGGTGGCTGTGGCAGGGCACGGAATGGTGTGGACCGGCATGGGTGGAGGCAGCAAGGAGACCCAAAAGCCAAGAGCCAAGACTCTGACGCATGCTGCTCCCCCGCCGCCGCCGCCACCACACCTCGTCGTCATCGATGGTCGTCGATGGCTGCCTAATGTAAGCGACGGCGCAGGCGCATGCCGACGTCAGCGTCGACGGAGACTGCACTCGAAAAATATTTAAGCTTAAATATTTGTGGAGTTCTCCTTTTAAGATTATATAACATAACGCTGATTAAGAAAACGGAAATTAATAATACTTCTTGTATAATTAGAATACATGAAAGTGGCCAAGGAAGTAAAGCCAAGGCACTTGATTAAAATTTTTTAAATTCTAGTTCTTGGAAAAGCTTTAAAGATTTACAATTCCTTGCTCTTTTCCATATTATTTTCTGCAAGTGTGCCCTGGTACGAATCGCACTCGCATTAGTTTGGACACCGGCCTGGTCAAGGCGTGTAATTGTTAGCCAAGTTAGCGTTGGAACACCAGCGAAACAGAGGCAGCGACAACCAGAACACCAGCCGTACATAACAGCCAAATAAAACATTAAAGAAAGGCAAAAATAAGAGGAAAATAACAAAAATAAGACAAACTTTAATTCAATTCTGCGACTACACCCAGTCAGGTTACATTTTTACGTTAATCGAGTTAAGAGCACCGCAGACCAGGCCACGTTTATTTTATGTTTCGCTTTTTTCTCGGTCACTTCGTATGTGTTTTTTATTCCTTCCCAGTTTGGCAGTCATAAGCCCGCATTATGCTCACTTAATTAACCGAAAGCCGCTTAGGAGGTGGAAAATATACGAGCATAAAACATAAAACACAATTTTTAATTGTTTTTTTTCGGGCTACCGCCGCCCGAAGAATCTCCGCTGGCGAAGAAGGGCTCGGGATCGGGGATGAGTAAGCCGCTCTTGGGTGCTATAGACTCGTTCACGCCAGATGATTTTGGGGACGATTTTGTGGAAGATGAGGCAACGTTGAACCCACGCTGACGAGGAGAAAGAGAACCCCAACACTTCTTGGCGTCTAATAGGATTTCTTCTAAATTGAACAAGTGTAGACCTGGAAAATCTATTAATTTTGAGTTAAATGAAATTTTCAAATTAAGAAATTCATTTTCCAGCTTATATCTTGAAATGTCTGTGGAAATGCCCATGTATATGCTATACATTCTTATCAATCCGGCACGAGCTCAGCGCCCATTCACATTTCTGTTGCCGGCTCGACCTTATCGCGTCGAGTTCAGCCCTGAGCTCTCCATGCGGAACCGAGAGCCAGTCACTGCTCTATCTAGACTCCCCAGAAATTGGCGTATTACGACCGAAATGAGGGCCAAAGTAGGGCCAGCTCGTGCCAAAAGCGTGCTCGGATGATGGAGGTATACTGTGGCTTCGGGCGGCCAGGGAACTCTGGGAACTGCACTTACCGTCCAGCGAAACGTAAAGGGCAGCACAATGGCGCCCACTCCCGGATCGCTGAGCACGAAGCTGGAGCCGCCGAGTATCTTGGTGGTGGAGTTGCCGAATGAGCAGCCCGTGGATATGCTGGCACCCTGCTCCGTGGTCTGGTACTCCTTCAGGCACAGCCGGAATGCCGTTGTGCATGGTGAGCAGCCTGCAAAAGCGAGGGAATTTCGGTTATCATTCAGTTATATACAACACTATATACAGTCATGTCGGAGATTGCATAATAATTATTCGGGTTTATTAACACAAAAAATGTATGCTGTGTGCGAATTTCATTGATAGCGGAAAAGGAGAACCTTGACCGTCTCTTTTAGGGAAAGATAAGCGTAATGAGCGGAATAAGAGAAATTCCATAGGAATTTGTGGGATACGAGTATACTTGGAAATAGGGTAAGATAAACCTTAGTTTTTTAAGCAGCAAATTCTAATTTTATTATCTTATTATATTTATATTAATATTGATTAAAATGATTACCAATTGAAATTTGAAAGTGCACAAATAAGCCACTGCATTTTGTTTTCTCTATTTTTGAATAAAACTCATACAATATTGGTCGGAGTAATTTTCACTTTCCATTTTAAAGTAGCTTTATTTTCTTATAGACCTATTTTATAGGCCTCAGCTTTCCTCATAGAGAGGGCCTCACGAATCGTGTTAATATTTAAAGCCTGTCATTAACTCACCCATCGTCTTGGTGGCCCTTAATTCCGCTGGCATGCCGCAGCAATAGCCGCTCAGCAGATGGCTGTTGGTGTTTGAGATTTCTAATATTTCCAGCTCGAAGTTGCCGGCTGCGGATATCTGTGGAAGGGAGGAGGAAACGGGGTTATCGATACAGAAAGTACATTGCGATCGGTGAGCCGACAAGCGACCAGATCTCAAATCGTTCAAATCAATCACGGCTCGTAACGAAGTTCCCCTCAAAATAAAAAGAGTGATCTTCCCCCACCAGGTCGCATTCCTCCTACCCAAACCTGGCCCGATCCCCGCACCATTCCCATTCCCAATCCCAATCCCATACCTATTCCCAACGAATAATATGCTCAACACTTTATGGATCTGATCGTTCGCCGGGCTGTAAAAGCTAATAAGCCACCTAGGGCGCTCTGATTGGGCTGCGGTAGAGGTTTTAATTAAAAACTCAGAAATAGATGGATCGATACACGGGGAAACTCCGAAATAAACCGAAATAAAGCGAAAGAAAGGAGCTGCTCGCTCGCCCGGGACTTGATAAATCTAACAGCAAATGAAACACGAAAATAATGAGAAATATATTTTCCGCGTCACAAAGCGCGCTCCTAACTATACCGTTTCGGTTCACTTAATCAAACGAGGTATCCAGCGGCTTTCGTATAATTTAGAATGCCTTTGTGAGCCAGCTGGAGAGCTGCAGGCTCTCTGGAATCTGTGCTCCGGAGTGCCCACAAATCAAGAGCCTATCGATAGGAGCATTTGCCATAAAATTAATAACACATTAGATCTCCGTTCGCCTCACTGATAAATGGCACATAAAGTTTAACTATTCTCCGCCAAATCGCTTATCATAACTTAGCCGGAGAGAGTCTGCAGAAGAAGCTCCCATCGTCTGCACCATCAACTTTGTATTTTAAAGGTTCATTACCAGTTCTATCCTGGATAGCTGTCGCTTCTCCCGACTTCTTCGCGGAAATATGCTAATGAAAACTCTTGGCCGCCGATCCTGCCTTTATGGTTTCATATTTCAGCAAATTTATTGTCATTAGCTCTGGTAGCTGGCAGTGTTGATAAGTTTATTAGAAATAAATTGCAATTTGGCCTTCTGGCCTAACGGGGCTGCACCTGCTCCGGCTTCTGCTTCTGCTGGAAAATCCACTAAAAACTGAGGAGAAAAACCAAAAACCAACATACTAAAGCCAAAACCGCATGCATTGTCGACCATTGCCATAGATCAATCAAATGCTGGTCTCTTAGCCAGTTTCTCTTGGCGTTTTCTCGAGATTTCCTTTTGTTTGACTTCGGGCCGAGACTCGAGATGGGATTACGGATCGGGAAACCTGTTTCGGAGGCTGCTTACTTATTTATTTATCACATATCTTCGGCTCTCGGTTCTTTGGCTGCAGCTGCTCTGGCGCTGCATCCGCTAATATTCCGTACAAACTTTGACGTAATCCCCCGCCTGTCCCGTCCCTCGATTAGATAAGCCCGATGAAATGCTTAAGGAAATTAGTGCTGCGGCGCCAACTTAACGAAGCCGACACACGGAGGGAGACGCTCGGAGGGAGTTAATGTGAAATTAAGTTTTAATTAAGCCGCTTCGTGGGAGCTCCTTTCGTAATAATGCGGCTCTTGCCTTTTTCGCAGTCCGTTTAATACGCAGCTTACGATCAATAAATGTC
The DNA here is from genome assembly GCA_018151655.1 of Drosophila bocqueti. Classification (NCBI taxonomy): domain Eukaryota; kingdom Metazoa; phylum Arthropoda; class Insecta; order Diptera; family Drosophilidae; genus Drosophila; species Drosophila bocqueti. The sequence continues at coordinate 97,450 of JAECXF010000020.1, forward strand.
AGGAATCCTTGTCGTCCTCAACTGGGTTAATTCCAGCGGCCAGCGGAGACCATGTGAACCAAGGCGATGCGATCGCCGCCTCAGATTTCCCTGGAAGTGAACCATAAATCGACGACGGACGCCACAAAATATTTAACTTTTTATTTACTTCATTAACAACTAAATAGTTGCATCCATTTAGGCTGCCGGCCACTTTTATCGCCTCGAACAACCTAAATCAATGCAATCCCCGGTCCGGCCTGGGTCCAAGCCAGATAAATGTGTGTAATCAATTTGATGGCTCCACCGGGGTCTTGAAACTGCTGGGATTCTCTCGCTGTGGATTCTAATGTCTGCCCCTTGAGTTGGCCGGCGTATTAATCAAATTGTTGTTTGTTTCCCCTCCGAGAACTGCTCCGCGCAGCGATTAATTTTTATGTATTTTTGAACCGTTGGCTACCTCTCCGCCTATTTAATTGCCGCTCGAGGCATCTCTTCCCAGTTCCCAGTTCCCACTCCCCAGCCTCCGCATCTCCATCTCCATCTCTCTTCTGGCATCTCAATACATGTTTAGGCACTTTGTGTAACACTTTATGACGGGGCTACACCCCGAAAACTAACTTTGAAAAAGTCCCAAAACTCCCGACTACCGTTGCCATGTGGGAACGATTTCGTGGAGATGGTTTCTGGAGATAGTTGGGATCACTTTCGAGGGGCTACGAGGATAAGATCCTATTAAGCCTGATACGAGGGAGGGGAGAGGGATGCTTTTTATAAATAACTTTGTGAACGAGAACGACTTTACTTAAAGCCCAGTTTAATGTTTTAGAGTTGAAAAATATTTGAACTAAGTAAAGCCAGCAAATGGATGTTCAGTTAAATATAAAAGGTTTAGTTTTTAGACCTAAAAAACTAGAATTAACAGCAGGCTAATCTTCCTGGGGAAATGAGTGCTTAACTTTTTTAATAAAGTGTTTTTATTGAGTTTTTTTTTTCTCCCTTTAAAAATTGTACAGATTGTGTACATGCAATATACACTGAATTTCAAGTTAAATTTCAGAAAACTTGCATTAATATTTCTCTACATTATTATCGCTTCCCAGAACTTGGCCAATATTTGATTTACTGTCCTACAAATCGTAGCCTGCCTTAAGATCCCCTTAAACTTTAATCTCCCGTCTGCAAAAGTTGATAAATCACTCAAAAATAAACCCAAAATCATCATTATTTACGTCCCCCATTGAGACTTGTTGGCCCTCAGCCTTCGCCAATTCTCATGGGTTGAATCAACTTTAATATTTTTTCCATCGTCTACATTCTGCTCTTTTTTGTGAGAAGATACTACACCCGCATGTATTTGGATCTGGGGCTTTTCGCCTCCTTTTATATTGGTTTTCGCTTACCTTATGGACTAACAGTATTAAAATTAAAGCAATTAAGTTGCAGGCAGACTTTAATGATCGACAATCGACAAGCGGCTGGAGGAGAATCCGGGGCCTCAGGCGCTGTCTCTTTGTCGCCGCCTTTGTAGACATTCTCAGGCTGTCTTCGGATGCTGTTTCTTCGCCAGATTCCGACGTTGATTTTCGCCGAAAATGTTTCCTAAACATTGTGTACATTCTGTGGGCGTTGCAATGATGCTGGTGGGTGCTTTGCGATCTCCTCGGGATCTGGCTGGGGTTTCGGTCGCTGTTTTCGGTTCACTTTGGGCTCGGTTCGGTGGTCAAATGATCTCTCGGCGATCTTTAATTAGCCCATGTATGCAGATTTCTGGCCCTTGTTTAGTTCGCTTTTCTCTGGGGAAGGCACTCGTTGTATTCCGGTTTCTCTATCATTTTTTCTCCACTCTGTAATGGCCTCCGTTCGTATTTGTTTTTTGCTTCTGTGTTTTGTTTTTTTTAATGTTGTTATCACAAATTTATTTATTATTTATAAGGGGCTTTGTTTTGCCTTGTTTTTCACACTTAACACTTCCACTTGATAGGCGATGGCTGGCGGGGCTTGTAGCTGTAACAATTGTCGAACGAAGTGGAATTGAAAACCGGGCTGTGGAAATCTATTTCATCTATTTCCCCAGTGCCGTCATCAACGCTAATTGACACGCAGTGGCAAACCGCATCAGCAGAAGCAACAAGTGGCAGCCACCGCAACAGCGTTTACTTTGCCCCACCGCAAAGGCAGAGGCAACGTGCAGCAAAGGCAAAAGCAAATGCAAATGCAATTCAATTTATGTTAATTTAACGCCGTTGCAGTGGCAGCTCTGCCATGGAGCCGAAGCCATGTGTCTTTGGGCCACAGCAAACAATTTGCATCTTGTGCGCATATTAATTTACAGATATTTTCACTCCGGCAAACATTACTCATTCTCCCGGACCACGACCGGGGTGTTAATTGTCCATTTAATTAAGTAATTTGCTTGGAGCATGCCTCCTCCTTGCCGAACGGAAGTCGTTGACTTTGAATCGAGACTCAGATGTTGCATGTGGCATGGACCGGAAGTGGCTGCTGCGGCCACAGCGGCCCGGCTCCCCCCTCAAAACTTTCATCCCCAAGGAGAGGGTGCTGCACACTTTTTCCAATTTGCAAAATTACATATTCACTCCCGGGAGAGACCTCGAACTGCGTAATGCCCTATCATCTCTAGACTTGCCGTTCATGTGCCCAGATTTATCAGCTAATTGTATGAGCAGGAGCACTCTTGAGTGAAACGATCTGAATGAGCTATGGACCATGATAATGCCGGGTTTATGCTGCCAAACTTATGGCCAAGCGATTGGCTGGATGTGTGCGGCAGAGCATGGCGCATTTCCCTCGCTCCCATGATCTAGAGTGGGTTCTACTTAGAACTGTTAATCCACGTTCCCGTACTGATTTCATTATGTATCTCAATATGCTATCTCCGTTCTCTCTCTATAAGCACTGAACAAAAAAAACAAGACCAGAAAATACTAGGAAATTCAAATCTACTGGATTTTCTGACTTGTATATCACTTCTTTCTTATTTTCCTTGGAAATACAAATTCAAGATTAGGCTCAAAACGTAAGCTTTATTTTGTTTATGACTCAAAAACCATCTACCAACGCGAATTAATTAACAACATTTTTTTTCGCTAGCAACATTTTTTGCTAGCAACATCTGAGAAAGCGGAAAGTCAGAACATTTTTCTTCTTCTTCGACTACTTACTGCCAGGGTATTTAAACTTCGGCATGCCGAAGTTAGCTTCCTTTCTTGTTTTATTATTTAATTTAAAGTTAATTCTAATATCTAATATTTTCGATTGAATACTGCAAATATTAAAATTCAGTTCTAATTTATACTAACTGAAAAATAATGTCTGTCGGAAGCTATTGTTATTTTTGGTAAATATTTTAAAATATCTTTTAAGGTATTTAACTAAATAAACCAACTGATTTTCTTGATTAAAAATATTTAGAAATAATCTGTCCAATTGTGTTTCCCGCATTCTTTCTATTGTTATAATTCCATCTACAGAACATTTTCTTGCAGTGTCCTGCTTATTATTATTATTTTTATCATCATCGTGCATTATGGGCTAGTTGGCTGTTTTCGCCCCCTCTTCTCCGCGTTCTTTCACTCCGAATGTTTCAATTCCACTTCGTAGCTTTTGAGTTGTATGTGTTATCAATGGAGGCACTGGCACAGGCAGAGGCACAGGGAACATACATTAACATATGTATATATATTCGCATATTCACATTGTTTGCACTTTTACTTTTCCACTTGGATTAAACACAATTTTTCTTTGAGGCATTGTATGTCGATGTATTTATTTACGAGCATTGTACGAGCATTTAATTGAAAGGTATTTCCGTTTTTCTTCGCTCACACGATCTGGCCGAGGAAATTAAGCACACAATGTCGGCTGATTGTTGATCTTTTCATTTGCTGTGCTGCGCTGTGTACTTTTCCTCCATCAACTTGATCATTTGTTGTAATCAGCGAACGATTAACATTTAACACTTTCACAATTTGCTTTTAAGTGGGGGGAGGAGGCACTGGGCACTATAATCCAGTTTGAGGAGCAGGAAGAGGTCACTCTCGTACCGTGGATGGGAATTGTGTACTCATCACCGCTCAAAGCACGGCTCACGACTGAACGAACGCCGAACGCCGAATCCTGCGGCACTTCCAGCCCTCGAGCAGCATCCACGGGGCGGAGCAAGTCACGCGAGAGACGGCCGACGAAAGTCGTGGTGGTGGTGCCTTAAGAGAGCCCCGAAAACTGTGACTGCGATGCTACTGTGAATGCGACTTTCGACTGCGACTTCCGCTGGGTGCTGCTTACGCTTCAGGCTTCGACTAACGACTGCGACTTCCGCTGGGTGCTGCATACGCTTCAGGCTTCGACCAACGACTCACAATGGACGGAAAGATACAGATACTATACAAAAATAAAAATTTTGATGACAACGGATCGAAAAATTTGTTATTGCATTCGACAGGTAATAGTTCAAAAGGGTTGAATCCAAAAAATTATTCTAATGGGTTTCACTATTTTAGAAGTTACACGTCTTCAAAGTTGAACCTATTTTGGGTTGCAAAAAAAGCATGTCAATTTTTAGAAAAAATCGGACTTTGAGGTCGATTTTTACACAGATAGAAAAGTTGAACCTTATCTTATCTTAATCTTAAAATTTGTAAGTACATTCGGGGTTAAATGGTTAAATCGATCCCGTTTTGGGATTAAAATGGCAAAATAAGCCTAAAAATTCTTGAATTAATCCCGAAACGGGCTTATTTTGCCATTTTAATCCCAAAATTTTTTTGCAACCCTAAAGTATCTAAACTGCCACTGTGCGACTGATTGCCGCTGGGCACAGAAGTGGTGGCCGCGATCCCGGACCGTGCTCTCGCGTGGATAACTGCGCTCTCTTCGGGGGGACCGGACCGGTTCTGTGCTCTTCGAGCGGCGCTCTTCAGTCGGCCGCTGATTGGTCGCACGCCGTGCCTTATAGCCGCCGGCTCCGGAATCTGTCTCGGATCGGATCGGATCGGACCACGACTTGTTAATGGAGTTGCTGGGGAGTCGGGCCGGCTTCTGCTTCTGCTTCGGCTGCGGCTGCGGCTGCCACTGCTGCTGCACGCATTTTGGCCCGAAGCTATGCTGCCGTTTTTTACGATTCCAACTTAATTATGTTTATAAGTTCAGTCCAGTCCCGGGCCCAGTGCATTCTGTTCTCCGATTCCGGATCTAGGCCGTTGGAGTAGCTTTTTATGGCCAATGCCAATGGCCCTGGGGGGACTGACAATTAACACCTGGAACCGGGCAAAGGCAAGCTGAAACCTGCAACCTGAAACCGGGAACTGTAGCTATACCTGGAGTTAGGCCCAACTCCCACAACGATTTTGGGCGGTGGGAACTAGACTCCGGCCGGCCAATTATTAACTCCCGGAGACGGAGCGGCGACTTCCATCCAATTATCCGCGAGCCGAAAGTGTATAAATCAAATTTAAATGCAACTGGCCCTATCAGCGTGGCCAAAACAAAAGACTTAAGCAACAAACTTGGCAATTACATGCGGCCAACAAGCCGACAAGCAGCGGCAGCATCTTTGTTGTTGCTGCTGTTGTTGTTAGCGGCTCATATTTCTTGAGGCGCATATCTAAATATCGAATCATGTTGCTGATTTGCCGCAGGTCCATTGTTGCAGCCGCAGCATCAGCAACAACCACAGCCACTGCAGTTGCTTTTTGTCTGCCCACATCCAGAGAAAAAAACCAACCGAAAAAGGCCTGCAATTGTCAAAAATGTTGGCCTTTAAATGATCGGCAAGAAAACTACTCCTGTGCGGGTATATCATAAATGGCTTTAATGTTATGGACGTGATTTAAAAGGATTTTGAATCTCGAAGTAAAGAAAGTTATATAAAATTTATTTTGTAACTACAAATGTTACATATTTTGTTATAAATAAAATATTTTTTTAATCAACTCAAACTTGTATGATATACAAAGATGATACCTCTGATGAATAAGCACTTGGGAATTATAAGCGACAAGTTTTTAGAAATGTTTCAGGGCTACATAAGTGTCTCATTCTAAAAATGAAATAACTCATTTATAACTTTTAATCAATAAAGTTAGCCTATTTAGTCACAAAACTAAGAAAAAATATCCTCATAAATGGCAATCAATATTAATTGAGATAACTTTTGTGGGGAAATTAAAGTTCAAAACCAAACATGCAATTTCGGTTCTGATTTCTTTTCTGCTCTACATTTTTTTAATATAAATGTTTTGTTGCTCTTTTAGCAATTTAAACGATGTGTTACCCCTTAGGATGTAATTTTTGGACAATGGATAGGTCGTTTCAGCTGTTTATGCTGATCAAGAATATACATATGACAGGCTCGGAAATTACTTATTCACTTCGTTGCCAGTTAAGACATAATTTATTGCATCTTGTATTGCATTTGATAACTATAGCAGTATTAAGGATAAATCATTGGTTTATTTCTATAAATTAAATATTACTTTCCTCTTTATAAATAAATTTATATCACACACTATAAAGCCTTATAGCTTTTTCTAAACCTTTTGAGGATAATAAGAAGACTATATTTGGCTTAATTAGACATTCTCATTATCAAAAATGTGTAGTTAAGATAATTTCCCAGCTTTTCTTAGCTTTCAATACCCCACATTTTCTAAAAGTGCATCTGCAACTGCAACAACACATAGTAAATCTCATTGTGCCGTTGTGACATGACTCTTGTTCGACAATAGATAAAACAAATTGACTTGGTGTGTGCCCAAAATGTCTTCTCTAGGCTCTTGGTACGAGTGGTAGTATCTGGGTCTCCGTCCTCCTCTTTTGGTGGGCGTACTGGGCAGCGTCGTCGGAAGACCGCTCCGACTCCTTTGTCATCTTTTCTTATATTTTGTTGTTGCCTGTGCCTGTGACTGGAAAAGCTGCACTACAATGCCCATTATCAGGGTACATATCTGCGACAAGAGACCCCAGAGCGTCAATTGTGCGGCTGCCACGGCTGCTGCCTCGGCAACGTTGTCCAAATATGTTGCAAGTTGGTGTTATTCTTCACACGGCATCATAAATTTCACGTATAATTGACGCTTTCAGTTATATCAAAATTGGCTAAAAGCCAGAGCAGCGACGGCTCTTGGCTGCGGCTTTGCGTTGGTGGCCAGCTCCGGGCTCTCCCCAGAGATGTTATTTTGTGGCTTACATTGTCTCCGCTTTGATTTCGGTTAATAGCAGGCTTACCTGGCTCGTACAGGTGTCTTTTGTGTTGTGCGTTGGCGAACTCTCTCTGCCCCGGTCACTTGTTCGCTTTTAATGGCATTTCTTTGTCGGAATTAGCTTTCGGAACAGCTGCACAAGTGGAGCATGGCAGTGGCATAAAATCAAACATATTGAGTAATCAAAATCGCCAGAAAACCCACCCTTGCGGCCGAGTTCATTAAACAAACAGGCAAATATGTTGGCAATTTCAACCAGTTGGTTTTACACCACTCAACCGTTTTTATGACAGATTTTTCAAGTGTTTCCTTTCCGCCTCCTCGTTGTTGCTTTGCTTTTTTTTATTATTCAGTTTATTCTTCACTTCGGTGGCGGTTTGTGGTTAGTGGTTAGTGGTTAGCTGTTACTCCGCCCTTAGCCGAATGGCGTTGGTCACGTTGCCTTAGGTTAGTTGTTTATGAACGCTTTTATTGGCACTGCCGGCTGCAGGCTGGGTCAAGAGATTTATGGGCCATATTTTTAGCAAGAACTCTCGGGTACTTGAAGAAGTACTAGAGAGACAAAACAGTGGGAATTAGGACTGGAACTGCTGCAGCTTCCCCTTTCAATCTTGTAAGTGTTGGCTGTGTTTGCTTTAAAGATCTGCGAATGTTGTCTTAAATGGCACTTGGGTCTATTACTCGGAGTACTTTTTAAAGATCGACAAATCGTTATATTGGTAGGGGTGATGATATGACAGGAAAATATTAAAGTTTGATTTTTTAAAGCTTAGTTATTGAACAGATTAAATAGCTTAAGATATAGAAAATCTAGGTTATAAAGAAATAATAATCTTTTGCAAAATATCTTTATTGTTATCTATCTCCCTAGTTCAATCGAATGGTAACTGAGAACCCAACCTCATGTCACATTTGCACATTTGCAACTTGAATCTAAACTTTAAACCACTTTTCAACTGTTTGAACAACAGATTTATTTACTACCCATCCATCCATCAATGTGATCACCTGACTTAACCTCGCAATTTGCACCAGCTTTTACCCCAACAAAAAATGATAATACAAAATCTGGGCACTTGTGAACCTCACACATGTTGGCCCGTCAACCTCAGAGGAGGGACCGGGATATATATCTCTGGCATGCCTCATTTAACCGGAAATCCACCCCTAAACAAAATCCAATTGCAAAATCAGTACGGCAAACATCGCAACGAATTATAACACGAACAAAGGCGGTTAATTAGCGGGGATTCAAGGGGTGGAAAGATACCATATAGGGAGATACGGAGATATACATATATATGTAGATCGGGGAACCAGGGGGTGGGTTTACGCTTCGATTTGCGCCGACGCGACGCAAGCGAGTAATCGAGATGGTTGCGCGTGCTCATGTCTTCGACAGAGCCCGGGTGGCAGGGGGGTAAGTTGGGTTGGTTAAGACCAAGTGCACTGGGCACAGCCTCCTCATCGAGCCCATACTTTAACCCATACACGTGCATATGTCATTTTTATAGCGCTATACGTGTTTGCCATAAATCCATAACAATATGACAAGTACAAGTACTTTAGCGGCAGCCTCTCTCATGTGCAACATGTTTGCACGTTCACGCCACCGCCGGCAGACTATAGACTGTAGGCGGTACAGTAAAGACGCCCTGGACTGACTGCAACTCCCAGCTAGCAGCACCCAGCTTCCATCTCCATCTCGGATTTCCACTGGGACACCTTGCCTTCCACGGCGCGATTGCGATCGCTTTGCGGTCAGGATGATCTTCATGCCTTGCTCCTGATGTGTGCGCGGCTGCTATGTTACTTTAGTACACTTTGAAAAACCGGTGCTTGCTTTGAATTAGAATTGCGAGTTGTGTCTGCAAAATGTTGTTAAATGCACTGCTTAGGCAATTCGAGACTGAAGATGCTCTTGACACCAGATGTTTTTGGACCCACTTGTGCCTTTGTAGTTAACACAGTTGCTTTTTGGTTCCGAAACTTGTGACTGAAATTAGTTATATTCATTTAGACAATTAACAGAATTCCTTCCAGTGCAATAGGAATATTTCGCGCTACTCGCCGCCGCCTGACATGATTTACATGAAGTGAAGACGCACGTTTTTATTACATTTTCGTGGCTGTAAGTGCACCCAAGGCAGGCCAGCAGCCCAGGCAGCCTCAGCCACCTAAGCCGCCACCTCGCCGAGCAACCACCTCGCGGACAGCCCAACCACCCAACCCACCCCCAGCCACCTCACAATCAGCGGTTTGCCTTTGATTTGCGGCAAATGTTACGCCGAAAAGGCAACAGCTGTGCAAGAGGAGGGTTAAGCCCGCGCATCATTTATCATTTATTCTCGCTGTTACAATTTTCAAGTGTACACTGCACAAGTTGGGCCCGCAATTAAACAAACAATAACATCTTTTCGTGGAGGATCTGGATCGGATCAACTGCGTCATCATCGTCGCCGGGGTTGGACACTTGTCACTGTCCGGATAAATGTCGCCCTTCGCGGTCCCGCGTTCCCAGCTTAAGTCGACGTTTTAATTTTAATTTCTGCCCGTCGTGGGTTTCTGGAAAATTGAATACTTTATTCATGGGAAAGATCGTAATCCTCAAATGAGATTTGCTTTAGAGTAATCGCTTCATTTATGGAGGATTCCCGGGCTTATTAAGCTTCATTAGAGAGGGCGATATGCGACTAGGCCAGCAAGGTCTATGTTTAAGTAGGAGAGGCATTGGCATTTGTTACCTGCCTAGGTGGTCCCTACCCGAGATCCCCCTCCTCTGGAGGCAATTCCCAGACCGAGACGAGAAATTTCAACTAATTAAAATACCTATAAACTCTGCATGTTGAGTCCTGTTCGGCGTTTCATTGGAAATTTCAAAACCGAACCGTTGAATCGTCGAATCGCCGGGATAAGCAACACGCCAACCCAACAAATGACCGAAAATCGAAAAAACCCAGAACCGAAAACGAGAGGCCCTTCGAACCTTCGGCCAAAGATGAATGGCTGTTGGCCCTCGGCAGCAGGGATGCCCACCTCGGCACCCCCCACCCAAGCTGGGGCCTAACTGACAGCAAACAGAAATCGACAGCCGTGCGGTGTTTACTACTCCAACAAGATCCGAAAAAAAATAAAAAAAAAACCGAAACAAAAATAAAAACAAAACCGGACAGAAACGAAAATTCACTTCTGATCTCGCATTGGCAATGGAATGGAAGCTCTGGCCATCAGCTCTCGGCTCAGCTCTCCCAGTCGAAATGGACAGCTGAAAAGGAGGCTGGAATTTCGGGCCGACTTTGCGGAGAGCTTAAGACTTTTAGCATTTTTAATTAGCGCGTTCTTTGTTTTCGGTTCATTCGTGCTGGCCGTCGAACAAAATGAGAACAGAATCGTACAAAACGAATTTTTATTTTGGGCTCGTCGGAGCCTGCATGCTAATTCCCTGCCAGAAGGAGAAACAAGACCAAGGCAGTCCTCCTAGAAGGACCAGAGGCGTGGCCAGTGAAGTGAGCTCTAAAATACTGAAACAACAAATTGATGAGATTGCGCAGAAAGTCAATTCATCTGAAGAGGTACAAGTCCCAGCAAGTCACTGGAAACTATATCGAAGAAATGGCTATAGTATCATAGCTCCACAACTAGAGTTCTGCCTACGCCTCTGTATGATTTACGTGATGACCACATGTTGCTTCCAGAATTGACCTTGAACAAATGTTCTGCTGTTTGTAATTAGTCAGTTTTTGAACAAAATAAATTTCACCAGCTTTCGAAATTCGAATTTCTATTTGAGAAACTTTTAGTGTAGTCTGCTTGGCTAGTAAAAAAGTAAAGAACAGTGCTAAGCGAGGCTTTACTAATCTCTTGCATGGCTCCTGCCACTTTAATAACCGTTCCTTCACAGATACTTGAATAGACGCTTAAATTGTCTCTGGGGTCTAGATCCAACCTTGGGCCCAGTCCCAGCCGGTCCCAATCTATGGAGGAGCAGTAAATGCCAGCTGAGGATTTATAGCAAAGTACTTTGACCAATTACGCAGGCATCCTCCGGATCCAGCAACGTTTGACAACGCATCGCATCGCGGAGCCGAGGAGGACTAACATAAATATCAATTACGGGTCCATAAATTTGAAACCAATTAGCCAAAGCGAAATTGATAACAGTCGTTTGGCTTTGCGGCAATTTTCTCGAAACAATTTGCTGTGGCCGTGGAAAATAGTTTTCCCCATCCCGGCCAGTTGACGACTCGACGACTCGACGACTCTCGTCGCGGATGCAAACAACTTAATACAAATTGAAGGCTCAAAAGCCAAATGTTTAGTTCTCACATTAAATGTAAACGGCGGCAGCGCTCGAGGAGAAGATTGCGAGAGCCCCGAGTGCCAGGAGGTGAGTCCCCGAGCGAAGACAGCGGCAGCGAGCACTACTTAACTTTTCGACACCCAATGAAATTTTCGCACATTACTGCCAAAAGTATCTAGATGCAGAAATATCTGCCGAGTCTGCAGCCTCTCGCCCGGGTTGCATGCAACCCGAGGAGCCGAGCAGCCGAAGACTCCATGCCAGGCTCATATCTGCATCTTCGCTGGTAGGCAAATGCAATTTATTATACGTCTGGGACCGGGGACCGAGACTGGGACCTGGGGCTGGAGCTGGACCCAGGCAGCAGAAGCAGCGGCAGATCAGATGAGATGGGTGGGGAGCCGGGAGAGACCATCCTCCACACACGCAAACCTTTTGGCGTTTTTCTTATTAATACATTTTTAGCCCCCTTGCAGGAGGTGGAGGAGGAGCCGGGAGCAGGGAGTACCCTCGCCGAAATCAGATAAAAAATGCTTCGCACACGATTAGGAATTTTTAATTAAAATATTTTGTACTGCTGTTTGTAGTTAATTTCGTACAAGACTCTCTCCGAGGCATACAAAGTGACCACAAGGAGGCCGTAAGCACCTGCGCGCCGTGCCTGCCGCTGGCTGCTGTTGTATGCGTGTAGAACAGCACAAAGTACGCGATCCGATTGCCACAGTCGGAGTTGGACTCGGATTTGGAGTTTCAGGAGGAGGGGAGGAGTGGAGGAGGAGGCTGCAGAAGGAGCCGGAGCAGTCAGAAAGGGTGCCGAGCTGGCATAAAATCCTGTGTGTGTTGCCATTTCGCTTTCGTGCCCAGTTCGCGGAGTCGCCGCAACATTTCAACCTGCCACTGCGGTGGCAGCATTGATGGGCGTATACATGCGATTCACTCCGTGCCTGCCCCGTTCGGGGGCTACTCCTGGCCAGGCTGCATCGTTTAGCTTAACTCAACATATATTTTCAAAGCCGCAATCTCGGCGAGAAGCGGTGGAGGTGGAGGTGGAGACGGTGCGGGCGCATCGATGATATATTTAGTGGCAGGCAAAACGAAAGACTTAGGCAACGAACTCGCGATTACGACACAGCATGGGGCATTGCTTATATAGGGCCGGCATACACATACAGTGCATATTGGATAAGAAGGGATTATTGTTCAAGTAATTTTAATATTATATAGCACTAGTGGTGAGCTGTTTTCAGGGGCTAAGGGATTATTTAAAACCCCTATTCTTAGCTCCCTAATGTGCTTTCTTTTTTCTTGAAAAATTCAGCTTCTTCTGTTTCCGGTTTCTCACATCTTTCTTATGTTAATTTTTCGACTTCTGGTGGCGTTTTTTCGTCCACCTGTTGGATCTTTCACTATATATATATGGGGCCACTATATGGCAATTGGCGCTGCCCTGCACGACTTTTTTTGCCAGCAGCTCGTCCTCTCTGCCGTGTTTCTTCATCTCCTTTCTTTCGGCTTCGTTTTGTTTTATTTCTTATATTTTGCTCTGCGCAAATTGAAGATCGTGTTAAACGCTTAAGTTGTTTTTGCAGGCCCGAGGAGGGACCCGCGGTCCGGCCAGCCACAATGCATCATTAGCGTTGTGGCAAATGTGCTTTTTGTTGTTTCTTCCCTCTTTGCCACCCCGAGATCGTTTTGTATCTCTTCGCGGCTGCAACAAGTGCAAGAGGCCCAGTTCATTGCCTTCGTCGACTGATTATGGCCGGGCCGTAAATTATGACTAATTGATTAACAAATTCTTTAAGCGGCCAACAGGACCAACAGTGCCAGGACACGCACATGCCGCATAAATCAGGGAATCTGCATTCGAACTTTCCACTTGTCAACGCCGAACGCCCTTTTGTAGTGTATTCCATTCCCACTCCCGACCAGCACCTGACTCACGTGCTCAGCATCCCAAAGCCATTAAGCCAGAGATTTAAATCCTCACCTTGGGCAGCCTTTTGTTTGGCTTTGACTTTGGTTTTCCTCCAGTTGTGTGTACACAACATCACAAATATGAGCGGCAAACACTTGGCGGCAATTGTCAACGCCGCTTTAAATGCTAAAAATGTGTCAAATGCGTTTCTCTTTCGGGAGAAAAATGAGCTTCGTATAAAAAGCAAAGGGGTGGAGTGTAAATAAAATGTGAAATGTATTTGGCTTTTTGCGTGGCACGCACGCATTTTGTAAATGAAGCGAACAAAATTCGAGGCGAAATAAGCAGCTAAATTTAACGTAAACGGGGGCGTTCGAGACACGATCGGGAGCGCGAATGAAGAGGGCCTACTACGGGGGCGATATCTATATAAAGATATATATATATATATATGTTTGTGTTTAAAGAGACATTCCACACTTGAGTTGATGGGTCGTGAGATATTTGCTTGGCTTGTGCAAAAGCAAAGAGTGTTTGGGGCGAAGTAATGAGTAATGGGCTGGCATGTGATTGATTATGTTAATTTGTGCTAAAGGCTTATTTGTGGATAAATATTTACTGTTTTCTTGAAGCTTTCTAATGCCCTTAATGGGATTTAGGGTTTCAAGTAAAAGGAAGCCTATGAAAATACCTATTTAAATTTTAACTTCTTTTTTAATTTTAATTATTATTTCAAATGCAATCCAAAAAGCATTGTCGATCTTTTCCACAATTTATATTTAAGACCCCAAGTTAACCTTCTCCTAACTATAAAAAATTTATTGACATCCCTTACAAAAAATATTACAAAAACTACAAAAATACACTGTAATGTAATAAATTTCCATTACTTGGCTCTGTTTATTCGAGTCACCTTGAGCTGCCAAAGTCTGGACAAGTCTCGGAGGCAGCTTTTAGTGCAGCGAGTAATTCGGAGTGACTACGCGTCGGAGGCAAGCTCAAGATTACCATAAGGCTTATAAATTAATGAAACCCACTGCCAGAGAGCCACGAAATAAACGGAAACTTGTTCTGGCTTACTGTGCTTTTTCGCTTTTTTCGAACATTTATAAACATTTTCAAGTCGCGGCTTGTACGCGACGAATAAAACAACTGGAGCAGCGCATTTAACGAGTGAATGAGCCTCTGAAAAACCAGAAACACAAAACAGAAACATTTGAAAGCCTCGCTGGTTCGTGCATTATATTAATTTGAATTTTAATTGCAAATCGCAGCTGGGAATGGAAAGGGAAATGCATTGGTATACCTTTAGGTAATGATTACAAATGCAAGGCAAATACACTTCATTACGGGCTCATTTTCCGCAGACATGATGTCAGTGCAGTCGCCGTCAGACAACGGCCACATAATTCACTCACCCAACGGAGGAAGCATGCAAAGCAGCAGCAGCAGTAGGAGGAGGAGGAGTCCTCCGAGCTCAGAGCTCCCAGATTACAAGTGCAACGCATTCCCAGGTTTACCGATTTCATCAAAATGATAAAGAAGCCGGCGACTTGACTGGATGACTGACTGGCTGACAGTGCACCTACTGTTTGCTCTTGGCCAAGAAGAACCAAGAACGGAGAACAGAGGAGGAAGGAGCAGAGCACGGAGAGCGAAGAGCGAAGAAACCCAGCCAACAATCGAAAACATTTAAGCACTTTGTGCTATGCTCCACTTGAGCCGCGTTGCGTTTCACATTCGAGTGCAAAATCAACACACAAACCCAACATTACTCAAGCTGCAGGCAAAAAGCTAAATAAAACAGAAGTAAAAGAGGCAAAAACACGAGCGGACGGCGGAGATTTAAATGCCTATCGCGAAGACAGATCGACACACCGCTCCGCCATGGGCTGGGTCCAGTTTCACAGCCAGATCCCGATGCAGATCCCGCTCCGAGGCCGCTGCCGGTGGCACTTGTATTGATCTAATCAAGCCGCGTTCGGTGTACTTATGTACTGTCTCGGTGGTGGTCCCTGGCTCTTTCTCCGTTAATGAGTGGGCTGCCAGGGGCTAACCCACGCAGGCGTTTATTGGGAAATTACCAAGTACAAAATGAGGTGTCAGCCTTTCTATCTTCTCTCGTATTCTTTCAATTCCTTTCATTCAAATTCTTCCAATCGGTGCATAACTTTCGGGCCAAGTTCGTTGCCTAAGTCTTTTGTTTGCCCCCCTCAGCTCATATTTACGATGACAAATATGGCTTTTCCTCGTGGAGGGGGGGAGGGACACATCTCGACACCTTTGGCAAACAAAGCCTTAATGAAGTGCGTACCTGCCACAGAAAAGCCAAGCCGAGATCCAAGAGCCCAGATCCCCGATCCCAGCAAATGGAGAGTGTAAATTGTATGGTAAAATAAATACATAAAAGAGCTCAAATCTCGATTTATGCTGGCTTAAGCGAGCCAACGTTCTATAACTCAAATTAAAAGCAATTTAAAATCCAAATAGAAAGGAACCAATAATACCCAGAGAGCCGAAAACGAGCATTCCACGCAAACCGGGCCTCGAGTCGGTTCTTGCCTGGCTCGGAGCGCTCGGCGACAGTTTGCTCCAAATTAAAAAAGTATAAAACCATAAAGACGACAATAATGACAGCCCGTTGATGGTGACAACGACCATGATGATGATGATGAGGCTCAGGCTGGAGCACAGGAAGGGAGCGAGATCGCTGGTACTATGGGGGATTGCTGTCTCCACAGTGACACAGGCAAATGTCTTCTTTGTGCCGGCTTAAACGAACAAGAGGGCGGATGCTGGAGTTCTTTATTTTTATTGGTTAGAGCGACCTATTACAATATAAAACATATATTTTTTTTTCTATAAACTTAAATAGCTTCTACAAAGTTGATGCAAATTGGTTTATCATATTAAATACCAAGAGAAAGGTATATTTCTGGTCTAAAACCAAGTTTTTAAAGTGTTTATTTAGGACTTACTAAATATACTTGAAGTTTTTAATACATTACCTTAGAATATTTAAAGCTATATATAATATTTCAGAAATAACCATTGGCTAATCTCTCATAGCTCCCTACTATATTTATAAAATTATTTCATGGAGAAATATGTTACATAAAGCCACAAGGCACCTCTAAGTGTCAGGGCCACAAACTGTGTAATAATATTAAGTAATAATTGTAATTTTTGGCAGCTTTTAGTGTCAGCAGCTTGTTTGGCAAGCGCTTGCTACGCTTAAGCTTAAACTATCACCTTAAAGTCTTGAAAAGTCGAACTACTCAAACCCGCCTCGTTATATTGCTTGGTCGCATGGCCGTTTATTCTTTTCTCCATCGGCGGCTGAACCTAATAATCCTCATGACTCGCATATCAAATGACAACAAATTTACTGCGGACGTTGGCAGTGCGGTCTCTGTCTCCGTCTCCGTCGCCGTCGCAGTGTCAAATTGAGCGACAATGGGCGAGGGACAAAAAAAAGCGGGCCACTGTGGTGGGACAGTGGCAACTGTAACGTTTTGTTGCTGCCCCTCCGCGGTTCCTGCCTCCGCGGAGGGATCCCACTCTCGATTCGTGTGTGCCTGTGTGTTGTTGTGCATTTGCCGCTTTAATACCTTTTAACACTAATCGCATCGAGCGAAGCGCAATCAGTTGTGATGAGAATATAAATAAAAAAACAAAAAAGGGCCTAACAAAAAGCGAACGAAAAACAACAAGACAAGGGGATGGGATTCTGGACATCAACTGGGAAAAATCGATTGTATAAACTTTTGGATATTATTTGTAAAAGAAAGTGGAACTAATGCAAGTAGATTTTGGGAGATTTCAGGAGTTACACTAACTTTGGTAATATTTGCGAACATATTACGTAATATGTACTTCTTTAGGTAAATTTAATCCATAAATATCTAAAGAAGTATAACACTAACCATTAGGATCAATTCATTTTCTAATATAGAAATGTTTCCTGCAGCTTCTGTAGCTTCTAGTGAAGTTCTGACGGTGGCGCAATCCAAGCGACCTCGAAATAGAGCGTATTGTGTTTATTTTGTAAAATGGTTTACAAAATATTAATTATTTAATTTAAAAGTAACCCACACTCGTCTCTCTGTGTAAACACTCACATATAAATACCATATATCGTCGCCCTAGACGCTGAACAAGAAATAAAAATCGTTCAAGTTCTTGGACCCTGGACTGCGACTGCTGTCTTTTTTCGGGTGAGATTTTCTCACGTGTTGTTTGCATTGCTTTATTTTTGTATTTTTTCGGATCTTTGATTTTTGGTTTTCGGCTTTCGAGCGCGGAGTGTGAGTTCTCTTTTTCTGAAACTGGAGCTCTCCCCATCAGCATGAGATGGAGATTTTGTGGACGCAGTGAATTTTTATGTTCCAATGATGAACTGTGCACACGACCGAGGAGCGAACCAGGCCGGAGCCCCGGTAGCGGCAAACATGACTCAGTCCAAGGTCTTCCCTGTGCTTCCCAGATTTCAGAATCATCGAACAGGAAATTGCCACAAATTCTTGATGAGATTTACCCTCTA
Organism: Drosophila bocqueti; assembly: GCA_018151655.1. Taxonomy (NCBI): domain Eukaryota; kingdom Metazoa; phylum Arthropoda; class Insecta; order Diptera; family Drosophilidae; genus Drosophila; species Drosophila bocqueti. The sequence continues at coordinate 115,410 of JAECXF010000020.1, forward strand.
TGTGTGTTTTGGGGCCCTTAATGATTTCTATTTTATTTCGTGTGTATTTCTGAGCTCTGTGTCTGTCTGCATTTTCATCTGTATCGTTTTCTGGTCCACCGAGCCTGCACAGCACAGTACGTGGCCGAGAGGCTACAAGTTCATCCGCGGGATCTGTTCTGGATACTGGATACTGGATTCCCATCCAACACATGCGAAATCAGTAGATCACGAAATGAATGGCCATAAATACAATGCCGAGGAACGAGGAACGAGGAACCCGAGCAGCAGGAGGGACGCGCAGACGGACGGATAGGCATGTAGACATATAGACATATAGGTAACGTTTCGCCATTTAGCCCGATTGCAGTTGCAAACATGCGATTTTGAAGAGGCTCGAATTGGCCAGAAGAGCCCCAAAGACCAGCTCCAGATAGCAGCCCATGGGCTCTGCGTGCCGCAGTCGTCCTCTCCTGGTAGTCTGCGCTCAGTGTGGATTATGATGCACTTTAACATAAGGTGTTCTTAAATTTATATACAGTTTTGTAACAGAAAATAAGGGTATATTTTTCAAATGACATAAATAAGAAGAGCTTCCTAAAAAAAGAGGTGAATATGGGAAATATTTTATTTATTTACTTAAAACTTTGACTGAACTAGAAGCCCCCTACTAAATAAAATAAATAAAATGTTCTTTTTCTTAATGATGAAATACATATATGTACTTATTTTCTTTCGTGTAGAGTATCCCTCCATCAAATTCCTTTGCTTGGGAAAGGAATTTCGAAATTGTGGCAGCCACTTCAGCGGATTCTATGTAAATATGGCCTCGCTATGATCGAAACTAACTTTGTCTGTCTGTTAGTCTAACAGTAAGAAGCAAATAAGGGGCCTTTTTATGGGTCTCAAACAAAATCATTTCGCTCCTTCGTTCGGGAGCCATAAAACGGCAATTGTGGGCCAACTACGGCTACGAAAGTTTACGGCCCAAACAGACTTCGATTCCGAGGCCCTGACAACACCCGCTGTTCTGCGGAGGGTGCAAGGCACTGGCTGATAGGCAGTAAAAACGTTGGGAATTAATTAATCTTAGCATGCAACTAAATTAACGCATGATTGCTGGCCCAGCAGCAGACCCAGGAGGCACGAGGAGTTCGAGGATTTATGGCCTTTATCGTCCAATCGAATTGCAGTTTCCAGCTTAAGATTTATATATTTTTGCCCGGGTGCCTGGCCTGTTTATTTACCCTTTTTGTTTGGGAATATATCCCGATGCGGAAGTGTTTGTTTGGTTACTTCTAATTAAACGTCGCGCAGCCTCAATTTATTTGACTCGATTTGTTCGGCTGACATTAATGAACACGGCGTTGACATGCTCTCGCTGCCACGATCGAAACACACCGGGTCTGGTCTGTGGAAAGCGATGACACCTTTGTGTGACCACCTCAGGCAGCAGCACATCGAGATGTGTCTCTGCCAGTGGAAATCATCAATTAAATTAGTTGGAGTTAAAGGCAAAAGTTGTTTGTTTGTTCGTTTTGCAGAACATTTGCCCCGAACACCGATGATCCTGCAGCTGCAGAGCCGCAGTTGCCATTTTGCCTGGCCCTGCTGGCTTCATTTGCATTTGTCCCAAAGTCGCACGACGATTCTCCGACTGCTCCGAGTGCTGCTGTGGCTCATTTAAGTGTTAAAAATGGCAGTTACATGAAATCGCAGGCCGAAGCTGGGCAAAATGTTCCGCTTACGTTTGTTTCGTGCCTGCCTGTGTCGCGTTCGTTGCCTAAGTCTTTTGTTTTAAATATTAAACGGCCCTACAAATCGCTGCCAGCTGGGGCCTACTTGGCCCGGAGCTGACTCTCCTGCTTCCGTGGCCGACCCAACTGCACAAAATTTGTCATTTTTCCCGCGGTTCGGCGGCTCATTAGTCAGGCCGCCGCACATTTTCGTGGAAGGCGCAGAGAAAAGACTCAGGGAGACAGAAAGCTGCCAGCCAGGCGATGACAAGCCAGATTAGAGGCCCCAAAACGACACTGTCCCCACTGGAGCTCCCTGCTGCTGTTCCCTCGGCCTTCCTTTTGGGCCAGAATCGAGTGCCAGGCGACCCAAATGTTTGTTTTGGCCTGGTGCAAGCGGCAAGGGCTTGACACTTTCTGTGGCGATTTTAATTAGAAAAGAGGAACTGGTACGACTGGTACGGAATTCAAAAAAACAGCCGGTCCGCAGAAAAATTAATTAAATAAAAATATAATTTCACAATCTCTGAAATTAAATTGAATAAAATTGAATAATTAACTAAACGTTCACTCAAAGAGGTGCATAATAGAAACCCTTTTCAGAAGTATAGGTATACATATCTCTAACCCTCTGGAGACGGTGTGTACTCGCGTGGTTCGCACGCCTCATCTTGGCTTAGAGAAGAGCTAATACCTTTAGCAAATACTGGCCAGGGGCTGGGGAAGCTGCGGTGTATGCAGTTTGCTCACTTGCCACTTACCACTCGAGAGCCAAATTATAATTTCATGGCTTATAAAAGTCATATTTGTGTTGCGTTTGATGGAATTCCCATGTACGGACAAAAGGCAAAACAAAACGTAACTAAAAACATTTCTTCACGCTTCTTTGTGTTCCCTTTGTGGAGTCTGTTTGTTGGCTCGCTCTGGGCCAGCTCTCGGTTCGTTTGTCCATTTTCTATTTACACGCAGCCGCCGAAGCCGTCGCTTGGCAAACAAATTTTAACGCTTAAATGCTAAAAATCGAAAGAGCCAGCAGAGCCGGACTCGTATTCGATTCCCAGAGGTAGAGGTAGAGCCCCGTAGAACGCCTCGGACCGAAGCGTAAGGAATTCGTAATTAGAAGTAAGACTCCAGCCACAAATTGCAAATAAAAACAAAGCCTTGGTGTTGACTCGGCAAACAGCCGTATTCTTTAGCCTGTGTGTTTGGCCAAACAGTTCACACTTACGGCACTCGAAAGTAAATGAAATGGATACCCCGTTCAACTTTAACATCGGTCCAGAGCCGGGCCTTAGCTTCAAACTCGAAATGGGCGTTCCTCCGCTGCAACAAAAACAAAACACAATTAAAATTTAATGACGAAAAGGCGGAAAAATAGTTAAGTGCGGTGCAGCAAGGCTTCGTTTTGGGTTCTGCAATCTCAGTTCCGAAGTTTTTCGTTTTCCCTGTCCGAGGGAAATTGCCTTTTGTTGCCCAAAATTGAAATATGCAATCATAATGCCGGCGACACAAAATGCCGAATTTGGTTTCTCCTAATAGCCTGGCAGCTAGCCCGCATCCAACATGGCATCCTACATGGAGCAGCCTCCATCTGTCCATTTCTCTTCGGTCCTTACACGCTTGAAAAATCTTTGAAAGTGGTTCAAGTGCTTAACGGACTTTATTCTTATAAAAGGTTCCGAATTTTATATGGATTACAATTTATTTAATTATACAATTATCGTTTAAACATTATCTAATGAAGTCGTCCTGAAAAAGTTTTAAAAATACTCCAACAAATTGTGTGTGTTATTTTACACCTCAAAGAATAATAAAATGACTATCACTAATATTTTTGGGTAATAAACTTTCTTTCTGTGCAGCTACTTTTGGTTTTCCTGCTCTTAACGGTGGCCAATTGCAACAAGTGATGTCCCACTCTGCGCACCCTCCTCCTGCTCCTCCTCCTGTCCCTGCTTATTGGCAGGGCATGGACGGTAAATTCGATTAAACCGCAAATAGGTTTTTGGCCAAGCGGGGCGGCCAGGGCGGTCAGCTGGTCAATTGACTATGACTTGCGGCCCCGTTCAGATCGGAGTGCACAGTGGTCAGTCTTTGGCTAGTCTAATAATCGTGAATCTTTTAGATAATTATAAAGGATAATTTGCAGTATGAAAGGTTAATATTTTACGGTTAATACAGGTAAGCATGACAACAAAAACACATATCAACAGAATCTTAGGAATGGGACTCTGATATGATAAGGTGAAATCCAATAATATTTAAGAAATTTAATGAAGTTGAAGGTTTTTAAAACTTAAATCCTTCAATTAAAAATTGAACACGGTACTGACAAAGGGAGTTATAGCTCTGAAATATATGTACTTCTGAAACAATATCTTTAACTATTTTTGGAAAAATACTGGCTTAGATTTAAATATTATTTATTTAGAATTCCTAACCGTTTCAAGATCCACCTATGAGAGCCACTGTGCCTCCTGCACTGGGTGCAATGTCGGGGCATAATTTATGATTTTATTAAAGCAGCAAATTTAATCGAACTAAGTTCGGAAATCAAAACGATCTCGTCAGCTCTGCTTCCCAGGCCGCCGGCTCCGGCCCAGCCCATCCTCAGAGCTCCGAGCTATCATCATGGCGAGACCCGAAAGCCAATCCGAAGCCGATGCTGGCCAATTTATCACCATCGTCTATCGACTGACCGCCTAAGTGGCACAATCGTGAGCACTGTGGACGCCTTTCGATTGAGCAATGCGAGGGGATCGGATTGGAATCGAACTCGGTGTAAAGCCTATGTTCTATGATTATAAAAACTGGGAGAGCGATTGCAGTTTGCCATAAAATAAGTAAGTAAATCGCCGCCCAACTCACGTTCCATTCGGGAAAAATAAAATGAAATTGAAAAGCCCAAAAGAAACATCCACTGGGGATGTGGATGTGGCCGGGTTGGAATGGGTTGGGATGGGGCTTGGGGATATGTATTGCAGAAATCGACTCACGGATTTTGTGTTACACTTTTGTTGTTAGCAAGTAGCGAATGAGACTCGACTCTCCGAGGGAGATGGAGCTGAGTTTCGTGCGGATAGAGTCAAATATTTTAGCTGCTTGACGACGGAAATGCACTCAAAAAAATCGGATAAGCTGAAAAACTATCAGCAAAAGCGCAATTAGCATACATCCTAAATGTTACATATAAAAACTGTATTTAGTTTGATACATTTTTGATTTGAAGCATCCCAAAAAATATAAAATTGCAGTCAAATGTTTCTAAAGAAAAAAAAAGAAGTATTTGTATTTAAGTATTTTATAGGCAATTTCTTTCAATGTTTAGCTGCAACAACGGCGATGATGGCGTCCATGTTTGAGCTGGCCCCGGCCTGGCCTGGCTTCGGTTTGGCTTTGGCCTGGCTGGGGCTCACTCCACCTACCTACCACAAAGTGGCCAAGGGGCTAACAACAATCAATAGACAAACGTTTGGCTTGTTTTCTGTTTTTGTGTTGCATTGTAAATCAAACGGAACTGAGCAAAACAAGCGAAACGGTATTGTTTTCCAATTGGCAGGCAAGCCAGGGAGGAGTTCCGCCCCCGGGAAGAAGCCCCCGCATCCGAGCTCGGAAAAACCAACCTCACTTTTTACTTCTGCCCAAAAATCCCGATCGAGGAGATGGCCCCAAAGCTTTGGTTCAAGTTGCCACCGAAGACGCTGACAAGGCGGTCGAAAGGCTCTCTCAGCCTGAACTGTACAGTGCGCTGTGGCTACATCGGAATCGGGGGAATTACTGTATTCCCCCTACGAGATGACATAGAAGTAAACCCTGATAATATAAGGTTTTTGGAAGTAGAGGGTTTTTACCTAGCGGGTTTCCTGATAGTTTCTTCTTTATTGATTTCCCGCAAACCCTTCCTATTTTTTTACCGCAGCTTACTTGTGGATCTAAGCCTACATCCCTGACTATAACCCTGGTGACCCCCTTATGTTGGCTCAAATCAAATCGGTCCCTCAACCTGGGCGATGCTCGCATCACGCCCGTCGTCGTCCACTGATGTTTCCTCAATTAACCTTTTTATTTTGCTGACTCGGTTACGTTTCTGTTTCTTGTATAGTTTTTCTTTTTCCCTTTTTCCTGTCTGGGGTGTATGCGAATTGTCGCCATTACATGCTGTGCTTCGTGTTGATTGTGTTAGCAACTGGGGAAATTGTCAGGATAAACTTCCGATGGCCAATTTTAAAGAGAGCGACGTAGGTAAGATGTGTTGTTACCCCCTCAAAGAGGCAGTGGAATTTGTGTAGCTATTTCTATTTTAGAAAGTCATTCCAAATATCAAGTATACGCTGGATGAGGCAGTGGGAAAATCTCTTCACACAGGGAACATCTTTTTGGAGAATAAATGTATATAATTAGAAACTTATCTTACAAATTATAAAGCCCCTTGAGCTTACAAAGTAAATGAATCTTTAGTTATATAAATTCCGAATTTAAGTCGCATCTTAACCCACTGTGTCGATGCCGCAGGAGGCTGGAAAAAGATACTCCCATGGGGCAGCTAATTAAATCCGCCTGCACCTTGGCTTCAACTTAGAGGGAGTCTGGCCACACACCACGAGCTGCGAGCTGCTACTGGTATTATTTTTTTGGCCAACAAAAAGGCGTTGCAAGCCGGGTCAAGTGAGGTTGTGTTATTTGTCAATTTGTCTTGCCTTAAACAGCGAATGTTGTTGGCTAATGTTGCTGCCTCCGCTGCTGCTGTCCCACTAAAAAGCAACAAGGTTATTAGGGTTAAGCCAAAAGTTTCCGCGACTCACACACCGCATACTCCCTGTGAAAAAATGTTGCCATAATTTTCAATCAGAGAAATCACAAATTCAAGTCGGAAATCCCTAAGACCAGGTCCATAATCGATTCGAAAATCCAAATCAAAATCGAAACGAGCGAAAAAACATGTAGCACTTGTCAGCGCAGCCGACAGACAATAAAGATCCCCGACAAGCGACAATTTTTTGGAAACTGTAATAAACATCAATAAGAAATCGTCGTCGTTGTCGCTGTCAAGATTTCGATATCTGCCGATGATATCTTCGACGGTTAGATCTCCTTACCTTTTGTGTGTATTCGCGCGGGCCCTCTTTTCTCCCCAAAATTTTTATTAATTTAACAATAAAATGTTTATGCAAATCTTACTCCCATTGACTCTTCTTTTTTGCTCGCATAATAATCAAAAGGCAATTATAATAAATACAAGGGGACTAAGTTATGGCACTGGGCAAGATCGGACAAGCGGCTAATGAAATTATAAAACAAATGTCCCTCATTATTGGACACTAAACGCCATTAGGAATTCAAATCTTCACAAGCCAGAATACGCCGTTCAAGCAATTTAATTGATATTTGGTCGGCTATTGGGCGGTTAGTGGTCGGTTTCCTTTGGTCGAGGGTTCAAATTTATGTGACAGTTAAAATTTGAAAACAAGCCACAAATGTCAGTAAATGGCGTTGGCCAAATGGGTCGTGAATTAAGCCAAACAAGTTGGCAAGATCGATGCTACATGCGCTTATCATCACACTGGGCAGCAGAGGAGGGCTTAATGAAATCAATACATATTTCTAGTATTCTATTAAATGCTTATAAACATAAATAAACTTTAAATTTTTCTTCTCTAAATATAAATCATTTTTATGATATATTTTTACCAATTAATATATCTTTTTCTTGGATTTATAGCCCCTTAGAGCATTATTTTCTTACCAATTAATTTTCTTAGCAAGTCAATGTTGGTATAAAATTAGACCCCAGACAGGATTTGAGAAATTAAGTATTTTCTCTTATTAATTTTCGATTTTATTAGTCGAGTTTATTAATTTTTCATCATTATTGCATACATCAAACTTTACACATTCATTAAAAGGCTTTGAAATCTTTTTCATGTCGAGCTCATACACTTTTTCAAAGTTTTCGAGTTTTGTTGACCAGTTTTAATCTTTATATATATCTTTAAAGATGGGCCCAACCTTTTGGGCCCAATAAACTCACCAACTTAACGGCAGTTTGATGGCCAAGACTACGACAAGCTGTCAAAATGCCCAGCGGGCACGCAGCTCGGTCTATATTTATTTGCATAAATGTTTTTTAATTTGAATATATTGGCCATCTAAGCCGATCCGATCCGATGCGATGCGACACGATCCGTTGCTCAGCCGGCCTCCGATAATTCACACCTCATTCCGACGTGTTGCCCCAGCGGGAGGTGGTGGGCGGCGGCCTGCCACGCCCCCTGGCAATCCTACCGACTGGGCGAATTTCTCACGGTGATGCCGACAGGCCAAGCCGAAATTTTCAATGCAAAATTAATTCAGTCAGCGACAAAACAAGAAAGGCAACTTATTGGTAACAAATAATTTTTGGCGCTTTCTTTATGGCAAATTAGCCGCGGCAATAAAATGCCAAAAACATGTGTCTGTGTACGGCCGTGCCATATAGCGTGTGTGTGTAATAAATAAAAGTCCAGAGTGCATGCAAATGGCACAAACAGGCGTAGTATGAGGTCTGCCTGCTGCCCCCTTTTAGTTCGTCTCTGTCTGCATTTTTTACACCAACAAAAATAAAATATTTCAATATTTATCGAATTATACAAAAAAATCAGACAAACCTTAATTGGAAATTAAAGTTTCTTATTTTAGTAGACCCCTATGCTTCGTTTAGAATAAAGAGTCTCGAAAGGAAATTATTATTTTAAAATATACAAATTTTCATAGTCCGTCTTGGTTGCCCTAGAATTCTCAACTAGACTCTGTATGAACAACAGTTTCTATTCATTATATTTAAATTTAATTTAATTGTAATAAAAATTAAATGAACGGTTAAATTAATTTATTAAAATTAAGTACATTTCCCACTACTTATACTTTTACAACATTCAAATCCTTTCTTAAGTGATTTAAATAAAATATTTCAATATTTATCGAATTATACAAAAAATCAGACAAACCTTAATTGGAAATTAAAGTTTCTTATTTTAGTAGACCCCTATGCTTCGTTTAGAATAAAGAGTCTCGAAAGGAAATTATTATTTTAAAATATACAAATTTTCATAGTCCGTCTTGGTTGCCCTAGAATTCTCAACTAGACTCTGTATGAACAACAGTTTCTATTCATTATATTTAAATTTAATTTAATTGTAATAAAAATTAAATGAACGGTTAAATTAATTTATTAAAATTAAGTACATTTCCCACTACTTATACTTTTACAACATTCAAATCCTTTCTTAAGTGATTTATTTCTGTGTACCGATTCTTCCTCGTATCTGCCTCGTTGAGGCCGGCCGAACTGGCTAGATAGTCTGGAAAATCGTTGTTATTATTTATTGCCGCCGATATTTTTATGTTTTGCCAAAGTCGTGACTCGACCAGGTCGCCATCCGCCGACGGCGGCCGGCTCTTGGCAGCCGACAGAAGGTGTGTTTGCTGGCCACTGGACAGCAGTTGTGGCCCGAGGAGGGCGGAGGAAATGCCACAGGCGAGGCAGGAGCAGGAGACGCGGACGGGGACGGGGAGCCACTGATGGACGTCGAGAAGAGTGGCGTTCTTGGAACGTTTTTCGAAGCGTTAAGAATCAAAGCATTTGCATCGATCGATTGGTCAACACCACTCACTCACACTCACTTCCAGTGCCCCGACGACCGGAAGTGGACCTTTCAGCTGCCGCTGGGAGCTTCTCCGCACTCCCAGGTTTCGGATTTACCCGCAACAGGTCTTTGGGGTTTAGTGTTTCAGGCATTGACTAATCCACCAATACGTCGCCTACACACTGCCCCGGTACGAACATCAAAGCTCATAAACATGCACGGACACACCTCATGGTTTGTCGGTCTTGAGTTGGGGGTTTACGGCTATCAATGCTGAATTACGCGTTCGATTTAATCAGCCAGAAGAAAGGGTATAGCGAATAATTGAAACTCCTAAAACTAATAAATATTTCTAAATAAATTCGGTAAATTTTCCAAAACACACTTTATTCAATATGTACTGAAAATGTATTTAATTAAATACTTATAGCAGTAAATAAATATAAATGACAGCTTAATAGATTATTAAAATGTATATAAACATAGTTAAGACCCCTAAACCCTTCAAATTAATCGCTAGGCCCCAAAAAGTGTCGCCCAACTGTATGAAGATAGCAACAAACATTTGGAGTTCGGATTGGAACATCCAAAGACAACGACGACAACCTCAGATACTCGATCGGCGTTCGATGATTTCGATTTGCTGGACACGATCGCGACAAAGTCGCTTACTTTCGCTTGGTCATGAATATTAAAGACATTAAGTAGGAACAATAAGAGCTGCGGGCGGAGTGGCCGCACGGACACAAGGGATAGAACTCCGAACTGGGAACCCGAAACCGGGATGGGAACCCATGCACTTGATGCGCCTTTATGGGAGCCTTTTCTAAGACCCTCCCCCTGTTGTTGTTCTTTTTCCTTTATATTTTTGTGAAAATGTCCGATCATGTCAAAAGCGTCAACAATGCAAAAGGGGAATGGGTTCAGAGGAGGAAAAAGGATTTCGTGTCGTTTTGTCATCGCATGTTCGCTCCCTGCTCCTGCCTGGCTTCTCTCTGGCAAATGAAAACGTGAGTTTGGTCTTTGCCTGGCCTGGCTGCTTATAAATATGCATTTCTCGATATTTTTTATACGGCTGCCATATAATTTAGCCAAAGCGAAATCCAATAAACAATGGACCCCGGTGCGGCATCCGCCGATTGCCAAGTGGTGGCAACTGAAGTTGCAATTTTGCTGTCAACGGAACGCCGGCCGAAGACGCGCCAGATGCCATCGAATGCCTCAGTCCGGCGTTACATCAGGCCATCATCGATGCTCATCCGATTGTGGAGAGCCGGCGAGTTGGAGTCGCGTTTGCGATGATTTTGATTCGAGCTTTCATCGCCCCGCTAGCCGGCCACTCGAGCGAGCGCGTCAAGTGCGCCAGAGATCTCTGGGGAGTGGGCATCGTCCCATGGGCTGGATTCTGCGGAGTGAGAAAAGCTGGGGAATCGGAGAAATTTAAACACGAAATGCAGTGTCTATTACCCTTATCAGTAGTAGAGCTGTAAATCGACAGGAGAAGCATAGTTTGATATATCGTAAAGCAAGTATGTACATATAGAAAAAGCCGAAAGAAAACAAATTCCAAACATGTTTTCTTGTTTTTACAATATCGAGTATTGTTTGTTCCACAATGGTGGTGGATCCCAGATAGTAATATTTCTTTAATATAAACTAGAAAGGAAACAGACCTCGACAAGCCAAAATATGTGGATTTTTTCCTCAGAGCAGCATTATTTATGGGCTGGGCCCCGATCTTCTTCGGGCTTTCCTTTATTGTCCATTTGTCCGTAAGTCCGTGGCGGTGGTACATTTAAATCGTCATAATTCAAATTGCTGTTGGCGTTTTACATAAGTACTTGTCTCGCATCCAACGATCCCGATCATTAGGCCCAAGAAGCGCTTTGATTCCGCCTGATTATTAATGATTTCCGTTCGATTTATCACACGATCGATGGTCGTATAGTGCAAGGTCATCGGAGGAACGTGTTGATTACCAGCGCCCCGTAATAACAACAATAAATTAATGGGCAAAGGGATCGGCGATAGACGACCCACGGCTACCCCGAGGAACCTATTTCTTTGTGATGGATTGCGACCAGGCCCAGAGGTGGCCCCGGAGAGTACAACAAATCGGTTTCCCAGGTAACAATGAGATTTGTTTGCTAACAATGTGCGCCAGCCGGCCCAAAATGAAGCATTTCGTTTATTCACCAGGCGTTAAATCGAATTTGTGATGATTCATTGCGATTTAATTTCCAATTTAAATGCTTTAAATGAACTTATAATTCAGTCCGGGCCGCAACGCGCTCTAATACCGTCCATTTATCCGGCTCGTCTTACCGCTGTCTGCGCTGCCGCTGAATTTGTCCATAATTTATATGTTCCAATTTGGCCACAATGGTCCTAGAGCAGATCGGGCCACAAATATGTAATCCAACACTAATTGGGAGCTCATGAGGGGATCTTCTAATGGCGAATGCTGCAAATGCCGCCAGACAATGCCAATGAATGCTAACTAAAAATGAAACTCGTTAAATATTTATGAGGAGCACGAGCATCGCATCGGATCGCAGAGCCCAGATGTGTAGGCCATAATTGTGCGCAGATTTTGATTTGGTAGCCAGGCATCCAACTCGGACTCGGAATCGGACGCCGACGCGGACGCGGAGTTGGGCCTGGCCAAGGCCCAGGCCCAGGTGCTGCTACCAACTTCTTCTTGCAGCTTCCAGTTGCAGTTCCTGCTGCATTTTCAGTTGCCTTGCCCATGGCCATATACACTGTTCGGGCCCGGCTCGCACATAGCTGTAAATAAAAAACTGGCAAGAGGGTTTAAAGGGGAGAATAGCGACTTGGGGATACCCACTACTGGACGCTACCTGAAAGTGAGTGTTTAAAACATGATTTTTGATAGTCTTCCTTCATTCCAGACTTTCTCTATAGATTAAGATTCTGACTAGTCTCTGTTGGGATTAAGCATATATTATTTTCTTTCTTCTAGATCGTCTAGATGACGACGCCTTGTACTTGTTTTGCCAGGATCCTCTCTTTAGATTACTTTGAATTTGATTACTTCTCTGAATTTCGTATTTCCCTACAATTCAGGCAAGCCCCTCAACGCCAAAGCTACCCCGTGATTTATCCAACCCAAAGTGGCGGTGGCCCATAGCTCTCGGCCATGCACGAAGGCGCAACACTTCAGCAGCAGCAGCATCGGCATCAGCATCAGCTTAAGACTCAGCCCGAGGTTGCAGGACCGCGGACCGTGGTGGACCCACAACCTGTTTCGTGGGAACATTACCTAGTCTGGCACCGACTCTGGGCGACTCCAGCGAGCAGCGTTGCAGCAGCCGCTGACCACTGGGTCTCTGCGAGTCCGAGTAGAACTCGGAAATCGGAATATCGGAGGCTGATGCTGAAGCTTGAGATGGAGCTGACTGACTGACTGACGGACTGCCTGCCTGCCCGGCCTGCCCGGTGTTGGCCGCTCATAAATGAAACCTGTTAAATGAATGAAATAAAGTGTTATTTGCTCGACTCACAAATGTTTCTTTGGAGCCCCTTTTGGGTTCTTTGGATTATGCGCTTTGCAGGGGCTCTGAAGCGAGATGGTAGCGTGAGGAGGGAGACTGACTCTACTTATCTTATGTATTATCTATACTCCTTTACATAAATGTACAAAAATACTTAATCAAATATGATTAAGTCAAAACTTGTATAGTCCAAAAATTAAGAGTAATCTAGCTGTAAAATATTTAAATAATAATGTTGGTATACTTCGTTCAAGAAGGTCTTTATGGATATACCTCACTGGTTCTTCTGTGTTTCCCTCACGAAATCATCTCCAAAGCGCAGCTCCGGCCACGATTTTATAGCTCCGCATGTGTATGTGCCTTGGGGTTTCTGAGTTTACTGTGCTCTGGTTCTTGGACTTTGGGAGCTTTACTCACATATGTGTGTATGTCTATACGTAGTTTCCCGAAGAAGACCCCGAGCGGACCCGTATGTAGTTTAATTTGATTTTTTATACTCCTTTCAGGCCCTCCTCTGCCCCACCAGAAACTTGTTCTGCAGCCCTGCCCAGTGTTTATACATAGGTCCATAGGTCCGAGTGCTGTCCGAGGGTCCGAGGGTCCGTGGGTCCATGGGTCCGAGAGTATGAGTGACTTGTAAATTTTTTTCGGATTTCTTGTTGTTATTGTTTGTGTTTACGTACAGTAGTTGCGGCCTGCATGTTTTTCTTCGTTACCTTTCAAGTTCGCTCTTCAGTCGGGTTTATTTTTAACTTAATTTCTGGCCGTCCGTCGGTCCGTCATATTCACTGTACACACGAGCCTGGCCAAAAACTTGCGGCCAGCCATATAATTTGTGGCCAAAACAACAGCAGCAGCAACAACAATGAGAGGAGCAAATTGTGCCCATGTTGAACGCATTATATGTACATTTAGGAAACGTCCAATGTGCGGGCTTTACATCATTTAGAGTCGCTTCGCCAGACGTTTATTATTCGCCGGGATTACATTTTATTGTATATGTTTTAATTTAAATTTATAACCCGTTGCTGCTCGCGACTGGCCGTTAAATGTAGCCTTAATTCGACAATTTAATTTGGGTTTATGCCGCCCTAATAAGGGTGTAGCCGTGATCCGGAGCCCAATCCCGAGATCTGCTTGACTTATGTGAAATGAGGAAGCCTCGGCTTTAAAGGGGCGTGGCTGGTCGCTGGCTTTACCTTCGCAATTTTTGGTAGACTTTTCCTGGCTTTCGGGTTTCTGTTCGTCCTTTTTTTGGGAAAGCATTTGCATTTGATTGGAACTTAATTCCGGTTTTTAGACCACAAAATTCGGGTCAGAGATATTTAACTTGGGATTAAAAAACCTCGTTTTCTTGGGAGAGTAACAACGTCGTCCCTCATGAATGGAAGCTGTTCTTGGTTGACGTATTATTAAGCAATTCAGTATTATGCGCCATATTTTCTAGGGCTTTGAGCAGGTATGCATTGAAACAATTTAAAGGAAATATTAAACTATTAATAAGTAACTAATTTATGGAGAATCTAAACTCTGTTCCTATGACGGAAGATCTCTCGTTATAAAAATTAAATTAATAAATAAAGAGAATCGATGAACATAAAAGATAATAAATTAAAAAAGAATCAAATGAAACATAACATACAGTTTTTTTGAGGGTGCTTCTCCTCGCCCACCCTAAGCCACAGAAAATGTAATTTAACGATTTTCACGCCTTCTAATCGAGCGAACAACATTTTATTCCAGATTCGTAATGAATATATATAGTCTCGATATATTTAGTGAACCTTTTGGAGGTAAAAAGAGGTGGTCTCTTCAATTTGGTTAGAGGGACAAAGGGTTTAAAGGGCGCCAAACACGTTAGTTCCACGCTTGGAAGCCCAAAACCCGACAAGGTTGTGTGTGTATACCTTCCGTAGTTCCTATGGATGAGTAATGCCGACCGCTTACATTTCGTTCCCATGAAGAAAAATATTTAATTTGATTGCGGTTTTTATGTCTTCATTAGCAAAATGCTAGCCAGGCAATAAATTAGAGATTTCGGCGGCCAGAGACTACAGACCAGAGAGACTGGAGGCCGGAGAGAAGTCTGTTTTTGGTTATATTTCGGACGCAGATCTCCCATTATTTGTGCTGCTTTGGCTTCGGCTTGTAATGCGGTCCATGCATGAAGATTAACACTTGATTAATGAACTCGATTATTCATAATTTGTTGTTGCCATCGGCGGACATCGGCTGCTAACAAATAATTGAAACATTTTGCGACTGCGCCGAGCACATTCAATGGTAATGCAGCCTCGATTTCAAGATCATTAAGCGCTACATGGACATGAACATTTGCTTCCTTTGGCTGCCATTATTGATGATGGAAGCGGGCTAAGAAATAAATCCCGGTGAGCTGGAGAACTGGAGAGCTGGAGAGCGATGCCCCTCCTCGAGGGGCACGCACCTGTGTGCGTGTTAGCTGCACATTTGAGGTACGCAACTCGTCAATCAGTTGACCATGTTGCAACCGGTTTCTGCTCCACTTCCAGTTAACTCCTCTGCCGATTGATTCCACAAATGCCCTCTCATCGGAGGGTTAGATCGGCTCGCGGGCTCAGTTTGTACTGTTCTGTGGAAAGGTGCGAGATATCTGATCTACAAGAGGGAGAGATAGGTGCTGGACCCACTCATTATCATACACTCAGACGCAAACGATTCAGGGAAGCCTTATCGTCATGATTTTTCCAAAATTGGATGGGGATGGCATTAACATAATCAATTATAGTTCAGAAATATAATTTAATCTCCATATACAATATGTATGTGTCCCAATCGAGAACATTTAAATTCCTGCGACTTCCTGAAAGCACATACAATCTTCGTTGGCCCCCAATTAGCTGCCATGTCGTGTGCACTTTTTCTTTCAAGACCGATTTATATATATTTTTGTATTTTTTGTTATTACCTAAGCATGTGTTGATTTTTCCCGGGGCGCAGCAGCAGGCCCAGCGCTTTTCCAACTGTCAACGGCGCACAGCCGTCGCGTCGAATGATTTGCAGATTCTGTTTGACAGTTGGTCCGGTTTTTCATTAATGAACATGAGCGCTGGCAATGGATTGGTTATGGAAGTCCATGTGGCTGTGGATGGCCAGGAGGGGCAGTGCCCCGGAGAGGAACACACGCACTGCATCGGCGTAGATGCGTTTGTTTTGATTTATGGCCGGGGAATGGGGCTTACCGAGGGGGTTCCCGGAGGTCTGCGGAGCTGGAGGGTTGCTACGAATATTTTGTCAGCCTCTTCGGAGCTCGGCTCTGTTTCGTTTCGGTTCGGTTTTGAAGCGCTATCCCAGATCCCAGCGATCGAAGCTCCCCCAGCAACCCTAATGAAGATAATTTATTATGCGATGCCGTTTAATTAAAATCAGATAACCCAGCCGAACCGACCAGAACCAGCGATCGCTGTCCATTCGCATCGGCTCAAACTCAGCTCACGGACCGGACTGGACTCCTTCAAACAGAGGCAGAGTCAGAGTCTCGACATTCCCAGACTTGGAAGTGGAAGTGGAAGTGGAAGCCTCTGCCGAAAACTAAATGGGCTGCTGTTTAGGAGATTTCGTTGGGTGTTCGGTATTCATAAACAGTAGAGCTTTCTTGGGTCGAACTTTTAAAGATAATATGGTATATGCTGCAACTTGAAAATATACAAATCACTCAATCGAAATCACTGCCTCACCTTTTGCTATGAAATAGCTGCTTTAGCAAAGGATGCTAATAGAATAATGCTTTCTGCTTCTGTCTTTAACCATAAATATCTATTTTCATCAATATTAACAATTATATATTTAATCGTTTTCAAACCTATAGAGTCCTTCCTGTAGTTAATTTCCCAGACGGTACGATTTCGCGTTAAGTTCAACAACTCGCGAGCTGGCAACAAAGTTGTTGCGGTCAACGTTGTTGTCGTCGAGACGTCGAGCAGTCGAAATCTTTCGAAATCGGAATCTTCGGACGTCGCGTCGCCGGTGGCAGCTGCCGGGATCTCCGTTTCCACTTCCCGGTCCCGTTCCCCTCATGATTGGTATTGGTTCTTTATCAGGATCTTGTTTAGGCCATCTCGGTGCTTTGTTGATTTTGACTTTGACTTTTAATGCGCCATTACTTGTGTGCCGACGGCGGCGGCCTTCCTCCGGCTGCTTATCACCCAGATCAGGCCGAGTTTCACTTTTTCCCCCTCTCAGGCTTCCCAGCGGAATCCTCCCGGGGTCTGCTCTTAGTCATCTAGGTGGCTGTGGTCGTCGGAGTGCATGTTTTATTGTTTGATATGCAAATGATTTTTAATTGTGTGGTCGATCCTTTCTCGGGAGCTGGTTAACCCCTTGATTAAGTGGAGGACTCCAAAATGGGGCTTTTAGTTAAAATACTTTGTTATTTGAATTCATAAAATAGTTTACATTGTTTATGCTTAGTAAATAAACGTTCATGAAGAGTAAAGATTTTTATTAAAAATCAAACAATAAAAATATATATTTAAAATCAAACCAAAAGGTCAATATGCTTTTTAAAAGCAAGGTGTTATACCTGTTGAACAAGTTAGTACAACCGAGCTAAATACTTAACTGCTATAGCAGCGATCTTGGTAATTAGCTGCTCCTTTCGCTGAACAGTTCCCGCTATTTAAGACCTCGCAGGAGGCTGTAAATGACTCACCTCCCCCAACAGACAGACACAGTTCATGTTAAGGTATTAATTAAAGCAAACCACAGCCAGGGGCAAAACTAAATTCACATCGCCCCATTTCGGCACTTTCATTGTGGTTAGTGGTTTTTTACCTTTCTGGGGCCTCTCCAAATCCGCTCAAATGGGGCGGAGCACACATCTAACTGGGCTCTAACGAGTGCCGAAGAGAGTGTCGGTCCCAAGAGAAGAGAAAACCCAGGTAAGAGCAGGTAAGTAAGAGAAATGTATACAAAGAGCTTTGGCGCGTAATTAGAGCCGCAAAGCCGCCAAATCAATCAGCAGAGCAGGTGCAGCAGTTTGGCAGCCACTGGAGGCAGGTTTCCTTCCACGGAGGCGCCTGGTGGTGTTGCTTCGCTTTGCACTTGTTCCTCGCTATGTTGGGCTGTCATAAATCAAGGCAAAGAGTGTGAAATTTTTTCGCCATTTGGCCCCAACTTGGCTCTAGGCTTCATTAATTATTGCAGGCCATGTTGTCGTCGGTAGGTTGGCCCGACATTTTTAAGCCATTTATGACTTAATTTCAATTATACGCATTTGGCCAAAAATATTTGTTAACACTTTGCACGGCAATTAAAATGGCAACACGTGCAGGCTGCCAACGACAGTGTTTACAAGTCGATCGATCGCTTTGGATGCTGGGAAATGGTTCATTGTTAAAGGTCGTCGTTCGCACAAGGTTATTTATGGATTTTTTTATATATCTCTTTACTTGCTGGAGAAATTCAAGGCTACAATGAATTTTATTATTTGTATGTACTAATGAAACTTAAAGATAAAAGAAAAATGACAAAAATATAAAGAGTAAAATATATATAGGTCGCAAATCTTTTACAAAATCCTTCAGTGTTGATGTTACGCATCTAACTTTTTGTAAGCCATAGTCTACCCTTGCCACCTCTCTTAAATCGAAAGACTTCGAGCACGAACTTACTAAACCAACAAAACGTCATTAATTATAAACTCTAAACCAAATCAATCCGACTAATAACCATAATTATGCACATTTCCTTTGACCTAGCACTGGGGGGCGGCCACTTGACACACATTTATTGGCGTTCTTGTACCTAAACTGTCGGATGTCGCCGCACCTTGCGGAGTATATCTCGCGGATCGCGGCTCGCAAATCGGAGAGCAAGGTGCAGAAACAACGCCCCAAAGAAGCAGCCCTCGACCTGGCGCATTCGGTTTTAGAAAGTCCAACAACCGGGCATTAAAACGGTATAGCCAGGCGAAACCTTTTCCTTTTCGGCCACCACAGGAAAATCCGAAATCCGAAGCCCATATATAACTCGATGGCAGAGGCAGCCGCATAAATTTCATTGCAGACATTTGGCCTTTTATTAATTGTTTGACGGCGCCCGTGCCCATGAAGCGGGACATGCCCTCCTCCTCCTCCTCCTGGCTACCCCACCTGACGGCCGCCACCTGAAAAGAACCCCAGCTGAACAGCAGCAGCATTTTCCTCTCTCTCTCTCTGCGGCCGCGGGTCTCTGGGCGTGATGAGAAATTTAATATTGGCAAACGGATAAAACCGCCAGATAATTATACATTTTGAGTGGACTTGGACTGCAGCTCGCTTTTGGCTTTAGCTTCAGCTCGAGCTCACCTTCGGCTTCAGCTTCAGCTTCAGTTCGGGCTCTGCCGTTCATGCGCCTCATGATAGTATAAGATTTCATTTCATTAAAGTGCATCACGACGGACGACCGTCGACGGACGGCAGGCGGAATCAATGAGCGGCGGCGGCTGCGGCTACTTCTACTGGATAGCTGCTGCTGCCCCCCACCAGCGCCACTGCATCTCCTCTTTTCGGGCCCCTGGCCTCCCAATAGGCAGCCCAGAAGACATTTCCTGCTAGGCAGCTACCAGCAAGGGACACTGCGAAAAAAAATGGCTAAAAGGAAGGAAGTTACCTATTTCAGGCTCACCTGAGGAGCTGGCACCGTATGCCCCAAAGAAGATCTAAAATAATTGATATCTTTAAACGATATTTATGGATATTTTTATGTAATACATTCAAAGTTTAAAATAAAACAATAGCAACGTGTATTTTTTCCCAATTTCTTAAATCTTCGATTTAAATATATTTAAAATGTTTGTAAGTTTTTAACAATTTGCGTGATGAGAATTAAAAAAAAAATTATTCAATTCTTGTACGAATATATTATTAATTACTAATTAGGATTTAAATGGCGAATCGGAATATATGACTGTTAACAATCAATTGCGGCTTGGCCATTAGATGAAGTCAAGAAAATTTAGTTAATTGCAGATTGGGTTTATTTCTTAAAATTTAGAATAAAAGAAATTTTTCAAATAGTTCATTGTCTGCTTAATTCTTTTGCCTTTATTTATTCGACTGCATTTTAATTTTTTCAGTGCTGCCTTACCTTGCTTACTTTTCTTCTTATTGGCAGATTACGACGCGGCGCGGGGTGGCCGCGCCGTGGACCTGGGCAACTTATAATCAAATCCGATAAAAATTTCATTATTGCTCCACAGCAGCAGCAGTAACAGCAACAACAACAACAGGTAAAAAGCATAACTGTTTTACAGGTAATTTTTAGTTGTTGTTGTTATGATTGTTGCTGGACTGCACTTAATTTTCGCATGGAAACCGAGCTGCACAGCACAGCTCATGATCGCGATTTCTTGATCTTCCGTCTTCCCATCCCAGAATATCATCCATCCACCTCCCAATCCTATCCCCATCTCCTCCTTTAACCCCCCGCGCGCAACTTTTCGCTCCCGTTCGTGTGCGGACGCCATTTTGAGATTGGGTTCTCAGCGCTGTGGACGCAGTCCGGAGCACTGGAGGTCAGTTGGGTTGGCGCAGGAATAGAAAGAGGCTTTGATTCGAAATGGCAATCGCTGGCCTATCGCTGCCGCTGCCGCTGCTGCTCCGGCAGCACATAAATTGGGACGTTATTACGAAATAATTGCAATTCTGTACTTTGGACTTTTGAGCCACTATCAAAAGCCAAGAGGTAAAGATACTGAGGAACACTGAAAATCATTTTTTATACGGTTTGAGCATTTCCAAAGACTATTGAGGGAATCAAATAAAATTCGCACATTTGTTCTATGTGCAAAGGTAAAAAAAAGCAATCAGTTGGCTCCACTGGCTTCGATTTGCACCTTGGGGAGCTCAGAGCAAGCACTTCAAACGGGAGCAGGTGACAGGCGACAGATGAGCTCTCGGTGGGATGAGGAGGAAGCTGGAACTGCAACGGCAGCCGCGAAACTGTCGCCAGACAAATCAAAAGAAATCGCACTGGGATACGCAGCCACTGATGGTAAATTAACAGCAAAGGAAAACCGCTTTCATTCATTAGTTTTGATATGTGATCACAGTTTCCAAGGGAGATACTGTAGCCACAACTATTTACGTCGTTTTTTACGAAGTTTTGCAATCAAATTAATTTAATTTCCGAGCTAAGAAGAAAAAACCAAGAATTTTATAAGAAAAGCATTAAGCCGGTATTACCTTTGGAGGTTTTTAAAAGTGAGGCGATTACCCTTTAAGTACTTTTTTTACAGAGATAAACCTTGTAATTCCTGCCTATCTGGGTTTCCTAGTCGAGAAGATTAGAAGATTTATTTAATTATTTGGCTTCAAGATAATTAACCCATTAGCCAAACCTTATCACAGCAAGTTGCAAACAAAAATATAATTAACAATAACAGACCACTGGGTAATTATAGTCGAATATCTTCATAGGAATTACTTATTAATTATTAATCCTTTAATATAAGCTATTTTGACCACCCGTGCAAAATCTTTAAATATTTATTTATTTTCTTTAAGATAATCGCTTAACTCTTGGCAGTCACCCTCCTCTAAGGCCCTCGTGACAAATCCCTCTTGTCGACAGTACACCTGATGCTGGAACTCCCCCAACTGATTTGCATCCTCGAATCCCTCGCGGGAGAAATACCTGCGACTACTGGCCGTCTGCCAACATATATGCAAATTAAATATAATTTCAACACTCGCATTTTTGTTGACTCGGCTGCTCCTGCCTCCGCCTCGGGTCTATAATTTACATGAGGTTAACACGCAAGCGAACAGCAGACAAACACAAGGAACTGGCCTTGATTATCAGCTGCGAATCGAATGCACGCACATGCAAAGGGGATTCTCGGGGCAGGAGCTCTCGAGACAGGGGATCTGGGACAGGGGCCAGGGGCCGGTTGCCGAAAAGGAAGTCAAGTTTGAAAAGGCTGAAAGAAATTCTATTACAATGTTGAAATATTGCCAAATCATGGCTTTGAGGTAAATAAATTTCCACGCCACCACCACCACCACCACCACCACTCGCCATGACCGCTGAACCTGGGATGGATGGGAGCTGATGCTGAGGCTGAAGGAAAAATAGATGCAGGTACACGGAAAATGAAGCCGTGGTAGAATTTCATACTAGAACTAAAGAGCTAAAGAAACCTTGTCTTCGTGGACTACAAATCTCTGTTCAAGTTATATAGAGTAAGATTTCATGTACAGACTAAACTCTGTATGGTATAACTGTCGAAAACATATTTTAAGAAAATACTGCGGTGGAAATACAATTAAATCTGTGAGTTAATAATTAAAAACATTCCATTTCTTTCGCTGTAGCCAGGAGGACCAGGAGCAGGCATTGGAAGCTAAAGTCCCTGGCCGTGTATAAATAAGTAACCTGATCCCAGCAACACGCTGCCTGACAGCGGAGGCCCAAAAACGGCACACAGCTTCGGTTTGGATGGAATGGGTATGGACTTGGGTATGGGCATGGGGATGTGGTGCGATGGGATCACATCGGATGCGATCGGAACCCGTTTGGAGCTTCTGCAGCAGCCGTAGCAGCCGCGGCAACCGCAGCGACTTGCGGCATTTTGATTTATAGACGATTTGTGCACTTGGCTGCCGAGGTGGGAGTCGTCCTCGACTTGACCGAATTCATGAGCGGGCAGCTGGCCGGGGTTTATTACACATATAACACATATCATAACGTGAGCCTCTTGGGGCGCGGAATTTCATTTAGTTTTGGGATAGACTCTTATGCGCTGGGCGCACTCACAATGTTTGCGGTTTTTTTTTTGGAAAGCATTTGAATACGTGTGTTTAGCTAGTTTGAGTTAGTAAGGCAACTCTGCGGATGCTACTCCGCCTCTTATCATCTTATCACGGCCGCCGGTTATCTGGGTGAGTGTCAACAACAGCGACGGGGCGTCGTCTAGGCACGGGCACTGGGAGCCCGGTTGGCGAAGAACCACATCAGGCCCATCAGGCAGCTGGGCGGGCTGTTGTTCACGGCTCCCTTTTGGATCATGCGCTGGGCCTCCGGCAGAGTTAGCTCCACCACCTCGATAATCTCGTCCTCGACACCGCCGCCCGTGGTGGCCTTGTCGGCATCGGTCACCTCGCAGTAGTACATGGTCTGCTTGGCACCAGAGGAGCCCACGCCAGATCTGTAAGAAGCTCCCAGGGATTAGTGCTCACGGAATTTTATGCATTTATTGCACAGATTAAAATAATTATGATTAACTGAAAATTAATTACAAGAGAACCTACTTTAATAACCCTAAGAAATGTACTTTATTTCAGTAACAACATGGGTTTCCATATTTAGGGTGGTGATAAGGGTGACCACAAATAAAAAAGGAAATATAATATATAATCATAAGGAGTGAGGACCACATATATATTATAAAATTAACACAATAATATTTAAATAGCAATTATAATTGATATTTATAATATACAAGACCAGGTGGGGTAGTTCGGTTTCAGAATGTACAAGCCTATAAAGATTGGAACTATGTATTTTATGTGGAAATTTCCCTCATTAACTCGAACTTCACTCTTCAAGATAATGCCAAGTATCTGTACTAATATTACCTTGGCTATCTACTCCAAATAAAACTGAAAGTAACCGTGGCACCTAATTAGCTAAACATTATGGGAGTTATTAGGAGTTACAGAATCCAAAAACTATATTTTTGTTAGGACTTTTTAATATTAAAAAGTAACGCACATATTATTTTGCAGACGTACCTTTTGCTTTAAGTGAACAAAAATGAACAGCACTTAAGCATTTTTTACGAGTATATTAAATGCTTATTAGAGGTAAGCCTGGTTGTAACTGCTTTTGTTGAGTCGTACTCACCGGTACACCATGACCTCCTCGATGCGCTCCACGGGAACATCGTAGCCGCATTCCTCCAAGACCTCCTCGCGTGCAATCTCCGCCCAGCTCTTCTCCTTGTCCACAATCCCGGCGCACAGCTCCAGGGTGACCCCAATGGAGGGCGGGTACTTGGTAAGGTCCACCTCGTTGAAGGTGCCCTCGGCGCTGGTTAGGACGCCGTGGTAGACGGCGGGGCGGAACTGTCGCACTAGCACCAGCTTCTGGCGCGTGGTGTTGTACAGGATGATGGCCACGCTGTCGTGGACCTTGAGCAGGTCCCAGTTCTTTTCCTTGCCATTCTGGACGTAGTACAGCCGGAAGGGCTTCACGTACGGCGAGTCCGCGGGCAGGGGCCCCAGCCAGATCTTGGATACGTTCTCCATGTTTCTACGAATATTTATTGTGGGTGTCACTATCTTGGGGCAACAGCTGACTCCCAAAGCTCCAGCCGGTGATAGGAGGGCACAAGCAAATGGCTTACTCTTTGGGAAAGCTTTTCTGGCATTTAGGGCCAGGCCATACATGGTAACATTCGTCTTTTGGTTTAAAAAAATGTATTCGTGATTTTATATTGTATAGTGATTTTTATTATACAGCTTGAAGAAAATGTTTTCGTATGTACAAATAGATTTTCATTTTTTTGTACTTAAATTTGTTCTTTTTTTATTTCAATTAGAAACTCTGTAGAGGAAGAACCAAAGTAATCCCATCATACAAGAGGGTCCTCCATTCGTCTTGGACCCCGTTTGGACCAGTTTTCTGGCCTCTTCCACCGACAACTCCACCACCTGGATGGCCTCGCTGTCCACACCGCCCCCCGCTGCCAATTTCTGATCATCGCAAACCTCGCAGTAGAACAAGGTCATCGCTCCACTGGAGGCTCCGACACCCGATCTGTAATCGAAAACATGCTGCAAGGATTCCGTGGGCACCTCATAACCGCATTCCTCCAGCACCTCTTCCTGGGCGATTTCCAACAAACTTTTGTCCTTGTCCACAGCGCCGCCGCAAAGCTCCATGGTGACTCCCATTTCCGGCGGAAACTGTTCTAGGTCCACCTCGCCCTGCGACAATACGACATTACTACCGGTACAGATTCCGTGGTATACTGATCCCCGGAATTGGCGCACAAAAATGAGCTTCTCTCGAGTTTTGTTGAACAGAACCACCACCACACCGTCCACAATTTTTACGATGTCTGATGTTTTCCTCTCGTTGTTTTCGATGTAGGTGACGCGTCCCGGCTTGATCCATTTGGAGTCTGCCGGCAGGGGTCCGAACCAAATCCGTGATATGCAGCCTGGTGGCTTTCCCAAAGCCGACGACCAGGAGCGATGCAGTCCACCCAGAAGTTTAAACATCTTAAAACAGTAGGAACATTTTTTTGAAAAAAATATCCAAGCCAGAAGTGATTTTAGACTTTCTTTGGGTTTATTTAAAATAGGGAAGTACTTCATTTTAATGTTAAAAATATGTCAATAACAAAATAAAACTAATAAATATTTAAAATTACCAACTGATGCATAGTAGGACCAGCTGCATTTTGTATTTTTTGTACGAGCCGCCACGGTCACACTGCCTGCATTTCCACAGCAAAATTTCGGGACGGAAGTCGGTCCGTATACATTTCGCCCTTTTTTTCAGTTAGATAACTTTTTAAAACCCAAATTACACACCTGCAGCCGGACAACGATACCAATAGCCCCACAGGAAAGCGAACCACACGGCGAACATGCTCCGATCCCGACTCGTACAGGCGGCGTGTTCCGCGCAGCGCGCCTTCTCCACCAGCCAGAAGGCCCTCGCCGCCAAGCAAATGACCGTGCGAGATGCCCTCAACAGCGCCCTGGACGACGAGCTGGCCCGGGACGACCGCGTCTTCCTGATCGGCGAGGAGGTGGCCCAGTACGACGGTGCCTACAAGGTGAGACCACTGGCTTTTCTCTCCGCTCCGTCCTATGATTACGTAAACATCAGGCAGTAGTGACAGGCGGCGGCCGCAGCAGCGGTGACAGCTGATGCAGGTGTATGGAGAAGGGGCGCGCAGGCAGAGGGGTGATACATGCGTGCTGTATGTAACTGCTGATAATGAGTCCGAATCCGAATCTGAATCTGAATGCGTGATCGAAATTCGCAAGGTCACGCAGAATATGTGTGACTGTCTGCTGATAATAGATGATTGCTCCATAAAATTGCGATTTGTTTATAGACAGAAGCGGTTTTAAAAGCTCTGGGCACCGGCTTTTTATTAGCAAACAATGGGAAATGTTTGTTATAAATGTTTGTTTTGAATACCTAGCAGGGGAACTTAGAGATGTCATTAGGTTGGTAATACATTGGTAATTGATTCATATCCGCCTTGGATTTCTATTTAACCTAATAATATTAATTATGTTCAATTGTTCTTTTCCTGCAGGTCTCCCGTGGTCTGTGGAAGAAGTATGGTGACAAACGCGTTATCGACACGCCAATCACAGAGATGGGCTTTGCCGGAATCGCCACTGGGGCGGCCATGGCCGGCTTACGTCCCGTCTGCGAATTCATGACCTTCAACTTTGCCATGCAGGCCATCGACCACGTGAGTTGCAGTCTCCCCCACTCCACACTCCCCACCCTCCAGCAGTAGCCTAACTACTCATATTATCTCATTGCCAAAAAAGAAAGAGACACGAAAATCCAATTCAACCGCCCCACAACTCCACTTAGCTAGCTAATAGACCAATTCAAGTGCAAGGTCGGGTCGCGGCGCTTAATGGGATAATATGGGTGGCGCAGCTCTCCTGCTCCTCCAGGCAAAGAACCGGACCTCACTAATCCCCCCACCCATATTATCCAATTACGTGCAGGCAAAGATACTCGGTTGCGTTAGGCCGCCGATTGGGGACCGCCAGCTGCCCCTCAGCCGAGTAATCGAGAGTCCTCGCTCCACCTGGATAGCCGAGATCAACGACATTCTGAACAGGGACCGAGTGGGCGGCGGCGAGGTGATTTCCCCGCCGAAGGACAAGAGCAAACCGGACGAAATTCGTGCGGAACGCCTCATCGTCATCCGACGTCGAAAGATGAAGAAGCACAAGCTGAAGAAGCTGCGACGCAAGATGAAGTTCGAGTGGGCCAAAGTGCGCCAACGTCGGGAGATGCGAAAGGAAAAGGCGTTCCAGGCCAAGCTCATGGCCCAGATCAAGCAGGCGGAGGCCTTCAGTGCGGAACAGCACGTGGCCGAGATACTCCGGCAGGCGAACGAGACTCCTCTGCCGCGCTTCTGGAAGGGACGGCGCCTGCCTGCATTTATCATTAAGCAGAAACTAGGCATTAAGTGAAGGAGTGGATGAGATGAGGAATAAAGTGCAACTTGTATTTACTTGACCTTAAATTGGTACATTGGCCAGGCTGCGGGGAGATGGCTTTCTTATCATTATCCTGCCACATCCATCGAAACATTAGTGTTGTTCCCTGATTATTTCTCTTCAAACTAGATCATCAACTCAGCCGCCAAGACCTTCTACATGTCCGCCGGCGCTGTCAACGTACCCATTGTGTTCCGTGGCCCCAATGGCGCCGCCCAGGGTGTGGCCGCCCAGCACTCGCAGTGCTTCGCTGCCTGGTACGCCCACTGCCCCGGCCTGAAGGTCGTCTCGCCGTACGACTCGGAGGACGCTCGTGGCCTGCTGAAGGCCGCCATCCGGGATCCCGACCCCGTTGTGGTGCTGGAGAACGAGCTGATGTACGGCACAGCGTTCCCCATTGGCGACAATGTGACCGACAAGGATTTCGTGGTGCCCATCGGCAAGGCGAAGATCATGCGGCCGGGCAAGGACATCACCATTGTGGCGCATTCCAAAGCGGTGGAGACTTCACTGCTGGCAGCCGCCGAGCTGGCCAAGAAGGGTGGGACTCGTTAAACTTTCCTGCAATCGCAGCTAACCTTTATTATCGTCATTGTAGGCATCGAGGCTGAGGTCATCAACCTGCGCTCAATTCGTCCGCTAGACGCTGCGACCATCTTCGCCTCGGTTCGGAAAACCCATCACCTGATCACCGTGGAGAACGGCTGGCCACAGCACGGTAAGTTTATTGGGTGAATTAACCCAGTGAATGGGTAAACCCCGAGCTAATGCTTACATTTAAACCATTTGCAGGCGTTGGTGCCGAGATCTGTGCCCGCATCATGGAGGACCAAACCTTCTTCGAGCTGGACGCCCCCGTCTGGCGCTGCGCCGGCGTCGATGTTCCCATGCCCTATGCCAAAACACTGGAGGCTCACGCCCTGCCACGCGTCCAGGATCTCGTTGAAGCAGCTCTCAAGGTGCTGGGCGGAAAGGCGGGCAAGGCCGTTGCTGCCGCCAAGTAGGACTCCGCCGGACCGATCACTAACCCCAAGGTAACTAAATTTAATGTCCTCAACGAGAAACCCTGCCTTTGGTCTAACCGAGCTCTGTTCCCGCACACAAATAAGAAAGCACCGACCTGGAAATCGAGAAAAGGAAAACCGATCGTGTTGAAAATCTTCAAGCATCCTAGTTGAATTATTTGGTCATAGAAATCTCTTCTGAAAATAAACGAAAACATTTTTAGTGTCATAAAAAACTGAAATTTAAATTACATATACAAAAGTAAACCTAGGCTTACAGTACATAAATCTCCTGCGGAAGCCATGGACTCCAGAGCATGTTTAAACGTAACCTTCTGAACTACTGATTATGTGAGTTTAATTTTTAATTTCCAGCCAATTCCAGGAACTGATACCAGTAATTATTTGTCTTTTTATTATGAACTACTTTGTTTTGAAATCTTTTTTGTTTGGTTGCGTAGCAACTAAATGAAAAACCATTTAATTATCAATTGCTGGAAAAAACAAGGTACATCTATCTATTCTGAGAAATGCGTGTATTGACACTAAGTGATGATAATCTTTACTGTCTGCCTGGAATTTGATTTGCTTTTGTCAGAATATTCTTATATACATTTTTTTTTTAATGCGACATGAAAAGAAGCTATTAAATTAAATATGGGACCGAATTAAATACGAATCCATACGTTTCGACCCCTTTTCCTATCTTTAAACTCGTTTTCAGAAAAATCACATTTTTTAAACTTTCTGGTATCACTTCTACCAGTAATATTCATCGAATTGAACCAAAATTTTCCCCACTTCTTTATCAAACAATTTTCTATGCTTCTCCGAGTACGATTTTTTTGTTTAATTTTTACACCCTCCAACAGGTGAAAAAACATGGTTGAAAATGGAACTTTTTACAAAAAAAATTATATTAAAAACAATTTTTAATTTAAACAAAATCATACTCGGAGAAGCATAGACAACGTAAAACTGAATATAAATAAAATTGATTTTTTCCAATTTGGGCAAGATTTAGGATAGTTATGATACCAGAAAAATGACCCCTAAAATTCGGATGACCCCACTTTGACCCCATATAAACAACGAATGATTCGCTATACACACTTTAAATTCCCAATAGTGTTAAGTTTAAAGATGTACAAAAGTAATAAAAAAAAATTATCTCATTATCTTGTACAGTTTCCTTACAATTAATTTCTGAAAATAGGCAAAAATTTCGGCCTCGTAATTAGAAGACCCCCTTAACTTTTAAATTCAATTCGTATCAGTGCGTATACGTAATATTTACATCCACTGAAATAAAATAAAAAATTCGTTTGGCATTGAGTTTACTACCCAAAGATATTCTTAGTCTTTTATTTCCTGATTCCTAATTTTATTAAATTACAATTCAATTTTCAAAAATTAAATTTAAGAAAAGCTTTCCGATTTGAAATTAATAAATTTTTGGGTAAGTAATGCTAGATTTGTATCATCCTATTGCTGCAATGATGCACACACTTCGGTTTCCCGAAGTTAGCTTCTGATTAAATTTTAATTCAAACAATTGTTCAGAAAATTTCAAAGTATGTAGAACCCTTTTTTTCAACAAAAAGCAAAACTGTTGTAAAACAACATTTTACAATTGCCGGAAATCGTTAAACGAATTGTCTTAATAAAATAAATATGTAAAATGGGTGGCTGCAATAACGCCCCGTGCCATAAAGCCCATGGGCGTTATTTCACATGGGCTTTATTGCACGGGGCGTTATTGCAGCCACCCATGTGAAATCACTTAAAATATTTATTTTTAAAATCATATTGGACTTTTGCGTATATTTGGTGTTAAGCATATTCATCCAACTCGCCAGCGGCCAGGTTGTTCATCTGCAAGCAAATAAAAATGAATTAAAAATTAATTATAATTAATATTAGCAGAATTACCTCTTCGACTCGACAACAGATTTGCGGGTGGCGGCACGAGAGCGTGCGAAACTGTATTCTCTGGGAATTGCAGAACTGTGGATCCACACATTGGCTTTTATTATCGTCGCCGCAGAATTGAATGGAACTGGCAAGTCCGGTTCCCAGGAAGGCGGAAAGGACGAACAGGATAGCGAAAACCCAGCTTGGTGCCATTGTGCGGAGTGCAATCAAAATCAAGACTGATACGAAGAGCGGCTGGGTGTGGTATTTAAACCCAGCCTTATCAGCCTTAATGTCAATGGGTCAGTTAGTACCAAGAAAAAGCCATGGAGGCAGAGCTGATGAATCCACAGACATAGCCAGAAAAAAACATATTCGTTATCTCTGTCTTCAATAACAACTTGCTGAGAGCACTTACATATACCACATTGAAAGCTAACAAACAATGTAAACTAGAGTTAGATATTCCTCGTTATCTAATGGTTGTTAGTACATAACAAAAGGGACAGAATTTTGAGCTTTAGTTTATTTGTCTCATAACCATAAAGAATGTATTTTCTGCTTAATTTAATAATGACAATTTAAAGATGACAAAGAATATATGGGACCTTTAACGATGGGCAATGATGTGGCAAACACTGGCTAGCACATGCGATAAAGCATCTTGCGTTGCATCCTGTGCTGCAGTTCTCCACGTCGAATCATGGTGTGGATCACCTTCATAACCGTACGCTCCTCGTACTGCTGTCGCAAGAAGTCCTACAAAATTAAATTCGTAATAAAAACCTGCCAAAATACTGATATGGATTGACATTACCTGCAGAATATTCTGCTCGGAGACCTGGGATCCAATGGCAAAGCGACGCTTTAGTTGCTTTTCAATGCGGTTAAGCTTATCCTGGTCCTCCTCCGTGGTGAATCCCTCGGCGCCGGCCAAGCTACCGGTCATTGCAGCGTCCAAGGTCGACACCTGGAAGAGGCGAAGCGCTTCGTTCACGTGCTCATCGGTGGCAAAAGGCTGCAGGCGGATCTTGGCTAGCGACTCGGAGATGCGGATAACGGCCTCCAGCTGGCGTACGGTGATCGGAATGCTCATGCGCTTGTCGGCGCTCTTCTCCTGTTGACCAGCACCACTGCGCATGAGGACATAGCGGCTTTTCAGCTTCTCGCCAGCTGCCTCGCTCAGCCTCGGACCGCAGTGAGTGCGGCAGTAGTGGATGTACTTCTTGAACGTGGACAGCGAGATCTCTCCCTCGGCCAGCTCTGAGGGCGCCGACTTGTTAGAGCTTAAATGCACGTTGATGATGTGCTTGGCCAGCACGATGTCCCGCGTCTCATCGTGCACGTCCTTGACTATGAAGATCATGTCGAAACGGGACAGGATCGTGGGCATAAAGTCGATGTTCTCCTCTCCCTTCGTTTCGTCCCATCGGCCGAAGATGGAGTTGGCTGCCGCTAAGACCGAGCAGCGAGAGTTCAAAGTGGTCGTGATGCCGGCCTTGGCAATCGATATGGTCTGCTGTTCCATCGCCTCGTGGATGGCCACACGATCGTCCTCGCGCATCTTGTCGAACTCGTCGATGCAGACGACGCCGCCGTCAGCCAACACCATGGCGCCGCCCTCCATCACAAAGTTTCGCGTCTGGGGATCCTTCATGACGGAAGCCGTAAGACCGGCGGCACTTGACCCCTTGCCCGAGGTGTACACAGCTATGGGTGCCACCTTCTCCACGAACTTGAGAAGCTGTGACTTGGCCGTGCCGGGATCTCCCAGCAGCAGAACGTTGATGTCGCCACGACGGCACAATCCGTCGGGCAGGCGCTTCCGGGAGCCCCCGAAGAGCATGCATGTGATGGCCTTTTTGATGTCCCGCGATCCGAAGATGCTGGGCGCCAGCGACTGCGACAGACGTTCGTAGATGTCATTGGAGGCGGCGAGGCGTCGGAAGTGCTCCTCCTCGTCGCTGGTGATGTTGCTGTAGCGGGAAATGGCGCCGGCTCCCTCAGAGTCCACAGAGATGCCCACCACGCGCATGTAGGGTGCGCGGACACCCACGACGGCTTTCTCGCGACCTTCCCGGCGCGACGGTTTGCCAACCTTGCGGATGGAGTAGATGCCCTGGATAAGCACCCGGTTGCCAGGCACAACGCGTTCGCAGAGCGAGCGATCGCAGAAGAGCTGCAAGTGACGGGGAATCTCGCCTTGCGGCACAAAGTCGGGCAGCTCCTGCAGCTTCAGAGTCTGGAAATCAACGCACTTGCACTTGTCTGGCATGATGAAGAAGGGATCTAGCGGGCACTTGGGCCTGCCAGCCTGCTCCGTGCTGCACTTGCGAGGCAGAGCGTAGCCCTCCAAACCGGGGTTCACCTTTAGGTTGGGAATCACTGTGCTGC
Organism: Drosophila bocqueti; assembly: GCA_018151655.1. Classification (NCBI taxonomy): domain Eukaryota; kingdom Metazoa; phylum Arthropoda; class Insecta; order Diptera; family Drosophilidae; genus Drosophila; species Drosophila bocqueti. The sequence continues at coordinate 147,808 of JAECXF010000020.1, forward strand.
ACGACTGGCACATGATCGACATGCGAGTAGCTTTGGCACTGATCCCCGAGGCTGCCGTTATTATGCCGGCTATCTTGACCAGCTTGGAGACGCAGTCGGATTTCAGCTCTCGAATATTAGTGGGATTCGCATTGGAGCTAAGCAGGATCTGTATGTCCTGCATCTGCTCCTCGTGTTCCGGCCGCGGTGCTGTTATCTCGTCGGCCACTTCCCGGGCTGCCTCCTCGAAGATCTGCAAGTGCTCTGTTGGCTGCTTATTCAGCTTGTCTGCAAGAGCCTCATCAAAGCCCACCAGATCCTCCATCTCGATCTCCAGGAAGTAGCGGCCATTGAGATAGTTTCTCTTTAGAGTGTCGCTGCAAGAAGATCTTCCGTTACAGGAGAACTAGGGCGGAGAAAGAAGTGACGCTCCACTCACCGGTATTTATAGAAAAAGTTCTCCTCGTTGAAAGTGCGAATGAACTCTTTGTACTTCTTTTTCACCGCCTGCAGATTGATCTGCGCATCTGGTTGATTGTCGTTGCCGAAATTGTCCGAAAAGAACACACCCGCATCGTCGAAGCCCTCCATTTCAGTCGGTTAAGTTTAATCAATATAGTTTTATTTGATGAATGCAACTGCGTCGCTTTCTTCGGATTGATGCTTCGGTGTGAGATTTTTTGCCGCCAAAATTGCGGCAGTGTGCCTGCTTATCAATCGCGAAAACAAACCGATTAATACCAGAAAATGTGATTTGGGGCATGGTCACAGAAACAAAATATTCCAGAAATATATAACTAACTAATTCTTGAAAATGTATGAGTCGTAACTATAATACAAAACATATGCTTTATAATAACTAGTTGGTTTTGAAAAGAACCCAAGAAATCAGCACTGTGTAACAGTGTGTGAAAATAATAATAAATTCGCAAACTGACTACAGGGCGCCAATTTCGAAAATACCAGAATTGATTTTAAACACTAAATAATACCATTTAATATCGCTAAAATATATCATAGGAACATAATATGTCACAAAACTGCAAATAACTTTAAATATAAATATTTGAGGTATGTGCCTTAACCAAACATAGAATAATGTAACCGAAATTCGAAAAACAATCTACATTTTCAGTACAAAATTGTTGGCTTTTGCGCATACAAATTCGCCGCCGGTGACAACACTGTTAACAGCAGTGTTGAAAAGCTACTTTTTAAACAAGCGTGCTGTAGGATATTCCATTTTTTAGTCGCTACCTTTTTCGACGGGAAAAACCAAAGAAACGCCGGAAAAATCAGAAATGGTAAGTTTCACGCACGTTTTCCTCGATTTTGAGCGCCGACTCGCTGACGGAGCACTCTCCATAGGCCAGCACAGACATCCCGATGGAAGCAGCCGTAGAAACGGCGACCGGCCTCACGCCCAATTCAAACGTGAACTCAAACAATGTGCTGAAGAAGCTGCCCGCCAGCGCCGGACCTGGAGCTGGCGAGGAGGCGACTGCCACTAATGCCAACGCCGACGAGATGACGTCCCGCGACTACTACTTTGACTCGTACGCCCACTTTGGCATCCACGAGGAGATGCTGAAGGACGAGGTGCGGACCGTCACATACCGCAACGCTATGTACCACAACAAGCATCTGTTCCAGGGCAAGGTGAGATTACAGTGGCGGGTCTCTGGGGTTTGTCTTCTGACCGGGGAACGCTTTCGTTTCAGACCGTCCTGGACGTGGGCTGCGGCACCGGTATCCTGTCCATGTTCGCCGCCAAGGCCGGCGCCGCCCAGGTTATTGCCGTCGACTGCTCCAATATCATTGAGTTCGCCCGCCAAGTGGTCATAGACAACAACTTGCAGGATGTGATCAAGGTGGTCAAGGGCAAGATCGAGGAGATAGAATTACCCAATGGTATTGAGGGCGTGGACATTATCATATCCGAGTGGATGGGGTACGTTTCCAGGAGTCCAAGGCACAGAATCGCGAGTCTAATGCTCTCGTTTAACCCTCCAGATACTGCCTCTTTTACGAGTCCATGCTGGACACAGTGCTGTACGCTCGTGACAAGTGGCTCAAGCCCAACGGAATGATGTTCCCGGATCGGGGCACGCTGTACATCACCGCCATCGAGGATCGCCAGTACAAGGACGAAAAGATCAACTGGTGGGACGATGTTTATGGCTTCGACATGAGCTGCATCCGAAAGGTGGCCGTGACCGAGCCGCTGGTTGATGTGGTAGACCCCAAGCAAGTGGTGTCTACGTCCTGCATGGTCAAGGAGGTGGACCTCTATACTGTGCAGAAGGCGGATCTCAACTTCTCGTCCAAGTTCAGCCTAATCATCAAGCGTAACGACTTCGTGCAGGCACTAGTCACCTACTTTAACATCGAGTTTACCAAGTGCCACAAGCGTCTTGGGTTCAGCACGTCGCCCGACTCCACGTACACGCACTGGAAGCAAACTGTGTTTTACTTGGACGATCACATGACGGCCAAGAAGAACGAGGAGATCACCGGCACGTTCCAAATGAAACCCAACGAGCGGAACAACCGCGACCTGGACTTTGTCATCGACATTAACTTTAAGGGCGAGCTGTCTGAGATCCAGGAGTCGAACACATACCGCATGCGCTAGGGTCATAATCTCGCCAAAGGAGCGTCGTGGACTGGGGCTCAGAGTCCTCCTCCTCCTCCGGAAAGAACATAAACAATGACTAGACGTAAGGTTTATTCCAGTGCGAAAATGTGCAACGCCAACGAATTTGTGTTGCTGCGTCTTCTCTCTCTCTCCTAAGTTTAAAGTGTGTACCTTTGTTAGTATACCAATATTTCTACAACTGTGCGCCTGTTTAAATTATTATTCGAACATACTTCTAAGAAAAGTTGTACAGTAGCGCGTCAATTCTCACCAGAAATAAACTGTGCCCACAGCACTTTCCCCTTTTTGCCGAAAATGAATCGCCTTTCCGTACTGAGAACCCATCTCGGCTCTGTTTGTGGGTCTTTATTTAGTGGTAAATAAAAAAAGAGGAAATTTGAAGCATGCATCGAAAGGTTTTATATTGTCATCTGATGTCAAGTTACTTATATCGCAATAAATAGCTTCGATTGCGAAATGGCTTAAGTGGTATCCTTTTCGGAATATTATTGTATTTGTTTTTATGTAAATTTAATGGCGGTCGCGGGAATTTGAGCGACTTCGGCGGTCGCGCGAGAAGCTGCGGCTCCGGGGCGAACGGGAGCGACGTGGCGAGCGGGATCTGCAATTGATAGGTGGGTGGAAAAGGGATTAAGGTATATTACTTGCAAATCAAATACAAAAGTAAAATAAGCGAGCTAGGACTACTCCTGCATTAGCAAGAGAATGAGCTGAAAATCATCCAAACCAAGTGGTTCTACTTCTCTAAGCTAGCTCTTTCCTAGAGGCTCCGATGAGATCATACTATTTGTTTAAAGAAACTTAAATTCAACTAAGTAAATTCGATTCTAAATAATAGATGCCTATTAATTAGTTCTCGGTCTAAGCTTAGTTTTAATAGCTTTCTGCACTATCGAACTTAGGTTAGCAGGACTTAAGGAGGACTTGTTGGACGGACAACGTTTGAATCCCTATGATATACTGTCTAAATCTTTTCCGCAACTGGTAAAAAATTACTTATAAAATCATTATAAGTCACTTTGAGAATCAGTTTAAAGAATAAAATTAAGAATCGTTAGCAAATATGTCACGTCGGATACGTAGGATAACTTCATTAGTAGAACTCTATCGGCGACTGCAATGCTTCTTCTACGACGGTATTCATTTTTGGTTTCCTAATATCTTTGAGGCTGAGGCTGTGCCGCCGCTGAACATGGTTAATTTAGAGTTGAAAGTCGAAGAAGGTGGCTGGCTGTGGGCTGTGAAGATGGTTGCTGTTGTAGATTGTTGATGTTGTAGAAGGAAGAAGTAGCAGTAGTGGAAGTAGTTCTAGCCGAAGGAGTTATCCTGAAAAAGTGTCGATAACTCGAGTTTAACAACCGCCAAAGGCTTCAAAATATAATATATGTATACAGTTTGTCAGGGTTTATACTTTAAATGGTATTTACGTATATCCAAGGGAGGGTTGGGACCGGTTCGGTTCCATCATATGATATTGGCAATTTTCACTTAAACAAATCACGTGGCAGCCGAAGTCTAAAGGTCAGGAGTTAGCGCTGGACAAAACAAGCCAGGAAAAACATACTTTGCAAAAACGTGATTGCAGCAAACAAAATTTCCATCAATACTTGTCTTATTCAGGCTAAAACCGACCTCATGGCAGATAATAAATAGCAGGAAAAATTCCAAAATTGGGGGGCTTTGCCATCAACAAATTGTATACGAGTCCGAGTCCAAATCCAACTCTGTAGTCAAGAGCTGCGCGGACGGCTGTCGGGGACGTGGAAAGGATTTTGGGTTAGATGGAATTACCTGTAGCGCCCGGATCCAGAGCGTCCGACACCACCACCGCCACTGCTGCCACCTTCGCCGCGTCGACGGTCTCGCGAACGTCCCGATGACATCTCCACGCGAATCCTAGTGCCGCAGCAGCGGGTTCCGTCTAGCGCCCGGGTCGCATCTTCGGCGTCCCGCCGATCCTCGAACTCCACAAAAGCAAAGCCCGGTGGATTGCGCGCCACCCACACGTTTCGCAGTGGACCGTATTTAGCAAAGGCGCCCTCAATCTCGTACTTGGATGCCGAGGAGCCCAAATTGCCTACATAAACCTTGCAGGCCAGGTCCCACTCCCTGTAGCGTGGCATGCTGTCTGTAACTTTTGCGGTGCAACGTGAGCGGCTAAAAAATAAGTAGCGTATTACCAAGGGTGCTGCGCGGTGAAAGGTCTCATTTTTTTTACCCTTACCTATTAAAATTTAACTTTTTCTTTGCAATTTTTCAGAAACCTCACGGACAGGGCGACCAGTGTGGCAGCGGGCTGATGAATAAATCATCCGCCACAAAACTCGTCATACCATGTACTTTGGAAATATACAACAATTTTTTTAGGAAATTGAATAATCAACTTTTAACGTTCTATTTCTAAGGTTTTTAAAGTATATCTTGTTTAAACAAATAAAAAAAAAACAAATAAATTGGAGTAATAATGATATGCTGCCATATTTCGTATTTTTGAGGTTACCGTTATTGGTCAGTCTGAAATTCATTTTGTTTTGGCTTTGGGTTTTTGTACACATTTTTGTATACATTAACCAAAACTTGCAGATAAAGTAAAATTTACAAGACTTAATACACAAAAGAAAAACTTCCTAAGCATCCAAGGGGAACTTTCAGAATTTCAGGGACCTCCAAATTGCACGTAAATATGCCTGAAACACTGATCAAACAAGTGCTGACGTTACAAATGTTTTAGAGTAATGTTCAGAAAGTCCAAGCCCAAAATTGAACCTCCTCCAACGGCACCGAGTGTGGAAGAGCTGTTTGAGGATATGAAAACCTTTGGAATCAATCAACCAACTATTTCCAACGCCACTGACAATTCTGATTTGGAGGAGGCCCTTCTCACAGAATCTTCCGAAACTCTTACACTTCCCACCTGGTGGAAGGTTTTCGACGAATACGAAAGAAAAGTAAAGAAACTGGCGGCCTCTGGGGAAGAACTGGAACACTATAGGACTCAACTTCAAGATTGCCGTGACAAACTGGAGAAAAATGCTAACACTTTGAGGGAGGGCATCAAAAAGCAACAGGCAATGGCCAAAGAAGCTTTAAATGTTACCTAGTACACCACAAAGTACAATTTACGCAATGCAAACGAATTTCGAGATTATTTTTCGAAATTATCATGGATTTTTTTGTTTTAATTTGCTCCTTGTTAATAGTCTATCGGGGCCTACCCATGTTTTTTTTCTGAATATCAGAAATAGCTTTATAAATAAACGTTTTTTTATGCCCATAGTCGAAAAGTAATGAAAAATCTCTTGAATTTTTCTAGAGGAAATTTTGGCTTTTTGGGATTTTTTAGGGGGTAAGCCAATTTTTCATCTGGCAATACCATCCACCAAAGCAAGTCACGTCGCGGATGTAAACAATCCAATTACATTCGAACCCCGGCCGGCATTTTCATTATTCAAACGAAGCTTTGCTTAAACGTCAATAAAGGTTAGTTGTTGGCCAGTTCAGATTTCCCAGCTTCGGTTAGTTACAGTCCATAAGATTCGATTCGTTGCAGGATGGATAAGCGTGTCACAGTCCTGCTGCCCAATGCCCGGCGGCAGAATGTGAGCGTTACCGCGAACATGACTTTGCTGGAGATCCTGGAGACGGCCTGCGCCAAGCACGGCTTCGACAGCGAGGAGCACTGCCTTAAGTTCCACAACAAGGTGGTTAGCCTGACGCAGCAGTTCCGCTTTAGCGGCCTGCCCAACAATTGTGTCCTAGAGATGGAGCCCGCAGAGAAACGACGCGTGCTGAGTAGCGTCGTCGTGTGTGTTCAACTGAACGACGGATCCCGGGAGCAGGGCGACTTCTCGCCAAACGACAGCGTATGGCAGGTGGTCGAGAAGCTGTGCGAGTCGCAGGTGCTGGTCTTTGAGAGTCCCATCATTGTCTACATGCGCAGTGAGATCGTCGGCCAGGAGGAGATGCGACAAACTACTCTGAAGTCACTGGGCATCCTTGAGGGGCGCGCCATGATGCGCTTAATTGACAAAAAGCCGGAGGAGCTGAAGAAGCAGGCAAACGTATACAAACCTCCCGAGGTAAAGACCAAGTCCCGGGTGGATGACGATGACCAGCCGAGCACCTCGCGCTCGGCCATTGCGTCTGGTGGCAGCGGCGGCGGTGGTTTTGCCCTCACCAGCAACATGATCAAGAACCTCAAGCGCACCGCACCCGATGAACTTGCTATCGCTGCGAACGACACGGCCAAGTCCTCTGGAAAAGACGAGCCGAAGGAGGAACCACAGTCAGAGGCAGCTCCCAAATACGACTGGGGCAGTGGCTCCGGCTACTCCCTTGCCCATCGACAACAGAGGCAACATCAGCCGGAGAGCAACGAGGACGAGGAGAATCCCGGGCGAGCACCGCCAGCTGTCAATGTGATTGGACCCCGCCAGGCGGTGCTTTTCTCTCTGGACGAGACCAAGAAACAAGCGGACGACCTGCCGGACTCATTCTTTGACCTGACCGTTAACGACCTGAAGATGGTGCTGCGCGACCTGAAGCGCACATCCAGCGGGGACGACGACGCCCCGTTGCTGACGGCCAAGCTAAGGGAGCTAGAGCGCCAGAAGACAATGTTAGCGAAGCTGAATCAGTACAAGGACTGCGTGCTGCGCATCCAGTTCCCCGACCGCTTCGTCCTCCAGGCCATCTTCAAGCCGCACGAGCAGCTGGCCAAGGTGGAGGAGTTTGTGCGCCAGTTCCTGGCCCAGCCAGGCGAGCAGTTTCACCTTTTCACCATCCCTCCGAAGAAGGTGCTGCCGTCCAGTGAGACTCTCCTCGAGTTAAACTTTGTGCCCAATGCAATTGTGCACTTCGGTTTCCTGAAGGACGGCCTAAACGCCGTGGGCAATCGCTTTGTACAGGAGCAGTACGTGGAGCAGCTGACCTCGGAGGAGGGGGCGCACTACGCAGTGCAGAAATATCGGCTGACTCGAGCGGCATCCCCGGAGACTAGTAGATAATAAGGAGATAAATGGCTTAAAGCGAACAGTTTGCGTGATATTAAATACGAATCCGCTGTTTCTTTGAATTTGTATAACTTTGTGATAACTTTGGACATAAAATTATCAAATGAAATGGTTAACTGGGAACTTAAAAATAATATTCTATTGAGTTTTTAACTAAACAGGCGCTCAACCGAATTGCTCTGTGTAAGTCGGTAGTGAGGGGTAACTTGGACAAGGAGCAAGCTCAAAAAAGAAGATTTCAGTTAAGCCCGGCTGTCCTTTTCTTTTTCACCAAAAGTGCTTCCCGGGACCTGTGCACCTTGAAACTACTAAACTTATATAGTTGCTCCGCCAGTTTCCCCTCTTTCTGGGCGGTGAATTTGGCCAACGAAGCATTAATCCAGGCCTCTGCCCGATCGTCCTTCTGGTCGGCAACGCAAAACTCTGCCAAAACTAAGCAGTCCTGAGCGGAGAGTGCTGTTCTGGAAGATTAATTACATTTTTTTTTGTGATCGATTTTTTGTACTACATTTTGTGGATACAACTTAATCCGGCTTTGAGTTCTCCCTCAAAGTACCAGCTGCCAGATCTGCTGGCTTGAGATCGTAGATGTGCACCAAGTCATCGAGGCCTTGGTAGGCCTTCTGCAAATCACGACCGGTGGGCAGGAGCTTTCAAATCCAATGAGCTTCCTCAATGTGCTCTTAGACAAGGGGTTCAACAAATAATAACATAACAATAAATTATTAATAATTATCAAATAAATGTAATCTCAGACTAAAAACAGAGCCAAGCAATAAACCTTTTAGGCATCCGGCAAAATGGTACTTTGAACGTTCTAGAGGTGAGGGTTTAAAGTTCCCCTCCAAGACTTTTTCTCGCCAAAGCCTTGACCTCCATTAACTTAATTTTTGTATTCCAGGTTAAATCAGGAGCAGCATATTCACCCTTACTTTTTTAATAAGAGTAATTTTTTGTTAGTTTTTTCACGAATCCATTTAGGTTCTCAAGGAGGTCTGAGAAGTTCCAACAAATGCTCTGTGGAGGCGGCGTAGGACTTTTGAGGAATTGCGATTGAAAATTCAAAGCCTATCAAAACCGCTATTAGATATTTCGAGGTATGCATTTCACTTGAGAGAAACGGAGCAAATGGGAATTATTTACCTTGGTATCTGGGAAAATTGTAAACAATTTGTTACGATCTTATTCAATTCGTTTAGCTAAGTACAGGTAGAGAAACCTTCATGATTTATGGGTGGAATAGAGATAAATATAAATAAATATATTTATTAAATTTAATAAAATATTAAAATAATAAAAGAGAATCGTTTAGAATCCTTAGAACTTAATTAAAATTATAACGAGAGCCTATCCTTATGATACTACCTATGACCATAACCACCGAATAAACAACCAATCATTTAGTTATATATTTTACAGGTATCAGCAGGGCCAAGTACAGGGAGAGAGAGAACAGAAGAGAGCGGCTTGCCCCACGCTTATGGCCTGAGAGTTTCTTCGGCTAACCGCGATAGCAACTTCAAATCCGACTCCGAGTCGGTTTCAGTCGTTGGCCGCGCGCCCGAGCAGCAAGTTAAGTTTCGCACCTGGCCAGGTGTTCGCTATCGCCGTCGCAGGTTGTAGTAAGTCTCCCGTTAACACTTGGCTCTGGCAATGCAGGTCTTCTAGACTCTAGATACTCCGTGTGGCTCCGGAGCCACTCGAGCCAAGGCAACATACATCGATGAATCGGGCCATGTTACAAAATTAAATTAAATCGAGTGCTTAATTTGGTTAACATTGATTTGAGCAGTGCTAAGTGTGTGTTCGTGTGCGTGTGTTGTAAATCGGTTTCGCGCTAATTTCGGCCAAAAGAGCTAACGAAATTAAAGCGTATCGAAAACAACTTTTACCTATGCTGCCGCTGCCAGTTTCAAAACGAGGCAGAACTGTTGTTGTTGCCCGAACGTGCTCAGCCGTCGCTATATAGTAGCCGCCTTGGCTTTTTCGGGGGCGTGGCACCTATGTAGTTGGCATGTGCGCAGCCGCCTCAAGCTGGCAGTGACAATAGACGGGCCGAACGGCGGCGGCTGAGGAAATTATGGAGCGCTGGCCAACAAACCAAACAAACTTAAAAGAAAAAATACAAAATAAATCTAAAGAAAAAAAGCGCTGGCAATTGGAAAGTTGTTGTTATGCTCAGCGGAGCAAGCGAAGGAGTTGACAAGGCGCGACATTGCTTACTTTGGAAAATATATCGGAATCCGCCTCTAGACTATATCTGTTCAGATGGGAAAGCCAATGCCTGGGAGGTCTACTTGACTTCCTTGCTTGAAAAAGCCCCATAAAACGTGATTGCGCAAAGGACTTAAGATATGACAAAAATTAAAATAAAAAGTTCAACCATATATATTTTTTTTATAAATTGTTCAACAATTGAATACCAAAGAAAAAACAATATAATTTATCTATAAAACAATTTGTTAAAATTTTTAATTTGGTCATATAAATAACATTAAAGCCCTGTCGCGGATGTGGTTGCACTGTTAGTACCAGACTTTAAAAGGCAGCTTAGCTTAAAACATTAAAATGTTGTTAATCATATTTTTCGCAAAAACTTTGTTAGACAATCTTAGCTCACTGAATTGTCAGAAAATAGTTATTGTCTTAAATGTTAACCACACACATTAATTATGTGGAACATTAATTATGTGGAAGCCAATTAACGAAACACCAGATTTAAACCGGAAAATGCTTTGATTATTTAATAATAAATTTAAAATTAAAGAATGTGTGTAGTTTCTGGACTTTTTTAGCCCCTCAGCAAGTGGCAAATAATGTTATGTTTTCAGATATATGATAACATTTCGATTTCGTAACTTTTTGGCTTGTTATTTTGCCTTTAGAGTTTTGGCCTATGAAAAAACACAATTAAACGTATAGTAGAGGTATATAGACGCTGCCGCTGCCCTCTGTCGGCGCCTACGCACTGCGCTCGTGTTTATCGGCACATCTCACTCGCGTCGTTACCGCCTCTGGACCGCCTCGGCCGTCTTCACTTTTACCGCTGAAAGAGAGAGTGAGAGTGTGTTTACCCCCTCATTTGCGTTTCTTGTGCTTACCGGTTTTATATACATATTATTTTCGGTATTTTCGTTTGCTTTCCCACTACCATCGCCGACTGCTCTGCTGCAAAAATAATTGATAAAATAATAAGTTCATTAAATTTAATTAAAGCAACTATCCTCCGCTTCCGATCTGCGGCACGAGTCGCGCTAATAAAAGTTTGTTGTGCTTTCCTCAGTTTTCCTATTTGCTGTCCACCGATTCCCGTGAGTGTGCAGTGCGGTGTGTGCTTGAGTGTGTGTTTTGGATCGTAAAGAAAAATTACACGCTATACGCAGCCGACGAGGAAATTAACTAATCACAATCATTTCCGAACCGAGGGAAAGAGCGACGAGGGGGCTACCGAAAATTGAAAGCAAAATTCGAGCGAGAAAGAAGCTGTGACCAAAATGAACTTTTTTGTGATTGGCTTTCTGATAATGCAGGCGGCAAGTGAGTACAGCAGTTTTATGCAGTTTTATTAAATTTCCCAAATAATTGCTCTTCCTGTTGTTCCTGTAATTGCTTTTCACGGTTGTGTGTCGTTGTTTTTGGTGTCGGATAACACTTAATGCATGGCAGCTGACACTAGAAACGAATGACTTAGGCTACGAACTTTTCACGGGTTTCGGGTTCGTGTCTTAAGTCTTTCGTATGACCACAGCCGCTATCTCTTATGGTCGGGGGACTCTTATGACACCTGGAATATGCCGTAATACTAGGCTTTTTGGATACGAACAGGTTGTTCTGTGGATGTGAGCGAGTAGCAACAGTCCGTAATTGGCCAATTGCTCACCCCGATATTCAATCTAATACAATCGCTAAAGCGCGCCAAACACAAGAGGCATGCAATTCTATGTTGATTATAATGTCAATCATCATCAAGGCAAGCCTCCATTTGGGATAGTAATTTACGGTGGATAAAAATGGTATTTCTACACTAATTTGCGTGTAGTTATTTCAAAGATGGATTTTGGACAACCAAATAGCATGTAAAGGAAAAATGCTTTATAGCGTTAGAAAATTTTCTGAATCCAATTCAAAAATTATATTCATTAATTTCCATGGAAATCTGTCAGTAATTATTATCTTAATAAGCCCAGTTTTTCAATAATTTAAATAGAGCTATACCCCAGTTTACTCCCATTTAACATAACTTTTTTTCTCCGTCTATCAGACATGCAGTTTAAATTCAAGTCAATTAAAAACTACGCAAAATGAGCGCCTTGTGGCATTTGTTTATGCTTATTTTTTAGTTCATTCAATTCGAGAGGCTGCAGTTTATTGGCATCGCTTTTTATGTGGATTTAGTTTCGGTTTCTTCTTTGTCTCGTGCGAGATATATAAAACCTTGCTGAAGAAACCGGATTGCTTTTGGGTTAGTCACGGTGCCCATGGCGCGGCCATTCTTGACCTGAGTAATGAGCGGCTCATTAAGAACAGCTACACTCAAAGCACACACTATGTGGGCATATCTGGGTTGAAGGTGGCCCCATTTAGGACTGCTACTTTACCCATTTACCAATTAATCAATTTGCAAATTCGTCGGACATAAATTAGCCTCGTTTAACCTTCGTTCCGAGGCTGGGCTTGCTGGATTTGGCAGATTTGCTAGATTTAGCGGCGAGTGGAACGATGTTCCGATCTCGCCTTTCGATATGGTCAAAGGCCGGACGCGGACATGTCAGAATATCGGTCAAGATCGGAGCAAACACAGCTTGGCTGGGTGTTAATTTCTGCAATTTTCGACGCCTAATTTGCATTAATTCGCGCGGTAGCTGGTCGTCGCCTTGTTTGCTGACCTTTGTCTCGGGTCCAAAAGAGAAAAGAGATCTGCAGAGAGGAAGGAGGAACCAGCCACATTGCCCAGCCCAAGTCTTTTTCGATATTCCCATTGATGGCTTCATAAAGGCGACCTAGCATCCGACCGGCAATCGTGGGCCATGATTCATCAATATCGGTAAGGCGACTCACCGATTTGTAGCCCGAACTTATTGAGATGCGTTGTTTCTCTTTTATCTTTCATGTTTTCTTTTACATTTTTATTTTATTTTTTCACGAGCCTCAGCTTTGTGGCCAATGACGCAGCAATTTGGTCCCAATCTCCAGTTGTTTCTGTTTCTGTGTTTTTATATAACTCACAAGAGCCGCATTCCGGACGATGTATGCCTTTATGCAATACTTCTCGGCCTGGGACTGGGACCGATGCTGGGTAGACCCTTTTCCTGGTACGGCTAATGGCCAATATTGCGCATACGCCGCGTGCGTTTGCCAATAATAAACATAAAAACATTATAAATGGTTTTTGGCCAAATGCATGCCCTCGACGGCAATTAGTCAATGTTTCTCTTGGCTTAAGTAAACCCTTGGGCTCGAAATGCATTTGGCGGCGATGCAACGGGGTCAAAGAGTAGGTACTCACAAAATAATAAGGCAAAGAAATTGCATTGTCATTTCAAATTGGTCAATAAGTAAAAGGCTCTTCGAGGCCCGGTATTTTGCAAAGTGAAAGGCAAACAGAAAGGCATCTCTGGGTGCAGTCAGGGAATCATAAATTAAAGAAGATATGTAGTTAAAACAAAAAGGGAATGGGCTTCAGTGAGGCATTAAGATAAGTTGTATGTTTGCTTCGAAATCTCCACCAAGCTCGACTAATTATCGGGAGTGAGAAGAAATGCCGGCAAATGTTACATGAAATTATGCCTGGGAAATCGCTTTTTCAACATTTATTTATAAAACAAGTGTTTTTGAAGACGAAAACTGGGAAATAAATTTGTATTTTTAAGTATTTAAGGGTTTTTAGAGTTCGTAGCAATTTCCCTGAGTGTCTTAGGCCACTTCCGGCCGTGCTTATTCCCACAAAGAGTCCTGTCCTCTACCAGACACTTTGCTCGTTTTGTCTGCAATTAGGAATAAATTAAGGCGTGATTATCACCTCCATTGTCTCCTCATGGCATACACCCATGGTATGTCGCTTGGCCCCATCTCGAGTGTGTGTTGTTTTGGAGCATAATTTCGGAGCAAAGAGCACGCAACCCGCTCACGTAAGACCTTCGCCTCGGAGATGATGCACTGCTTTTGGGGGCATCTCATCGCTCAGAGATTTGAGATTGCATTCCATTCCACACCTATAGCTCTACCTCCACCTCTGTCGGCTGCCGTTGGTGTTGTCTTATTGTTGTTACCCACACGAGTCGGAGCCCTCCAAATTGCAATTTAATTCGATGGCTTGAAGTGGCTTTGTCAAAAGTTTTGTCAGCCGAAGCTCTTCTTTTGTTGGGCCTATCGCTCACTGTCAAGACCATCGTTCAATTAACATAATTAACCCGGCGAAGGGGGATTAGCGACTCGCCGTTTTGAGGCTGACACTTTGGAGATCTCCGAGACACAATCTCCGTCTAACCCGGAGCTGTTGCCGTGCGATAATGGTTTCATTTGGACAGGGGCAAGGTCACAGCTCAAAAATTACCAATATGTATATAGAATATATATATTTTTTTCTTTTGTTGATGCTAAGAATGTTTCAAAAGTTTGATTTCAACTCTAAATAAATAACAATTTAATAGATTAAATTGTTGATTACATGAATACAATAAGCTTAATGAACTTAATCCAATTGTGGGCTCTGAGAAGGTATTTAATAGGCTTAAAACCGTCGGCTTTAGTATAAAATAATTTAATTTACCTTAAAACCAAAAGATTAGCTCATTAAATTAAGTATAGAATTGTTGGTTATTCGCAAAAAAATACAGAAAATATAGCCTAACAATCACTAAGAGAAGGTCAGGACTCCTATTAAAAGCCCCATAAATTAGGGCTTTGAATTCTCATTGTAATTGGATTAATAGGAAAAGTGTCTGCCCAATTTAATAATACAAAAAAACAATCTCCTAATCTGAACTTGGGAATCAGCTTAATAAAAAACTAAAGCAAGGTCAGGGTCATCTGTGAAGACCATATACTTCTTGTACTATAGATATCTCCTGGAAATGACAAGGAGATACATCCACGTAATGAAGCAAATGAAGGAAAAATGGAAAGTTAGCCGCAGAGAAAATAAGGGAAAAAAGGGAAAGGTTGTCGCCCCAAAAGAGCCTTCGTTTCACGCAAAAAAATAAAGAAACATTGACAATGAGATAAAAAGAGATAAAAAGATTGACCGTAAAGCGTTTTGCCAACAATGGAATGCTCAGCCTTTAAATATGAGTGCAGAATATAAAAAGGGAAACCGCTTGGAGAGGCGTTGGTTTGGGTTAAGGTTTGGCCACGGCCTAGGCCACAGATGAGAGACGTTTGATAATTAATACACGATATTTGCATTTGGGAGATCATCAAATTGAATTAACGCTCAGCCGCCGCCTGTTTGTGTTTCAGTTTCAGTTTCAGTTTCGGTTTCGCTTTCAGTTTTTCTTTTTAGTTTTAAGAGTCTGTCTCCGGACTGAGCAATTAATATCAATGTTTTTTTTTGAGGCGATGTGACCCACTTTCGCGGCACAGGTGCTAACTAGGCAGGGAAGCTGGCTGTTTAGTGTGTGGCGTATGCCATCTTTTGAGGAAAGTAACTAGAGACACTGGTCAATGGCTTGTCTTCGCCGGCATTGCCACTGCCCCACGTGCATATTTATGCCTCATTATTTGTTTAGTTTGGATTTCTATTTGACCACGATGCCAGCCTGGCCTCCGCCGCCGCAACGAGATGAGAGAAAGCGCTCGTCGTCGTCGTCGATCGCCTGTGACTAACTGCTAACTGTCGTTGGATATGTACATATATCCGCTACTTCTCCTCCTCGGACATGTTGCTCTCCTCCAGCTGACGCAGTTTTCCCTAGCTAATTGCTGGTTTCCCTTGCCATTTGCAGGCGTCATTAAAATAACTGCTCGCCCACACGGCGTATGCGTAGTGCAATTTCAAGTAAAAGTTCGATTCGATTATGAGTCTATAATTACGCCTTAATATTCAATTTGTGAAGTGACAGACAGAATGGCATGTCTGATGACGATAACGACGAGGAAGTGACCACTTCGAGGGCGCTCTCTGAACTCCCAGAGATGGCCCAAAGCCGCCTTGCCATGCTGACACTCCATTAGGCGGGGCGCGTTATAAAACAAGCTCAATTTTCCTTGAACTGAACCTGCAAAAAAACCGACCGTTGGACTGGACTCCGACCCATAGCGGCGCTACACTCAGAGACTAGTTTTTAAAAATTTAATTTGTAATTTTATTATTGTTAAAGTCTTTAAATGGACAGGAATGTTTCATTGAATCATCGGAAAAGGGACCGTACATCCATTTCTTATTTTTTTTTACATTTGAATATGATTATATTCCTGATTATTCTACCGTCTATATCGTTAATCCTTTAACTCGTTTTTGACATAAACAAATCTAAGCAATTGAATTAAATGATTCTACGAGTATCTCTGACATACTCAGCAACATGCCACGTTTTTTGCCCAGTGTGGTAGCTTTGGCGATTACCACAATTGGAGACATAATGGCCAGCCATTAGCCGCCTTAGAATCGGTTTCAAATGCTCGGCCCCATGCATATGAATATGGATGTGCTGCTAACAACGAGGTCTATGTGGATCAGAGGGGGAATTTTGAAAGAATCCATTCGAAACACGTATTACATGTCCCACTTGATGGACTAACAATTTAATTTGAACCCAGAGACACGCGCAATATTGAAGTTTCCTCCACTTTGTTCAGGTCAACCGAGTGCTGAGAGGTGCTCTCCATAAAGCTTGGCTAACTAACCCCTGTCCCAGGTAATTTGCAATGAGTCTCAATTGCTTGTGTCATAAGGAAGTTGTATGTTTGTGGTTGGCCTACCATAATGGCTCCGTTCACGGCATCGTAAATGGTAAATCGATTATGGCCAAGTCAGAGATCGCTGCGAGAATGCGACGAGTTGCGACTTGGTTTTATTGCGGTCGGATTGGGCCATCTTCTCTGGCCTAATCTGGGTCATTCTGCGGTCACACCCTATGATGGTAGATAGCTGGCAGAGAAACCTCACATATGTATATTCAAGTTGAATCAAGACCTAAGCGGGCAATCCGCACATCAATCAAAAGAGATCCGTCATGCCATTCGATGCGGGGTAAATTTTACAAACATTAAAAACTCTTATGCTGGGCGGTGATAATATTTAAATGACATGTAAATCTAACCTTAGCATAGCAAAGTGGCAGCTCCACCCACTTTAACAAATAAATAATACTTATAATAACAATAGGCTTTGGGTTTTATCGGTGGTAATGGTGTTATAGAGAAAACAACACAGAAGCCCCAGCCCCCCTCCCTTCTCCTGAACCCACCAACACTCACCATAATTTTAAACCCTTAACTTAAAAGAAAAACCTTCATTACTGTTTGTATTATACCGAACGACTATCCTATTCTGTGTTTGCTTTTTCTATTCTTCTATTTATAGGATTGGCTTGCGGGACGTGTGTTTTATCCTCCGATTTCGGTTTCATAATCGATTGTAACTTCAAAAAGTCTGGACTGTTTCGAGTACGAAATTTGGGTGGCCTAAAGGCCCATTTCGGTTTAGGTAAATCTCCCAACTCCAACTATACTCTGTCATCTATCATCTATCACCCAATCATCCCCATTCTCCCAGTGTATATATCCATAGTACCGAAATAGTTCAGGGTGACTGTAATTGTAGTTTTCGAGTGCAACTAATTGCCCGAGTATCGAACTCGGCTTGAACTCAAGCGCACCGCGACTAGTGATTAAGTAAGTCATTAATGCATTAATGCCAATGTCAGAGCTCTCGATACCGATAGATAGATAAGTGGAGCAAACGAGAAGCACAAAAACATTAAGAAAAAAACCTGAAGATTGGCCTGTAGTTCATTTATCAGGGGCACCGAAAAGGTGTCTTTATCTTTTAATGCTTAAAACAGCACAACGATTATTTTAATTAAATTGAAATTCGTTTAACACAAAACTTTGAAAGATATTTATGATACAGTTCTTTAGGTGACAGGCTTTAAAGCCGAGACTATCTTGGTTACTTTATAAATTAAATTATTTGATGGTAATTTAAGATTCAATTACCTAAAAAAAGGATCAAGATCAAAGATATTAAATAAACACAATTTAAGCCAAAAATAAATATATAGATATTGAAAAATCCATCCTTTATATAATAATATTTTATTAACACAAAATATCCGAAAGAGTTGAGCAATTATTATAGGCTCAGCCGTGCACTTATCCATTGACCCCTTTTATTAATGGATCCGATCCTAACCTGGCTTTTGTACATGCAAACCAAGCAGATGCAAGACTTTGATAAGGCTAAGGCCCTCGGCCAGCAGGTAGACTTACCACGCGAATGAAAAACAAGGGCCATTAATTAACACATCATTGCCCAACCCTCTTTCGGCCACGATTGTGAAGTGTGATTGATGGGCCCAACCTAACCCCCAAACCTTTGCCCACCGTCTTGCAGGTTTCAGTCTGGGCGATGAGCTGGGCTTTCCAGAGTCGCTGGGCAACGTGGAGAGCGATCGCCGACGAGCCATTAGCTACAAGAACGGAGCTCCGCCGGATTTGGTGGGTGTGCTGCCCTCCACCCAGCAGCAGGTGGGATCACTCTGTGGAGCAGTATGTCCCAATTGCCATAATGAACTTGCATCTTGTTATTTCTTTTCTTAGGTCAATACCCCGGCTCAACAACCCTTGCCGGAGAAGCGGATCAGTTCACGCTCTACCGGGGCAGCGGCTTACAATCATCAGCAAGTTCAGCAGCAGCAGCAACTAAAACTGAAACAGCAACTTTTGCTACTGCAGCAGCAAAAACAGCAACAGCAGGCGCAGCAGGCCCAGCTCATGACCGAGGCGCGTCCCCTGCCCTTGGGTGTTCCCGCCTTCCGACCTATTCCCAAGAAACAGCAGCAGGAAGCCGCAGCTCCTGGTCCGGCTCCGACTACGGCAGAGAGACGGGTAGCCGTGGACACCCCTGAGCCCAGGGTCAGTGTCAACAACAAGCTAATAAGTGCCAACGACAAGCCGGTGAGTACCCAGCTTCGCTTCAGTTTACACATCGAATCAATAATATTTACTTGCAGCACTCCAACCGCACCTTCCACGTAGCCAATCCGGTGGTCTCCCAGCCCGTGGCCGTACCCGTTTTCCAGGCCATGCCCGCCTCCATTGCCCGCATCGCCAACGTGGGAAAGGAGCACCGAACGGTGTCCAATCATCCAAATTACTTGCAGTTCGAGGAGCCCAAGTTCGATTTAAAGGATGTAACCGTGGAAGAGCTGGCCGCGGCGGCTAATGTCACCGTTGACACCATCAAACACGCCATCTATGTGCGAGAGCAGCAACTAAAGGCGGAGCACCGCGCTCAGCTAGCGGCCAAGCTGCGAGAGGAGTTTATGCGCACCTCCACAGTAAAAACTACTACGACGACAACGACAACCAGTACACCGCGTCCTCAGAAGTCGCTGGCCGAGCACAAAGTGTCCAAGGTGGGTGTATCTTCCATTTTATATATGTACACATGTATACTCAAACGCCCTTTTATCGGAAAGCGTAGGTAATGAATGCCCCCAAGGAGTACTATCCCGTTGGCTACGACAAGAACTTTGACGACAATTTCAAATCGAAAGTGGATCTGCCGCCGACAAGCTTTTCCTGTGCCAAGCAGAAACACTTCCCGGGTCTCTATGCCGACACGGATCTGGGCTGCATGGTGAGAGATATCCATAGATTCCATGTCAGATAAGAAATAATGAAAGGCTCCCGTTCAGGTTTTCCATGTGTGCGCCCTCACCGACGACGGCATGGTGCGGAAGTCTTTCCTCTGCCCAGAGAACACCCAATTCGACCAGACGATTCTCAAGTGCAACTGGTGGTTTTACGTGGACTGTAGCTCCAGCACCAGCATCTACGACTCCAACATCCCCATCTCGAAAAGCTACCAGCTGATGAAGTCCCTCACCTACTTTTCCAAGTTCGCCGGTGGCCAGCGGCAGGGCGAGGAGCAGGATGGAGCCAAGGATGAGAACGCTTTGGACATTGACTCGTTGCGGGAGTCTATGGAGGGCGTGTTGCGTCGCCAGGAACAGGCCAAGCAGGCCGAGCAGCGCGAGGCGGAGAAGGAGAAGGAGCAGCGCAGCCGACCGAAGGAGGACCATGAGCATGTGGTGCCAGAGGAGGGAGAGCAGCGGCTGTCCAACTAGGCTGCAGAGCCCTATCCACGCTATCTGAGATCTAGGTTAAGTGTTACGATCGAGCACCTCTGGTCGGTTAGCCGTACGTAGTTAAGTCCTTACTCCTTGCTCCACGAGCCAATGGGTTTCTGTAGTCGTCTCTCATCAATTCCAGTGGCAGCTCCTGCACAGAGAAAGATAATCCCAAAAATGTTGATTTATTTTAATGCATATGCGAAGATTTTTTCTGTGTAGTCCCATACTTCCTTCTGCTTCCGAGCGCCCTTAGACGTAGTCCTTGCTAGCTCCTTAAGTTAATAATCTCTAGTTAAGCCCCAGGCGCTTGGGTTTGGGCGGTTAATGCTATTACGTTATACTATTTATTTATTTTACAAGTATTGACTATTAAACATCGTTTTTTTCACCATAAACATGAATTAGCTCCTCCTCCTATTTAGGACACAGATCAAGTCGCAGTTTGGAGACACAATAATTATTAATTGCATTTTAAATTTTAGGATAAAATTTCAAATACAAAGAAAAACGAATTACATTTTCTAATTCTATAAAGTTTATTGTAAATGTATAATCAATTTCATATATTATGGTATTTGGGCATCCACCCATGTGCGCTGCACACAGACTACGAAAATTAGTTTGTGGCGGCGCCAATGCCAGTCAACTGCTGCAGCTCCTTGAGCAGATACTTGTTGTACTCCTTGTGGTTGATGGGGGCTACGGACTGCACGGTGACCTTGCTACGGGTCGTGTCGCCATATACCTCGTTCTTGCAGCGCAGCTTAAAGATGTGCGAAGTAAAGTTGAGGGCAGAGAAGATTTTTTCGGCCTTGGCAGAGTTGTGCTCCACGGCCTCGCCCACTTCCTGCGAAGTATGTCCCAGCAGCTGCTCGCCGACTTCGTTGAAGCATGTGGCCCAACGATTGCCAGAATAGTCGCCGATGTTCATCTGCAGGTCAAGATTGAAATTGTTTAGTAAAAGTTGTAGTAGAATTCGCACGCCCTGCACTTACGTTGAGTAGAAGGCGGTACTTGAATTTCGGATAAACCGCGTTGCAGCGCTCGCAGCGATAGTTCTGGTTGCCCTCATCCACAACTTTCTTATTGCAGTCGGTCTGAGGACAGGCGTGATAGAAAGAGTTGTCCTGCCTGACATTGTTCACCACCGCCTTGCACTGGAAATACTCGGGCTTGTCACCAAAGCCGAGTTTGCGGGTAATTGATTCCATCATGGTCATCCATTCGGTGGAGAGGGGGCCACCGCCTGTGCGCGCCGAGACCATGTTGGCGATGTTGTCACCGCCGCCATTATCAAACCAACCGCGAAGCTTGTGGGCCTCGGGTACGTCCGGATTGATCTTCATGATGGAGCCTCCGCCAAGACTCAAACTCTTGCCGCCGTTGAATTCATTGATGCGAGTTCCCTTGACCAAGATCACAGGCTGCACATGGCCATCGAAGTTAACGGCATCATCGCCCCAGAGAGTCAGAGTAATGGCCGAACTGCTCATGTCCACCAAGGTGAGTTCTCGCTTCTTGAACTCCTTGTTGGTGGTGCGCGACACAAAGGACTGCAGCTCGCCCACGTCCTTGCAGATGCCAATAGTGTCCACCGCCGCCTTGTTCTCCATCCCGGACACTTCGGAAATGGGCACAAGGTTGTATTTAATGTCCGGAATAGCACCGTCGTCGGCATCCTCGCACAGCTGCACGACGGTCTCGCCAGTGAAGGTCATCTCGTATGGGTTGTCCAGCTGCGAGAACTGCTTGTTCGCCGGCTTCAACTGGCACTTGGAGATGAAGTAGACGCTTTCCACTTTAATCATATTAAAAAACTTATCGCACTGCTCCTTGAAGGCCGTTGCCCTGATCTCGCCCGACTCGTCCATGAGATCCATGCTGAAGAGCTTGCCCTCGCCGCGGGGATTGCTCCAGGTGCGCACAGCCGTCTTGGAGGTCACGCGCGCCTTGATCACCCACTTGTTCTGGTAGGGACTTAGGCTGGAAATGGGGTGCGTCATTCCGCTGTTGATCGATGCGTTCAAGGAAATGTTATTGTTGTTGTTGTTGTTTTTGTGGACAGGCTCCTTTTTGATGGCTGCGGCAGCCACAGGAGGTGCTGCTTTTGGCGCCGGATCCTGATCAGAGGCAGTCTCGTAAGTGACCGGCTCACCGATTTTTTTCTTGACTTCAGCGCCGGCATTGAGGACCGTCAAGTCATTGATAATAAGCACACGTCTAAAAATCGAGTTGGGTTTTATGCTAGCTCTTGGAAACAGTCTCCTGCTACTTACTTGCCAGCGCTGTCCTTGCCCACCATGGAGGTCACATACTTGTCCAGCTGCACAATGGTGAACTCATTCAACTGGCCCTTGTTCCGCATCTCGTTCAGCTGGCTGCCCAGCATCGCGAAGCTGTTGAAGAACTTTCCGTCGGAGATCAAGATGCGATATCGCTCAGCGTCCGAGAGGCTAATGATTTTCTTGATCGCCAGGATCTGAACCACCGGCTTGGGGACATCCTCGCCGTTCATGATGAGCTGTGCAACCCGTACATATTTTCATATCAAATACTACATCTCTGACTGCCATACTTACAGGAATGACTCCCGGGGTCAGCGATGCGAAGCCCATGTTGATTGTTTATTGTGCAATTTCACCAGAAACTATAATTCCGCAGTAGTGCAGTTCGAGGGCTGGGCGCTGAATGAAGCCAGAAGAGGCGGGAAATATCGATTTTATTGTAAAGATGCTGTATTTTTATGAATATTTTTGTTTGCGATATTTTCGTAGATATTTTCGATATTTTTTTCCCAGCTGGTGGAAAAAAATCAATGTTGTGGAAATATCGCTAACATCGAAGTAACGCGGGGAATCATCGTTGTTTTTCCGTTCTGCGAATTAAAAAAAAGTCGTATGTATGCATATAATAAATTTTCCATATTTTTTTATTAACTTATTAACAGAATATATATTGTAATAATATTTAGTCTTACATTTTATTCTTGTTATCTTATTCGAACCTCTGTACTTTTGATATATCGATAACATCATCGTTCCAATCGATATTAGTGTGATTTAGTATTTTATATTTACACAGTTGTTTATACATTTTGCAGCCCTTTTCCCGCGCAATTCGCACGCGTCGCCACAACAAAAGGTCGTGGGTACAAGAAAGAAACAGATTCTTGGAGAACTCCGAGCACACCAGACGCGCACATAACATGGACAATCCCAGTTCTCCGCCGCCAAACACCCCCAGCGACGCCGCCGCTGAACGCCGCGAGATGCGAGCGGCGATGACGTCGCCGGTGGGTGACTTCGAGCCGTTTGAAAACGAGGATGAGATCCTCGGGGATCAGACGGTGCGCGACGAGGCGGAGGAGGAGGATGGCGAGGAGCTGTTCGGGGACAACATGGAGAACGACTACCGCCCTATGCCGGAGCTAGATCACTACGATCCGGCAATGCTGGACGACGAGGATGACTTCTCAGAGATGTCCCAGGGCGATCGTTTTGCCGCCGAGTCGGAGATGCGGCGCCGCGATCGAGCAGCAGGAATCCATCGCGATGATCGTGACCTTGGTTTCGGGCAGTCGGATGACGAGGATGATGTCGGACCGCGGGCCAAGCGGCGTGCCGGCGAAAAGGCGGCCGTGGGCGAGGTGGAGGACACCGAGATGGTGGAGTCTATCGAGAATCTGGAGGACACCAAGGGGCACTCCACCAAGGAGTGGGTGAGCATGCTGGGACCGCGCACTGAGATCGCCAATCGCTTCCAGTCCTTCTTGCGCACCTTTGTGGACGATAGGGGTGCGTACACCTACCGCGATCGCATCCGTCGGATGTGCGAGCAAAACAAGTCGTCGTTCGTCGTTTCCTACACGGATCTGGCCAACAAGGAGCACGTGCTGGCCTACTTCCTGCCGGAGGCTCCGTTCCAGATGCTTGAGATCTTCGACAAGGTGGCCAAGGACATGGTTCTGTCAATCTTTCCCACCTACGAGCGTGTGACCACCGAGATCCATGTAAGAATATCTGAACTGCCGCTGATCGAGGAGCTGCGTACCTTCCGGAAGCTGCATTTGAACCAGTTGGTGCGCACCTTGGGCGTAGTGACTGCCACCACGGGAGTCCTGCCGCAGCTATCGGTAATCAAATACGACTGCGTC
Organism: Drosophila bocqueti; assembly: GCA_018151655.1. NCBI lineage: Eukaryota > Metazoa > Arthropoda > Insecta > Diptera > Drosophilidae > Drosophila > Drosophila bocqueti. The sequence continues at coordinate 171,910 of JAECXF010000020.1, forward strand.
AAGTGCGGCTATGTGCTCGGTCCTTTTGTGCAGTCGCAAAACACTGAGATCAAGCCGGGCTCCTGTCCCGAGTGCCAAAGCACAGGACCCTTCTCCATCAACATGGAGCAGACGCTGTACCGCAACTACCAGAAGATCACGCTGCAAGAGTCGCCTGGCCGGATTCCCGCGGGCCGCATTCCGCGCAGTAAGGACGTCATTCTGCTGGCCGATCTGTGCGATCAGTGTAAGCCCGGCGATGAACTGGAAGTCACTGGCATTTATACAAACAACTACGATGGCTCTTTGAACACGGATCAGGGATTCCCAGTGTTTGCCACCGTCATTATTGCCAACCATGTGGTTGTCAAGGACTCAAAGCAGGTGGTTCAGTCTCTGACGGACGAGGACATTGCCACCATCCAGAAGCTGAGCAAGGATCCTCGCATTGCTGAGCGCGTGGTGGCCTCCATGGCGCCATCAATTTATGGACACGACTACATTAAAAGGGCTCTGGCCCTGGCTCTCTTCGGTGGCGAGTCCAAGAATCCCGGCGAAAAGCACAAGGTCAGGGGTGACATCAATCTGCTGATTTGCGGAGATCCGGGAACGGCCAAGTCGCAGTTCCTCAAGTACACGGAAAAGGTAGCACCACGGGCCGTCTTTACCACGGGCCAAGGAGCCAGTGCCGTGGGTCTTACCGCCTACGTTCGCCGAAATCCCGTCTCGCGGGAATGGACCTTGGAAGCGGGCGCCCTTGTCCTGGCCGATCAGGGAGTCTGTCTGATCGATGAGTTTGACAAGATGAACGACCAGGACCGCACCTCCATCCACGAGGCCATGGAGCAGCAGTCCATCTCTATTTCGAAGGCTGGCATCGTTACCTCCTTGCAGGCGCGCTGCACCGTCATTGCGGCCGCCAATCCCATTGGCGGACGTTACGATCCCTCAATGACATTCTCAGAGAACGTGAATCTCTCAGAGCCCATTCTGTCCCGTTTCGACATCCTCTGCGTGGTCAAGGACGAGTTCGATCCGATGCAGGACCAGCAGTTGGCCAAGTTCGTGGTCCACTCGCACATGAAACACCATCCCAGCGAGGAGGAGCAGCCGGAGCTGGAGGAGCCACAGCTGAAGACCGTGGACGACATCCCACAGGATCTCCTCCGCCAATACATTGTCTACGCCAAGGAGAACATACGGCCCAAGCTGACGGTAAGTCCGATCAAGTCCCGGAATCCTAAGAACTATGTATATTCATTGTTTACCGCCCTTGGCCATATAGAACATAGACGAGGATAAGATCGCCAAGATGTACGCCCAGCTGCGGCAGGAGTCCTATGCCACTGGATCGCTGCCTATTACGGTGCGTCACATTGAGAGCGTCATCCGCATGTCCGAGGCCCACGCTCGCATGCATCTACGCGAAAACGTCCTGGAGGCGGACGTCAGCATGGCAATCCGCATGATGCTGGAGAGCTTCATCGAGGCGCAGAAATTCAGCGTGATGAAGAAGATGCGCAACACATTCCAGAAGTACCTGGCCTTCCAAAAGGACCACTCCGAGCTGCTCTTCTTTATTCTGCGCCAGCTGACGCTCGACCAGCTCGCCTACATTCGCTGCAAAGACGGTCCCGGGGCCACGCATGTGGAGATTATGGAGCGCGACCTCATCGAGCGGGCCAAGCAGCTCGACATCAGCAATTTGAAACCGTTCTATGACTCTGATCTGTTCCGCACCAACGGTTTCTCCTACGATCCCAAGCGCCGGATCATCCTCCAGATCGTGGTCGATGGCAACACTGCCTAAGGTTGCGCTCTCCTCATGCCGTCTATTATTTCATCAGCTCATTTAGTTGTAGAAAGGTTCACATCTATTTTCTGTTACCCCCTATTCAGTCTAATGATTACTTTTGTATTTATATTTAATAAAGTTAATATTTTCAATTCCTCTTCCTCTAATTACTTCCTAATATCGGCCCAGTTTGTCCCAATAACAAAAAAAGATTATATAAAAAACACTCTGTGTACAAAACAATTTTTTATTGAACTTAACGAAGTCCCGCCGCTTTAGATCAATCATCGTCCTTGATTCCCATTGCCTTGTCATAGTCCTCCTCACTGATCTTGTTCTTTTTCAGCCGCTTGAACAGCCGAATGTCACTGGCAAGCTCATCGAGGTCCTCCTGGCTAAACTGCTGCCTCTTTCGTTTTCCTGGTCCAGAACCCCCGGCCTCTGCTTCCGCCTCCTTCTTACGCTTCTTCTTCGCCTTGCGCAGCTCTTTCTTTGACTTGGCGTCGAGCTTGGCCTTCTTCGTCTGATCCCAGGACTCTGTACGCTTTTGGTGCTTCTTCAGGCCCGGCCAGCTGCCGGTTTCTTCGTACTTTTGTTGTTTTATCTGACGCACTTGCTCCTTTTGGACATTTCTGTAGGTCAGCTTGTTTACATCCACCTCGAATGCGGGTGCAATGTAGCCGTCGCCCTTGTAGTTTTTAAACTCTGGCATGCGGGGCAATTGGAGGAGTCCATAGGCAGTGGCCATCTTGCCCAGATCGAGATCCTTCAGACGGAGAATGGCGCTGCATTCATGTTTGGTGTAGGCTCTGACGTGGGAGACGAAGGCCCGCATTCCCTTGTCGTAGACACCCTTATCTGCCGCCTGCAGGCGATGAAGTTTTTGCAGCACAGCTGGCAGTTCCAGCGCTTGTGTAGTATCGTCTTCTGCCTCCTGGGTTAGCTCATTCAGCTCCACCTTCTGGTTGATCCGCAGGAAATGTACATAGGAATCTTCGCTGGGCAGGAGGAAAACCAAGGCGTTGCCCTCATTACCTTGCCGAGCGGTGCGTCCCACGCGATGCACGAAGCTGGAGGCAGTGGAGGGAGGATCCCATTGCACCACCCATTCGATTTCGGGCACGTCCAATCCGCGCGCCAGGACATCCGTGCAGAGGAGCACGGCCTGCGGTTCGCTGCGGAACTTCTCCACCACATTGGTCCGCTTGTTTTTCATCTTTCCATGAATGCCCAGCACTGTGCGTTTGGGCAGAAACGGAGGCAGAGCCTCGACCCAGTACTCCACGCAGGCGCAGGTGGGAAAGAAGACCATCACCTTGCCGGTTCGAGTGGCGGGGGAGCTGAGAAACTCCAGTAGTGCTATGAACTTGTGCTCCGGCTCGACAATTTTGTAAAAGTTCTGCAGGCGAGCGGGTGTGTTAACAGACGCTTTCTCTTTTACTGAAACCAGCACCGGATTTCGTAATCCGGCTCTGATTAGGTCTGTAACCTCCGTGGTCTGGGTGGCGGAGAACAGGCCGGTTCTTCTCTGTCTGGGCAGGTAGCCGAGGATGTTATTTACACTACTCTTAAAGCCCAAGTCCAGCAGCCGATCGGCTTCGTCGAGGACCAAAAACTCCAGACTCTTGACGCGCGCCGCCAGATTTAGATCGTCTCCTTTCCGCTGAAAGAGGTCCTCGAGTCGGCCGGGCGTGCACACTAGTATACAGGGATTCTCCTTCTTTAGAGTGGCGATATCCTCCTCGATGCTGTTTCCTCCCACAATCAACTGTTGATTGAGATGCTCCAGATCTTCGTGCTCCAGGAACTTAGCCAGCACCTCGGATATCTGGCGAGCCAGTTCCCTAGTGGGCGAGATGATGAGTGATCCGATCTCCTTTGGGCTCCAAGGGGTCTCCATGTGGCGTCGTTGCAGGATTTCCAGAAGGGGCACAAGGAAAGCCAGCGTTTTTCCGCTGCCCGTGACAGCCTCTGCGGAGACATCTTTTCGCGCCAGGAGCAGCGGTATGGCAGCCGTTTGGACCGGCGTCATCTGCTGGAAGCCGAAACTCTGGACCACCTGCAGCACAGCATCGGAGAGCGGCGGTTTGCTCAGAGAATTCCATGTTTTTCGAGACATTCTGACGTATTTGTCAACAAAGCAAGCATGTGCGCGAAAGTGTGACCAGAGCGTGTAAAGTGGATAATGAGTAGTTTCATTAGCTCGATTTTTCGATTTGTATTGATTTTACAGATCGTCCAGCGTGCACCGTGGCGATTTTATTTATTTATTTATGAGTTTTATAACAGAAATTACGTTATATTCATTATTATTTTAGTACACAATTTCCAAACAATTATTTCCTTAACTCCGGAGTTGCCAGAGTAATCCACTGCGGTTAGTTATCGAATAGTGTTTGATTACCTTGGCGCCATTTTTCCTATCGAACTTAAATGCATTACATAATTAAATAATAAGGAAAAAAAGTGTTTAACTCAGACCTGACAATTGCGCCTGCATCTCGACCACCATCTGTCGCCGCTTTTACTCACATTTCTATTGCATGCACACACTCACGTCGACGACGAAGCACAGGCAAAAAACGTACCTCACACGCCGCTGCTTGTATGGATTCCAAATCATCCGAAAAAAGCGTGTGCCAGCTGTCGCATGCTCTACATTTCCAAAATATATTGATGCAAGCAAATAACAACAAAAATAAAAAAACATCGGAAGTAAAAAGCATGGCTTTTTTTCTAGGGACGGAAGAGAGAGGGTGTCGGAGGACGAGGTGTTTAGGACCGGACCAAGAGGCTAAACGACCCATCTACCGACTGGCAGACGCGCGTCAGACGAACCTGAGCCGACTCCCTCTAGGGCACAGGGTGAGAGGCAAGGGCAGAGGAAAAAGATTGGCCCGCGTGTGGCCAAAAGTTAATGAAGCGTTTAAAAATTAACCTGTGGCCAAATAAAGGCTGAAAAGGAAAAAACACACAACTGTTAAGGGCGAGCATGGTGGCAGTGGCGAACAGTAGTTAACACACTTAATGTTTAAAAAACAAATAATTAATATTACTTCTAAATTATTTGATTTGTTTGTAATTTTTGTATCTTATTGAAAATTAAAAGTTAGCTAATATGTACATTGGATTTAAAAAAAGGGGGAACTCAATTGAATTCCACATAAACCCTTAATCAGCCAAGTAAAGGACTCATTCGAGGATCGTAGCATTGGCATTGATCTATTTCCCTCATAAATATGTATTAAATTAGAGCAGGCCCTTTCATATTTAATTTCTTTTGTACCCAAGGGAATAATCAATTCAAGAACGCCTTCGAAATCTGTCTGGCCCATGTACATGTCCTTGCCGTCCGAGTTCTTTGTGTGTTTTTATTTTTTCTTGTTTGCCCAACCCTTGAAGAGATTGATTATTGTTTATATTTGTGCCGCTCTTCCCGGCATCTATATCTGTACATACGAATCGAACGAATGCAGCGCAAACACTGGCGAAGCCAGCAAGGATTGTGGTCAACGCCAACGCATCCCCCTTTTCTTTTTTGAATTGGGGCAATTAAAGTTGTTCGCTCGACTCACTCCTGCCTGGATGTGCATGGACACGTGATAGAAGCCTGAATCCCCGGGGCAATTAACCCCTTCTGCTGCCACAGTTCCAACGAGGGCGTTAGGTCAGACACGAGTTTCTGGTCAATTTATCAAACGATTCCACGGATTCCTGGAAATCGAAATAGAGTGATCATTGGATTTGTGTTTTAGAAATCGAATTCTTCGTCTGGGAATTTGTCCTGGCGTCGGTTCGATCCTCGGTAATTATGCTAATTATGACTCTGTCTCTGGGAGTTCATTTAAGGAGCTCCCAGTTCTTTGTTCTGGTCCGATAAAAGCAATATAGTAATTACTCCAGCTAGGGCTCTGGTTTTTTTCACACATTTTGCTCTAGTTTCCATTAAGTGAAACACCTCTTCCTGTTGGCAATTGGCAAACTCTGAAGGATCATTGATCATCCTGGTAATTTGCTGGGAACTTCCCTTATCCTCCGCTACCTGGTAAGGGACTTTTTCAAGTCTAAATTACAGCGCCTGTGTGGTCGCTCAACAAGTGACACTTGCGGTTAAAAATATAAATTTTCCCTCAAATGGAATTGTCACCTCAGCGATGCGACATCCCCCAAAATCGGGATCCGAACTGTCAGCGCATTTCTAAATCCAATCCAGAATTGGATTTTCAAAATAGAGAGGACTCTAAAATACCTGCTAGGAGGCTTCAAACAGCAGTAGCCACTTATCTGATGGGCAATTTTTCAATTTCATTGGCTGGGATGTTTGAGAAATTGCCCCCCGGTCGATATCAGTTACGATTTACATTTCACTTTTACACTACACGATGCTACAAGGTACAACATATCAATTACCCTCGATCGGGGATAGGGACGTCTCTGTTGACAGTCAACTACTGCCTCTGAGATCATGTTGCTTCTGATGCAGGAAGGTCCTTCCTAGAAAGTCATTTCTCACACTGACCGTTTTGGGATTTGTTTGCATTTAATTTCGATTTCTTTTGTTTGGAACGGACGACGGCCACTTGACTCTGGTCCTTATAGCAGACAGGAGAAAAAAGGTGAGAAGTGCCAATGGCACCTATGGGAAATGGGAATTATCATAAACTGACCTCCGCAGAACTAAAAGGAAGAGAAAAGGGAACGAAGAAAGAATAAAAGGCCAGTCAGTCCTTGAAACCGTTTGAAAGTTTCGCTTTTTTTCGCTTCCTCCTGGGTTGTTACCCTAATTTCGGCTTCGACTTCGGCTCCAGCTCATTTTCATCCAGACTCTTGGGGCTGCCTGGATCATCGGCAGCTTATCTCATCTCTCTAGCCGGCGCACGCGTGTCATCCTGGGCAGCAATCAAAGTGATATGAAAATTGCATTTGGGTTCAACAGGTTCGCAGTTTTCGATTGCTGATCGTTGCGGCTTTTTGCACAGCGAAAAACCATCAGAGTTTGTTCATAAATGTAAGCCTAAAATTTTGAAAATTATACCTAAACAAATCCAGCTTTTCTGCAAATAAATATTTGTACAAGATATATTTAGATTGCCTTTATTTTCCACTAATATTAAAAAACGAATGTAATATTTTAAAATGCGAATGATTTTAAAAACATAATATATAAGATTGATTGATTTTATCTATATTCTAATGGTAGCATTGATGTTATTTCTAGTCGGATAAAATATGAGTATAAATAATGTAGGATTCTTTCATAACCCAATATTCTTGCAATGTAGTTCTTTTTTCTTTCAGTGAGCTGTTGCTGTTCTTTGCTGTTCTGTTAATTTTGTTTGCCTAAAGGTTAAACGTGCGAATTTCACCCAAAGGCAGTCGCCAGTCGCGGCCGCCAGTCGAAGGGCTCCAGGGACTCAACTCGACTCGGATTTCGGTGGTAATCGGTCTGACTTCTGACTGGCCATCCATCCTGCTCCTGCGCCTGCTCCTGCTCCTGATCCCACTCCATCTTTATCTCGGATTCGCGTACGGTACGCGAATTTCGTTGTTTCGCCTAATTAAATGTAATTTGGTACTTCCTTCTCAGCCGAAATAATGCATATAAATAGTATCTTTAGTTTACATTTTATACCCCGACCCGCACCGCAACGCCCTCTCCTTATTATAAATTTTCGTTTTCTTTCAGCAATCGGCGAGTGGCCTCCGATCAGTTCCCCTTCGAAAGGTCAGCAGTGGCCCTGTCCCTAGCCCCGGGGTGGAATCCGTGAATTCAAAGGAATTCGCTGGCACTCTCTCCTGTTTTATATTTTATTTTCCGCGGCTAACAACAAAATCTTGAGTGCAACAATATGGCAATTGTTGTATTATCGCTACGAAAACTTGTTAATTGTTTCGCGCTCGAGTGGCCGTGGTTCGGCGGGTATCTCAATGGGTTTTGAGACGGGGGTGCTCTTCGGCTGGGTTTCAGGGAAACACTTTCCTGGGCCTGTTTCATTCATGAAGTGCTTCTAGAACGGATCGTGACCGGAATGCCGACGGTTCCGAGGGGTTCCGAGTTCCTGCAATTGCCGTCTTTGCCGCCTGCCGCCGCAATTTAGATGCTCAATTACTCTACGAGAATTCCTTGGTAATTTCTCATCCATTCAGAGGTGAGCTTCAGACCTTCAGAGAAATAATGGTTTCTTTGTTTGAGTTTGGGATTTATTTACTGGAAACTAGAGCTTGGATCGATTTAAATGAGTTTTTGGATACGAAAATGTCGAAAACTTCTGTAGGAAACCCAATAAAACTATAAAACATTATAAAATATTGGTACATTTTGGATTATTTAAAGAATTAAAAAATATAATATAAAGTTTCCATAAGTTATATTTCGATTATGAGGTCAATACAGTAAATAAAGTTTTTATACTAATAAAAACTGTCTACTGATATTTAAAAAAGATTTGATTAATATTTTAGTTTAAAAAAGATATTACTTTATTAATAATCAAGTTCAATTATTAATAAGCTTTATAAAAATATGTATAAATATTCAGCGACTATTATAGGGAGTTTTAGTTTTTAAAACATTTTTCTATTGTGTATGCAATTATTCGCTTCCTAATCATCAGTGTGAGTCATTCGAAAGTGAATCTTAACCACGTGGTCTGCCGGCTCTAGGCGGCTTCAAGCCCTTCGCCCTCGGCTTCGCTTTTCTTAGTCATTTTTCATCCTAGCCACATCCTTCCGTAAAATGTTCTCACACTTGGCCCGCTGCCGGGGAGACGCCCAAAAGATAGAGGATTGAGGATCGTGCATCGGAATCGGAAGTTGTTGAGCAACAGAAGGGACAGCCTCTCTTCTAGGCCTCCACAATGCTGGTCCAAAATTTATGAAAAATCGTATTAAAAAATTGCTGCTAAGACTCTCCTTTTGCCTCGTCTTTTGTGTGAGAGTTTCGTTTTCGTTTCGTTTTTTTTTATTGCTTTAATCATTTTTATTTTGTGCGGCTTCCGTGCCACCTGTTATGTTATGGTTAAGGCCAGGGCCAGGAGAGGAGAGGCCGAAGAGGTCCTTCAGGGCCTTTTTGATTTTTCTCAAGTGATTGCGTAGTTTTCATCTGGTTTTCTTTGTTCCTCGCCACCAGCTCTCGCAGTGTTTCAAATTTGAATTGATCACTTGGCTGGGATCTGGCAGGGGGATAGGGTTCCGTGGGACCTTTGGTCCTTTCTCATAACAATAGTAATCACAATTTGTTGATCGGTTATGACTCTGCCACTTCCGACTCGGAAATGAAGGAGGAACTTGGCTGTATGCACCGTGAAATTAATGTTTCTCTGTTTTCCTTTTCTAAAAAATTCTATCCTTAATCAGAAACCGGGAAACGTTGCCCTAGCAGGAACCAATTTGTCCTTGTTTCAGCAGCAGGTCTGATAATTGGAAAATAGACTCAAAAAATAAATTGTTTATGTATTCAAATAACGCAAATTAAGGGCCAGAGGTTCCTTCGAATCCTAGTACCTTCACCACAACCGTCTCAAATGCATAATCCTATAAAATATGTGTGGCGAATTAGTCTTGTTTCGATAAGGGATAAGGGGATCAATGCTGGCGCCAGTCAGTTGCCAAAAAGATCAGTCCAGATATCGATCCAAAATGTTGGCAAAACAAAACCAGGGAATTGCGGCATCAAAGTCAAAGGTGCCGTGCGACAAAAACTGCTATTCCTTGCCCCGATCTCCCATCTAAACAACTGAACTCATCCTCCTCCTCCTCGGGGATGATAACCATCAGTATGCAATCTATGACAAAGTGCCGGCACAATGGGATATGGCAGACGAGGGCTGAGGGCGTGCCCAAACAATGACACAGTGGGCGCTGCAGGGACTGATTCGAGCCTGAGGTGAGCTGAGTTCTTGTGTATAATCTAGTTTTAATTTTCATGGGAATTAACCCATGCCCAGAGCAATTTGCCGGCCACTCCACGGAGAATGCAATTTATGCACGATATTTGTTTAAACAATTTTGAACGCTTTCTGGTCGAGAGTCCTCGCTCCATTCAGTGGCCATCCCATCCACAGGACCTTGTTTGCTTCCATCCGGAGCCCACGTATTTGCTCTGATTTCCTCTTGACTTTTTTTTGTAGCCACCGAGGAGAAGCTGCCATATGTACATATGATATTTTCCAATTTTTTTCCACCTCTCTCCGTGGCGGTCAATATTTGCAGAGCCAAGTCAAACAGTTGAGGAGGAACAATGACTGGCCAACGGATAGAGGATGTCCTCCACCTCGACTTGGGCTGCTCTGCATTTGCATATTTAATTCGGCTTTAATGAATTTTCAATTTGACAATTGCCGAAATGCCACACACGGAATCCGAGAGTCCTGGATAGGGACCAGGCCACCCACAGGTAAGATCCAGAGGGAGCTGGGGGTACGTACCACGAACTGGAGCTGAAGATGGCATGTGAAACGAGACAGACCGATTGCATGTCCGCCGCCACAGTCCTGTGCCTTTCTCCGTCCTTTCGCTCTCGTCTGAGAAATGGGACAGAGTGTTAAATGCTAATAAAATAAGTAACATACAAATTTTCAATTTTGACTCGCAAAAAATAACTGGGCCGAAGTTGAGGCTGATCTTCAGAAGCTGGCTCCCCTTGAAGCTCGGTCCGGAGCTGGACAGCACTTTCACGGCCCAGAGCGACTTGTTAATAGGAGTCGTTGACGTGCGCCTACTTTCCACGTGTATTCCCAACGCCAGCGCCTACACGTTCCTGGTCTTGGGAAGGGTAAACAATTTCAAAAGGACGAACCTTTGGGATATTTAGCCAGGATATACTATATACATATATTTTAAATATGTGTATTACAAAAATGTGTTCTTTAAATAGAATATGGTTAAGGTTTACAATTTACATAAGATTTATTAGAATATATTTGAATCAGCAAATTATCCTTTGAGGAAATAATGAATAGATTTATTTAGGCAACAAAAATGTATGCCCAAACATTTTATATTTTTTATATAATATTTAGAAAATCGTAAATTCTCCAAATATAGCAAGTATTTCCTATTTATAGGGCATTGCATCTTCTTGTTAAGGAATCATGAAAGTGGCTTTTGACATGCGCTTTCTGGAAGCTGCTCTGCATTCCCAGCGCCTCTCAGTCCCACTGCACAAGTTGCCTTTATCCAAATTCCATGAAAGAAGCGACCCGGTTACCAGCGTAATGATGCCAGTGATGGAACCGGGCACTGCAGACCTACTGGGTCTCCTCCACATCGATCAGGCTACTCGATAACTGACAGGCACGCAAGGCGCCCGTCCGAGAAGCGGAAAAAATAGCTGCGTCTTGTTAACCCTTTTGGTCTCTTTGCCCCTGCAGCACACGAGGCACGTGCAGCAGCAGCAGCAGCGAGCGTTGCAATGAAAATGTAAATTTTCAAATCGATATATGCAGCACTCAAGTCTCTGGCGGATGCCAGGACATCAGCTAATGCCGATAACAATTTAAACTTTACATCAGCCACGGCGATGGGCAATCCAAGGGATGCGATCTTTCCGCAGGTGTAACCGAGGGCGTCACTTGCACAACTGTCAGTGCGCAGCCGACTCGTAAATTGCATAGGACATTCGAGGGACATTCGAGGGACATTCAAGGGACATTCGAGGTCTCGGGGTTACCTGTGTGTGCGTCCAATAAATTCTCGGGCTGCCGCTGTCTCTTGGTGCGGTTTGTTGTGTGACATTTTTATCTAATTGACAGCGTTTTTATTGCAGGTTCTTTTGGGGCGTGCCAGTGGCTCCCCGAGTGGTTGGGTGGGCGCGGATCTTCAAAGGGATATTAAACTCATTGCCTTATGATTTCCAGCGAATCATTACGGATTGAGAGTGCGTGGGCGGGTCCACGGCTTCGATCCTGCCGATCCTGGGACCACCGTGTTCGTTCTGCGTCATTCTGCCATGTCATTCGAGGTTCATCTACAACTAAATTCCTTCTCCATTAGCCCGAAACCCGAGGCGTATTAATTGCGAGGCGCTAAAATGTTAACCCAACTCTTAGTAGGAGCCTGCCACGCTTATTAGAAGGATCTAGGACTGAGTTAAGCGTGTCCTTGGCTAGCGCCGACTCACCCTCTTCAAGGTCCCTCGGACCTCGTTGGCTGCCAACAAGCGTATCAATCGGAGAATTTGCCAAGTTGTAATAAACAAGATTTTCCATTGCGATATATCCTGTCGGTCGGCACTTTTCTAAGGCTGCTCCTGTCACGCATGCAGGTAGGTAGGCAGACCTGCTGCCTCGATTCAGATTAGATAAACTCACCAAGGAAGGTCGCTCTCTATGGCCTTTTGGTGCTGACAAATCGCTGATGATGGTTAGAAATCTGGAAGGATTTTTGCAAATTTCGCCTCAAATTTTGCGGTCGGCGTAATCCTGTTCCAGGATTCAGTTTGGGCATTGTTTGTCCAAAGTTCTGTTTGCATTTCCTCCCATTTTAGTTCCGGGTTGCAAACCCCATAATCATCTTGTTAGCGGATTTAGATGAACGTTAAGTGATAAAGCAGGAAAAGAGCAATTCCATTTTATTTTATTTTAACAAAAAGATGAAAAGCAAAGAACAAGTAAGTATTTATGTTTATTAATATATTTAAGAGGGCTTTTTAGATTTTTTATCATAATTACTTAGAAGAACATGAATTGCGATTGGAAATGTATCTAAATCCTAAAGATTCACCTCTAAAGTTTATAAATATTTAAATTTTAAAGTAAGCAATTATACAGTATTTTTTTTAGTTTAGTTTAGTAAGTGTTTCTTATTTAAAAAAAGAGCATTTTTGTTACGTCCTTTATCCAAAACGAAGATGTATATAAAATATCGCATATTTAGATAGAGTCATTTGGTCTTTTTTTTATAAGAACACGTTTGGATTCAGGATGGAGTAATACATATTTTATATAAAGAAGTAAATCAGTAATCTAATGTTAAGTAATTATTTGTGCAGAATATTTTAGTTATTGTTTCCGTTTCTTAACTTACATATACAAACTAAATACAAATAAAGTTATAAATACTATGCCATTTAAACAACTTCAAGACTACCTACACTTTTTATTTTACTAATATTAATATTAAATACATATTTATTTATTAATAAATAAATTCGACTTTGTCTAGCTGTTCGCCATTTTACGCAGAGAGTCCGAAGCGAATTAAGGGCAACCAGCTCACAATCTCTGAGCTCTCGAGCAACTCACCACCAGCTGCCATTGGCTGGCTAGCTCAGGCGGCACGTGCTGTGCTCTCTCGTGGGAACCCGTTTACCTGTACCCCGACCCTGCTGCCTGTCCCATTCCCTACCTGCCCGGCCGTGGTGGCTTCTCCTGGGTATAAATAGGGCTGAAAGGACGAGAGACCAAACAGAAACCCGCCAGCAACCGCAGCGTTCGTTTACCTTCGACCAGCAAAGAATCACACAGAAAACACAGCATCCCCCGCCATGTCGTCCAGTGAGATCTATCGCTACTACTACAAGACCTCCGAGGACCTGCAGGGCTTCAAGACGGCGGCCACCGAGCCGTACTTTAATCCCATGGCAGCCTACAATCCCGGCGTGGTGAGCCACTACCAGTTCAACTGCAACTCGCTGGCCAGCAGCAGCAACTACCTGTCGGCCAATGGGTTCATCAGCTTCGAGCAGGCCAGCTCCGATGGCTGGATCTCCTCGTCCTCGCCGGCTAGCCACCGATCCGAGAGTCCCGAGTATGTGGATCTCAATACAATGTACAATGGGGGCTGCAATATGGCACCGCAGCAGCAACAGCAGCAGCAGTACGGACTGATCCTGGAGCAGGGAGTAGTTTCCCCAGCCGCAGCAGTTCAAGGACCACCAGCTGTGGCCACTCCCCCGGCTGTGGATGCCATGGGCTCCTCCAATGTGGGCACTTGCAAGACTGTGCCCGCTCCCGCTGCTGCCGTGCCGAAGCCCAAGCGCTCATACACCAAGAAGAACCAGAAAGTGACGGCAACCACAACCTCCTCTACCTCTGCCTTAGCCGGAGCCTCGCCAGAAACCGCAGCCACAGCCACAGCCACAATGAATCTCTACACCGACGAGTTCCAGAACTTTGACTTCGACAACTCTGCCCTGTTTGATGACAGCGTCGAGGACGACGACGATCTGATGCTCTTCGGAAGCGGTTGCGAGGACTTCGACGGCAACGACGGCTCCTTCGACCTGGCCGATGGCGACGATGGCGCCGCAGCGGGCACCGGCAAGAAGAGGCGCGGCAAGCAGATCACTCCGGTGGTCAAGCGCAAGCGCCGCCTGGCCGCCAACGCCCGGGAGCGTCGTCGGATGCAGAACCTCAACCAGGCCTTCGACCGCCTTAGGCAGTACTTGCCCTGCCTGGGCAACGACCGCCAGTTGTCCAAGCACGAGACCTTGCAGATGGCCCAGACCTACATCTCCGCCCTGGGGGACCTGCTGCGATGAGCAGCCGATGTGGAGGAGCGGCCAATGTTGTACCTTACCTGTAAATATTGCTTGGAACCCAGTAGTGAATTACCGCTTAAGTATTATGCCGTTTATTGTTTAGTTAATTAGCCTAAATGGAAGACAATGATTAGGGTACTAAGGAGGACAAAATAAAAGCAAACTTACGAAATAAAAATTCTGTCTTGGTTATTTTATTATATACAGATTGGTATTTCAACAGGATTTATTATTTTCAGATTTAAGGAATTTTTGAAGCGCTTAATTTTATATTCTAGGTTCCTTAAATAGTGAAGTTTTCCCTAAATCCTTTGACTTTTTGGTTTTCCATCCATTTGTTACCCTTGTATTATGTTTTCTACACAGTGAAGTAGTAATTTCCGAACCTATAAGTCATATGTATTCTTCATCAACATCAAAAGGCTAGTCGATCTGGCATGATTGCTAAACAAAACTTATAAAGCCACATGTTGATTTTTTAACCTAATAAAAATTTAAATTACTCCATTTTGGCTTAGTTATGAACAATTATAATTTCGCCACCTGATTTAATTTAAAAATTAAAGTTTAAGAATGTAATCATAAGCAGTTTGGGAATAAGCTTTAAAAACGATTTTTTTACACAATAAATCCTTGAATATGAATTCCACCCCATTAATAAACTAAAATATATTGCTACTCGTTTGATATAAATGCAAAAAATCCAATATGTATATGTATATTGAAAGGTTTTTTTTAATATGTTTATTTTTTAGAATAAATATAAGTCTTATTCTTCCCCAAGAAATATCCTGTTAACTCAGGCCACTCAAACCCTCTAAAATCCGAAGATTCAGACCCCTTGCCCCTCAACATCCACACACTTATCGGGCGGGGGCATCAATTCTCACACAGTTTTCGAGGGTTTAGCGTCCCGCGCCCATCGATTTGGACTTTATTATTATTATATGGGGGAAGGTGATCGATTTGGCGCTTCGCGATCAATTTGTAGACAGTTCGACAAAATTAGGGCCGCAAGAAAACAAATACGAGCAGAGAGTGATCCAAAAAAACGGAGCTGAGCCGGGTATTGTGGCAATAATTACACGGCACGGTGAGCCGGAGTGTAGCTGCCAAATTAAGTTAAGTGTTGGGCCGATCTGCTTTCAGCAGTCGCAGGTCGCCAGTCGCAAGTCCGAGTCGCATGCAATGTCCGTCCTTTTCACTTTAAAGTCCTCCCGGACTGGTCAAGTCCCGAAAATCCAGCGCCGCCACTCACCAAATCGTTTAAGGCGAAGTTCGATCCTCGATCGTTGCTGGCGGATAACCTCAGCGGCTTAAGGCCTTTAAGCTGAAGCTTACACAGGGAGAAAAGGTCGATTGGGGCTTGGTTTATTTCTCATATTTCTAAGCATTATAAAAGTTCATAGTAAAAACCGAGGAATGAAACGAGGCCCGAGGCACACAAGGACCTTCTGTTTAATTGACTTATAATTCCCAATATTTTCTCTCAGTGCACCAATTCATTCGGCAGAAAGCGGATCAGTTGCTGGGTCCCCGTCCATCGTCGGTCAGTCAATCATTCGGAAGATTCGAAACCAATTTGTTGATAGCGACAGAGACTGCTGACGATCGACTGACTCCCGCATGGGAATTGGAGCGAATCGGAGGCGGTGGATGGGGCTGGGGCTCAGGATATGGGGGCGTGGCTGCGACCGGATTTCGTGGGCCGACTCTGTTTGTTTTATAAAATCCATTTTCGGGCGTCACTGCTAAAGCTCACTGGGATCTCGGGGCACATAATCAAAAGGAAATTCACATAATTAGTTACGCGGCACCGCGGCATCGACAGCGGCTTCGTTAAATTGTTAATGACTTAATTTAGTGGTCGTGCGAGGTGCGGGCGGATCCTCGATCTCCGATCCCCCGTTCCCCGAGTCCCGAGTCCCGATCCCGGCAATTAGGTATTTCTATACTCGCGGGATATCCTGCCGATGTCCCTTGCAGAGAGTGTCGCTCTTGTTAGCGACAATTTACGGCTTTGAACGCTTCCGCACAAAGCGCTGCCGTCAATTTGTCAATTACACAAATTGTTTGGGTCTCCGCCGTTGTCTCCCCCGAAAACAACAACAAAAGATCCCGAACCGGGGTGCCGGCCTGTTCCTGCAGGTATCCCAAGGAGCTACTGCCTGCCACCTGCATGCAGCTGCACAGATTCGGATTGGGATTGGGACTCGGCTCCAGCTTCCAAAATGCAACTGCCTCTGCCAATACAATTAGTTAGAATTCATGAATGGGGCAACGGCAACTGTGGACCCCAGTCGTCTTTTGCTTTTCAGATTTTCAGCTTTCAGCTTTTAACTTTTGGCTTTTGGCCATGCCGCCGTCACAGCGACAATAAAGGGAAGTACACAGAGAGAGTGTAACCAGTTTTTAAATATTAATGGCAAATGCTGAGATTAAGTTGAAAAGATTAAAGAAAATAGTTTAAAATAAAAAAAAAATATATATTTATTGTAATACTAGAGTATCTATAAATCGACAAATCTTTTATAAGCAGTCCTAGAATGTTCTCTTCACTTTTTTTAGAATAGACCAATAATATTCCCACAGTAATATGCTTAAAAATGTCAATTTCCGTCAAGTTCCATTTTTTAGCGCTGTGTAGCCGCAGGAGCAACATCCAGCGGACACGGCGGACACACAAAGATCGCAACAGGAGGAACAGCAAAAACAGCAGGAGCAGGAGCAGTCGCAGCAGCCACTTGCATGTCTTTGTCAATTTATAGACAGCTTGCCTGAGCATTATTAACACGTATTATTATGCATTCGATGTCCGGTTTTCGGGGTGCGTCGCCCCTGTGGGTTTTGCTCTTTATATTCTTATTTCTGTTTCTCCAGGAGGGGAATATACACGAGTAAGTGCCTGGAAATTTGTCATGTCGATAATTGGCGAGCTTTATTTTGAGGTTTTTGAGGTTTATTTGTAGCTGCAGCATCTCCATCTGCAAGTGCTGGTTAAGTAAGTTAATGAGCTTTAACACCATCAATTTGTCACTTCTTGTTAGTGTCGCCATGGGGCAGGATGCGGGGATAAGCTATTGTGCGGGTCCCGACTTTTGAAGATCCGAAGCTCATTGATTGCCGCCTGAATAATCGGTCTTTAAGGTTGATTTGTGGTGGTTAGGAAATGGGCTTGTTAAGTGCACAATCGGAGTCAATTGAAGTTTCTGGGATTAGGCATATATCCTCTCAGGAAAAGTTGAGGAGAATGTGGAGTTTCTTTTTGATTTTAAGGAATAAATTGTTGTTTACTTTTAATTTTTTTAAATATTTAGAGATACAACCTAAAACAAACAGGTAGCTCTGGCAACCTTTTGTAACTCTGTACATCTTTTAATTGCGGTTTGCCGCATTTTCAAATTTTGATATATTTTCCTTTTTCAAGGATACTTCCTTTTTGTTTTTTATTGTGTCCAATCAATGGGATTTTCTCATGCCATTTTAGGGTACATTTTCCATACATTTTTTGGGGTCTAACCACAGGCTGTTTTTACTTTGTATCGTTTTTCCTACTTCAAGTGCAGTTTCCGTTTCCGCCGCTTATTGTTTTGGCATATTGTTGTGTGAACATTTTGCGCTGATCCTTTAATTGTTGCGCAACTCCAGGTAAATCGGGAATCGAAGATTAATGCCATGTGTACCTCAGTCTGGACAGGTAACCTTTCTCCCAAGTGCAAGTCGCGTGTACTCTGTGTGTGGGCAGCAGCTTGGTTTTGGCCAAGTCCAAGCCCCGGGTCCAGGCGAAATGAATGCAATTATTAAGTCATAAAACGGACAGCGTAAAATGCCCAAAGTCTGTAATTAGCGACACCAAATCACGCCGAGCACGCCCCCTCTTCGTTGGCTTGATCCTTTTCCCAGCCCATTAACGGGCATTGTGTGCGGTCCGCGGAGAAAGGAAAGGATAGGGATTAGCTGGAAAGGATAGGAAGGAAGAGCAAGGCAGGAAGACGGGCGCAGACGAAGGACTCTATTAAAGGTCACCCGTGTTTATTTGTTTAGGGAAGTTTCTGGCCCACACGCGGCAATTAGTCAAGCGATTCGCCACGCATCGTCTTCCATCAATCAATCAATCGCAGAGACCCGGATCCGATTACCCTGCAAGATCGAGATCGAGATCAGGCTCAGAATTATCCTCGAAAGCAAAGTAACAACGTTAACCGTTAACCATTTTTTGACAAATAATTCGCACGGCAACGAAACTGTTCAAAAATCTGAGCCTCGCTCTCTGGGTAACTCAATTAGCCGCACAGATCGGCTCAGTTGACGGGCTTTCGGTTTCCAAAAACCCATCCAAGTAGGTGGGCATTCTCCACATACATATACAAATATATATATATATATTGCCAAAGTTCTCAGTATCTCACGCTGCAGCCAATGGAGGATCCAAGATGGAAGATCCAAGTCCAAGGGCCAGTGAAAGTGCATCAAAAATCAAAGTCGTTCTGGATCTTTTGACAATTTTTTGGCGAGGCATCAAATTAACACACAGCAAAAACGTTAAGATGCTACCAAAACGAGGCATTAAACCCACAAAAAGCTATCCGAAATATAAGTTTCACGTCAACGAATTTGTAATACCCTTTAGGACATTTTCAAATATTAACGTTAAGAATTGTAAAACTATCGAAAATATTTGTCAACGAGGATAAATATTAAGGCGTACACTTAACAATTCAGAATATTAATAAATATCTAATCGATTTTTTGGCAATTTGGAAAGCAAAATATATGAAACCTTTTCCTGTAGGGTATTCACAATGCCAGCACCAAATATTAGTTCTGCACCGTTTTTTAACTGAAATTGCCACACGCAAGCCATCGCCGTCGCTTTGTCACGTTAAGATGCGACTAAGAGAAGAATCCGGGAGGAGCAGCAGGAGGAGAAAAGAACCGTCTGAAGATTTGGCCTGGTCTGCGGCGAACAAGAGATTCCTGGTTTCGGGTCCGGGTCCGAGCCTGTAATTTTGTATTGACATTGGGTCATTTGATACAGTTTTCCAGCTCATTTGCTTGTAATTGGGCACCGCAGTCTTGCCCCAGACTCCGCATGGAATCTGCGGGGAGAAGGCTCCGTCTCTGTCTCCGTCTCGTCCTCCTTCCCCATTCTCCTCTGGGGCTCAGGTTGACGACTTTTCAAATTATCAGTAATACTTGTGGACTTGTATATTTATTAATCGGGATTTCGTGTGAAAAATGCGTCCATGCTCTTGGCCAGACCCCCGACTTTGGCTCCTTAATGTCAACGACGTCGGTGGTGTTGGCATCACTTCATCTTTGGGGGACAACTCCTTGTGCCATTTTTTTGTACCATATTTTCGGCAGTGGCTTTTTGGCTTTCGGCTTTGGGACTGCCACCTGCATTGACTGCGAACTTAATCCCCTGGCCCCAATTATTCAAGTAATTAAGTATTAATGTGCGAAATTTTATCACCTGCGGCAGAGGGGTGAGCTGGCGGTGATTTGCCGTGATTTTCCAGGCAATTTGTGTTTAAGCGATCGTGAAAGTGGGGCTTCTTGAACTCGATATGGCTCAGGCCCTGTGACCCAAGTTGAACTCGACTACTAGAATAGCTACGAATAAAGTTCTGTTCATAATGCAGTAAATTAATATATTAACCCCTGCTTAACTTAACAAGCCACCCAATCTCCCTTAGGTAAAACGTTTCCCAAAAATATTTCCTGAGAATATCCACATAACTTTGACTGATTACCAATAAAATATTCCCGATCAAGGAATGCCGACAACGCCGAGGAAGATCTAAGAGGACCACAACCCGTACCCGATTACAATTAGCAGATATAATCCGTGTGATTCCACCCAAGTAAAATGTCAATAACAATAAATCCCTGGCAGCTAAGCGTCGATATCGAGATAGCAAAACGTGATCAGTGATCAGCTCATAACTGTCAGGAGGGAATCAACTGGCCATGAGAAGGATACTCCAGGGGACCCCACAGGACTCTTGCACAATATTTTAGAGGCGTGTTCCGGCTGTCAACATTTTATGTTGGTGGCCAGAGGGTCAAGTTGTGGTCGCAACTGACACAGCAGCCAAGGAGGAAAAAGGGAGAAAAAAGGAGAAAATCCTGCGATGCTGGGAACCGCGCGGGTGTTCCCCGAGACAGGTCCTTGAGCGGGACAATGGAACAATAGCGGGTCCTACGGGGAAACAAAGGCAACTACTTACAACACATTATGACACGAAAATGAAACTGAAAACGAGAGAACTGCTCGGGAATGCCAATGCGCCTTGCCCTGATCCTGATTCATGGCTATTGCTCTATTTCTGCGGCATGTCCTTGAGGGTCCTTTTGATGCTTTCAATTTGCGTGAACCACAACTAATTTTATTGCTTAATTTTTTGTGCTCAGCGATGCCTCTAATTGAATCGCGCGATCTGTAAAATTACACATTTGTCTCCGCCGGCCAGGAGTTCATTATTTATCCTTTGGATCCTGACTTAACCCCGATCTGGCTCTGTCCAATATTGGAATTTAATGTAAATGAACTTTTTTGTTTTCGTTGCTTTTGATTTGGTTTTGGTTTATGGTCATGAGGATACGCGATTTACAGATTTTTTACGCTTAGCTGGCGGATAATTTGTTTTAACTTTGAAATTTATTGGCAATCATTTGTTATTTTCTTTTACCAATATTTTAACATTTTTAAGGGTATTTTGAAATTTGGAACACTTTTACCAATAACTTTATTATTTGTATGTCAACATATTTCAAAAATTGTTGATTTAATAACAAAATACATATAAATAAAATAAAATTGAATATTTGTATGTTAATCTTATTGGAATACAGTTTTAATGTCCGGCATTAATGATATATATCTATATATAAATTTGATTATCAATAAATGTAGTAAACTGCCACTAATGGTATAGACTTCTTCTCAACCCTTAGAGTTCTTAGATTTCTCTAGCATCTTCTTACGCGTAGCAATTATTGGGGCGCTCTCTCTCCGAGTTGGCCAGCTGACGTCTCTTGGCCCGATCCTTTCGGCAGCACACGTGTTCATTTTTGGCCGGCATGCGCGCGCGATTTCGGGGATCAATTTGGATTTGTAAGCCGAGAGCAGAGCACTGAATGTGCTGTGTCTGTGTCTGTGTCTGTGCATCCTTGTCGGTCTCACACCTCCTGATGCCCAATACCGGAGTGCCCATTACCCCGTACCTTTTTTAAGGAGCAAGAGCAACCCTTCCGAGACCGTTCGCCGTTCGTTTGGGGCCGTGTCCTTAAGCCGCTTGTCCTGCTGTTACCTCTCTGTCTCCCTCCAGCACTCGTGCTCCGATCGGAAGTCAACAGTAACTGTTGGAGTGCTCCCGCTTCCTCGAAATTGTCTGCCGGTCGGGAAAGGGAAAAAACCCCAACCGTAAATGAAACCGAACAACTAAAAAAAGTATAATTTTAAATGAGCGGGGAAACGGATCCTGCAGTTAAAAAAATATGTAATGGAACCTAAAATCAAAATACATACAATACAAATAGGGAAGAGCAAAATACTCTATGTTGAAGACTCTATAAAGTTAGAGTTTAGGGACATGATTTGATTTCTGAAAATGAATTACATTTTATTTACATTATTTAAGTAAGAAAATAATATTAACCGAAATAATAAAGAAATTTATATAAAAATCAACTCCCAGGTATTATATTGTAAACAGTGGATGCTTGAAGTTTTTTCAGATTTAAATAAATTTTAAGTACTAAAATAAATTAAGAAAATAATGTACAAAATATGCTTTTCTAAGATGCAAGGATTAGTTTTTCTGAGTGCGGAAGCGAAGGAGCGTGGGCAACCCAATTTTCAAAGTCAAAAGTGGCACCAGATGACGGCGTGCGCCGCCGTTCTTTTTGGTTCTGATCCCAAGACAAAGCGAGAGGGATATAGACAGAGGTCCTGCTGGAGGAGGATCGGCCAAAAGATGGCATATGTTGCCTTGCTGTCCCGTTCTGGCCACCGATCCGTACTGCAGATCCTTTTCTCTGGCTTTCACTCGCACGCCACGCGGCTCGTCCTGCAGACAGCAAATAATAATAACAACAATGCCGATGCCGATAATTCCTTATTGCCAGGAGGAAGACGCGCCAGTTGGTCGCAGGTCGCAGGTCGCTGTTCCTGGATACTCCCCTACAAACACATAGTAGTCAACGGCTACATATTTACTATATCCCGGGGGCGAGATCCTCTCCAGATTAGCTTGAGATTTTGGGTATAGTTACAGTTACCCGAAAGCTCAGCGGTAGCACTATTAAAGGCGCATCAATCAAAATTATAGAAAATCCGGCAGCGATTTCTGTAAACGCCATCCAGACACGTAAAGCGAACTCGAAAGGCGCCGGCCGCCGATATTGAGGTGGTGTAAGAGGTATAGCCTGTGCCAAGGTGAAAGCCATTATATTCATATTAATATGAATATGAGCTCACTGACCACCGACGCCGCCAAAATATTCAGTTCTTAACGCACTTTTTTACAAGAACTTTTCGGTTTCTTCTTGCCAAATTAAGAACAAATTAAATATAAAGACAAACTTCCTTGGTTGTGAAGGAAAATCGTTTCTTTATAGGTACATATTTAGTCATGCAAGGTGAATTAAAGATATACTATATTCTTAGCATAACTAATATTTTAAAATCAATTTTGAACACGAGAATGAGACTAATTTGTATCGCTATATTTGGCTAAACACCCTTATTTCATAAATACCGCCCAGCAAAAAGCTTGCGATCCATGTAGGCTCTGCTCAGCACTGTAACAAAACTATCGAGAATAATAATCGGGCATGAAACGTGGGGCTTTTGGGGAAATCTCATCACTGAGTGGGGGATGTCTGCATATTTGTTTTATTAAACTGATAAGGTGCAGTGGTTGTGACATGAAAGTCAGTTGCTAGAAAGTTCTTAAGGTGCTCAGACTTAACCGTAAATAAATTCAAGAAATATGGCCGTAAACACCCAAGAACTCATAAGTGCCCTGTCCATTTTGGCTGACAACGAAAATGTCCAGGTGACATTCCAGGAGTCCGCCAAAGGAGCCGCAATTTGCGCCATTTCCGCCTTGGTCGGTGGCTTGCTGATGGGTCCCCGGGGCCTGGCGGTGGGTGGAGGCATAGGAGCCATTGCAGCGTATGGTCTCGCCGACGGCAAGTTTATCTTTGGTTACAAACTTAGGAAAATCATTTTAAATGGTTTATTGGCTTTTATTCCAGGAAAGTTCAAGTCCCTGGGTGAGATCATCGCGAATGATTTGTCCGAAAGCGAGCGCGAAGCACTGAAGAATCACGTGGTTAATGCCGTCACCAGTGTAAGGCCTATCGATGCTGTCAATGTCGCAGGACTTATTCTGAGCAACGAGGACATTCGAGATGTCGCCCTAAACGCCATTAAGTCCTTTGCCACAGAACGTATGGGACTGAGCATTGTCGATTAGTTAATTTATTTGCAAAACGTATGCCTCTGTATTCTTTTTTATTCAAATAGCTGATTAAAATAAATTTTTATACCAATAAAGAAAGTGTTATATGTGCAATAGTCAATAGATAATAACAAGCCCTTTGCTTGGCTGCCTCCCAAGTAATCTCCTAACTTGGGAACTACTCAGTCGGTGCTCTGTCGCTTTGTATGCATTTTTTATGCGTCATTATCACTATATCAGTCCATGTCCATTGATTCAAGGAAAGCTTAAGCCATTCTGCTAAGAACACTTAAGTTAAAACTAATCAAACCAAAATAAATATGTATATGTAGTTAGTTATTTTAAACTGTAATTAATTTTTAGATTAATCTTAGGTTACCCCATGAAAGAAAGGAAAAACGTTTCCAATAGTTGTCTGGTATATGCCTATAATTATGCCAAGAAAAAAGGGTATTGAACAATTTGTACAGCTAGAGATAATGGAACCAGCAAGAAATGTGTGATAACAGCTTTTTGATTTATATGTATATATACAATGCATATACATATATAAGAAACATCGACGATAGACCGATACATCGATGTATTTCAATTTTTAAAATTTGAAAATTATGTTTAAAACATCGATGCTCGATGTTTTTTGAAATTTACCATTCCTAAGAAATAAAATTAAATTTCCTAATTGACTGAATAGATTTCAAAATAGTTTTTAACTTTTATTTCGAATTTACTTTTATTTTCTAAAGCATAATTGACTGAGAAATGAATCTCCAAATAAATTATAATTTTCCTAAAATACTTATAAAAAAGTGTGAAAATCTTTTTTTAAATAACTTCAATGTATCGATGCATCGTAAGTTTTTAGGCCAAAAACATCGATGTTTCTCCAGCTCTAATATGCATAATAAAAGCAAGCCGATAAGGTAAGGTTTTTGCAAAAACTCTCTCAGTTAACCAAAAGTTCTTCAATTTGCTATTTAAGCCTAAAAACTAACGATTAAGTAATGACCGAGAATTGCAAAGACCTTATTAAGGTCTTGGCTGTAGTGGCCGATGAAGAGAATATTTATGTGACAACCAAGAAGTCGGGTTTTGACGTAGGGGCTGAAATAGTAGAAGCTTTTGGAGATGAAACGGCCTCCGATTACCTTGGATGGATTTTGGATGGTAAGTATATTTTGTATATGCATATATGTATATATATATATGTATATCTCTTAATACTCTATTGATTATAGAAACCCCTCATAGGATGAGCCATGTGATTTCAAATAAATTGTCAAAGAGTCAACGCCTACAACTGGCCAATCAGGTGATCAAGACTATAAATGGGGACCGGGACCCTAGCGAAGTCGCAAAGTTAATAGTTGAAGATCGCCAAATAAAAACTCTGGCATTAAGCGCTCTTAGGGATTTTATGAAAGATCATACGGATTTTACCATTGATAAGCCACCAGAAGACACCTGTTGCATACTATAAACTGTGATTACTGATTTCAGAGTGAACACATGGTAAATGGTGAATAATTAAATTAAAAATTTATTTGATGGGCTTATCATACATTTCATAAACTGTTACACATTTGAATTATATCTAGCTGGATTAAAGAATATGTTTCTACCATTTCTATACCCTTACTGACCTCTCTTCCATGTCTGTCAATTTCTGTATTGTCTAATCTTGAGTGAGAACTCAGAGGGAACCCCTAGTTGCAATAGACAGGCGTCGCGCGCTCATCGTCACCGGGTCCCGTCAGTTGTCTGGGATCGGGAAACCTACCATCAACAGATGGTGGAGTAGGTGCTGCAGCAGCATCATCATCGTGAGCGGGGGTAACAACTGTTACAAGCAGTAAAAATAAGATAAAATTTAGACTGTTAGTAAAATTGCGCCAGCGCCGAAATAAAGATTCGTAGACATACATACATTCATATATTTTTCGAGGCACCGAAAAGCCAGTTTTTCTCTTTATTTAACCATTGACTACCCACAAATTTCGGCTCAGTGTTGCTGCTGCAGGCAGGCAAGTCAACGTAATTTGGCTCACTGCGGAAGCGGAGGACGTCAGGGAACGGGATTGGTCTCTCTCTAGGGCCAGCTGTTGTCCATTCGGTTTCGATCCCTACCGATCCTATATAGTAGGTACGTTTTTGTGTATGTATATCGTGTGGCTGCCACGTGTCGTCGTGGGCAAGTCCGTTGGGCAATTGGTCAGTTGGAACGAACAATGGCCAATTAGTATGCATGCGACTTTGAAAAGTGAACTTGCGATTAGCCACAAAGTTGCCCCGAAAAATGCCCCCACAGAGAAGCCTGTCTAAGGGGAACTCAATGATTCTTTATACTAAATTAAAATAAATTGAACAGCCTGCTGCAATCGTTTTTTGACATAAGAAAAAAGTTAAATAAGTTGTATGGATTAAATTCTTCAATAAATATTAGAAAGATAAGTTTTTATTTAAATTCTTAATAAAGAAATTGATTGCTATTACTATATTAAAACTGGAAATAACTAAAGGTTTGTGAAGAACAAAATTGTATCAATTTTTAAAGTATCATTATTTTTGAATAGTTCGTTTTAGCAAGGTTCGTCTCTAGCTCCGGACATACAGATACCGCTGGCTGCACCAGATCGGCTGCGGCAGCTGTAAAATCAATCAAAAACTTGTCAAATAAATGTCATGCATAAGCAATAAGTGCGCAGGATGTGGCGAGTTCTCGTCCTGGGTGCATAAATTTGCCTGTATTTCGTAGGGACTTTCTCTCTCTGTATTTCTCTGTCTTACGACTGGCACTGGTCCTGCTCCTCCCGCAGATAGTCACCGACCTGTTGAACCACCGCTCCGCAGCATTGCTGCGCCTGCTCCTCCTGCTCGGCGGCTGCGTGGTGGGTCTGGACTAGGAGCACGGAGGCGCTGTGCATAGACTGGGCCACGCCCACGTTCACCTCCGCCATGCCATTGATGAAGCAGACATGGGCGCCGGCCGAGGCCAGGGGATTCAGCGGCGAAGCGCCCACCAGCTGACACTTGGCGGGCAACTCGGCAATCTGCTGGACAAATCCCTGGACGCGGCTCATCGCCTGCTGGCTCTGCACCCGGAAATCCTCCAGAAGATCCCCCAAGTTGGCGGTGCAAGTGCTCAGCTGGGCGGTCACATTCTCGTTGAGGTCATCCAGGCTCCAGGCGGGATTGCAGTCGGGATTGGCCACCAGCAGCTCGGTGGTCTGGAAGATGACATCGCTCAACTGGGCCAGAGCATTGGCGGTAAGTACCTCCATATTACCGGCAATGTCCCGGTCGGTGCGATCCATCTTGGCCTGCAACTGGGCGGTGGAGTTGTCGCTGACGTTGACGGCAATCTCCGCGAGATTATCAACGACCATGGTTACCGGTCCGTAGGTGGTGTTCTGCGTTTTGGTCTCATAGCGGACCACAGTTTGCGCCAGGCAGGCCTGAATACAATATACATGTATTATCTATATGATGGGAAAGCTCTGAAGGCCTACCTACTGTTAGGGTGAAGAAGAGCACTCCAAGTGCTCCGACTATTTGACTCATCGTGCTTCCAATTCTGTTCTCCTTTTGCAGCTGACCCTCCCGTCGACGGGGTATATATAGCCCAGACTTTGGCATAACTTGCGATAAGGGTCTTCGCCCTGCAAGAATCCCCCACGAGGGAACATCGATAGCCCATTAATATATTAAAAACTTCGATGGCAGCAAAACATGTTTGCAGTTTTCAAGCTGTAAGCGCGGTGACACTCTTGGAAAATATTTCACAACAGTATGTCAGCTTTTATAGAGCTTAGGTTTTTTTTATATATTCTGGGAAATCATATTTGCAGACTCGGAAAGTAAAATGTTAGCCCTACTTTTAAGCTTTACATATTTTTATTAAAGATAATCAGAATAGGCCGATATATGTATATGGTTTTGATAGGTTTGTGGAGGCTCTGCCTCGCCACATCTTGGTTGATCCTCATAGTTATGTCACCGAATATATCCAGTACAGTCACCTGTTCCTTTCCTTCCTCACGACCTTCGTTTGAGAAAGTCTGCAGCTTCCAAGAGAGGAAATTACAGTTCTCATAGAGCGTCTTATTTGGGATAACGACTTCTGCTTAACAAAACTCTGTTGACAAAATAATATAATATGTATAATAATTTAATATATAAAATTAGTTCAGCAACATATTTAGGATAATACTTGCAATGAAGGTAAAGAACAGGATACCAAAAACCACATTAATTTCACTCATAAATGGTCCTCACTTGCTGTTGGACTCTGGAATGACTTGGTATGTATGGCGAAGACATCGTGTATCTTGATAAGATGAAGATAGGTTTGTACATATATTGGACATTTGTTTATTGTATCATCACCCCTTTAAATTAGACTATCGCACACCCTCAAATGGAAAAGCTAAATAAATATAATGCCTTGCATGACCCTATTTTGGTTTCTGCTATTTAGTTATTACTACATTTTGAACGTAAAAGTAAAAGAATTACACGTTACCGCCGCTATTTCATTTATCAACCATCTACTTTTAAGAAATATTTTATTTGCTCAGCAAACGTAATGTC
The DNA here is from genome assembly GCA_018151655.1 of Drosophila bocqueti. Taxonomy (NCBI): domain Eukaryota; kingdom Metazoa; phylum Arthropoda; class Insecta; order Diptera; family Drosophilidae; genus Drosophila; species Drosophila bocqueti. The sequence continues at coordinate 200,228 of JAECXF010000020.1, forward strand.
ACAAACTCTTAGACGACAAAGTCCCCTTCGCAGCCAACTTACCCTAAGAGGCACTTCAAAAATCACTCAGATACAAAGTATGGATATCAAAACATATATTTTTCCTGGAATCAGTTTGATTCAGTTGCAAGATGAGAATAGAACCACTCCCACAGCTTCTGCTGCTGACACTTTTTTGTGTAATAAATTAAATTAAATTCGTATACAATACTTGTGAAATAAAAAACCTCCCCCAATGTTACAGGTGTCAGCGCAGGGCAATAGGATTTGGGGCCAAAATGGTCCCCTCTACGAGTCCACAAAGCAGGTGATATCCAGTGAGAGTTTCAAGGCCGCCGCTATCTGGAACCGCACCCAGGAAGCTATCCACGACCGTTTCGAGCGACTACAACTGGCCCTGAACACACTCGACGAGCAGCAGCGCCAGGCGAGTGCCCGCCTGGAGCAATTTTTCGGCAGCCAGTACAGCGCCGAGTGGCGGGTTTGCTCCAAGAAGCACGAGCTGCAGGTGGCCCACTTCAACCGGGAGCTGGTGGACAAGTATAGCATCTGCCGAAACTCCCTGGACAGCATCATGGAGCACTTCGAGCACGAGATCGTACTCGAGGCCAACTTTTTGAGCAGGGCCTCCCAGGAGATCGAGGCAGTGGCCAATACCTGCAGGACCTGGCAGCTAAAGCAGTCCGGCCTTAATCACGCCGGAGTTCTGCTCTGCACGGTGTCCGGGATTGGGGCCATCAGGCAGCGCCTGGCCAGCAGCCTGGAGCTCTGCGACGACATCCTGCTGGAGATGTCGCTGGAGGATCTGGACACACCGGGTTGTCTCTTTTACCAACACTTAAAAGTGGAGTTTGATGAGGTCTTTGCTCAGATCGAGGCGTGTGCAGTGGCTTAGGGAAAGACAAATAAAGTTTATTGCAAAAAAAATTAATTTTATTCTTTATTAAATAATATTATTTCCGATTAACTCTCTCTCTCTCTCCCTCCATTCATAAAAAGCTCGTTGCAAATTTTAATTTGTTTACCGAAACATTGCCCCTTGGAGTGCGGGTGTTATATATAGCGTAATATTCGCGATAAGCTGCGATTATCGCAGCCTAATCAGCCCGTGGCCACTTAAGGAAATCCAAGTGTGATAGTGTTTTACGAGCCACAGTTTCTCAGATAATGGTCAAGATCCCACCTACAGCCAGTTGGACTCTGTTGCCACACCGAGCAAGATGGTTAGAATTGCGCTGCTCCTGCTGGCCAACGTGCTGCTGCTTCGCTGCGGCACTGGCCAGGCCCACCAGGAACTGGAGAGTCTCCTGCAAAAGCAACTGGTGGACTTGCAGCTGTCCAGTGATGAGGTGAAGGCATTGCGTCCGCTGTACCGGGAGATGCAGACCCAGTACGATTACCTGTACAGCCTGAAGTTCCAGGAGGGCGATGGAAGCGCCCAGAACGAGGTCAAGGAGGCGGAATTGGATGGCAACTACCTGCAGGCCTTCGAGGACTTTCGCCGGGAGTTTGCTATTTACTTGGACGAGAAACCGCACGTGGTTTACGACACCAAACTGCCAACCGTGGAGGAGATAATGGGTGCACCCAGTCCGGACTTCACGCCAGATCAGAAGGCGGAGTTTGAGGACCTTAAGGACATAGTGCAGGATGTGATTGACGAGGCCCAGTTCGAAATCGATGACCTGGTGGCGCGGGCCATCTCACTGGAGACCACTCTGCTGAAGCTCAACAAGCCCAAGATCGTGACGGCTGCAATTGCCGGACTGGGCTTCATGTGGAACTACTGGGGTCGCGGCAGCCAGGCGGCCTACTGCAGCTACTCCATGGTTCCCGAGTTCCGGGTGGCCCTGCAGGCCATTAACGACGGCGTCGACTGCTACTCCCGCACCATGGCTCTAGTCCTGAGGATACAGGATGAGACAGTGGCCGCCGTCAAGGAAGTGAAGCGCAACGTGGGCGGCCTGGTCAAAATCTACAAGAAGATAGCCGCCAAGCAGACCACAGTGGGTAAGATCCTCTCGGGCACGGTTAATGCACTGAGTGCTATCCGCAGGGTCCACGACATCATAGCCGTGGGAATCGATGTCTACGGCAAGATCAACTCGCAGCTGCCCGCCGAGGCTCAGCACTCCGTGGAATGCGGCTTGATGTTCGTCGACAGCGTCCCACAGATGGTGGAATCGCTTCAGAACGTCACCACCTGCATAACCTATGTGGATCCAGAGACGGTGACCTACGAGTTCACCAACCCGGAGGATGATCGCTACTGGAATACCGGCGGAGAACCGCCGGAAATACCCTACGAAAACGACGTGGACGAGGACGATGACGATTATGTGGACAACGAGGAGTTGGGCGACGACTATGTGGATCACAGATAAGCCTGCGTGGTATTTCCAAGCTAATCGGCGTAATCTACATTGCGATAAAACCGGACTCGGCTGCGGACTTAATGTATATAGCTTATACCATCGATGATTAGTGTGATTAAAATTCATATTAAAAGGGAAATAATTGTATCTGAACGTGGGTGGATTGCGTGTGATTATATTGGGATAATTTTGTGGCTTAAAAAGGTGGGTATCCACAGATCCTACAAGACAACTTAGTTCCCTTTGGTTACTATTTACGAAATTCGAAATCTTTTTAATCAGCAAGTGCAGCTGTTATGGCATATTATTTATGGCATATACATATTTCATTCGTCATCATTATTTGAAGCTCGGCAGTCGTAGAATCACTTCAGTTTATTGCTTAGCCTAAAGAAATATTTTTGTTCCAAAATAGATTTCTGTTAATTAAATAATGTAGTTTCATTTTTGCATTGAAAAGCCAGATTTTATTCTGTTTATTAGTTTCTAACTCAGCTTTAAAAAAAAAATCAATTTATACATTTTAAAAAGATGTGTTTAGAATTCCACCTGAAAATGGGTTAAGAATATATCTTTGGATCTGTTGAATTTACATAGCAAAAGCTACAATTTGAGTATCGTTCCTTTGACGGAGCCCGGCTGCCACTTGTTTTTGGGTTCTTTGCCTTAATATTAATATTTTGTATATATTTTTTGCAGCCCTGCTGACAGGACACTTTCCTGATCCTAAAATGCACTCGGACAATTTATAGATATCACTCTATGACTAGATTCTGGACTTGGGACTGGAGGCGCTGACTAGACGTCACTCTCCTTCAGCTGGCGCACGTACTGCTCGCTCAGGGACTTGTTCAGGCCATCGAGATTCATAGTGGACGGTGGACCCGCCGCCTGCGGAGTGCTTTGCGACTTGAGGACATTCCGACCCGTGGGACTCGGAGGCGGCTTCTCGGCCGAGGCGCCAGTAGCGGTGCCGGTAATACCGAAGGCCTGGGGTATGGCATCGGCCATGAGGGTTTGCCGGCAGAGCGCGGAGAGGGCACTTCCTGGTCCGGAGGGGGCGGGCGTCTCCTTGGACTTCTTGTGGCCCCTTCTCAGCTTCGAAGTGAGCGTGGCAAAGCCCAATTTGCTCGAGATCTTGGCACTCCGGCTAACGGCTCTAGGCAAGCTGTCGTAAGCACTGGAGGTGCCCACGCTCTCCTGATCCGTGGACACGTCCTGGTACGCTGGTGGCTGCTTCGGTGGCTCCTGGACAGGAACTCCAGAAACTCCCCGCATGCTGCCCGCACTGATACTCTTCTTGAGCACCACAGAGTCACTGCCCTGGGGCGGGGGTGTCTGCGGTTCCTGCCGGGGCGTGACCGGAGCACTTTGGAGGAACTGCGCCTTGGCCAATTGAAGGCGGATTGCCCGCTCCGACAGCGGCGTAGCTGGGCGCTCTGGCGCTAGGATCTGCGTTGGCGGGAACTCAAACTGCTTGGCCTTGGTGGGCGTGTTCGGGTGCTTCCGCTGAATGCGAGGCAAGGTGTTGTCCTCCTTATTGGGCAACACCAAAGGCACGGACACCGGTGGTGGAGGAGGCGCCCTCGAGAAGGTCGATCCGGAGCCGGTCTTGGCTATCTTGTGCTCAATCTTGTTGGTAGCGGTGGCACTGTGCGATTTGTGCAGCGAGTTCTTCTTGTAGAGATGCGCCTTCCTAGGCACCGGCACGGGGGGATCGGCCACCAGCTCCTGCTGCTTTTCTAACTTCTTCGACTCGGCCAATCTCTGCATGCTGTCGCTGGCCAGAGGCGGGCGCACCAAGGGGGATCCCCGACGCAAGTTCTCGCTGCTCTGGCTCTTCCTTAGCTCCTCCTTGAATGGCTGCGGCGAGGAAGATATGCGTTCCAGGCTAATGGATTTGTAAAGGCTAAGAGGCCTTGGCTTGCACCTGGATCTCTCCAGTATCTGCCATTCCTCCGATTTGTCCAACTTCTCTGGTTGCTGCTCCTCCAGGGGACTATCCAGCTCCTTCTCGATCACGGCTATGCCCTCGAAGGCACTGGGCTCTGGGATGGTGGTGAACAGCTTGCGTTTGGTCTTCACAAAGACATTGGCATTGGTGTTGTAGGTTCGGTTGGGGGACTCCGGCAGCGGAGGAGGAACAAAGGCAACCACCTGTGTGGGGGAAGTGACAGTTGCCGGGGGAGGAGTGGCAGCCGTAGATGGCGTCGAGGAGGAGGGCGTAGAAGCAGGAACCGAAGCTGGCGTCACGCACTGACTCTGCTCGATGAGTTGTCCAGGTCTGACCTTCAGCGAGCCGTAAACGATTTCCTCTGGCTCGTTCGCCGCCGCTGTGGATCCTAGCCGGAAATCATCGTCCAGGGAGCGCTGCTTCATCCGGAAATTCTTCCGACGCAGCCGACGCGGCGTCTCCAGCACCGAGTGGGTGTCCGCGTCACTGCTGTCGCTCTCCGTCTTGCTGTTCTGCCGGGAGCCCATCTTGCGCAGCCGCAGCAGTTTCTTCTTGGCACAGGCACTCGTGCTCGCTCCTCCGTTTCCCAGCGGTCCGGTAATAGTAGTGGGCACACTGGAGCGACAGAGGGTACCAGTGGTGGTGCTGGTCTCCGTCTCGTGCTCCATGGGCGATGCCGCACTGGCACTATTATCGTCCTGCGCCAGGCGATCCCGGCTGGAGTTGTCGCAGGTGGCATACGCCGAGCTGGAATCCAACTGCTGGCCATCCTCGCTGGTGATGTTGATATCCGGCACAATGTCCCGGGGATAGCGATTAGTTCCACCCTCTGAGGAGTTGAGAAAGTGTTACGAGTGGAAAAGTTTAAGGTTGTACAGGTAATCCTCACGTATGCTAAGCTTGAGGCACTGCAGGGACTCATGCAGCCCTTGGAGCTCTTCCAGGTACTCCAGGGATCGCTCCTGCATGGTTTCCTGGCAACACGCTTCGTCCAGAGGGGATTTCTGGCTCTGCAAATATGTAGATATTCGTCTATTTCCTCATCAAATTGATTGACCAAGTGCTGCTCACCAGTTCCGACAGCCGTCCCAGTTCGCTCTGGACATCGGATATGGCGTTGAGCACGCCCGCCTTCATCAGGTTGTTGGAGTAGTACGGATATATGCTGCGAATGCTCAGCAATGCGGCCTGGCAGTCCCGCATGGACGGCTGCTCCAACAGGTCTGGGGAGGCATTCCTCAGTTGGGAAAATAGGTCGTCGGCACGTTTCAGCGCTCCCAGCAACGGGGCCAGATTTGTGTGGGACTCGAAGCTCTGCACGCGGCGAGAGTTACTGGAAGGCGAAAATGGATTTAACCGGCTGAAGGATTAAGCTTCCGCGGCGACACCTACACATAGTCGTTGCACTGCACCTCCTCATACTTGTAAATGGGCGTCTGCTGCTCCACCAGGGTATGAGCGGTAACAAGGGGCGAGGCAGTGTCGTGAATGTGCTCTTCCACCTCGACCATGACCGCCTCCGGCTCGTCGTACTTTTTGTACTCGTGATCGGTGAGGGCGTCCGCACTGTCCTCGATCTCTTTGAGATCGTTGACGTCGTTGAGGGACAGGGACGAGGCCTGCTGGGAGATGACAGGCTGCGGCTGGCAGTTCGGCGATACGCTGTCCAGGGAGAGCGACCGACTGAGCGTGGGCGAGTGCTCTGCAGCGGCTGTAAGGAGATAGAAGAGTTAGCCTAGAGTCCCTGTAAGAATTGAGGACAACCTTTATTGCACTCCTTGTTAATCCGCCGCACATCGATGGGACAGTAGCCAGGATGCAGTAGGGCAAATGTGGAGGCCTCCGGTCCTATGCCTCGGGCCTTCTCCCACTCGTACAGCTTGCGGGTGAACTTCCTGGAGATGCCCTCGAACTTCATAACCTCGCCATCGGAGGTCTTGACCTCGATGTTTTTGGACGTGTGATCCGGCGCCACGATGGCCTTGAGCCGGGACAATCTGCGGGTGGTAGGATTGAATGGATTAGTTCTTAGCCAAATAACTGAACTCTGAATGTGAACAAACTTCTCCTTGTCGTGCGGCCTGTGCTTGTACCAGCGGTCATCATCGGATCCCCTTCTCGTGGACTGGCCGTGCTTGGAGCCTCGCTTCAGAGAGTCATTGTCGGAGGCTGTTCCCCCGCCAGGAGCACATTTTATGCGGTTCCATTGCTCTGGTGTCACATATAAAATATTAACCTTTTACTCCATTAAAAAATCAAAAATTGAACTCAAAGCTCACCCAACTTCTTCTGGAATTTCTCGGGCAGGTCCTTCTGATCGGGTAAAGCACACAGTCCCTGGCCTTCTAGCTTCACCTGTCCCATGCTCCACAGGTTCCAGTCAATCTTGGGCTTCACTTCACCGCTGCTCTGGCTCTTGGCCGTGGGACTGGCCGCCGGTGGGTCCGAGGAGGTATAAGCGCTCGAGCAGTTCTGCTGCTTGGCCCGCCACTTGTGCAGCTTCTTCTTGAACTGCGGCGTAAGATTTTGCTCCAGCTGGTCGGTGGACATGAGCTCGCTGTGTTGGAGCAGCTGAGTGGGCGAGTGCTCCTCGCTGCTGCGCTTGCCACTGCCGCCGCCACTTGGTCCAACTGTTCCTCCTGAGCTGGCTCCACTGCCCAGTTTGACGCCTGAAACGATTGAAATGGACAGCGGTTAGAACTTTTTGCGAGGCCGAGGCGTGGGCTGTTCAGGGGATCCCTACTGCGGTTGCTGGCGCTGGAACGCTCGAACTCACGCTGCTTGTTCTTAAACTCCGAATCTAGTTTGAGTACGAGAAGTTGATAATGTTGAAATACCTCGTCATCTGCATTCTGAGGGAAATTCTTACGATTTGGCGTGGTTGGCTCCGAGAAATCGCCACTGGACAAGTCCTCGCTCTCTGCAAAATAAGCCTTAGGGTTAACCAGGAAAACTACAGGAGCAGGCCTTTAGACACCTCCCCTAGGTCACCACCCACCGAATTCTCCGAAGAAATCTGAGTGCCTGGACGGGCTGCTGGGCACGGAGGAAGTTCCCGGCGAGTGGACACGACGCATGCGTGAATCCTTGGGACTCTTGAGCGGCGAGTGCAGCTGCGGCAGATCCGAGCTATATATCTGGTTGACCTGGCTGAGATTGAGCGGACTAGGTGGCAACTTTTGGCGCCGGCTGCTGGTGGCCTTAATCTCCGCCACATGATCCTCTGGTAGCACCTCGAAGTCGGAGAAGGCCTTGGAGCGGCGCAGCGACTTGCTGGATGAGGACTTCGATGCCAGAGGCGGAGCGGAGGATCTGATGCTGTCCAGGCGCTCATCGGTGGCGGACTTGCGCAGCTCCACCTCGATGTGGGAAGTGCGGGAATCGCACCGTGTATCACTCTTGGAGGAATCGCGACCTGGAAGGTGTGACTTTAAATATTAAGTAGACAACTTGGATTGATTTGTACTTACGAGAACTCTGCCGACAGCCCGTCTCCAGATCGTCCAAAGAACTTGCCGAGCTGATGGTGCCCGGTGTCCCGCCTGTATCGCTCATAATATGTCCGGAGGAGGAGCTAATGATGCTGTCCGCCGAGCTGCTGCCCGCCGCCACACTAATAGGCACCTTGAGGTACCTAAAAAATAGCCAGGAATTTACGGGTCTCGGCAAAGACTTGAAGTTCTTCTACAGACCTCTCCACTTCATGGTTGAGCGGCATCAGGACACTGTTTTCCGGCGCCCCTGGACCCGAGGGCGGAACATTGGCCCGCTCCCACTTAAAGGCCGCCTTCACCTTGGTCCACTTGGACACCTTGGCCTTGTTGTCGCTGTACGTGCTTTGGCGTCTGAGCAGGTATGGACGCGACGAGGAGGAGCTTAGCTTGGAGCCCGATCGCTCGGCCTTCATATAGAGGTTAAGATCATCGTCCATCATGGACTTGCTGCGCTCTCTGATTCTAAGGAATTAAGGTAATTAGAGGATACAAATTTCTTTATAAGTTGATAAAAAAGAATTTAAAGGAAAAGCCTCTCTCAACACAATTTAAAATCAATAAAAACTGGCTGCTAAACTTATTCTACAAATATTTATAGTTAGGGATAACCCTTACCTCTTAAATTTGCCCTGCTTAAAGGGTGGAACCACCTCGGTGCCCATCAGCGACTCCAGCCAGGTGAGCGAATGCTCGAGCTCAAACTCGGTGTCATTGTGGGTCGTATTCAGCCTTGCCGGCTTCGCAGGTGGACGCTGCTTAGCAGCTTGACTAGTGGAGGGCAGCACTTCATCCACCGCGATCTTGGCTTCCTGCTCCGCCGCCCGTTCCCCCGCATCGTTGTCGGCTATGGTGGCCAATCGCTGCTCTAGGAATCCTTCTAGCAGAGCATACGTTCTAGTCAGTTCGTCCATGGTCTCGATGGCGGAATTAAGGCGAGTCTTCAGAGGCTCAATAGTGCCCCTGTCCGCGCGATAAGGCAGGCACTTGGAGCACGCGTGCTTGCCCCGCTCACACACGGGCAGATCCTTCACCTCCCTGCGCTCAAACTTAGGCGAGGCGGAGAGATTGCGTGCTCTGGAGGCCACAGCAGGGAACTGAAAGATGTTCTCCTCGGCGCGGCCGCACATAGCCGGCGGAGCTGTAGGAAGGCTGTCGTAGTGCAGGACATTCTGACGCCCACGGGTCCTACGGGGCTTCGGCGGCGGTTGGGCTGGAGTCGGTGGCTTGTCCCAGTCCATCGCGGTATCAGAAGCTCTCGACGGAGAATGGGAAATCGCTCAATTGGGGCTTGTTTGTTTACGCTGCCAGATACGCCACTAAAAACGCACACAAGACGGCAAAATCGGAGAATTATCAGAGATCAGAATCGGGGGACGGGGATGGTCGATTGTTTATAAAAGAGGAAGACAAATGTAGAACGTCCGCCGCCGCCGCGGCGAGTCTTAAAGTGTAACGATTAAATCCATGAAATGTAAACAATATTTCGTTCGAAAATCCCATTTCAGCACGTTTCCCCACATGTGCGAAAGTTTTTGGATATTTTTCTTTTTTTGTTTTCTAAAAATACGCACGCGTGTGGTCACTTTACCGAAACGGAGAACGGAGACTGCCTCGGAATGCACTCCGTCCATGGGTTCAGTCTCAGTAACGGCTACGCTTACAACTCAGTCCCCGCGAAGGAGCAAAAAACACACGAAAATCACGTTAAATAGAGGCACTGCCTGCCGCAAGGCAAGCCGAACTATTTTTAAATCGCTGACACTCTTTTGTTTGCGCCTCCCCATGGCGATCGCAACACACCCAAACCCCCGCGGGCGGATTGCCGAAAAGTGCGCACACTTCCTTCATTTCCATTCAACCAACTTTTTTCGGTTACACGCCATTAATATTTCCAATTTATGCAAAAGTGCTCGCACTCAGAGTGCTCCAGTGGGAGGATGGATGTGGGGAGGCTGGGGCGATGGATGGGTGGGTGGTGAGGGCAGAGATCATCATGTGTATACTTTCACTAGGCGTATCGCCACTTTGCGAGCGTTGTTATATCGAAAACTGTTGCCACACATTGAATACACAATTTTCTTTTTACTTTTTTTTTCCCCCTCGTCTGCGGCGCCTCGTAGCTTGGCTTTCTTTAGCTTTATCGGTCTATTTCGGGGCTGTTTTTGTTGAAACGGAAAACAATAACAAATTATTACTTGCACTTTTCCCATGCACACACACACGGGCTCTTTTGTCACTCTCCCCCACTGCGGAATTCGTTTGCGATTTTTCACGGCGCACTCGCTGGGCCAATCCCCAAAAGCAATTCCGTGTCCGTCCGTAGCGCCGGTCGAAGCTATTCTGAGCACTGTGCCGTGCCGTGCCGCCAGTGCTTCCTCCGTACGCATCGGAAAAGTCGGAAAATGTGAGATTTATTTTTAGAGAGGACGCGAGCATTGGGAGATGCTCTACTGGCTCTTTCTTAGAATTTCTCTTAGGACCCGAACGATCATCAGTGGTTTCAAATAGTTGTCACGGTGGGCTAGTCAAATTTCAAGGAGCTTAGATCTCAAAATTCTTTCAATAAATTACACTTTCAATTATTATTATTTCACTTAAAATATTAGTTCTTGCCGAACCTACCTACCTACCGATCCCACCTTCTCATAGCCCATGAGACATCTAAAAGCTTAATCGGAGCATTAAAGGGGAAATGCTGGGGTATAGGTTTTAGTGAAAGATGAAAGATTTTCTTATCTTTTTTTTTCAGTAAAAGTACCACAAATTTTTATAATAGATAAACCCTCGACCTAATTAAACAAAGTTTGGCCAGCATTGCAATAAATTTATTTATTTTTTGTTATTTACATTTTCTTTTTTTACTAAGAAAGCAATTTTTATTATATCTTGAAAAATTATTGTTTCGAAAATTCAAAATCCCTCAAAGTTGCCGCGTCAAATTAGGAGTATTGCCATTGCGCTGCCAGATTTCCCAATAATATCGCAAAATATCAAATAAAAATATCGCAATTTCGATATTTAGCAAAACAAAAAATATCTTTAGAAAAATATCGATATATTGATATTTTGATATCAACAACCCGGCCACAAGGCGAATACGTAATCCCAGCTGTTTGCCGCAAAACCAAAAAATAAGCAAATTGTGAAAGAAATGCAGTCCGTTCTGTCCTCGATGCGTGCCCTGGCCCTGCGGCAGCCGGCGGCGGAGACTCTCCGACTGCTGCACATGTCAGCCGTGAGCGAGGCGGCCCGAAAGGGAACACGCGAGAAAGCCCGCAAGAAGAAAGTCAAGGTGGAGGTGAAGAAAGTGGGATTCATACCGCACAACCAGCGCAACAAGAAGTGAGTAGGTTGATCCTAGTTTCCGGTCAGAGATTAACGTTCCTCCGTGGCCAGGATCAATGTGAAGCGTGCGGACAAGCATGTGGACGACTCCTGGAAGCAGGTGCCAAAGGACGACTGCTATGTGGGCCGTTACTACCGCTGGCCGGTGTACTCCGTGGCGGAGGCCGTTCAGTGCCACCGGGAGACGCACCATCCGAGCATGTACAACGTGCCCAAGGCGCCTCTGAACGTGGACATCGAGCTGAATATGCAGGCCGAGAAGATCACTCGCTTCGTGGACAATTTCCAGCGCATGGCCATGATTCCGCACAAGTTTGAGCATGGAGAGGAGCGTAAGATTATAGTCTTTACCAAAGGAAACGTAAGTGTAGGACAGGAGATTCCAACTTTCAATATATACATAGATTTCCCTCGCAGAACGAAGTCATGGAGGCGCGGGAAGCGGGCGCATCCCTGGTGGGCGGCGTGGAACTGATTAAAGACATAACCAGCGGCGAGTTGTTGCTCTCCGACTACCAGTACGTCATCGCCCATCCCAACATCTTAGCCGAGCTCGTAGCCCTGCGTGGACTGATGAAACGCAAGTTTCCCAATCCTAAGAGCGAGACGCTGGGCACCAACCTCGCCGAGATGATCGTCAAGTTCTCCAGCGGCATTAGCTACAGCGCCTCGAAGGATGAGTACCAGCAAAACTTCGGCCTGATAACGGCCTGCGCGGGAACCCTGGATATGGACGCCCAGAAGCTGGAGGAGAACATCAAGCACCTGCTGCAGGATATCAACACGATGAGGCCCAAGCGCGAGGGTCGCTTTATTACCCGCGTTCTGCTGAAGAGCCCGCCTAGCAGTGAGCAGCTGAAGATCGATCCCTTTGTCTATGTGCCAGAGATGTGGGATAAGAGCTCGGCGAAGGTGAAAAAGGAAGAAGCCAAAAAGAAGTCGGAACCGGCGGAGGAACCCCAAGAAGCCGTGGCCGCCAACTAGTTCTTGTACATGCCTATGTAATATTGTTCATAGATCGCTTGTGCATACTTTAAACTTACATCTCCTAGAGTACTAAACAGTCTACGTTACTTTGGTGGTTACTATTGCTTCTCTTAGGCCTTCTGGGTGGCGGCGTTACGCTGCTGGTGTTGGCGCAGCATCTCCAACTGCTTGACCCGCGTGTAGGCGGCGCTGGCCACAAGGACCACTACGTTGGAGCTCCACCACAGTGCCGACCGCACATCGTGGTAATACTGTGTGGCAATCACAGTCTGGGCGCAGGCCTTGGCCGTGCCAGAGATATTGTGCGTTAGCGGCGAGGTGACCTGAAAACGGTATCGATCGGATGAGATAAGCTATGACCAGGCGGATTATGCGCTCGATAACTCACCTTGATTTCCAGAGCGGTGACAAATCCAATGGCAAAGCCACAAATGCCACTGAGCGTCATGGCGGCCCAGAACCACGAGGCCCACAGATGCGGATAAGTTATAATAGTCTCCAGTTCCCCATTAATGATGATGAGCGGCAGGAAGAGCAGCGTGGAGTACAGATTGTTGTAGTAGCTAAGCAGCCACACCTCCTGGTTGACGTAGCCCAGCGACTTCTTCGTCTGAATGGAGAACATGGCTAGGGCCAGCGAGCTGAGCACTCCGAAGATGGTGCCCCTCCAGGAGAAGACTTCAGTGAGGCTCTCCTGGTCCACGCCCAGCCAAAATCCAATTACGATGGCTGCACAGCACAGCAGGCACTTAAAGCTAGTGCGTTGGCGCAGGATCACGTAGGTCAGCACCACGCTGAAAACCGTGGTCAAGGAGCGGCCAATGTAGTAGAACGCCACCGTCACGTACGAAAGTGACAGGTTGTTGGCCCCAATCATCAGCGTGTAAAGCACGGAGAGCGGCAGAATCTTCCGAAAAGTGTCAATGTCTAGCGGATTCCCCTCCGGAAAGGTGAATACCGACGGATACTTCCTACTCAGCCGGCTCATCAAGAAGCAGATGACCGTGGAGACGACGCACTGGAACCAGGACATAAACAACGGTGCTCCCAGGTTGACAGTGTCGCTGCTCAGCAGGTGTTTGTTCACGAAGACCGTCAGAATCGAGGTGCACCTGTGGCGGCGGCGGGAGGAATGACCAGAGACTGCACCCAAAAATAGCACACGTAGCACTTACCAGTAGAGAGCCACCACGAAGAAAATCTTCAGGTACTTGTTCACCAGCCGGTTGTGCTCCTCCAGGTTTTTGTACATCTTGCGGACTTGGAACGGATTGTGCGCCGAAAAAAAGGTATTTGTGCGTTCTTGCGTTACACGTACAATCTGCGAACCGGTCTGCCGCTATCAGCTGTTCCTCAGAACGTTACAGTGGGTAGTTTGAATAGTTCGAAAAATGGGGAAATAAACTCGGAACCGTATTAAATAGGCCTACAATATTATAAATAGAATAATGCATTTTAGTATAGTATTTGCTAGTATATAAAAACACAAAGAGAACCAGTATAATTGCGAAGTATGCAAAATGAGCCCCGAAACATCGACGAATGCAGTGCTTAAATCATATTTATTCAAAACAATTATTTTGTTAGTTTCAGTGTTTTATATCGGGCCTGCGTAGTCCCCTACCGATCCAGTGGTAAATATCTATAATCTCTCTTCATCTCTCTCAAGCCTCGCTGCCACTACTTCTCCCACTCGCGGAACTCGGTTCCCTCGGGCGGCTTCACGGTCACCTTCTCCTTGGACACCTCGCCCCAGTTCGTGCTGAGCACGGTGCCGCCGGACTCAGAGAAGGATTTGTTCATCGCCTTCTGCACTTCGGGCGACGAGGTGCTGTAGATCTTCTTGAACAGGTTGTTGAGCGCCGCCTCGCCCTGGGCCTCCTTTTCATCCACCTTCTCCTCCTCGCTGACCAGCTTATCCCAGTTTTTGGCCTGGGCCTTGGGCGGAGCAGCCACCAACGCAGCGGCAGCCGGCTTCTCCAGATTCTCCCAGCGCACACCAGTCTCCTTGGCCAGGGTGATCTCCACCTTGGATGAATAGGCCTTGTGGGAGGAGCGCTCCGGCACTATTGGGTGCAGCAGCAGGAGGTCTAGCTCATAGTCGTCCGCCGTCATGTGAACGCGCTGCCCGGAGATCTCCACTGCGTAATGCTTATCAGCTGCGTTCTTCAGCAGCACGGTGATGACCACCTTGGCCTCCGATTGGTACCAGTCGTGCTTCACGGACATCTTTCCGCTTTAACCAGTGCTGTTCCGTCAGATTTAGGTCCTTTGTTTACTTCTACTAAAATTAAAAGTTCCTATGAAATAGAGGTGTCAAAACGTCGATTTCGGGAAATATGAGCCAATTAGAGGTGGAGAAACATCGATGTATTCGAAAAATCGCCAACATCGATGTTTGGCGGTTTGTTTGATATCGATTTCTGGTTCTCAGACTGAGGGTAACTTTGAAATTTCTGCCAGTTATGTAAATATTATCAAATATAACTAAGCAGGACCAGCGGCTTTAAGAAAAAGCAAACAGCAGTTGAATCAAAAGCGAAATAAGTCCCAATGACAGTCACATATGTCCTTAAACTTTGCTAACCAACAGCAAAAATTAAAAGTCTGAGGAAAGAATGCAAAACTAGTTGGCCAGAAACTATTCCTCTTCTAAAGTTTGAAGTTTACAACTTGATTGTCTTTCCTCTCCAGGAAAAAACTATTTATTGTTTGCTTTATAATGTTTAGACGTTTCAATTTAATTGTTTAAGTTTCGCTTCCTGTTTTATTTAACCTTTTTTTAACTAACTACTGTAAATACAATTATTTCTTTATAAATGCATTTCAATTTATTCCTGTTCTCCACTTATAAATATCTCCTTTATTTTGGAATTTCATAAATAATAATTAATAATTCAATTAACTTTTAGTAAATCAAATATTGCTCCTGCTTCCAGGACCTGCCAAACGCACTTTTGCGAGCTGCACTCGACTTTTGTTTGTTTGTCACTTGTGCGGTGCCACCTTTTAGAGATACATAGTTCAAGGGTGGAGAACAGGAAGGTCAAGACTTAGTGGGGCCACTGCCACTTAATTTGAAAGTAAACAAAGTTTAAAATAATAAAGGAATTCTTCACTTCATATAAATAGTTTATTCCGCAAATCCGTATACCTTGACATTGCCAGCGTCGCGGCGCCGGTCCTGGTCCTTTTCGTCACAGGCGTATGCCAGCAGGTATTGTTTGGGATGCCAGGCTATAGTAAAGGTCGAAGCCTCCACATTTACCTCCGTGACGCGTTCCCCCGTCTCCGTGGAGGCGATATCTATGATGAGATCCTCGCTGGCCGAGGCAATGAGTTTCTCATCGTGGCTAAAGGATATGGTGCGAACGGGCCATTCCAGGCGACTAATCATGCGCAAGCAGGCCAGTTCGTGGGCATCCCATAAGGAGACTTGGGCATCCGCCGAACCGGTGGCAAAGTATTTACCTAAAAAATATAGCAAAAACACAGTTTAAACTGGAATAGAGATCCCAAACGACCTAAAGCCTACCCGTGGGTCCAAACTCGATGCAAATGCAGTTGGCGGGATGCGCCTTGAGCGTAACTTGGTGCTCCAGGCCTGGATAACTAAGGACATGCATGCAGCCGAAGCCGTTGGTGAGGAAGAAAAGGTCGTTCGTGTTATTCCACGAGATCTCGTTGACTTCGAAGGTAAATGGTTCCTCCACTCTGATTTTGTTGGTGCGCGTGTCTATGAAAGTGATCAGATCTTCCTTGTTGCCCACCGCAATGGTTTTGCCATCCGGCGACCAGGTGATGTTGATGTTCTCGCCCTTCGTGTTGATCACGGAGGTGCATTTCCCTTGGCGGACGTCCCAGATGCGCACTGTTTTGTCAACGCTGGCGGTGGCGAGCAAGTCGAGGTTGGTTCGGTGCCAGCAGAGCTGGTCCACGGATGCAGTGTGTCCGCGAAATGTTTGGTGCTTCTGGAAGCGATCCCGCTCCAAGGAGTACACAGCCACGGTCTTGTCAAAGGACCCGGAGGCGAGGAACCGCCCATCCGCGTTCCACAACACCGAATGAACCTGCAAGCCGTAGAAAAATCAGTGGGCAATCCACTAGAGCCCGGAGAATTCACTCCTACCTTGGAAATGTGTGCTCGCTGCTCTCGGATCTTGCTGTGGCCACGGAAGTAGGAACGCAGGTCGTCAAAGGATGGCTCCGAGCGATTCATAATTGCCGTTATTTCAGTATGCCTGCAAATATTATTTAGAAAAACAATTGTATTTTGCCGGCTCGTCAGATGTACACAATAGTGATGCTGAAAACATCGATTCGATTTTTATTCGATTAAATCGATTTTTCATTTTGTGGACAACATCGATTCCTTTTATGGGAATCGATTCATTGGATTTGGCCACTCTAGAATTTACAAATAGGTGAGTGATATTTTGAATTTATTTAATTTAAGTTATAAACAATAGGATAACAAATAAATAGGGATAAAAAACAATGCAGGGCTTCATCATGGACGTCGATGATTCCTCGGGGGCTCGTCCGCATGCCGGTCGCTCTTATCATGGATGTGAACAGACTCACTGAGCTCCACGTTCGCATGGATTGCTGCATCGTTGGCATTCAGCTGTGCCTCCTGGGCAGACAGAGTAGCCTTTTCCGCCGCATCGCGGGTTTCCTCATAGTCCAGGCGAGCCGCGTACGCATGAGATTCGGCGTGCTCCAGCTTTGCCTTCGCCTGGGCCACCATATCGATCTGGGAGGCTAGCTCGGCGGCTGCCTCGGAAGCTGCCTTTTGAGCCAGTTCTGATGCGGATTGAGCATTATTGAGGGCGGCAGTCAGGACACTGACATGATTGATGGCCTGCTGGGCTGCATACTGGGCTGCCTTCGCCGATCTTTTGGCCTGCTGCAGCTGAGTCAGTTCGTTCTCCATCGCCTTGTGTGCCTCCACGCTCTGGTCCTCCAGGCGGCGGAGCAACACCTCCTTGCCTTTGAGCACAGCCACTGCTGTGCCGGCCGCCTGAGCCGCTGCTTGCGCCAGAGTGCTCTTGGCCACAAAGGATGCCTGCTTTCCAGCAGCATTCTGACTGGCCACCGCGGACAGAGCCTGGTCCGCTGATCCCTTGGCTATGCTGCGGAGTCCATTGTCGGCCAGATACCCCCCGCTGCCTCCTGCTCCGCTTGCGGCACCGTTGTGCAGGGTGTGAACTATGTAGTCGGAACTCTCGTAGTGCGGGAGCTTGGTCTTGGTCGCCTCGAACTCGTCGTGGTTGATAGCTTCAAAGGTGTAAGGCGGAACTTCGTGCTCGATGACTGCAGTCTGCTGAGGCACTGGCCCCTGACCCTGGTGTGATGAAAGCGGGGGCGGTGGGGGCACGTTCAGGTGGTAGTGCCCCTCCTTCCGCTTCACCTTGCGGCCCAGAGTCGGCATGGCTACGGGAAATCCCCAAAAATCACTGATATTTGCATGAGGAAATTGAGTGGGACGGAACCACGAGACTCACCCAAAAGCAGCGTCAGGAGTAGCAGCTGCAGCATTGATCTCATCGCTGGCTATTATGCAAGTCGGCAGGTGGCGAAAGGAAGCCGTGCAACCGGAAGACTCTCTGATCTCTACAGTGGGAAGGTGCAAGTCTCTTGATGTCGCGGCGCACACAACAATTTATTTCGGAGGAGCCTTTGGGCGATAAACTGTTAAGTAAATGCATTAAGTCATAATATTTAAAATTAATTTAAATCCATGAATTAACGCAAGTTATTATTTATTCTATTATTATAAGTGCTTCTAACTATTGTAAATTCTCTGTTTTACTTATCCTTTCTTATCAAAATGACTCTTTTTCTGAGTGCATGGGATTTGGTAACCGGTTCCTTGCTGCCTTGGCTATTATCTAATGGGTTATGAGGACCACTTTCTTTGCTCTGGGATGACGCGTTAGTCGTTAGTGTGTCGCGGATTGATATGTTCCAGAGAAGAACCTGTTTAGTTTTAAGGCCACCAAAACTGGACAGTTTACAAATGACGACGAATCATCACTCAGGTTGACGGACAACGCCACCACCAAGCACGCACCTCTTGATCACACACTATCCACGCCGCGTGCGTCCTGTCTGAACCGGAGACAAACCGTTTCTGAGCCACAAGATCTCCCCGAGCTGGCGCTAAAAGCCGAATCCAATGTCGATAGGCGGGTTCGGTGGAAAACGCTTTAACTTTCGCTCTCGGAAAAGCTGGCAGCGCGGCGGCGGCAATGAATGGAGTACGCTATTCCGGCGGTGTCCCGACGTCGATTGCAGACGGGCCACCGGAGGCGCCATGTATTTATAAACAAACTGAACTGGTCGGGTCGCCGAAAGAAAGTGCAAACCCGTTGCCTCGCTGGCAGTTAGCCGTTTCTGTTTGCTTTTATCGTGCACCGCGCAAATCGGTTCCACCAGCAACGGGTGGCTGGGGTGGGGTCAATGCATTACATTACGGAGGAGCCTCTAATTGCCATGAGACGCTTTAAATGCCCGCTCCAGGGGCAGCCGAGATTGAATATGACGGCGATGATTATCGGTGAGTGTTCGCTTCCTAGCAGATCCGCGTGTGAACATAGGAGGAAATGGAAGCGTTTATAGAAAACAAATTAATTTAATTTTAAGATAAATTAACTAAACAAGTGTATTAAGATTTCAGAATGTTTCGGAGTGCCCCTGTAAAAAAAACTCAGGAGAAGCAAGTGGTGGCATGCTTGTCAATGAGCTTCTAGAATGCTTGCCTGACTAATTGGAACCATAAAAAGTAAAGGCCTACGTTGATCTTCCGAAATGTCTTGCGAGTTTCCGGCTTTCAAATTAGAATCAAATAATAAATATTGAAAATGTATTAAAAAGCGACCTTAAAGATGCGTTGCGAAACCCTGCTCAGCGTGCTGTTGATTAACATCCTGCTGGCAAACATCACGGAGATGGCCAAGCGGGATATCGATCACCGTCACAAGCCCGGCGGAGTCTTCTGCAAAGCGAACCCGAAGTCCAGCCAGATAGGAGCTAAGGCAGTCACAGATGCGGATCTAGTCGAGAAGAAGCAGCAGCTAGACCATCTTTTAAAGAGCCTGGCCGAGACAAGAGGCGCCATGGAGGAGGTACAGCGGTCCATAGTCGTCAGTTCCGCATTCATAAAGACAGTGTGTCGGATTCGGGATAAAACCCGACAAAGGCGGGCCAGCCTTCTGGGTCTCTACCACGGGGAGAAGGAGACCATGCGGCGGATGGTAGCCAACGCCCGGCAGTTGGTGACGGAGAAGCGTAGCCTAGTGGACGCTGCGAAGCGTCGGGTGGAGGAACTGCACACCTGCCTGAAGAAGGCCCAGGCGGTTCTCCACCGGAATCGGGATATGGCCAAGAAAGCCATCTGCTCCGCCGCAGAGGCAAGGAAGCGAATCGGAACTATGCCGATCCCAGTTTCCAATTCTTTACGTTGATGTTAATATTCTGCTTCCAATAATATTTCTATTTTCATGATCTAAGAGAATGCAATAAATCTTTTTTTGATTTGAATGTGGATTTAAATTGCGGCTTTTCCGACTCGTTACTAGTGCTGCCACCTGAGGCAACTTTAGGTCAGCAATCGATATATTGAACCCAAGCAACGCTGATCCCCCCACTCCCAGATTACGGTCACACTTTCTGGTGTTTTTTTTCTGCACCAGTGATGAACCCCCGAATTTGGTGAAAGGCTAACAATTAACAAAAGTTACTAATGCAACCAGCTACATGCAAGAAAACACACAACATTAATTAATTTAATTCTTAATCACCTAACCTTCTTTCTATGTTAACTTATAAAAACTAGCTAAAATAACGTCAACTTTGCTTTAAAATAGCTTTTCTCATCGCTAGCCGCCAGATCTAGCGTGGAAAAAGCAACGCTGATCTCCCACCCCTAACGGCATCGTGTGAAAGTTGAAAAAATTACAAATCGCGGAAAATTCTTGAAATATAAATAAAATATTGCAAAAGCCGCATAAAAGCAACCGGAAAATATGGCGCGCAAGAATGCCCAGGCGGAGGACCTCTCGAACGTGGAGTTCGAGACGAGCGAGGACGTCGAGGTGATTCCCACCTTCAACGCCATGAACCTCAAGGAAGAGCTGCTACGCGGCATCTACGCGTACGGTAAGTTGTGTGTATACTTATTGTCGGTGTGCCGGTGCTTATGTTTGATCTCTGTAGGCTTCGAGAAACCCTCGGCCATTCAGCAGCGAAGTATCAAGCCTATCGTCAAGGGCCGGGATGTGATTGCCCAAGCACAGTCGGGCACGGGAAAAACGGCCACCTTCTCCATCTCCATACTGCAGAGTTTGGACACGACGTTGCGGGAGACCCAGGTGCTCTGCCTGTCGCCCACCCGCGAGTTAGCCGTGCAGATCCAGAAGGTCATCCTCGCTCTCGGGGACATGATGAACGTGCAGTGCCACGTTTGTATTGGCGGGACAAACCTGGGCGAGGATATTCGCAAACTAGACTATGGCCAGCACATTGTAAGCGGAACTCCGGGGCGAGTGTTCGACATGATCAAGCGTAGGGTTCTCCGCACAAGAGCCATCAAGATGCTGGTTCTGGACGAGGCCGACGAGATGCTGAACAAGGGCTTTAAGGAGCAGATATACGATGTGTATCGCTACCTGCCACCTGCCACTCAGGTGGTGCTCATCTCCGCCACCTTGCCTCACGAGATTCTCGAAATGACTTCCAAATTCATGACAGATCCAATTCGTATCTTGGTCAAGCGGTAAGAGATAATCCCTTGTCCTATTTTCGACACCTAAAAGCCTAATAAATCTCTTCTTTCTCAGCGATGAGTTGACGCTGGAGGGAATAAAGCAGTTCTTTGTGGCCGTGGAGCGCGAGGAGTGGAAGTTCGACACGCTCTGCGACCTATACGACACCCTGACCATCACCCAGGCCGTCATATTTTGTAATACGAAGCGCAAGGTAGACTGGCTGACAGAGAAGATGCGCGAGGCCAACTTCACGGTTAGCTCCATGCACGGCGACATGCCCCAAAAGGAGCGAGACGAGATCATGAAAGAGTTCCGTGCCGGCCAGTCGCGTGTCCTCATCACCACCGATGTGTGGGCGCGCGGCATCGATGTCCAGCAGGTGTCCCTGGTCATTAACTACGATTTGCCCAACAACCGTGAGTTGTACATCCATCGCATCGGCCGATCGGGCCGCTTCGGTCGCAAAGGTGTGGCCATTAACTTCGTCAAATCTGATGATATTCGCATCCTGCGCGACATCGAGCAGTACTACTCAACCCAAATCGACGAGATGCCCATGAACGTGGCCGACTTGATCTAATGATTTACAGTTCTATTGTAACTTACCCTTTTCTAGCCGTAACAACAAACAAACAAGTGAAGTGAATACATTTGAAGACTATTTGGCCTTCAACATTAGACAACCAAAATCTGTATAATAAATAATAAATAACAAGTAAGAATTTAATACAGAAACCAGTTTTGTTTTTCAATGTGGGCGGGCGATTTACGTAATGCATTGTGCCGCGGAAAGCAATTAAAATAAAAGTGAACTTAACGTGTTACAAGTGAACTAAGATATCAGATGCCTATTTACAATCACCTTAACTACAGACTTTGGTTTAAGAACGAAAAGCGCGCGGTAAAATTAACTAACACTATTTCATATTCTGAAAGGTCTCCTTGCTGTTTCAACTTATGACTTCTGGCTTTTGTGGCAGCGACACATAGGAGCTTGTCGTCAATGTGGATGATTTCCGCTGTTTCTTTGATTCCTCCGACTTCAGGAGAGTGCCCAGGACAATGCCCAGGAACAGGATGAGTCCCACTTGATGGTTTGATATAAACTTCTTGGCGCAGTCGCTGGGATTGTCAATATTGAGAGAGTATATCTGCGGGGAAAGCGAAATAAGCTTAAATGCATTCTTAGAGATTATATCCATATTCTATATCCACCTGCTGAACTAGATGGGCGCCCACAATGCCAACAGACGCGTAGTAGGGCAGCGTTTGATCGCAGGCCCAGCCTGCGGCGAAGAGCCCAGACAGCATGGCTGCCGTGAATCCGGATAGCCACGCCTTGGTGTTCTCACCAAATCTCAAGGCCGTCGACTTGACGCCTATCTGCAGGTCGTCCAGCTTGTCCTGGTGCGCGTATATCGTGTCGTACACTATGGTCCAGCACACGCCGGAGAGGTAGAGCGGTAGGCAGGCCGCCAGGCTGACGCTGCCCTGGGTGGCGCACCATCCCAGCAGGGCGCCCCAGTTGAAGGCCATTCCCAGGACCAGCTGGGGCCAGTAGGTCACTCGCTTCATAAGCGGATATGTTATAACCAGACCCAGCGAACTGGCGCCCAGCAGGATAGACTGCCAGTTGAGTTGGACGAGCACGAGGAGTCCCAGGCTGAGCTGGGCGGAGAGAAACACAATGGCATCGAACTGGCTGATCTGCCCAGAGGCCAGAGGACGCGTCCTGGTGCGCTCCACCTTGGCGTCGATGTCTTTGTCCCAGAGATCGTTGATGGTGCACCCGGCGCCGCGCATAATCAGAGCTCCGGTCCCGAACAGGCCCAGCATTGTCAGATCCGGCCAGCAGCCCGCGTCCGCACTGAGCGCTATGCTCCAGGCGCACGGCCAAAACAGCAGGTAGGTGCCGATGGGTCTGTCTATCCGCATGAGTTGCGCGTAGGGTTTGGCCGCCGCCGCCAGCTCCTGCAGCGGCGTCCTGGGCTTATCGGGTGCCGTTGTGGATGAGCGGGTGGTGACCAGGCTCCTCGCGCAGAGATCCTGCAGCTGCAGACGACCCGCGGGACTCCAATCTCCAATCAGAACACGCGCCGGCTCAGCTGTTCGCGGCATGTGTTTTGTTGTTGCCGCCGCCGCGTAAGAGCTGCGGAAAGGCAGTGTGCCGTGCAGTCGCAGGTGTCGTAGCGCAAACATTGCAATTCGGCGTCCCCGCGCGTTGTTTCCTTCAATATGTAATATGGTAACCAGCAATATTTTCATTTCATTGATTTACTCACTTGGCAAGATTTAATCGATATTTTTTTCCTTTTTTGTTTTCCTAAATATCGAAATTGCGATATTTTTATTTGATATTTTTCGATATTTTTTATCTAGCTGACCACCGAAAAGTCTGGCAGCGCTGTCATTTTATAACGACGAAGGAGCTGGCGCCACCTGCCGAGTTTTAGCCAATTTCCATTACAATTTATTTGAAAATACTATGAGTTAGGCTGAA
Source organism: Drosophila bocqueti (assembly GCA_018151655.1). Taxonomy (NCBI): domain Eukaryota; kingdom Metazoa; phylum Arthropoda; class Insecta; order Diptera; family Drosophilidae; genus Drosophila; species Drosophila bocqueti. The sequence goes on from JAECXF010000020.1 coordinate 223,654, forward strand.
CTAAGACAAAATCAAATAAATCGATCAATCAACATAGAAATAGTATTATTGTATATAAAGGACTGAATTGATTTTTGTATTCATTCAATAAGTTTTCTAGCACTGTTCACAGCTGCCGTTAAGTTTAAATTTTAAGGTTTACGTTGTCATTTAAAATTTGTATTGTTATAATAATAATATTAAAAGCAGCACGCATTATGTTCGGTAATTACTATATGAAGTTTGAATTTTTTACTACAAAAAAACACAATACATTTAAGATACTTACTCCTGCCTAATTTCGAGAGCTTGAAATAATATTATACCATTATTGAAATGAATCAACCAAAAAGCCTTTCCCCTCAACTAATATCCGAACCTTTTACCCCTTAGCAGAAAGGTTAACCGCTTGGCCTGCACACGGCACCAGTTTTTCGAAATTGGCACACGCCCGTAAGAATGTCCGTAGGTTTTTGCACACGGCCGCAGCCGATTTGCACACGGCCATCCATCCATTGGGCGTTCAGTTAGAAATAACGCTGCCGGAAAGCCAAGTGGACTAAGGCGCAGACGACAAACCGCCCGGAGAGCCTCCGTCCGGCGGTTGCTATCGCTCCGGTTAAAACGCTGGCTCCATGTATGAACGAACACACACGTATCCGCCCTGGGACCATAAAATGATATATTTATATATCAAGACCAAAAAATAAAAAGAAAGAAAAAGTTTCCACACTCCCATGTATTACAGCAACAACGTTATTCATAATCTATTGCAATAAAGTCTGCACTCCACTCAATTGTTGAACTCTGAGTCTAGTATAGTCCATAAATCAGATTGTGGATTTCTTAGAGAGTCTTTAAGACTAGGGAGAGATGGAGATTTCTTCAGTTAGACCTTGCAGATAAGAGTCAGGAATCGTGATAAAGATGGCATTGCTCTTTGTATCTTAAGGTAAAACTGCATTCAATTGTCATCTAGGTTGTCCGGTATCTAGGTTGGTGGTAATAATTGGTATCGCCGCTACTGGTTGATAACAACCAGCCTTTCCCCATTTCTCATAGATAAGCGCGGCCTGCCTATCGCCGCGACGGCGGGATTAGGGTCGATTTTCTTTAAAAAACCGTTTGCGAGCACCGAGTTCAACTCAGTCTACGCTCTGCTCTCAGCACCTCAGCAAGTCCCGTTGTCGCTTATCACTGAGCTTCCCCTAGCATCATCAGCATTCGGTTTTTCCCCAAGATGGATCACGATCACGATCACGGCACCGGCACGGATGACTCCGACAGCACCGCCAAGTCCTGTCCCATGATTATGGTGGTAAGTCCTACAGTTACTTACACAATTCCCATGGAAACTTAAATACCAAACCACAACATCGCAGAAATTTACGCTAAACGCTGTAATTGCTAAACTCACTCATCCAGTTTCGCTGGCTGAGATTCAGTCGGGAGAGCACGAATCTCGCCATACATCGGATTAAATTGCTCTGTTTGCTAGTCACTCCCTAGTATGTATATTTATGTGAACGCCCGACACTCGCAATGATTTACTTGCTCTCCCTCCGACAACGCTCTCCACAAATATAAATTGAATATTTTCATGTGTATACAGGGTGTTCCAAGGGAGACAAATGTGTAATAACACTTTGATACTTTCCATTTTATTGTAATTTACTTAAACCTATATTGCCAGGTTTAATTTCAAAATACTAGGTATTAAAATTGATAATATAAACGAGGGTTTCAGGTTTGTGCAAGCACGCCTTATATGGGGGAAAATCCAATCCAGATATAAGTTAATCTGTATGGGAAGAAATACAATTCCGAATTAACACGTCTTTCTCCGATTTGGTTTCCAGTTCCATGCCGGTCACTGTGAACGGATTTTGTGGCGCGGCTGGGTGGCCTCGACCGTCTGGGAGTTCGTCCTTTCCGCCATTGCCATCTTCCTGGTGGCCTTTCTGTACGAGGCCCTGAAGTTCCTGCGCCAACAGCTGGCCCGCAGGGAAGCCCGCAAGCAGAGCGAGCGCCTGGCGGAGGAGCAGCGCCGCAAGAACGAGAATCCAACACCCGGGGGCTGCTGCTCGGAGACACCGCTGGCGGAGATCAGGGATCAGACCTACTGGCAGCGGCTCTTTGCCTCCTCGCACATTGTTCAGTCGCTCCTCAACCTGCTGCAGATCGTCATCTCCTACCTGCTGATGCTCATCTTCATGACATTCAACTACTGGCTGTGCCTGGCCGTGGTGCTGGGCCTGGGCCTTGGTTACTTCTTTTTCGGCTGGAACAAAAAGAATCCAGATGAGAGCGAGTGCTGTCCATAAGTTCTTTGAGTTTTCTCAGCAAATTGTTTGTTTTTTGTTGTTGTTAATAATTATTCTTGCAACTGTTCAGAAACCTTAGCCCTTATTGCGAATTTGGCTTACACATTAAGCAGACCCGTCCCCCAAGAAGTAACTTGCGCCAATTGTCTAAAAATACAATTTTATTCGATAGTTACACTTGGATTAATTGTAAATTGATGTAATCGTAGCATAAATTAGTCACTAATTACTTAATGAGCATATTGTACAAATAGCAGTTATGAGAACAAGAACCTATATAACGCGTATGTATCTCCAGATCGATTAACGGCGATCATTTTGCAATAAAGTTTATAGTGTAAATTCCACCTGATCTTTTGACAACTTCCAACTCGAAATGTAAACAAACCGAAACGAAAAGAATAAAAATCTCCAGGATTACATGAAATTCGTAAATAATTAGGGACACTGCCAGGCCCGAGTCCTGGCATAGTCCACAAAAGAGTTTGTCCCTGGCACCCACTTTAGCTCTACAAAGTTTCAAAAAAGGTTTCATGTCGATCTTGCCGAAACAAACAGCTTGATCTGAAGAATTTAATGTTTTCTGGGCTAGAATCGATTTATAATCGGTCGACAGCGAAGTATTTCCAGCTCCAGACGCAGGTGGACTGGAAGAGCTGTTTCAGACAAACCTATGTCTTTATAAGTACATATGTGTTTTAATACTTATAATTTGGCATTTAATATAATATTTTAAGATTTAAAACATCAGGTTTTTCCTAATTTCTGAATTGTATTTTAACTTTCTTTGTTTTTTGGGTTTCTGTTTTAACTGCTAATGACTGTTTCTCCGAGAGGTGAGTAATGCATTATTTACCTTTCAGGTATTTGTATATTTACTTTCTTCGTCAACTTAGAGACAGATGCAACCTAATCTCTTACAAGTGGGATTTAAAAAAGCTGCCAGAAATAAGGGTAGTTCGTAGCTCTGCAAACTCGAATTCATTGTAAAATTAGTTAAGTGAGTGCCAAAGACGCAACCCTTTTCCAACTAACGCTTAGCATAGACGTAACCTAAGACTGAACAACCCACAACCAGCCCACTGACTACCCATTGATCACTCATAACCCAGTGGCTCCGGCGGCCATCATGCCGCCGTGGTGATGGTGATGGTGCATTCCGCCGTTCTGGAAGTACATGTAGTAGTTGTACGGCGACTGCTGGCCCGCTCCACCTTCGCAGTCGAGCAGGGGCTGGCTGCCGGCTGATCCCGTGACCGGGGACGGAGTCATGGGCAGCGGTGACACTGTGCTGCCCATACCGCCCATTCCCCCAACTCCCACGCCCACACCTACGCCGACGCCCACCTGACAGCTGGCCCGCAAGGCCACGGCCTGGTGGTGGGCCAGGATATCGCTCACCGAGTGCGAGGAGGGCCAGTGGGCGGCTGCAGCCGCGGCGGCCACGCTGCGCAGCTGGTGGGGATGGGGTCCAGAGGGTCCGCCCGATCCCTGTGGTGGCGAAGGACTGCCGCAGGACACGGCCTTCATGCTGTAGGCTGCCGCCGCGCTATACGGCTGGTAGATGGAGTTGTACAGGTGGGCGTGGGCGTGGACATGGTGGGCACTCGCCGCGGCCGCCGCTGCCGCCGTCTGGTGATGATGGTGATGGTGATGCGGATGGTGGGCTCCTCCGCCATTTCCCAGGTTAATGTTGTTGTTCGCACTCCCGGCGCCGTTGTGGTTGTTGGTGGCGTTATTCTGACCCCCGTTGCTGGAGACACTGCCGCCGCCACTGCTGCTGCCACTGCCCATCACTGCGCCGGGTGTGTTGTGCTGGTGGCCCAAGCTGCCCAGCTTGTTCCTCAGGATCCTGGAAATGGAGCTGACACTCGGGACATTTGTCTTGTCGCAAATTCCCTCGCTGAGCAGCCGATCGCGGATTTCCCATGCGAATATGCCGGGATCTCTCTGCTTCAGCTCCCTTATGTAGTTGACCACCTTGGGTGTCGTCACACGCGGCTTGGATCCACCAATCGCCCCCGGCAATATCGAGCCCGTTTCGTGGTACCTGGCCAGGATCTTGGACACGCAGCCGTGGCTCACCCTCAGCTGGCGGGATATGTCGCAGGGCCGGATGCCCAGACGGGCCAGCTCCACGATCCGCATCCGCGTCGCGTTCGGCAGCGGGCGACCGTTAACGAAGACGCCGCCCAGCTGGTTCACCTCGCCGTACTGCGGACACTGCGACTCTGCAAGAAGAGAGACGGGGTTCCGCATTAGCCAGAGTTCTTAGGAAGGAATAGGTATCAAAGAAGGGAGTATCAGAAGATGAAAAACTTGTAAGGGTATGAGGAATATAGGGAGTTGTTTTTCCCAAGATTATTTGTTGTATTATTAGCATCCAAAAGTATGCACCGCTTATTGTAAGGCGACTGGCGTTTTCTTAGAAAACTATAAATATTATAAAATAATACGTATTCTTAAATTACCATCTTACCATCACAAAGAGCATCATCACCAAGTACAGGGTGGAAAAAGCAAAGAGCGGTGGGCACAAATGGGAAAGAGAAGCGAACAAAAGCACATTTGCGTCTAATTAGTTTCGGTGGCAAATGGGCAGAGCATCGAGGGAGCAGCGGAGGCGGCTCGGGGTCCGTTTGTTCGGCTGAAAATCGCTACCATTTGCTTCTCAGAACTGCGGATGTGGGTGCCTCGGCTGGGAGATTGCTGAGACTGGACTGGGAGGAAAGCACAATTTGAATGCTCGGAACGTGCGGAAATGCACTTTGAGCGATGACGCAAAGATTTTCCCTCTGGCGCTGTTGGTAGCCCCACCTAAGGATAGGTGCACAGGCTAAAGTTATGCATAAACCTTTAATTACTTAAGACCAAAGACAGTTACAAGAGTGTTATTATAGGTTTGCTTGGACAGTGTTCTGATAACCCCACAGCTCTCTGTTCGCCAAAAAGCATATACACAGCAATTAAAGAAGCCCTGAGAAGGCAACAGTATGACAATATGAATAATGGCCTAACACTGATTTCAGAGCAAGTGAGACATTTCCCTAACAGGCACGCCCCCAGAAACATATGTACCTACCCTGCCATTAAGCCTCTTGACTAATTGACTCTTGATTTGTTTTATAAATATTTAAATCGAAATTGGTAAATTGGAAAGCCTGTATAAATGCAGCTAGTTCAAGGAGTCCCCTCAGTCGCCGGAATAAGACCAAACTGGAAGTGTAAGGAAAGCGTAATTCTATTTAAATCAAAAATGATTTTCAAGTACATCCAAGAACCGACCGCGGAAGCCCTGCTTCGCTCACGAGATGCTCTCATTTACTTCAATAGATGCATTGACCAAATGGGATGGAGGCTGCCGCCAAGGACCACCAAGAACTGGTGGTTGTATTACCTTTGGACCCTCGTGGTTCTCTTCTCTGTCTTCGTCTTCATTCCCTATGGACTGATAATGACCGGGATAAAGGAGTTTAAGAACTTTACGACGACGGATCTCTTCACGTACGTTCAGGTTCCGGTTAACACCAATGCCTCCATTATGAAAGGCATTATCGTGCTGTTTATGCGGGCCAGGTTCGCAAAGGCCCAGAAGATGATGGATGCCATGGACAGTCGCTGTATCAAGATGAAGGAGAAGATCCAGGTGCATCGCGGGTCGGCCTTGTGCAACCGCGTGGTGATCATATACCACGGGATATACTTCGGTTACCTGACCATTGCTGTAACCGGAGCACTTGTCATACGGAAGTCACCTTTCTGCGTGTACAACCCTGTGGTTAACGCCAACGACCATTTCTTTTTGGCTATTACGATTGAGGCTGTCACCATGGCTGGAATTATAATGGCAAATCTTATTTTAGACGTTTATCCGATCATTTATGTGGTCGTCTTGAGGACCCATATGGGGCTACTGAGCCAAAGGATCAAGGAGCTGAGATCGAGTGTGGATAAGGCTGAGGATCAGCATTATGCGGAGCTGGTGGAGTGCGTAAAGGACCACAAGCTGATTGTTGAGTAAGGAAATTTTTAAAGGAAATAATTTGTATAATAGAAAAGCAATTTCCTTTAGGTACGGAAATATCCTGCGACCCATGATTTCAGCCACCATGTTCATACAGTTGCTATCGGTGGGGCTCCTTCTAGGCTTGGCGGCGGTGTCCATGCAGTTCTATACCACCACCATGGAGCGACTGGTATCGGGAACCTACACCATAGCCATTCTGTCCCAGACCTTTCCCTTTTGCTATGTCTGCGAACAACTGAGCAGTGACTGCGACTCCCTGACCAACACATTATTCCATTCCCGGTGGCTCGGGGCAGAACCACGATATAGAACCACGATGCTGTACTTTATACACAATGCCCAGCAGTCGATTCTTTTTACGGCCGGCGGAATATTCCCCATTTGCTTGAACACGAACATAAAGGTAGGTTTTTGCGAAAGAAAAGTACGATATGGTTTTTATTATAAAATTGCTTTATGTATTTCTTTAGATGGCCAAGTTTGCTTTCTCGGTGGTAACCATTGTGAATGAAATGGATTTGGCGGAGAAATTACGGCGAGAGTAGTTGGGGAGTTGGAACGAAGACTTTAACTTGTTCCTTCGTGTGAGAGTTATCACTTTTTGTAGCAATATATTTTCATACAAAAATATTATAAATAATCACAGCAGGATCTAAGGAAAGGATGCGTAACTCATTTTCAATTGTCATATGCAATCTGGGTCCTAAGAGATAAACCGCACTTGATATTTATATTATTATGGCAGCATTTATAAGTGCTGTTTAGCTTATACAAACTTTGTTATCACTACAACTTCCTAACTGGATAAATGGCACAAAAATAAAGCAAAAGATCAATGAAAAGCTTTGTGACTGAAAACTATTATTTCTTGGGCCCAGAAAGGCAAACAAAGGCAAACTTACAGAACCTACTATTATGGCTGGCCATTAGTAGGTGGTGAATGGGAAGGCTCTTAGCTGGAGGCACCTGCCGCCGGACCGAGCGCTCTCCACCCTGAGGTCTGGAAGTACAGGCCAGTCCATTGCAATTATGGGCAGTTGGGGGAAATGTTGCACATCTGCGCCGTCTTCTAATTTCGAATCGTCGTGTTTTACAACGGCACTTCGAGGGCAACACGTTCTCGAAAGAGTGCAGCGCCATAAAATAGAGGAGCTCCCGGGTTACCCAAGAAATCAGGAAGGAACCGGACAAAGGAGCTCCAGACTGGAGCTGAGCCACACGGAGGGAGTGGGAGTGGGAGTGAGAGTGGAGTATATCGACCTCGATTTGATGGCTTCCCATTCAGAAGGGCACTTTGCGACTTACAAGCTCGTTTGGCCGGCGGGAGGTGTCCGATTACAAATCCCACTTGTTGCCACCGACTCCCCTCCCTCATCCAGATCCGACTAATGATGCCCGGCCCGTCTCTAATTTCGTGTACATAGCTTATGGTTATGGATTTGCGCACTTGTCAATTGCAGTTCGATCTATATGAGCAGCACTTGCACTGGGGGTCGTTCCGAAACCCCCAGACAGAGCGAGCGTGCAGCTGCATAAATACTGAAATACAGTGCGAAATATATACGGAATCAGCATGGGTATCTCCCCCCATTAAAGGTGATCGTTATAGTTGAGAGTGTGACTATGATCTGCAAATGATCGACCAAGGGATACCGTTGGGGCTAGGTGAAAAAAACAAAACCAAATAGATAAGCTAAGCTACGCTAAAGGAAAATTTAAACTGTAAGGAAGAAATATTAGCATGGAATTTGAGAATTTCTAAATTTGATCCATCATCTTATCATTTTCAATTCAATACTCCGCTGATAAGAAAAGTAACCTCTAAAGTAGGATATTACCCTGTCCAAACCTCTCAATGAGGTTCGTGACTACTTTAACTTATCTCAACAATTACCCAATAACCCAGAATATTACAAGTATATAAACATGCTTCACCGACTCTCCGGTCAGTCAGAGTCAGAATGTCGCCCAGAAGGGATGTATTCGTCGCCCTAAGCTGCTGCTGCCTTGTACTCAGCTTAATGGCCATACAAGCCAAGAATTTGCCGGAAACTGCTCTCACTGTAAGTCCTGTAAGGATTTTGAATAGCTTTTTATTATCTATACCTCTACTTTCTAGAAGCGAGATATTTCAGATATTTCAGATTGGGTTTCCTACTTGGATGACTGGCTGAATGACAGCGACAGCGATGAAGACACAGAAACAACCAGTATGTTGAGGATATATTTCAGTATTCATTAATTTGTCAGGATATGTTCTTTGCAGTGCCCTGTTGTTGTAACTGTACCTGTCTCCCAGCGGGTGCAGCAGCTCCAGGGTCTACAACTAATAACGTAGCCCCAGGAACAACTGTTGACTCGGCAGCTGGTTCTCCTGCCGCTCCAAAGCCAGCTATGGTAGATCCTCCTGCCAGTGCAAAACCAGCTCCAGCTCCTTCTGCTGCTCAAAGTCCAGCGACAGCAGCACCTTCTGCTCCTCAAGGTCCAACAACAGTTGCTCCTGGCCCTCCAAGTCCAAGTCCAAGTCCTACTGCTAGTGCTGGCACTACAGCAGCTTCTCCTGCCACAGTTCCCGCCGGTTCTCCAGGTGGTTAAAACCCAGCTCCGGCAGTTCCTCCTACCGCTGTAAGTGCAGCTCCGGCAGTTCATCTTTCAGACCTGCTATTGGCTACACCTCCAATACCTGAAGCTCCAAGAACTTCCCCTATGTCAGCTAGTATACGATAGTTTGCACCTCGAATAAAATCCGAGTTTATTCAGCTTAAACCATCAGTCTGAGCTGTTCCCGGGCACCAAGTGTTCTCAAATCTGGAAACGCAATTGTCTTGACATAAGTCACAACAAATCGGCTGGCACTCGCCGCAGACCCACACGCAGTGGTACTGTGGCCGGGGAAGATCTGACATCCACATCCATTCGGGGCCAAGTCGGTGGTTTTTGTCTGTTCGGTCTTTGAACAGTCTTGTCGCCGTGTAGGGAATAGGGAGAGAAAGGAGCCCAGTGCTCCCCTCGACAGGGCGCTTGACATTCTGTTTGACATTTGTAATCTCGTGATCGTTAATTATTTACGAATTGAGTTACAAACAGAGGGAGAGAGGGGAAAATCTGAGTATACAGCGCCAGGAAGGAAAGCCAGAAGTGAAGTCAGAGATCGTGGAGACGACAAATACGCTATCTCGAGTGAGGAGGATATACAAGTTCTTTGAGTTTTTTAAACATTGGGCTACCTAGTACTTTAGCTGCAAAAATACTTTCATATTAAGTGAAGGTATTCAAATGTTTTTAAATGGTTCCTTTTGAATTACCATTTTTTTCCATGAGTCGGAATATAATTTCGGGTAAGACATTACATTTTTATGTGGGAGAGTACCCTTTAGTCGTGATAACAAGTCTTGTTTTATTTTTCTCACTCCGATACTCTGCTCTCGGAGTGTAAAAAATTCAAAGTATTTTTCCAATTTGTTGGTTTCCCTTCGATACATTATCTACCAGTGCTTGACTTTTGCGCTAAACGTCCATAAATTTGTCTCAACAAATATTTTCTAGTTGTCGGGATGCTTGGATGCTTAGCCTCTCCGCTGGGTTTTTGCTCCTTCGGATCTATCGGCGATAGCTGGGCCGCATTAATGGCTTTTCAAATACGCATGACATCAATTTCGGGCAATTACCAAAGATTAATGGCAGCCAAAGTTGGGCACTTGGGGGTTTAATTATGATATGTGTGAGTTATGCTGTCCCGATAAGAATCGAACCTTCGCCTGACCGAAAAATTGGGAAATTAATTGAATATACTATCTGGTACTGACTGCAGTCGTCTTCGGGCAAGTTGTGAGTAAGTTTTTTCACTCGTGATTTATGACAGCCGATCGACATCCGGCCAGAATAAAATACTGTCCGCGAACACATGCAAATTAGTCACGTATTTCCTATTAGAGCGGCACATCAATTCCCCCTTGAAGCGACGGAACTGAGATGAGTCAAGACCTCAGGCAGGGCTCAAAAATTCTGGATCAGCATCACTAGGCGACAACATTTCGCCCTGTGCTATCACAACTTTTCTCCCAGTGTGTGTGCCGTCCAATTTGAAGAAGGCCCCTTTTTGGAGGGTTCACAAGTGCAACATTGGCCCGGCTGCTTGGGCGATGAGATGCGTCGGCACTGATTGTTGGTCTTATTAAAGGTGCAAACATGCCACCGTCGTTGAGACGAGTCTGGAGGTGGGCACAGGTGCTCCCCTGGTGTCGGGCACGATCAGAGGAGCACATCGGGTAGGTGCAAGCCAGGTCGCCGTCGCGTTCTGAGTTTGTTTTGTTGTTTGTTTGCCCGCCAGTCAGCAGGCCAGTGCCCGGGGTAGAAGAGGATGAGCGCTTAGGTGCGCTAAGAGGCAAAATTCTGTTTATTTAATTTCAAGTTACGCACAAAATGCGATTTGCCTACTAGTCTTGCAGGAAAGGATCGGATCCCTTCCGACTTTTCTACTTTCCGCTAGTCAGACTAGCCAGACTTAATCAAGGCAAACAAACCGGGATGCTGGACAGATCGGACCCGGATCCCGATCCGATCCGACCCAAGAGCAGCAGCAGCTTCTGTTAATGAAATGCAAACAGCTATGGGATTCGTGAAGAGGTCGCGCAAACAGCTTAAAAAATCATAAAGTCTGAAACTCTGAAACTCTGGCCCTGCCTTTTTCAGTCAATATTTACCCATGGATTTTCGAGTCTCTCGCTGTGCCTCCTCGAGTCAGGGTCCTTTTAGGACTCCCGGGGCGGAAATTGAAAGCGAATTCGGATTAGAATTCAGTAGCAGACGGTTATATATCTGTGTTGTCGGTACAAATGGCTTACAAATGGCTGTGTTTGCTCTGAAATCGTACACCTTTCGGGGCTGGTCACGCTTGGTTCCTGATCGGAAAGGCAGTTGAAAAAATTCTATATAAAATCCAAGTTCTCTTATGTTACTATACGTTAATATACAAACACATCCTAAATCTAGTGTCTACATAGTAACTGTAATTGTATACCATCATGAATTCTTTAATTCTTTAAAATTAAAATAATCCTAGGTATCAATAGTGCATAAAAGGAAAATAACATCGAAACAAATCATTCTGATCTCCCGCTTTTGGGAACCATACATCCCATAAAAAGCTCAATTAAAGTTGTCTATATGGCAAAATTATAATTCATAAATTCTGGGAAATTGCCGAATACAATGGCGCCCACTGTTTCGAGCAAATTACAAATGCAATCCAGAAAGAAATGTCGGTTTTAATGTTCACATGCTTGCGGGAGTTTGTCTTCTGCTGGTTCCTCCTTCCATGGAAATTTTTCAACACTTTTCAAAAGCTTTGCCGACGGCAATTAAAGTGGCCCATATTGCAGCTTAAGTTTTTTTCTGTACTTTAGTTGTTATAAATTATTAAAATATCATTAAAGTATATTCACAAAGCCACTGATGCGGGTAAATCCAATTACAGGAGCAATTAACGAATGTTAACTAAGTAGAACTAATTAAAAATAATATTTTTCGCTAAACAAAATGGACGGAGCGGAGAGCGTCAAGAAAAACAACATGTCAACGTGTATGAATGTGCCAGTGCAGTACAGCCAAGAATCTGGTGATTGAAAACCAATATAGTAAGAATGCAATTTTAAATAAATAGGATGAGCCATTAAAAATAAGTTAATTTGACTTCAAAGTAATAATAAAAGAAGCAGCAAAAAATATAAGTTTTAGTTTCTTGTTGCTTGTTAGGTATTTTTTCGTCAGGCACGTAAATGCTGTTTCACCCTATGAGATCCGGGATACAAAAAAAACTGAAATTCCATTCCGATCGAAGTAAATCCTTACCGAAAGTTTTTACTGTATGCTCCATATGCATATTTATTGACATTTTGTCACCCAAGAAAATATATTTCCATCTTATCAGCTCGCAAAACATATATGTATGCTATATACAGCGGCGACAGTGCTCTTCCTACTTGTCTGTCTGGTTGATAAGTTGCAACTAATAATTGCAATAAATAAAATACTTCGATTGACGCGGTGATTATTCAAAAAAAGACAGAGAACGCCGAGGGGAACACTTTTGATGTCAAAAGTCGAGAGGCAATGAACTTATTTGCCGCCTAATTGAATTTAACAAATTCAAACATCTCAAATTGATAAGACATCCGCTAAATGCGATCATAAAAATACATTGTATGATTTATATGGCGTTTGATTTGAAACGCATAGGCGAAATTTCAGCGAGCTCCAAACGATGACAATAATACTTATCGCGCCTAAAGAAAACAAGAAAAAGGCCAATTCGAATCTCTTTTTAATTAATAAGCGAGACGGCGGAGGCCGTCAATTAACACGTTTTCACACTAAGCGAAGCGTCCTACGAAAATGGACTATTAAATTGTATTAAATCGCAGAAAACTCTGAGTAATTGTCTGAATATTCGCAGCATTAACTGCAACCGAATAAAATACAGAACAAAATACAAATAAACGAGAAAATATCAAAATGGCTGCCAATTTGGATTTGTATTTTTAGTTTGTTCGGGTCCCAAATTGAATATAAATTTGGCATGAAATGATGTTTTTGATATTGAGGGCAATATTTCATGTGACTGTGGTTTTGGTGTTTGATTGGATCATCCGGATCAGGGGGGATTCGCCCCGAAAAGACATCAGCCAAATTCGACAAATGACTGAATACGAAAATTGAATACTCTTCAAAGGTACAATTAAATTCATTTGAATTATATGTATTAATGACATTCATATTTATTACAATAAAATAAGCAACAAGAATATTGGAAAGCAAATAATATAAAAATAAAAATTGTTTTATTTGAATGATTTACTTTAATAGTTTTCTGTGATATTTTTAAAGCAATATTAAATCTCTACACCTTAAAATATGCTTAAATATGTTAGGAATAGGTAATTATAATATAAGTAACCGAAGCATACACTACATTTTTGCAGGAATCTTATACTCAATATATTACAATAGTTTTAAAAATTATTTGAATATTTTTTAGGCGGAGTGGAGTAGATAACTATTACCTCCTTACTTTTCTTGAGGGTATGGAAGTGCATAGCAAATTGGATTTCCTTTTTTCATAACTATACAATGTGTGCGAGTGCATTTTCAACTGCTGCGTGGCTTGTTCCCATAAATCTTGGGGTCTTGGCAAGCGGTGGCTTCTTCTCCTACGGAAGACCAAAGACCGCAGAGCCAGCCGAAGCAGGTTGATTGACAGAGCGCCGTCGCTCTGTTGCTTTATTTTCTTAATTTTTCGCCTCTTGTTCTTGGCATTTTATGAAATTTATATATGCATTCGGTGGCATGCAGAAAAAATTAATTTAACAACTCAGTTGACTTGAGCTGAGGCTCAGCCGGCAGCGCATTGCGTATACGCCGTGTGGTCCGCCCCCTTCCACTGCACTGCACTGTGCTGACAATGCGACTATTTAGTTGGCCGCCGACTTATAAATAGTCCCCTTTTAAATACAGTTTTCATCTTGATGTTTTCTTCCCTTTTCTTTTCCTTTATTTTATACTATAAGTAACTACGAGAGGACAGCTTGTCGACAATTTTGCATTCGGAGCGTTTCACAATTTGCCGCACAATCGCATTTATTTATCAGTAAATTTCACAGAGTCGCCGTTCCGCGAGATCTTTCCTCCTCTTCGAAGACTCTTGGTGACCCGATGGCCATGCCATTTTCCCTGTTAATCTGCAGAGTTCAACCAAAGTGTTATCAACGGGAAAGAGTCGACGTCGTTGCTTGGAGTAGGAGTGCTATTTGTTTACTTAAGATCGATCGATGGATTGATTGCTTTTGGATTCCAGCTGCATAGTACACTAGATGGGCGATCTTTTGCTCAAGGATTGTTGTTAAGTTCTGTACTGCTAATTACAAAATTCCCAAAAAATGTAGTATTTCCGATACTCAATCAAGTGCAAGCCCTAGGATCCTTAAATTGTAAATGAATGCCATCAAAATAGGCGCCCTAGCTAGGGGGAATCAAAAGTACATAAAGCTAAATAGATTCCTGCGGCGTCAACAGCATTGTCTGTCAACAGAAATTAATGAGTCCATAAATCACGGCAGCCACCACAAAGATGCAGCAAAGGCGCACTTGCTGTGGCCGAGGACGGGGGCCAGGGCCAGCAGTTGAAGTCTAGGAAATATGACGGCCTTAGCTCCGATCTGGGGAATCCAAGCCCGAAAAGGGGTGTGCGACTCAAAGAAGATATGCCGCCGCAGTGACTTCAATTACGCGTACCAGGAATGCGCAGACAATGCGAGACCGCGTAGCCGAAATGTGGTCGCTGTCGATGGCCAGAGTTTCGATCTTTCCCGGGGAGAGAGAGATCCAACGCATCCGACCAATCATTGGCAATGTACTAGAACCGACAACTACTCCCAACTGCAGTTCGGGTTCGCGGGCAGTCGAGCAATGCGCCACGCCCGTCGCTGACAGACCCAACATGCATATACATAAGTCCAACCATGTGTTCGGTTCCCCAGTCCCCAGACCTCTCAAGTCCATTCCTGGGCAGGGATGTCGGCTAGAAAGAAGCTGGTATTGATGTATTCTAATCCAGAAGTGGCAAATTTCCATAGACTTTTTGCTTATATGTACTTAATATATTTCTATAGTTTTCAGAACTTTGAGTGCCGTGAATTACGTGTTTAATATCAAAGACAACCTAAAAATGAGTGAATAAGCACCAATAATATTGAGTAGGCAACATTTAATGCAATCCAAGGTCCGGGTATTAAAATCTAAAGGTTTTCCTCCAAATTTTTTGTTGATTTTTAAAGTTTTTTTTTTATTTAAATAAAGACTAAAATGTATTATTATGTTAAGAGATTTTGTTGTTCGAATTTAATATATTGTATGACCAATACGAAAATATGTTGTTATATTGGAAAGAAAATCCTAGGGCTATAAAAATAGCTGAAAATCGCTAAATCAACAACGCTGCAACGAATCTAGAATCTGGAACGGGGATGTGGAGCTGGAATCCCTATGTCGCAGTTCCGGTTTCGGGTCGGGTCGCCATCGCTCCCGTGGGACACGACAAAGACCATCAAGGGGTTAGGGGTTGGGCTAGGGGTTAACCCCAGATGTCGCTAGTCGGCTTATTGATGTACTCGCCATTCATTATCCCGGGAACGAACTAGCTCAAACACGTGCCCCCTCTAACGATTAGAAACGCATTAAGTGTATGGTAATGAGCTGAGTTTTATCCTCAAGTACAAGGAGCACACTTGTCAAATGTCAAAGATCGGCGGAGACATCCGTGGGGAGACATTCAAGAGAAAATAGGGTTTGCCTTGTCATAGGAGAGAACATGGTCTCCAAGACCAAAAAGTTCCTTATTCTTCGAGATATGCTATATTTTAATTAAAAAAATTTCATTATTTTAGTCGCTTAAAGCTCCCCTAAATACTTGGTTTAAATTCTTCCGAAATCTTGCAAAAGAAACCGAAAACTCAAATTATTATTACCAAAATGCGCTTAATGAAAGTTTCGCATCAGCTGGCGGGGAAGCGATTTAATTAAAGAACTCAGGGGAAACGACGCCACACAATCAAGCCGGTGCAGTGGAGCGTTCTCCCAAACCCGAGCCGCAATCGACGGTATCAGCGGAGGAAGCTGCTGGTCGGGCTTTTCTGCGTCTCTCCTTCTTCCAGTTCCAGCTCCTGAACACGTATATGTAGTACTATATATATATAGACTCTTCCATTAAGGCGTGTACACATTGACGCGACGTACTTCTCCGCGTGTCTGAAGTGTTTGCCATCATTTTGTGACCATCGTCGCCTGCGCCGACTTTTGTTTTACTGACCCTCCTTCCTCTTCCTCTCTGACTTTAGCATCTGGCTTTGGCTTTGGGCTTTTCATGTTCGGCTACCGAAGTAGATGGCCACCGGTAGCCTTTAGTCACGCATTTATGCATCTCGGGTCCAGCGGGCTCTGGTGTCTGGACCTGCATCCCGCCGTCTGAGTCTATGTCTTTTCCGACGTCTGCGGCCGGGACAAACAATGCCGGCGAACAAACAGAATGTCAAAACATCGAAAGCAAGTCATTAATGGACCAAAGTGCAGACCTCCTAGCAGATATCTTCAGTTTTACCGTTTCGATATCCACCCAGTGGAAACAAAATAATATACTTTATTCGCAAGCTGAATATTGTTTTGATACATATGTGTACATAGGTATCAGAAATGCAAATGTTGAGAGCAATATTAAAAAATAAGAAAGCTAGAGTGGAGAAGGACTTAAACCAAAAACTAATCATTAATACCATGACAGAATACTTTAAATTATCTTTAAACAATTTAAGACTTCGAAATTGCAGAAATAAATTCTTGAATTACCGACAAATAGCACAAAACAAACAGACTGAATTTTTGCCAAAAACCATCTCATTATGTAGATATATTACTTAAATGCCAGACTCGAGACCACTTAAATAATTGAAGAAATTATGTCACTCAACGGCCCTAAGTCTCCGTTGTACCATTATTTCCAAAGATGATCGATCCAACCAGTTGGAAATTGGTAAAAGTAAATCGACGCATGCCAAATTATTCAATTGCGCTGATGTTGGTCAACAGGCACTGGAAAGCAAATCTTAGCACATTCGATTTTCGGCCATAGGAAGACGTGGCTGCCACGGCATTTTTGTTTTTGCCCCAAAGCACATGGACAAACAGAGACACGCACACTTGGAGCCAAGAGTGAAGACCGCACGACAAAGGCACAAACATTACAACGGTCATTAGTTAAATTAGGAGGCATGGGTCCCGGACCCCGCTTAGAGATTGCTGGTTGGCTTGGGGTTTGGATTCGGGTTCGGGTTACGGATGTCGGCGACATCATCGAAAGCCAGCAGCAGCATCTTCGGCAAACAAGTGCCGCGGCTACCGCGAGGCTGCCGATCAAGCGCAAAGCGACGGCAGCCTTTTGAAACGAAAATCATAAGCAAACACCGGCTTCTTGCCTTTTGGCCTGGCCAATAGAAACAACAACAACTAAATATAAAAAAAATAAGCTGTGCAATCGATCGATTGCCACACAGCTCGGGCATCGATCCATCAGGATTTGTATTGGAGTGTACGATCTGTTGGCAAAACACTTGAAATTTGGAAACAGGAAAGCCCTGTGGTTAGTATTATTAATTCTTGAACTCAATAAATAACAATTCCTGTATTTTGTTAAAATATAACGGAAGTAAATGGTGGATATTTAAACAGTAGACTACTATGAACGTTCTGTTTATACTTAAATATTTGACAATAGCTAAAGGAGTCCAAAAGGTAGTTTCCTAAGCCCTAAAATTGTCAATGAAATTAATAAATAAATGGAATAGATTATGTTTTATTTTTCATAACAAATATTCAAACAAAATTTGGGAAACAGGAAAGCCCTGTGGTTAGTATTATTAATTCTTGAACTCAATAAATAACAATTCCTGTTTTTTGTTAAAATATAACGGAAGTAAATGGTGGATATTTAAACAGTAGACTACTATGAACGTTCTGTTTATACTTAAATATTTGACAATAGCTAAAGGAGTCCAAAAGGTAAAATTGTCAATGAAATTAATAAATAAATGGAATAGATTATGTTTTATTTTTCATAACAAATTAAGCATTCAGAGAGTAGTCCTGAGTAAATGGTGCTGCAAGAGACCCTTTGTTTGCTTTGTACTTTATTTTGTTTTCAAATTTAACTATTCAGCAATAGTTATTAACAGTTGTTTTAGGCTTCTTTAATCTTTTATTTAATTCAAATTTTCAATACAAGTAAAACTATTTCAGAGCTTAGATGCCGTCGGCACCTAGCAATTAGGTATATATCGGGAATTCTGGGGAGTCAGGGATAGTGATATGGGATGCCTGATCCTACCTGGGTCCATATCGGCCGTTGACAGTTGATTGAAAAACTCCAGAATTGCAATTGTCGCACTTTCCGTACGATCTTCTTGCTGGCTCCGCCGAGAAACTTTCTCTGGTTGAATTCGCTGGAATCGGAGCCGGATCGCTGGCTGCTGGCGGCGGTTGCCTAGTCGTTAACTTTTCGCACTTGGCTATAATGTGAGTTTCAATTAAGGCATGAAATTTGTATACAAATTGGCGCCAGTTGTGCGGTGGCTGCGATGCCGTGAACCAAAACTGAGATCTGATTAGCACATTTTCGGGCCAAAACGCTCGCTGACTGGACCGCTCGACTAGGCTGGCTCGAAAATTATCACGCACTTATCACACCTTATTGGGGAAGCGGGAACTAACCGCACACACTTTATGACACTGCGATATGGGGTTTGCTATGCTCCGATTTGTACCCTGTAGGTTTCTTCGCTCTTTGGTTATCCAGACGACCGACCACCCGTGAGATCGATTATTCCGTGCGCGCACTTATTGATCTTGGTTCGGTTCCGTCCGGTTCGCAACGGATCAGTTCGGATCGGATTGGGAATCTCTGGCGCGCTCTCCAAAGAACGATCGTTGCTGCTCGGAACCCGTGTCTGCTGCGACTAACGCCGACTCCGCCGAGCAATTTCCCAGCATCCTCAAGATCTCTTGCTCTCTCTTTCTGACAGTGCCTCCCTCTCTCTCGCCCTCTCTTTCTCTAGCACAGCCTCTCTCTCGCTCTAAATCTTTACACACACTTTTACGAGGGAGGGCGGTCGATCGCTTGTATTAGTTGCTTTAATGGCGATGCTCGAAATAAGAAAAATGAAGAATGCTGTGGGCGTACAGGAGCGCCTGCAGGGTCTCGAAGGTGGGGCTAATTATAAATTTTGAAAAATATTATACATATTTATTTAAACTGAACATGTCTGCTAAGATTCTACATTAATATCTAAAGGATTTTTATTGCTGTAATTTCCTTTAAATAATAATTTTACTCATAGTCAATTTAATTCTTTTTTAATTAATTTAAATTGTACATTTCAGGCAAAGCGTGAAAGGGGTAACAAGGATGATATAGAAATTTAAGTAAAATAGAGAACTAGTAGAGCTCCAGCTAGTGGAAAAAGTGAAAAAGTTTTCCCACTATCTGCAACCCTATAAGTTCGCTAGACTTTTATGGGAATGCATAAGGCCCTTTGCTACACCTGCTGCCGCCCCTGGGTGCCTGTGGAACCAAATCTCTCTCGGGGCACCCGAATCAGACGGAGGGAGTAGGACTCACAAACACACTGATGTGCGGGCCGAGTGAGTGAGCACACGCAACCGGGCGGAGTTAATTTCTGAATGCTTGAATGGCCAATCTGAAGCAAGTAAGCGTATCCGTAGCGTTACGCAGGGTGAGCGAGCGATGTCATGACTTTTTAGTGTCACACACATGCGACTTCGCAGCTTGGAGGGGGCGGGGCTGTGGGAATTCTGGGTGGATCGCGTGCATCTATTTTTGGTTCATTAGGAAAGTCATATTGCTAATAAAGCGGTGAAGACGACACAGTGATGGTGGTGGTGGTAGCCCGAGCCCGTCGTGCGCAGCCAATGCGGCAACACGGCGTATGCGCGATGGGGATGCCAACTCTCGCTGAGGCGTTGCGTCTTGCTTGGTTAGAGTTAATTATAAGAAATGCCTGTCTTCATCTGATTGTCACCGATTCTAAAAATCGTCATTTAATGATAGATGCCAATTTTCGTTGTCATTCCCTCATTAAAATGGGCTGAAAACTCAACTCTTGCTTGCTGATTTCTGCTTTCAGTCGCCGGTGAGTGTGCATACACACTCACACACACCAGTGCGCGTTGGACACACCTCCTTGAGTTGGCTTACGCTCACCTGCTCATACCTTTTGTTGCGAATCCAATTGGCTTCTCTTCCTCTGGCTCGGAGCGAGAGCGCCTCTATCTTCGCTCTCCGCTCTTTCTCTGGCTGAATTCGTTCGGATTTCAGGTATGACGTTCGCCATTCTGCAAATTTTCCTTTGTTTTTCATTCATTAAAATGATTAGATTTAATAGATATCCTGCTTTTTTTGTTCTATTAATAATATTTGTTCTTATTTAGTTAATTTTTTGTTCCTATCCTGATATTTGAATGTAATATGTGAATATGTGATATGTGAACATAAACCATATGTTTACCCAAAACCTACATAAAATAATTTTGACTCAAGATTTTTGGAGGTAATGCCACCTTTGGTAGCAACCTTTGCCCTTCCTTAGAAGTAAATTTTACTTTGCCTTTCGCTTGAAGTAGTTTAAAACTATTTCCAAAGTTACAAAGTTACTTACAACCTTTTCTTTGCCCACACGAAACTATTTATTTTATTATTATTATTTGTATAATTATCTTCAGAATGCTCTTCGAGAATTTTAAATGAATATTTTGATTTAATAAATGTATTGGCATATCAAAGTTTAAAGTTATTGGTTAGTTAGCTTTGTGGTATGCATTTTTACGAGATTAATAAATCGGCATATTGGTCTTAGATATTCTGTTAAATTAGTTTACTTGTAACCCGGATTTTTAGTGCCGATCAATAGTATATATGGTTTTAGAGTGGGAAATGATTCCTTCACAGCGTATTAAGTTGCCAACTAAAATAATAATAATATTCAATAATGTAATATAAATGAGAACTCGTTTAAAATATAATATATTGCCCACCTAGAAGAAGAGAAACTACATTTTTGTCATCGTGGTTGATTTTATATCTACATAAATGAAAAGAATTTCTCTATTTTACAATCCCACGAATATCTGGTTATTTATGCCATATGCTGCGACCTGAACCTCTGATGGATCTACTCACAAAATAATTAAACACATGCGAAAGCTAAGTATTCTTCCCCGGCGGCCGAAGCTTTTAGAGTGATGGCTGAGTTACGGGGGGGCCAAGGCCAAGGGGGAAGACGATGACAAAATTGTCTCCGCGTTTAACAAATTGGGTGACAGGCTTTGAAGTTGCCGGCGAGCGGTGACAAATGACAGGCATAACAAATGAACACTGTGCGCTCTCCGCCTTCTCTCTTCTCCTGTTGCTCTGACTTATTTTATTTTTCCACAGCTCCTTCCTCGTATTTTCCTGTGTGTGAAGTAAGAGTGAGAGTAGTCGAAGCGGAATATACCGGGGCACTTGAGAAAACAAAGGAGCCAACAACAAGGACTGTTGGAGTGGAAAGGGAGAAGTCCGAGGGCCAGGAGCAGGAGCATCAAATGTCATAAAGTGGCAAATGCGCTATAAAATTGACACATCCAGGGCAGAGACGGTTAACTTTCTTACATAAGATGACGCCAGATGGGTGTGAACTCTACACTAAGAAAAACACAATGGACAACATGTAAAAAAATAGAGATCTTAAGTAGCCTCGGATATACAGTATTTTCAGTAGAAAGCCATCACCTCCCACACTCAGGGTGGTTACATAAACCGTTAAGAATTCTACTGCAGGGATAAATATGTATTGCGATAACACTGGAACAAATTAAATATATGTATACAACATTCAATACATCACATATTTGGATATTGCCTAACAATGACCAACATATAGTAACACTTAAGTGTAGTAGTGTGGCAATTGACCATGTTGCACTACTTATTTCACCACCTACGAACTAGTGCGCAGTTCTACTAGGTTAGGTCACTTAATAATAAATTAGTACGGGATTTGTATAAAGAGTATTGAGATACCTATATGGAATAAACTTTTCATTTTGCCACAATCGGTTGACGTATAATATTAGTGTAAATAGTGAGGGGTTCTATCGAATCGACCCGACTAGTCTTAGCAATAAAAAGTAGAAGTTTCCTAAACCTATGAAATAAACAATTGTTCTCAATATTTATATATAATAATTTATATTATATAATTTAAAAACCACTCCATAAAATCAAAGTATGTAAATTACATTTAGTTCACAGGTTTTCCCCCAGTGCACGACCGTTGGAGTAGGCGGAAGCGTCAAATTGTCTACGGCAGCGGCGACACCAGCACTCCCGGAAAAAACAGTCGGCCATCGATCTTGGATGATCTCGTCGACACGTGATTATGCGATCTACTTGAGTCCTGGCGAACCCTCCAAAGGCGGACGCTGGGCGCTACATAAAACGGATCGACGCAACTGCAGTTAAGTATGAGTTATTGGTGTAAGCGAAACCCGGCTCACTTGAGAGGCAACATACCGCAACCGAGTGACCCGGAGAGATGTCACCTGATCCCGCACGTTCGCACTTGCCTACCCGTAATCCCATCCAGTTCCTTTCTTAACAATATGAAGATGTTGCCTGACCAACCCCCGAAAATTCCCATGGACCCGGACATGGACATGTGTTTCTGGTTTGCTGGGGCTTCGGTTTCCCGGCGCATCGTTCACGGGTCCGGGCTCTGTTACGGCCTATAAATCGCGCGATGCCGTTGCCTATGCCGATTCTATATATTACGGCATTCCTCCCAGTTCTCCGGCAAAGCGTGCAATCTGTTTTTGTTTGTTTACGCCGGCAGAATCCCTCTTTTTGGATGCAGCCATGGATGCAAAACTATATGAAAATAATGGGAATTTCAGATCCGCTGATGAATATAATAAAACTTTGTTTTCAATATTAAATTGTCTTGCATTTTTCATCTAAATGCAAATAAGATTCAACTAGATATTTGTGATTTATGATGGTTCCCAGCTATTTCAGGTATAAATTGGGCTCAGCTCCTAAACTCTTCCCTAAACTCATTTTAACCAGAATTCGCAAATACGAAATCAAAAAGAAAAATAGCCTTTACTTTTTGTTGCCTCGAAAGACAAAACTCTGTTTGCGCTTGGCGATCGTTTCTTTTTTTTGGAGGTTCGGTTCCATTAACGTCTGTAGAAATCCTCGGCTATTTGGTGATGGCTTTTTTGTGAATTATCCGGCGGGTGCTAATTAAAAACCTTCTTCGGCCAAGGCAAGGAGCGAGGTGGCCATAAAGAGCAGCGGTGGCAGGGCTTTGTGGTTGCCAACAATAATATAATTAAAAGCAAATAAATAAACAGATTTGTTCAACGACTAATTGAAGCTCAAATAAATCAAAATCTAACTGATAGTGCGACGGGGACCACCCAGAGTGCCGCCGAGCTCCGTATTCGTGCCTCCGGGAGTGCCCAAAAAGTTGAGTTGTAATCGAAGTGTTAATAGGCCAAACTGGTTTCGATGGGCCAGCAGCACCTCAGAAGAGTCGGAAAACCGACCGAAGGTTTGGCTTCACCCGCCACTTGTCAATCCCAGCGACAATCTGATGAAATCCTCTTCTGAAAGTTGCCCAGATTTGCCGACAGCCCCCATTTCGGAGGTGGGCATACAGTTTGGGTGGCGGGAGGAGCGCGAGCTCACGGGAGAATGGGAGATGGAGTTGGGGACGTGGACGGAGATGGAGACAATGTTGGGGACACAAGCGGCAGCTAGATCGCTTCATGCTCGTTGCACTTGAACGCTTCAACGGCATTCTGATTTGTGGCTGCGGCTGCTGTGCGGACCGCGAACCGGGATCCCAAGCCGATCTGATCCGATCCGATCCGGACCAGGACGTGGCCATATTTCACGTGAGGAGCATCGCATCTAACGAGTGAGGGGCTGCCGTCGCGAAGACCGATTGTGCGATACCCTGGTTATTGTTTCAACTCCGATTATAAAACTGGATACGGAAGATAGGTTAGACCAGGATTTTTTTAATTTCTAAAATTTCCTTGCTACAGGTCATGCTTGTGTTTTTTTATTTCCTTAATATATTTACATATGAATGTATTTTATACTTTGAGTGGTCGATCATACCTTTTAACATAACTAAAGTACCCTGTATGGTAAGACAACCAGAAAATCCTAGAACAAGGCACAACGGGAGGAAAGGTGAAAGTTGGTCTCTATTGGGGATCCCCCTGATTGGCTTGGTAATCAGCTCGATCGACCCTGTCAGCTTTCCTGCTCTCCGTTCTAAATCAAAGGCCGCCGCCTGTCGCTGCTTATGACTAGGGATTTCCAAAATGGCGTCCCGGCCGTTTCCGCATCGCCTTGATACCGCCTTGATGCAGCAGCGCTGATAGACGCGCTTTAAATGCATAAAATTGCCGACTATAAATAACATTTAATGAAACACATTTTTCGATTCCCGATTCTACACGCATCCGCTCCCGAACCCCTTTTTTCCCCTCCCAACACCCAGCTCGTCAGCATATTGTTTTTGGCAAAAGCAAAGAACTGCACAGCAGAGAAGGAGCAGCGTTTAGCCCGGCATCTTCTATGCTTCTTGAGTTATTATTGTAATTTGGCTGCGGGCAGTCGAGTGGAACGCCTCCGCCGTTGCAGTTACTCCGACAGATCCCGGTTCCCGAGGACCGAATGGGATGTCTATGGCCATGACTATAGCTCCCCGATCTCCGCCACCGCAGTGGCATTTTGTGTTCATTTAAATTTTTCACAGTCTATGAAATATAATAAGTTTGCGACATGTGCGTCGCCAAGCCACAATTAGCCTGTCCCGCAGGAACTTTAATTAAAACCCAAAGTTCTAGCTTCTGACTGTTTATTGAGACGGCTACAATGTCTCTCTCCACAACACAACTCTGGCAGAGATCGTTGTGGTAGCTTCGATCAGTAGTTCCGCCTACGCAGAACTGTGATGAGTTCGGAAATGTGTTAACGGTAAACCTCGAGTTCGCCTCCATTTTATGCGTTTCGTTTCGCGCGCACATCTCAGGGCTCAAATGGGCCGTAACGGTATAATGGCAAACCAACACAGCACACAACAACACAGAACAGAAACAGGACCGGAGAGACTGCGGCTTTCCCGTTTCTCTCCAACGGTGGGTGTGTGCGGTACAGTACGTATTGAAAGTGTAATACAAAAATAAAATTAAGTAGGATTAAAGTTTGGACAGTAAGATCTCCTAAGCTGAATGTCCAATACAAAAAATGCAGGTAATGCAAATTTACATGACAATTAATTTATAATAGTGGAATGCTGCAGGCAAAACGTGGAAGATTTAAATTAATCGGGGTTAATCCCGAGTCTGGCACTCTTTACAAAAATATTAAAAAACATAAAAGACATCTATTGATATATTTCTTGATTGATATGAAAAAATGTTTACAACCATCATCTCAATACCCACCGCAAGTTTCTAGTAACTAATTCATATATGGAAATATATATAAAATATATAAATTAACATGAAATCACAAAATTGGGACGCACTGCCCTTGTGCGCCTGTGTGTGGAAATTACAAGTGAAAATTCATAAAGCAACGGATGTTTTCTTAATTTTGAATGCTTTAGTTTTATTTAAGTGTTTATGGAGAAATAACTAATGAAAAATGCCTTGAATTGCATATACACATATTTCGAGGCATCCAGTCCCCCGCTATCCGTACTCAGTTCTCGGATATTAATAAACAGAGGCAGCGTGCATGGGCCTGTGCTTGTGTTAAAGCGCAACATGATTCGCTCGATTTAAAATGCATTTCCATGCCAATGGCAACGCGCCGAGTTGCCGCCCTTTGATTTATAAAACAGGCCCGTTGCCTTAGCCGGTTCCTCGGTCTCTCTCTCTGCCGCATCCCAGATTCTCTGCTCCATGCCACCAGTTGTTTACTTAATGTCAATGCAATTAAGGGAAGAAATAATTTTGGGCAAATGTCTCATAGCCAGCGACCATGCAATAAAAGAAAGAAGCAGTCTCTGTACTGTACAGCCAGGTTCTTATATTTCCACGATTTAAATGCTCTTGCGAATGTTTGGTTTACACATTGAGTAACTTAGCTAGACTAACACAAAACATCAAGCCAGGTTGCGGGTGGTGTGGGTGTTCTGTGTTGGCCAGGTATCCAGGGCAAAAGCTCTGTAAGAGGAAGTGAGATTAGTTAGAATATGTTGTTAATTGGAACTCCGGCAAGAATAGTCGAAAGTGCTTCCTAAAACTCGCTTTAACTAAAACAATGTGAATTTTTCAAGAACTAATTGAACATTTTACACTGCATGCATTGTACACCTATGTGTGGATGAGTATTTCTCGAATCTGTCTCTCATCGGAATTAAAACTTTAAATTTAAAATGTAAGAAGTTGCAGAAATGTTGCATAAACCAATTCTTAGGAATGAGCACAAAGTATACGAAACTTTAGCTATCTTTTCCGTTTCTCCTGATTACTTACACAATAAAAACATAGAAATATAAGGCGACGACTACACTGCAAAAACATATGTGGGGCCGGGGGGCTGAATCACGGATCTTGCTGGTTTTAGTGGCTTAGCTTAGCTTAGGGATTTTTGGGGCACTCCTTAATCGTCCTTCTTGGGCACGCTCAGATCGTAGAAGAGCTTGCCCATACCTCCGATGCCCACCAAAGCGAGCGCCATGGTGATGCGGTACAGCACCTGGTCCACGGCGGAGCCCTTGAGGAACACGGGCTTGCCGTCCTTCTTCTGGAAGTGCTCCTGAACCTTGCGGATCTCGAAATAGCCCTTCTCGATCTGCTCCTTGGGCACGGCGGCGGAGCGGCGTCCAGCGGTGGTGGCGAAGCTGCGGACAACGGCCTGAAGGAAGACCAAAATTTGCGGTTAGTTCATGGGCTCCAGCGGACCTTACGTAATTGCATGCGGGAAGGGCGGTTGTGCCAGCCATGCCAGCAATGATCCATTCTTTCCAGTACTTGCAACACGCTTGAACTTATCCTTAAACTTACTCTCGACAAGTTCATCATGTTGCTATGGTTTATTTTTAAAAATTAGCAAAACGCAAGTAGTTTTTCTGGGCGAAAAATCGGTGCCTCGATTATGACAGCTGTTTGATGTCTTGGAGAAGGAGTGCTGCCAGATCGTCGCGATAATGCAGCCCTGTTTAGGAACAGTAAAAAATTTAAGTTCACAAATAAAATACATTTTTAAAGGTATTCTAAATATATAAAACGGATAAGATTAATTTGCGCATTTTTATTAATTTTGAAAGTAGAAGTGATAATTTTAAGTAATCGAGCTGCCAGATGGTGTGGAAATTTTATCCCTGGCAGTAACAACCTTATATACATATAAAATATAAACTATTAAACAAAAAATATACCTTTGCTAAGTTTGAATTACTCATTGTAATAGATTTTCTTATTTTTTCATTAATCGATACTGACTGTAATATCACCAGTAATATTTTGCAGTGCTGCCAGACTATTCGATAAAAATATTTACAATAAACAAAAATTAAAGCAGCTGCAAAATTGACAACTAAATATTAACTTCATAGGAATAAATACATACTACTGCAGCCATGGGCTTCCTCACAGTATTAAAAAAGATGCGCCAGAAGGAGAAGGAGATGCGCATATTGTTGTTGTGAGTATATATAAACATACATACATATATCCAAGAAGAAATATAATGAATCATTTTTAGAGGCCTGGATAATGCCGGCAAGACGACGATCCTCAAGCGCTTTAACGGCGAACCTATAGACACAATCTCGCCCACGCTGGGGTTCAACATAAAAACCCTAGAGCACAACGGGTACACCCTGAACATGTGGGATGTGGGTGGACAGAAATCCCTGCGGTCGTACTGGAGGAACTACTTTGAATGCACCGACGGTCTGGTGTGGGTGGTGGACAGTGCGGACCGCATGCGCCTGGAGTCCTGCGGCCAGGAGCTGCAGATCCTGTTGCAGGAAGAGCGTCTGGCGGGCGCCACCCTCCTGGTGCTGTGCAACAAACAGGACCTTCCCGGCGCCCTCACCTCGAATGAAATCAAAGAGGTACGCAGCGGCAATTACTTAGACAAGTTCATAAATTTAATCATAACGTTCTTTAAAGATACTACATCTGGATGAGATCACCACGCACCACTGGCTGGTGGCCGGAGTTAGCGCGGTGACCGGTGAGAAACTGCTTAGCTCCATGGACTGGCTTATCGACGACATAGCCAAACGAATATTCACTTTGGACTAAATAAAGCCTCCTACTTTTCTACTAAATACATTTTGTACAGCTTCTCCTCCTGCTCGTTGTCGAACTCCGGCTTGAAGTTCACCCTGTGTATGCTTTGGAATCCCTCATCTAGGGCCGGTTCCTGGTACCTTTTCTTCATCATGTTAAAGACCATGTCATTGATCTTCGAATGGTTTGCTCCCGACAACTCGCGAAATGCTATATTGTGCTTGACCTGTGCTACAGAGAGGTTCATCACCAGGCAACGGCAAGGGACCTTCAGGCCACTGGCTATGGACAGGAATTTCTTGCGGGAAACCGCGTCCACATTGGTGTTGTCGACCACGCAGGAAACTCCGCACTCTAGGTATCCCTGACAGGCACTAAGGCACTTTTGGACGTTGCCAAGCGTGTCTGCATTGACAATTTTGTAGCCACGAGACTGGAGGAAGGCGCTGCAGATGTGACTCTTGCCAGAACCGGGCAAGCCAACCATAATTATCATCTCGCAGGGATGGCCCTCGAAGCTGATATCGTCGGGATCGAAAAGGGCTACCTCGTCTTGAACGCAGGTGGGGTCGAAGTCCGGCTTGTTCCACTGCTCCACTCGGCGTCCCAAGAAATGTACCTCCGGCGTATAAAAGGAGAGTCCAATGTTGGTGGCGAAGAGTCTGTCGGCCAGCGAGTGGTCCTTACGCTGCTTGGTGGCCCCCTTCCCCGTCTCTGGTCTGCCAGCCGCATCGCCCACGAAGAAACTGCGGTCCTTCTGTATCTCAACTCCCTCGTTCATTTCTTGCCTCAAGTGCTCCCACATGCCGGGCAGCGGCTTGCGGTAGTAGCCATCGCCAATGGCGATGAACACCTGGACGGGGACGCCCAATTTAGCCACTATATGCTTGATTTTAACCTTGAAGTCATCTAGATTGATCTTTCCCTTGGCAATCCCGCCTTGGTTGGTGAAAAAGCAAATCTTGAAGCCATCCTTGTGAAGGCTCTTCAGTTTATCCGCAACTTCCGGGAAAATAATCTGCCAATCTTCGGTGTTCTTAGGGAAAACGTATCCCGATTTGGTTTTGATGATCGTGCCATCCATGTCGTACCCGGCGATCTTTTCAGAGGCAGTCACGCCAGCGCTGGTATACATTACCAACTTGCCGTTAGCTGCCGAGTCCCACCTTTCTGTATCGGTTGCAATCGCTGGCGTTGGAGGCGACGAATGTGCTTCCTCCTTGTCATCCGTTGGCGGGGGATTGAAGACGACCTCGAAGGGGTGTCGCCCGTAGACAATCTCTACCAGGTCTCCGTGTTTTAGCTCACATTCCGAGTGCTGCATAACCATCACTCCATTGACACCGCACGGATTCACCCCAAGCACTTTCAAGGTGACGCCGCAGAGCTTCAGATCCACCTCGAGCTGTAATTGGCGCTTGGAGCACTTGTTGTCTCTGATTCCAGTCTCCCGGCTTCGCCCCACGAAATTCTCCCCGGATGATAGGTGGATGGTCTGGTGCTCGGGTTCTATGGGTTTAAGCGTGCAGACTCGCGCCGCGTCCTTGCCCGCTCTCCCCAGGGAGCGGTTCAGGAATTTAGCCACTGACATGATGTAAATATTGACAAATGCACCGTTTCTTGGAGTGGGTATTAGGGATGGGTAGTAGAGCTGCAAATAAATCGATTTTCAGTGAATCTATTTTTTTTAATTTTATAAATTTATCGATTTAAATCGATTAAGATCAAAAATTCGTTTCAT
Source organism: Drosophila bocqueti (assembly GCA_018151655.1). Lineage (NCBI taxonomy): Eukaryota > Metazoa > Arthropoda > Insecta > Diptera > Drosophilidae > Drosophila > Drosophila bocqueti. Next base: position 253,655 of record JAECXF010000020.1, read on the forward strand.
ACAAAATATATGTGTATCAGGCTTGTATATTCAACAAATAGTTTAAATTCAATAGTTATTTACATTTTATCTATTGATATTTGTTTTATAAGGCATCGAAAATATATTTGAAACCTATATGTACACATGTACACATATAAAAAAATGTTTAAATTTTAATTGTTTTACTAGTATATTACAGATATTAAATTATATAAATATATAAATACTACATATTAAAAAATAAAAATTTAATTGTAGGGCTAAAAAATATGGGACAAAATCATCAAACTACATAAAGAACCTGAGGTCCGTCATTGGTATTCTATTTTAAATATTAAGCAGATGCAGCCGCGTTTAGTCAGAGTGTTTCTTGTATTTATTTATTTATGAATACACAATTTTTTTTTAATTTCAGTCAAATGGCATTTTTTTACATTTATTAATATATTATTTGACTGTTCAAAAACAACATTGAAGTGATGGATTTCGGAGCTGGCTTTGAGTTATAAGTAAAGTAAAGTTGCCATTTCAGAAGCTCACAACATTTAATTTGCTGCTGTTAGGAAAATAGAAAACACGTATAGATGCAGAAAAACTGGTTATTGTTGCGCGTAAGTAATCTCGCTAAAAGTTATTTTTAAATACACTTATTAACTCCCAAAAATAGCCACTGCTTCGTGGTGTCAGCAGTGGGTTTTACACTGGACCCCACTTCTTCCGCCCCTCGGTGGCCCTTATGCACGCCGCTGCAGCTCCAAAGAGGCAACCGGGCAAGATAACCCCGAAAATGGAGAAGTTGAGGAAGAAGTTCCAGGAGAACAACGATAAACCCATTTTTCTGAAGGGCGGCATGATGGACAACATTATTTACAGAGTAACATGGGTTCTGTGTTTCCTTGGATTGGCAGGGGACTTACACTTGTGGTTTGGCTATATCCTAGCCTAAAACCGCAGCATTCAAACACATTGTTCGATCTTAGCCCTAATATTGTTAATCGATTCTGAGAATACGGCAATTCAATTAAAGGATCTTATAGAAGGATAAGTTTCAATTTCATACTCCCTCTTGGTTCGAGTCTGCGCATTTTGGCATACATATGTTTAAAACCTATGGAATAAACCAATAAAAACAATATTTTTAGTAGTGTAGCTAGTTTTAATAGGCTATTTAACAGCTACAGGAGTACAGCCTTTATCATTTGATACACAATATTTGCTTAGCCAACGAAATCGCATGATTTGAGTTTACTCTTCAAAGTTTGGTGCTGCACTCTTCGTCTTCGAGTAATCCCTCACTGGCGAATAAAACTTGTATTGCTTGTCCTTGTACTCCTGCCAGGGCTCGGGGTTTGAGGAGCGGTTCCAGGTTACATCCGGATTACGAGTGGCCAGGCGGGCCATGTAGTAAACGGCTCCAATAGCTCCGGCTCCAACGCACACGTAGAGGGGAATCAAGGCCGGATTCTTCTTGAGACTCTGGAGACCAAGACCTTGCATTTTTATGCTTGAAAGATTGGCAAATTCAACAGCAGAAAATTTTAACTTGGCGATATTACATAAAAAGAAATAAGTGTGGCTGTTATCGCATAGCAAAAAAATCCTGCTGATGCGCTGGCACCGGTATATTTTCTAATAATCGGTGCCGCCACACTGTTTTCCAGTTCATCGATTTAGCAGTATGGCAACTCTCTCTTTTGGAATCTTCCTTGTGGCACGCGCGTGCTTTTTGATCATTTAATTAAAACAAAGATAAGGTACAAACGTAGAAATCGGGTCAAGTCTTAACCCGTTATTCAAGAAAAACAAATACAAGTGAAAAACCCGGAAAATTCTCTGCAGATCAGTGATTTTCGCAGTTTAAAGTATAATACGCAATTTCTTAGAAAAGTTCCGTTAGTCCGCCATTTTTTTGTTCGACTTCTCGTTCATTTCTTCGGCGGCGTCTGTAAAGAGCTTAATTTTCAACTCACGATTTCGACGCAATGGCTAAATTGTGCGTGATATGCGGGAAATCGGCTGGACTTATGTGCCAGCGATGCGGGGAATCGTATTGCAGCGCAGTTTGCCAGACCAAGGATTGGCAGAGGCACAAGTACTTCTGTATCATTATGCCGTAAGTACACACACACAGACAAGTCATTGCAAAGTTCCAAGCGCATAGCAACGTCGCACACTCAATGCATAGAACAATAAATAGAATGTTTTACTTCTTGATGAAAAGCCGTGACTGACCGAAATATTAATTTTCAGTCCCTTGGTGGCCTATAAGGACATCCAAACCCCATTGTCGGAGAGGCAGGCCAACACGCCAACCGAAGCTGCTACTACTGCTAAAGCCGAGGCTCCAGCTAGTATGGCTCCTTCTACGCCGGACGGCACTGTTGGATTGACTGCTTTGCAGCCCCATAAGGCGAAGGAACAATTCTCCACAAACTGGCGCGAGCCCCAGCTGCCAGTCGGCGACGAATTTTTCGAGTGCCGTGTAACCTCCATGGAAAAGGAGGGTCCCATTTGGGTTTTGCACGTCGCCAATGTGGAGAGCTTGGAGCGAATGCAGAAGAACATTGAGCTCCTGCTCCAGCGCGGCAAGCTGACCGTAGCCGAGAACATTCAGCCGGACTCTCTGGTTGCCATCAGAGCCAACAACAAGGTTCACCGCGGTCAGGTTCTAAGCGTTGACATCGCCACCAAGGAGGCCGAAATCCGTTTGATTGACTATGGATCCGTGGTCACCATTCCCCTTCGGGATATCTATTCCACAGTTTCGAAGATGGCCGAGCGCAAGGCCTATGCCTTCCGTGTGAAACTGCCTACGAATACGGGCGTGCAAGTCAACAAGAAACTATCGCTCCGACTGTTGGGAACTCTCACCCACGAGGGCATTTACGAGGTGCAGCTGAAGCCCAAGATGACTATACCATTGGGGCTGCCCGTGAAGATGCTAGAAACCAATCCGGAGGTCAAGGTGATTCGGGTATTTGGCCGCAATGCACAGCAGGACAAGGTGAAGAAAGTAGCCCTGCTGCAGATCAATGTATTGGATCACATCAACAAAGACTTGAATGATTGCCTGGGGGCCAAGTTGGCCCAGCCCTTCTCCGGTCCCTTTCCGGAGGGGAAGTCTAACTTTCATATGGCCGCTCGCTCGTCGAACGGAAGCTTCCGGCGAGTATTTGTGCTGGACCACATTGAGGAACCCACTCCCAAGTTCCTGGTTTACGAGATGGACCACGGATGTGTCTCCATTACCACCGAATTGACTCGCATTCCCAGCGAACTCTTAGGTCTGCCCCTAAGAGTTTTTGCCGTTCAGCTGGGCGACGACGTGCCGCTATCGCTCCTCCGCAAGCACACGGATCTCGCAGTCAAGTTTAATAATGACATCTTGCCGAGCAACGACGGTGCGGCACTGCGCAGTGCCACTGCCTCCTTGCTGTCCAAGGGTGAGCAGATTTGCGTGGCTCGCTTGAATACATTCCTGGGTCTGGTCTCCGACCTGGGACACAAGTACTGGCGCGAACCCATCGCAAACGGAGCCTTCGTGTTCATCAGCCACGTCGTGAGCTACAAGGAAGTGTTCATCAGCTCCAAGCAAAGCAAGAAGTATGGGGAAATCTTTAAGAGCCTGGAAGCGAAGTGCGAGCCCTTTGAGGAGTCCAGCAACGTACCAATTGGTTCTATCGTGCTGGTCGTTTCCCCAAGCTTGGGCAATTTTCGAGGAGAGGTAAGCGTCTGTACATTTAAACGATTATAAATTATAACTCGACTTGCCCAGGTATCTCGCGTTGCGGACGGTCTTTTCGAGGTGCAAAACGTCGATACAGGCGCCAGCCACAAAGTAAAGCTATCGGAGATCCGCAAGTCTTGCAGATTTCTTGAGAATCTGCCTGTGAGCCTGATGCGCGCCAAGTTAAAGAATATCTGGAACATTCCGGAGGCAGCTGTACCGGCAAACAACTCAGCTAGCCACATGCTGCAGGTTCTCTCCGCTCAGGAAGAGGAGTTCGGTCTGGAGATGGTCGATGAGAGTACCAACACTGTGGACATCTTGTTCAGCTCGGGTGAACAGCGCTCGTTGGTGAACCGAATGCTGCCGCTTATGTTTGTGCCAATGCCGGAAACCCCCAAGGCCGCTTTGAAATCACCTAAGCCCATGCCATCGGCACCGTTTTCGTCGGATGAATCAGCAGTTCCACCATTGCCGCCTTCTCCGCCAAAATCTCCTGACCCAGTTGAGACCCAGCAGCCCGTAAAACGATTCTATTTCAGAGATTTGACCAAGAAGCTTGTGCCTTTGGGCGACAACATCAACCTCATTGTGCTGAGTAGCCTTGAACTGGAAAACTCTGGCTACCTAACCGCCCTCCACTTCGACTTGGAGTCGGAGGCCAAGAGCTTGCAGAATTCGTTCGACTTGGTGAACAGTCACGGTAAATGCGCCCACAATATGGTCGCCAACTATGTGCCTAGGTAAGATTGATTAAGAACCAGAAACTGAACTTATTAATAACTATATTCTTGTGCCGGTCTGAATTTTGTTAGCATTGGCGAAGTATGCATAGCTCGCTATTCTGAGGACAATAAATGGTATCGCGGGATCTGTCAAGAGATCAAGGACAACACGGCTTTGATATTCTACTACGACTTTGGCAATTTGGAATACGTGGACATGAAGGATCTGAAGCCCGTGAACAGTAAACTGCTGCACGTCGTCTACGCCACCAAGTGCTATATAGATGGTAAGTTCCTGAGCCTATAAATAGCTTTTGCTTAAGCTCACCTCTTGATTTCAGGCTTTGACAAGGAGCAGCACTTTACGTCATTGGAGAAGTATCTCCGCAGCAACCCGGTCTTTTCCTGCACCGTTATGGATGGTCCAGAGGCCGATACGCGTATCTTAAGGATTCCTCTTTAGAAACTAGTCAAAAACTAGGTCTGACCTTGCCTTTCTTAGGGCCTCTTAGATTATAACTTTGCGAGTACTCCACAGCCAGTGAGTATTTGCAATAATTTGATGAAAATTATGTCTTTTGTTATGTAAAAGCGTCCACTAAGACGATTCTTGCCGGTCCCAAGGAGATCATTTTTATGTTTATTTCACATTTATCCAACAATCTATAACAATTACGAGTTCGTGTCGATCATCGCCAGAAGTGCGATTACTTTTCTATTTTTGTTTTTTCAATAAAGTTTTCATACCAGTTAAAGCATTCGGTTTGAGGTAATAGGAAATGCAAATTGAATCATTCTTTCTTTTCACCGGAGAAACATACAACAAACAACACCTAACAAAAAGATTACAACATTAACAACTGCATTCATTGATCCGCCAGTATGGCAAGCAGCTCCTCCACAACATCCACATTGCGCACGGCAATTATGCCACCAGCATTTTGCTTCCAGGCCGAGTCCGAGTCCTCCATTAGATAGTTTAATGGCATCGCCTTTTGGGCCGTCACACTGGCTGCGTAATCGAGAACTTGGCCGCCGAGGGCTCGCAGAATTGCATGCGGAGCACACGTGTCCCATTTGAAGGTGGATCCCTTGCTGAGCAGGTAGACATCCACCTCGTGAGTGATCACCTTTAGGGCCTTGTGACCAGCACCCGCGGAAAAGGCGAACTCGTAGCCGAGATCGAGAAACCGCTGGAGGATATCGGACTGCTCTGAGCTGGAAAATATACCCAGCCGACGGTTCTCGTCGCGGGCCTCGAAGTTGCAGTTGTGGGCTTGGACTGCCGGTAGACAGACGCCCCAGAATATCGAGGAGCTATAGACGTTTTCCTCCAATTTTTCGCCGAACGGCTGGGCCACAACTCCCATGACCGGCACTCCGGTGTCGCGCTCGTAGACACCAATTAAGACGGTAACGCAGTCCAGTCCTGTGGATGTAATTCCTGGGAAGTCTGTGAACATGGTGTCGCCGGAGATGTACTCCGCGGTGGCATCTAGAGGAGAGTTCAAGAATTGATAGGCTTAATCCCCCAGTTAGGTATCAAACGAACCCACCAATCGGATCGATCCAAATGCCAAGATTAGCGTAATCCAACTCCTTTGGCAGCTCTGGAATCTCGCCAAGCTTCTCGCTTTCGAAGGTAACCACTCGATGGACATCGCTAGCTAGTGCGCGGGCCGCTGCCTCGTGGCCACTGAGCACGGCCTCCAGGCAGGCGGCAGTCTCCACCTCGCCGGCTCCCACGGCAATTAGCACGCTCTCTCCCAGCTTGTTGGTGAACTTCGGCGACTCTTCGCCCAGAATGAACTCGTGCATGGCGGGGAAGAGGCCGCCCACCTCGTGCTTGATGGTCTCCTGGATGAGAACGTCGGCGAGGGTCTTAAAATCGTGGTCGAAGCGCGCATTGGCCTCCGCCCCGCTTTTCTCCTGGACCAACAGGGACAGCAGGTCCTCGTTGGAGCGGCATGTCCTGGCAATGTTAGCCGCTTTCTCCGCACAGTTTATTAATACACGCAGCAGATTCGGCTCAGTACCCTCCTCAGCGCTCATACTGGTCCTGGTAGCTGCTTCTTTGGCCTAGTTTAGTTGTTCCATACTTTTATGGTTTCCCCCTTACTTTTTTGTTATTGTTCTCTCAGTGTGTCCGTCGGCTCTTACCACCATAATGGTACAAATTCACAGAGGTGGTCCACACTCAAACGCACTTGGCGCTGCCAAGCCTGGCGGGGAATTTAAGCCCTAAACTAGCGTTGCCAGAATTCGTTGTTTTGAACAGGCAACAGCTGTTTCGATTATTTCAACCATTTTCCAGCACTCTTTCTTTTATTTGAATCTTTACGCGGGACATATAAAAGAATACAAATGTGTAATTTGTATATATTTCAGTTTTAACCTCCTTTCTCCTCTCCTTTATTTTCCTCAAAATATCATTAATAATAAATATTGGTCTTGGTCTCTAATGCATATTTAAAAGTCACAAGAAACTTTAATAAGGCTTATGTAGAGTTTCCCTATAAGGACTCAAGACATTTCAGTTTTAGCTATGAAGAGTTTGTGCCTTTTAGCTTTCACGTCTTCATTGAAGCATTTTTAATTGGCACTTAAAAATTACGCACTTACCGCCCCTTCTCAGAGACCGCTGGGCTGAATCATGTACAGAAGGAGGAGCCCTCCGAGGGCTGTGCTCAAGCTCCTGCTGCATAATTTGCACCCGATCTTATCAACGGGCACTGCTAATGATTCGCATTAATGATGCTGCCTACATGGTCTCTTGCTCTGGGTTCCCCCTTGATCCTCTTGGATCTCCCTGCGCTGTGGCATCTTTTGAAATAAGAACATCAATCAGTTTGGTAGTCGCTTTTCTCTGCGGCTGGGCAGCTCTTCCTCTCCATGTTCCCGGCCTCGACGGCTGCATTTGCATATAAATTGCTGCTAATGTCGCGCTATCAAAGTGACTGCATCAATGTGGCATTCCTGCCATGCCTGGGCCATTCCCTGTTACCGGTTACCCGATTCCCTTCAACTTCATGCACTACAAAAGAAAGTGCACTGCAAATAAAATTATGAATGAAATGAAAATGTACATATTTCAAATGTATTGTTTATTTTTAACAGCAAGTCAATGGACCCCAGATTTACATATTTATCATATACCTTAAAGTACCTTTACATTTGGCAATTCAATTCATCCTAATAAATATTCCAAACTTTCAAAGAACACATTTCCAACAATCCTGTTTCAATATTTTATTAAAATAAGTCAAGAATGAAATAATGCAACATACTTTTTTCCTAAGTGCTAACATTCACTCCTCGTCCCTGACTTTGGCCATTGGGGTTGGAGCATCTCCTCTGCCTCTTATTGGATGGGCCGCCTTTTGGCTTATGCTAATTTTTCCCAGGCCTCGCAGGCCCTGGCTCATTGATGTTTGGATAACGTTGGCTTGATGACTTTGCATAATTTACGCTGCAGCCACATTTCGGCTGCTTTGGGTTAATTTTTCACTCAACCACGTGTACCATTTTAATGTGTTAATATTCGTGGAGAAACAAGCGTCCGTCGACAACTAACAATCTTAACCGCTGCCGTCTGCCATTTACTTTTGACGTTTCAATTTAATAGTGGTCTTCGACCAAAAGATTTTTCACAACAAAATAAAAAATGGCCTCCAGAACCGCTGGGCTTTTATCAATAGCTCCGCCGAAGACATTTGTCATTTTAGAGACCAAAGTGCATATTATGTTGCTTAATTTGTGATTCACCAGTATTAAAAAATATTATATACTGATCCTCCCGATTACAATTTTTAAAGAAAAAATATTTCTGGAACTTCTTGTATATTTATTTAATTCAATAGAACTCTGATGGAGGTATAATTAATAAATCATGGATTCCCTTGCATTGTATTTTAATTTGACTAAAAACAAAGCCAAGTAAATACATACTTTCTGTTAAGAGTCTTTTGATTTGCATTAGTTAAATGATTAAATCAGCGACTGTTGCCGTTGCCTCTTTAACAGCCTTTTAATTAATCGGCCGAGTTAAACAAATTCTTAATGAGTCTTTAATAAATCGCCAAAGCGAAATGTTCGACGCTCTCGAAGCACACAGCAACATATTTACATTTTATGGTGACTTAATTTCACAACAAAATAAAAAATGGCCTCCAGAACCGCTGGGCTTTTATCAATAGCTCCGCCGAAGACATTTGTCATTTTAGAGACCAAGGTGCATATTATGTTGCTTAATTTGTGATTCACCAGTATTAAAAAATATTATATACTGATCCTCCCGATTACAATTTTTAAAGAAAAAATATTTCTGGAACTTCTTGTATATTTATTTAATTCAATAGAACTCTGATGGAGGTATAATTAATAAATCATGGATTCCCTTGCATTGTATTTTAATTTGACTAAAAACAAAGCCAAGTAAATACATACTTTCTGTTAAGAGTCTTTTGATTTGCATTAGTTAAATGATTAAATCAGCGACTGTTGCCGTTGCCTCTTTAACAGCCTTTTAATTAATCGGCCGAGTTAAACAAATTCTTAATGAGTCTTTAATAAATCGCCAAAGTGAAATGTTCGACGCTCTCGAAGCACACAGCAACATATTTACATATTATGGTGACTTAATTTCGGTGATGGCTGCGGGCTCCGTACTCCGTGCTCCGCCTCCCTCTGGCTCCACCCCTGAGGTGTTGGAAACGGGTTTGGACGTTTCCCAAAAATTAGTTTGGTCTTTATGTTGTGCGTTGGCTTGATTACTTTGGCTGTCTCGTCAATGCCAAAGATGTCCCTAATTCTGGTCAAGTTATGCGTTGACAATTAATTAGTTGGTCAAGTCTGAGGTTTTGGGATTACTTACCTACTAACTAAATTAAATTAACTAATGTGGGATATTTCATTAAATTATATGATTAAGTTTGATGAAGTTCAATGTGGTATTAGCATATTTAAAATTTAAACGATTAACTTCGTCAGTGGTCAAGTGCACCGGGGCGTATACGTGCTGTGGACTTTCAATTGGTTCAATTGCCAGCGCCCACTCATCCGCCGCAGACTCTGCGAAGTCTCAGCCATCTTCGATTTGCTAGCCGCCTGCAGCCAAAACTGGATTGGGTCCCTCGCCAGTTCGCCGTAAGCCGCACAATCCCCGATTTTCCACAGCGCTGTGGCTTAATTTATGCGCAAAAAGGTGTTTGCCTTTTCACGCTTATTGGCAGGCAGCTCTTTCTCTCAGTTACTCATTTTTCATGAGAAACTGGCTGGCTTATGGCGAAAATTTCACTCATATTTGCATTGGCTAGTTAATTGTTTACATTGCGCCAAGCATGCGAAGGGAGTGGCTCTGGGATGACCAATTATACCATCACCCGCGGCGTAAAGTGGATCTATGAGAGAGCTGGTGAACTAGCATTAATCAGCAGAATGGCATTAATAAAAATAATGGGTGAGAACCAGGCTAAAATTATTAAAAGGATTCCTTAGACTCAGACGAATAGATTGAATCCTTTCAATCAGTAATTTGGCTGTCTGTACAGATAAGCAACCAAGGAAATCCCCACAAAATCTTAACCTCAACTGCTCCCCCACAGAAGCCAATCGATCCTCCTTAACATCAGATTCCCAAACTGGCTCGGCTGCGGTGTCCCATTGTGATCGTGAGTTCGCTATTCGATCCAACTTTTGGCCGGCGATGCGAGCAAGAGCGGAAGCGTGAAATCGCAAAAAGACATGAGCCAATAACGCAGATACATATACCATAACAATAAGAAATACAAATAACAAATACTGGTACAAATCCGTTTTGCCATTGCTGCGCGGCCGTTCGTTCGGCCAGTGGGTTATAAATTTTATGCATTTTGCGCATAGTTTGCCATTTTGCCACTTTAACATTATTGTTATGATGATACGCGAGCCACGGTCCTCCACCGTGGAGAAGGAGAAGGAGGCATGGGGCAGTAACAGGAACGGATTGAGAGAAACAGAAACATATATGGACCCTTGGCTCCAGGCCCAAGGCTCCTCTGTCCCATCCCTCTTTGCAAGTCCAACTGCCCTGCCTGGCCATAACGCATCCTGCCCCATTGCACTTCAACAAAATATAATTTAACTTAACTTCCGCTTAAATATGGTATTATAATATTATAACATAATATAGTTAAATGTAAAAATTATATTGGTACACAAAAATTAGCAAAAGAGAATCAATCTTTTTCATCAGCATAATCAGAGCTTTATATTTACAAAGTAATTGTTAATATTTAATTATGTTGCCTGAATTTCCCTTAGAAAGTTATTTCTCCAAGTGCTTCTGCTCCGTGCTGAGATAAAAGCTGTTTGCTGATCTCCAATGCGATCTTGCAGCTTGTTTGGCTTTCCTCCGTATTTAAAACCATTTCATTTTCTGGGGGCCAAAGTGTGAATATAATTTAATGTGTACAAGTCGCAGTCTTCCCTGCCTTCGTCTGGATTTTCAATATTGCGCTTGTCCCTGGCAAGTCCCTGCTCTTAGAGCGATTATTTATTGTGCTTGATTGGTTTTCAAGTGATCATAAAGTAAGTGATCGCTGGTTGCCCCGGCCAATTGTGGCGCTGTCCGTTGGCATTGAGTGGTCCTGGTCGTGGCGTTAATATGTAGATTTGGAGGCGTAGATTTATGTCCCGCGGGCAGGCAGTGGGAGTTGCTGGAATAACCAACTGGGCGGAGACGGCTTCATCTGCTCTGAGTCGCATCCTGCTTCTAGTCCCATTCTTTTTCCCCCACTCCCACACGTGGCCTGCAATGTTTTAACATTTAATTGACATTGATGATTGTCCCACTGGACAACTCTGAAAACACCCGTTCCCAGGTAGCCAGTGCTCTGTGCCTGGCATATCAAACCCCGATCCAAGCCAGGGAATTATTAATTTTCATATCGGAGCGCAGCAAAGTTATTCGCATGTGTCAGCTGTGGTAGCCAATCAACAGCGACAGAGACATGAACGCGAAGAAGACGTAGGAAATAAATTCTGTGGCAGTTGCAGACAGGCCGCTGACAAGGCCACGGGTGTGCTCAACATCGTCCAGAATATTAGTGGTGCTAATAGGGTCTTCTACAAGTATGCGCATAGAATGCATGAATTATTGGGAGCTCTTGGATTTGCAAATAAATCAAAGTCCCACAAGTTTTAAAGGGGAAAGGTTGAAATGTCAGTGTGCTAGCAAGTTGAGTTTTATATTAATCTTTGCACTATTCTGAAATTAATCTGCCATGGACTTCCTTAAGGTCTGATCAATATTTATTAATAGACTTAAAACTGAACTGTAAAGGGGATCCTATTTCTCGGGGGCATTTCTCTTTCGCCGGATTGCGTTGCTAGACGCAATCATTCAAAGTTTCTCCTATTGGGCTCAAAAAGTTAAGTGTGTGAAATCAACGCCAGCTCATTGGAGATGCCTGGCTCTGGGTATTTTTTTGGTTTTGTTTTGCACTCAGTTTGGCTTTCTTCGCTGTTGCTGTTGTCTGTGTGTTTTGTTTTCGATTCTTTAAATGAACGTTATTAAAAAGATGTTTATCGCTGAGTGATTTATTCATTAAAAAAGCATTTATTAGCTAGAAACAAGGTGGTGTTTGCGAGTGTGAGTATGCGTGCCAGCTCGCATTCACATAAACATCAACATCGCCAACATCGCCATCAGCATTCACATTTATCCATATGGCCTGGCCAGCTTTTGGCCGCCTCATTTGCGAGGCATTAAAATGCAAAAGCGTGTTTGTTCCTGGAAAAACAGCAAAGCCTTGCCTCCTCCTCTAAACCCCTTTATCGAAATTGCGGGTGTGTGTGGACTCAATGGCCAGCTGCTGCTGCTGAGGCGTGCGGCTTTGTTTTATGAACTTCGCATATTTCCACAGTTTTCCAACTCCAACTCCAGCTCCTACTCCTTCTCCTCGGCCTGTGTATTGCTCTATTGCTACGTGTGTGCGCGTGCGTTTTAATCACTTAATTAGAGAGCCACTTAATTGACTCGGACTTGTGGCGAATTATGCAAACAATCGATGTGCGAGTGCTGCAGGAAATGGGCCTCGGTGGCCGAGTTCGTGTCCTAAGTCTTTTGTTCAGCGGTGCAAGTTCGTTTTAAAGAGGGACAACCAAGCCCCCAGCTGGTTTGCTATATAATAATTAGGTAATAAATACATATAAAAACGTCATTTATATTCACAACAATGTGATTTAAAAAGTTCTTCAAAAATAAAGTATACGAGGTCTTTCGTATAAAAACATGTAACCAAGAAGATTGTTTTAAATATTGCAACAATAAAAATGTATTTATGGTTTGGCTTCTCTTGTACTTTACAAATACCATTTAAGATATGTTGGTAAGTCTTTTAAAGAATTTTGATGTGAATAATCCAGTTAATCCAATTAATTTATTTTATTTGTATAATTACAATACATTTCGCTGACAAATGTGTGATTTTATTTCCCCGTCCAAGTTTCTAGTGGTTATCGTTTAAACTGATTTTGATTAGCCTTCATGTGTTGCTGGGTTCCCGTTTAACCCGTTCCTGAGCAAAGCACAATTAGCTGTTGGTCAGGTGAAGCCATTCATTAGCCCCATTTGCCTTTCCTCCGCCAAGGAAAGAAAACCTGTTAATGATGAGCTCAGAATTCGATGGCATTGCTCGATTTCCCCAGTTTTGATTACATGTCCCCATGGCTGGCATTTAAGAGGCGACACACCCACCAGCAAGTCCGTCCGCCGATTCGAGGGCAGTGGGATGTGGGAAGCTCAGACATTTCAATTAGCATTTGGAAAACGCAACGTAAACATTCTGGCCGTGACGATGATGACCATTGCCAGTCAATGAAGCCAATAAAATGGCACAGGCCAACATAAATACTTGTTAGTCGCAGTTGGCTAATCACACTCTGCTGCCACAGGCACGGCCAAAGCTGGTGAAGAATTCAAAGTGAAAACTCGGTGGTGGCTCGTATACACCTCCTGCGATTTGATGTCATAAGGAAGAGTCCAAATGAATCATAATGTGTGCCTTGACTTGGCTCTCCGCCTGTCGCTTCCATTCCTTTTCCTATTCCCATTCCCCATTATCGTGCCCATTCTAATTCCTTTTCCCAATCCCATTCAATGCTTTCGTTACTTAATTTTTCCAACTTAACGCGCTGGCTTGTGCCTCTTGGCCACACTTCCTCCGTCTTCTGTCTCCTCTTGCTCCCGTGGTAATAGTATTGCAATTCGGGTTTGTACAGAGGAAAATTTCCTGTCAGTGTAAAAAGTGCGTGGTCGTCGCCGCTGTGTTGGCTGTCGTTTTGTCTCTGGCCTTTGATAGTTGAAAGAATGACTTACAATTTACATGCGTAGCTTATGCCCCCGTGCCGCCTTCAGCCTGTTGGCTTAATGTGCTTTCCGCGCGGCTGGGAAAATGCTGGGTGCCGTGCATTAGTACTGTGTGTGTCTCGTGGCCAGATCGTAAATTGCGTTTTCTAATTGAATGCTAAGCACTGCGGCGGGAGGTGACAGTCGTCGTCCGGCGGGGTCGTCACCCAACACCAGCCTCGGAATACCCTCTGCGGTCCAACACGGTAGCAACATCCACTTCCCAGAACTGGGAGCTGTTCTTGTTAATTTCCCAACGTTACTGCATTAATGCCGCCAAGTGTCGGGCCGTCATTAGCATATAAATATTGTTGTAATTACGCCTGGTAAATAATGCAATTTTTGCCATTTTTATAGGCCATGCCAGGGCTTAAATTAAAATTATTATAATTCAGTTAAGCGAAGGGGCAGCCGCGAGTTGCGGCGAGTCGAAGGGCTGGTATTTCGCATGGCTTAAAATGCAGCACGAAACATGGCCATAAAGTGTAGCTGCGTTTAGCTTAAACAAGTCGCCAATTTAAAAAGCCAATTTGCGCATAATACGTTGAACGTGAGCGAAAACTTAAAGCGGAATTGCTCACATGCAACAAACACACACATCTATCCATTGCGGTACAGGTACAGGTAGCGTGCTGTGCGAATTTCTACGCAAATGACCATTAATGCAAATGTTGTTTGCTCATTAAAGAAACATTGCCCGCCCACCCAAATGACCCAAATCTCCAGTTGCCGGTTGAATTGGCTCAGGCATTTCCTAATTCTTGTATATCTGGTGGTATATTAGGGCCAAACAGTGAATAAGGGCCAAAAGTCACAAAAAAAAAATCGTCAAAAAATAAATACTTGACAGTCCTGTTGGATAGCAACCTTTGGAGAATTACGCTTCTTCTTCCAAGCTAAAGTTGTGTGTTAAACTTAAAAAGTCGATTCTTCAATTTTGGGCGCAATGTGCAATGTTCGTCATGACACCGTCTCCGAGATCAAGTGTAGTGTGTTCTTCTATGGGACTTGCAAGACTTCTAAGGTATCATCGTCAAATATATTTCATTTCAAGAAAAATGGGTGGAGCCTGGGCGCCCTACGGGAAAAGAATACCTCGCGGACCGCTGACTTTCGTTGAAGGATTTAAAAGAACAGGACAACATCGAGCCAACATCATGAACCTCAGAAGAGCAATTGAAGAACGGCAAGATTGATAAAGATTCAAAATTTGAGGGAAATGCAGACGAAGAAGCCGAACACTTTGACGAACAGCCACTTAACCTGTGCACCCGTTACATCCCTGGATGTAAGCCTAGTAAGCCGATTTGGCCTGTAAAGGATTCAATTATTTTAAATTTATGGAGAGATATGTATGTACATTTATTAAAATTCTCCTAAAGGAGAAACGCTTTAAATATACATAGATACCTAAAGCTAAGATCACAAATTTCTAGTAACGACGTCAAGAAATAAATACATAAGGTCTTTATGATTTGAACTTGTTGAGCAAGTATAAATAAAATTCCCAATTATGGGAATGAGTAAGTTATTTGAAACTATCACAGGAAAAAATACTAAAAAGTTGATTTATTTTATTGTTTGATTAAGAAACGAATGAATAGTTTTCTGAACTTGAAGAGGTTTCGCATTAAGCAAATACTTATATTTATATTTATTAGACTTACTTTGAATGTTTGATGTTTTTCATAATTGAAATGTATGCTCTTTTTTTGCTTATTTTCCTTTGGGTTAAGTTTAGAAATCGCTAATGGATCTGGTATTAAGTATGTTTTTAAAAACTTTGTTTTGTGTAACGATCTTCCTGTAGAATATATATACAAAAAAGTCACTACAAGTACTACTGTTAAGTTATTTGCTGTCGATATTCCAATTCGTTGTTTTTTTAAACCCCCGCCACTTTTCTCATACTTGACAACCCTATTCCCCTTCGGCCAGCAGCTTTGTAGCAGCCGGTCTGGCAACGCCGCACCACGTCTTTCCAAGAATAACTCTTCTTCTTGCGAGCTAAAGTTGTGTGATCAAACTTAAAAAAGTAGAATTTCTTATTTCTTGCGAAAAAATACCTTATTGAAGCTTGGAAGATGCGTGTTAAACCTTTGCAACGTCCAACGATCGCCCTGGGAGACTTCGTTTTTGCCAAGTTGCGCGGTTATCGCCCCTGGCCTGCTCGCGTCCTGGCCCGCCATGGCAGTCACTCCAACGTGAAGTATAATGTGTTCTTCTACGGAACTTGTAACACCGCCAAGGTGTCCCCTATACATATTGTAGACTTCGCGCAGAACAAGCAGCGACTGGGCGTCCTGGGCACGAAGAAATCATCGCGGAACGCCGACTTTCGCGGCGCAATGGCGCACATACGGCGGGCGTTTGAAAAGCCCGCAGATGACTTTGCATATTACCAGGTGCTGGCGCGCACAGAGGGTGAGGGCGCGAGCTCCGTCACCTACGAAACGCTAACGTCGACCACGGAGACGGAGTCGGATTTCAATGAAGCGGGTTCCGGAGACTCAACGGAGACGCCGGAGACACACAAACCAAGGGCTACAGAGCAGGATTCTGAGGAAGAAGATCACACAAAGGAGACGGAGACTACTTCGGAGAAGGACGAAGAGCCACAGCCGTCCAAGAAACCTAAGATATCAAAGCCCTTGCTGGATAAGGAGGATGATGATCAAGGCCAGACCCTCAAGGCTATGGAAGAAGAGCTAAAGCTGGATAAGGAGGATGATGATCAAGACCAGGCCTTCAAGGCTATGGAAGAAGAGCCAAAGCTGGATAAGGAGGATGATGATCAAGACCAGACCTTCAAGGCTATGGAAAAAGAGTTAAAGCCGAAGAACGTATCCTCAGATATTTTCAGTGAATCAGACTCTGACTCGTTTGAATTTGAGGGCAATCCCATAGTACGCAGTTCACCCTTGAAGCATTTTGATGAGCGACACAACTCCTTAAAAATGTCAATAGAAAAGATGATAAAGCTTGTTTCGGATTCGGATTCGGATGATGACTCTGAAAACGACCAGCCCGTTAACCTTTGCTGCCGCCACATCACTGGAGACGAGCAGTGAGCCGAGTTGGCATGAAGGGGATTACAACTATTGCTTTTGGTATTCATAATTATAAATACTTAATCTTAAAATTATGTCCAATGTCAGTACCTGAAGTACCAAAAGACCAGAAAGACAAATCTCTATGATTTCAACTTGATGAGCGATATTGATATTTGAAATGCCATTTTTTGAAGAGGTCAGTTTATTTTTTAACTATTATAATGAATACAAATACAAATCAAGTCAGTTTATTTATAACTATGATAATGAATACAAATCAGTTAATTTATTTTATATTTTGATGAATTAAGATGAATAATGAATGTAGTTTCCTAATTTTTTGAATCTGGCTAATATCCTATCCAGTTACTTACTTTAAGCAATGAATTGTTGACTTTAGTTAAAAATATTTTTTGTTACACATAATAAAGCATTTGATCCTAAGATCTGAACTAAACCAGCATAAGTAAAGCGTAATAAATGTAAGCTCAATTCCTCTAAGCATTTTTAGGAAGCTTTGGATGATTGGAATCGTCTCCGGATTATTGGCGGCCATTAAGGAGGAGCGGGCGGGCGTGCCAGAAGCCATAATGGCTGAGGCGTGATCCTCGACTGCGCTGACCACACATCATCCGGGTGGAAAGTTCGTCCTGGAGGGCACGTTTCCGTTTTAAATGCTGTACCATCAGCACCGAGCACCATCATCCCCAGTCAAACTTCCACCACCTCCCCCAGGATGGAGATGAACCTCCCCAGAGGCGGTCGTTTGATAGTTTAGCTAAATGCCATCGTAAAAGAGAGCCGGCCGTTAAACCAACAAGCCGAGGGGAGCAGAGCCCACAAATCGAAAGATTCCCACCCTACTTTCGTCCAGATTTAATTGGATGAGATGCTGCAGCTGCAGGAGGACGAGGGCCCCGTACCAGCTTCCAAGCTGCGATGAGGACGCTTCGATTAACAAATTATCACCACCGCAGCAAATTAATCGCTGCAGCTTGGCATCTGTACGGGTCGCATTCGGTATCTGGGTTAACGAGAGAGGACGACCGATGACCGCAAATCAGATTCGCTAAGCCGGCTATGGGATTCTCAACCGCAGCATCAATTTGTTTTCTGTGCCAGGAATATATTTTGCACTGCTCCAACAGATTGCAGCAGCTGCCAGAGCGGACGCCAGGAGCTGCCGCCGCCGAAGGTGGATATGCATGGAGAAAAACTGAGCAAATTATCCTGGAACTGGTCTCTCCAGTCGATAAATTCCACAGAATTTGCTTTTTTCAAACTCATATTGCAAAAACACATTTGCTTTAGTCGATGTCACATTTTTCCACCATATATTGATGTAAAGTTCGAAACTGACATTACTGTACGTTTAAAACAAGCTGTAAGTTTATCTTAAAGTAAAAGTACAAAATGTAAATTATCTGAGTGCATGGGAGATGCTGGTGCAAGATCCCCTCGGTGGCTTCAGCATCCTTTGCCCGCACGACAGCTGTCTGCTGGGCTTAATCCTTTGCCCTGCGCTCTGCGGTCTGCACCAGATTGTTAAGGAGTTCTCCTCCTTTCGATATGCATATGGATCGGAGGCTACTCCTCGTCCCGCTCCCGCTCCCGATTCCTGTCCTGGGCCGTAAAATGTCAAATTAATGTTACAACATGTCCAACAACTTTTGATGGCATTTGACAATGCTGAGTGGAAATTCCTGCAGGTGACGCAATTTCCCTGTAATTTGTTTGGCCGCACGTACGCTGGACGCCATCGTCATCGTCATCGTCATGATGGGATTGTGCCTGCCCAGCATAAACAAAATCCATCCGAACCGAGGTGAGCCGATCTGATCCAAAATGCGCCGAGGGACCTGCGGCCCTACTGGACTGCGGTTAGTTGGGTTATTGGATGGCCTGGCTGCTTATCAGGGAGTCACTGGTCGCTGGACGGGGGACGGCTGCAAGTTGGATCGTTGGCAAGGTGTCAATGTGTGGGCATGTCGCACACGTGTGCCCTGCCCCGGGGCCATAAATTCACTTAGTTTATTTGCTGCCACTCCGCTGTGCTTCTGTGTCCACTCCGCACTACACCAGACAATCAGACACCAGGGCCAGACCGGGCACTCATGCCCAGTTCGGCGGAAATTTGTGGGGGAAATCAAATTAAAATTTCGCTAATTTATCAGCCGCTACAAAATCGTGAGTCCCGGTGGCAAACAACTCGCTGAGGCGGCCCACAAGGAACATAAACAGAGTGGCAAAACGAAGGAAGTGGCGCGGGGTTGTTTTCTGATCTTGCAAATTTTTTGCATTTTATCGAAACGACTTCATCAGTCGCCAGTCCGAGGTCCGAAACAAAGGCATTCTAATTAAAATTCCCAAGTGTCAAAAATTTTATTTATGTATTGCCCTGCCAAAAACTAAGTGCATCAATCAAACTTTTGCACAACCGCCAATTAATTTTTTGCTTGAAGTTCTTGGGTCGCATCGTTAACACCCCAAAAGTCGATTGGATTCCGAAATTGGGACGGGATTGGTTTCGTTGCCTAATCGATGACTGATTGTTCCAGTAAAAAACTACACTGAGCAGCAAAAAAGGGGTGGATTTATAAAAGATTAAGCTTTAATTAATGTCAATTTTAACCGTACCAAACACAGCCAAGATAATAAAGATATTGATATAAATGAGTTAATTGTGTAAGCAAGTAATCTAAAATTGTATCTTATAATTAATTCATCAATATGTTTCTAATATTCATATTTTCATTCTTTTAATCATCATTTCTCCAAGTGCACAAATTTCTCCTTCCATTATGTTCGTGATATCTCAGAGAAACCCAAACCTATTGTTTGTCTAGTGTTCACTCTCTATTAAAGTGATTATGATAGGGCAATCAACCCCTGTCCCGGACCAGTTTGGACAAGGGCTTCCTTGGGCATTCAGTGAGCACATGTTATTATTTGTTTTTGATGAAGTGGTTGATTAGAAGCGACCCTCCCCTTGTGTGTATTTGGGCCAGCCACCCCTTACGTCCTTGCCATTTTGCTGTTAACCCGGCATTCTTCGACACACCAAGTCCCTCGTGACAATCAAAAATGTTGCCTGAGGTGAGGCAGAGTCGTCATCAATTTCAGATTTTTACGACCCTCGCAGCCCGGCCGGCATGTTGTGGGTCAGCAGGTGAAAAAATCGAGGTGGCTCTGTTGCTGCCTCCCACACCGCGCATAATTAGCCGATGTCGAACATTTGGTAAACACGGAATAATGGGCTCCAAGTATGTCATTGGATATGCAAAGCGTCGACGCGAATTTATTTTCGCCACAGTGGGTGGTATTCTGATTGGGAACACCCATCCTATCCGATCCGACCACCTCACTAATGGAAACTTACGTCGCTTTTTAATTGATTTGTGCCAAAAGTTTTATAGGTTTTTAAAGCCGGCCGATACAAATGGCTGCGACTGTGGGCCAGGCCCAAATGAAACCAGAAAGGAATGCCGGCTTTGCAGACCAAATGTGGGAATACCCTAAATATACATATCCGTAATAAGAAATATTGCATGTAAGAGGGAACTTGGTCCGAAATATCAAATAGATAATCCATTATAAATCGTCCAAGCGTCTGTCAACCTGACTTTGGATTCGAATTTTTGGAATTTGCAAAAAGCCACCTAAACCTGACACCATCTGTAATATTTATTTTAATATTAATTAGAATTGTAATATGTTAACAAACTCCCTAATGAAATCACAATACCCTCTGTAAGGGCATGGGAAGCAAACCCAATCGAAGACCCCCGCCTGGGGAGCGAGAGCCTAATTATGGAACGACAGAAATGGCAAATTAGCATAAAATTTAGCAACATTAAAAATTATACTTTATTATGCTCGAATGTGTCGTGTGTGTGTGCTCCTCTTTATTGTTACTCTGTGACTAAATTGATTAATGAGCCAATTTAATAGTTGCGGCTGCTTACGGACATATTTTTATGACACTTCAAAAATTATGACGGGCATTTCATCCGTTTATAACTTTACCAATTTGTTGGTCGGCTTGGCCGTTGCTTGGCCTTTTGTTTTTACCGTTTTACCGGCACATGTTGCACAATTCGGCGCAGTGAAAGTGGTCGGGCCTCGGAGAGGGGAGGACAGGGAGAGGCACCCATAAACCTGGCCATAAAAATAATTTCGGGGCTGGGCGGATTAAGCGAGTTATGGCTTTGGTGTTAAGGTGTTGGCGGCACATTTCTTTCACGGATTTATATATTTTATTTTCGAGTGGGGCGATCATTTTTGGCGTTTTTAATGGGCCCATTAAATGCAAAATTTGATTTATCTGGCTTCGGCCATTCAGATGCTAATGACGCCGATAGAATGACGTAGATCCGGGGGGTTATTCGTTGAGCTCTAAGATTTATTTTGTGTTTCATTTATGTGATAGATGGCCAGGCTCTATCTATCACAACTTTTACCGGCTGTTGTCGAAAGAATCGTAGTCTGCAGTTTTGCGGAAAAAATCCTGTGTCGAATATTTCCCTTTTGGAGCCGCTGGACATGTCCTGTGATGAGTTGGGTCCTTCCACTGCTGCTGAACTCCAGGAAAGTCTCTACTTCCAGTCATATGGCCGCCTGGAGACACACATGGCCCTGTTGCAGGACTCGGTGCGAACGCAGGCATTCCGCGACGCTATTCTTCATAATCGAAAGAACTTCCAGGGCAAGATCGTCCTGGATGTGGGCTGCGGCACTGGGATCCTTTCGCTGTTTGCCGCGGAAGCGGGTGCACGCAAGGTCATAGGCGTGGAGTATGCAGATATCGCGGAGGTGGCCAGGGAAATTGTGAGGGATAACGAGAAAGAGGACGTGGTGACGGTGATCAAGGGACGTGTGGAGCAGGTGGAGCTGCCCGATGGGATTCAGCAGGTGGACGTCATAGTCTCCGAATGGATGGGGTGAGATTGATGTCAATTTTTATCTTAGATTTCTATGACCATAATGTGTATCCCCAAAGCAACGGTCTCTACATGGAGGCCATGCTTAATTCGGTGCTCTACGCGAGAGACAAGTGGCTCAGTCGCGGCGGCCTAATCCTGCCCAGCGTGGGGAACCTGTGGATGGTGGGAGCCCACGATCCGCATCGGAAAACCAATCTGAACTTTTGGCATAGTGTCGAGGGCATCGACATGAGCTGCGTGCGAAAGCCGGTCTCGCAGGAGCCCGTAGTGGACTGCGTGACTATCCAGCAGCTGCTGACGGACGAGTGCTACCTGCACTCCACCCACCTGGACTCCGCCAGGAATGAGCCGGTGGCCTTCCGCTCGAACTTCCTGCTGACCGTACAGCGCTCCGGGATTATAAACCTCCTAGTCCTTTACTTCGATGTGGGCTTTCCCCAGGGCGACTCTCCGGTGTCCCTCAAGCTGTCCACTTCGCCGCACTCAGCCTGGACCCACTGGGAGCAGACGCTGCTCTATCTTGATGAGCCGCTCTTCGTCAAGGCGAATGACCGGGTACGCGGAGTGCTGGCCATGACGCCTGATGAGCGTGACAGGCGCTGTATGATATTCGACCTGAACATCAGCTTTCGCAGCGCCCGGACTCGCGTGGAGAGCTTTAAGAGCTTCAGCTCCTCGGGATCAAGGTGAATTATGCCCTATTCTTCTGGAGGAGATCCCTCCATAAAGAAAAATAAAAAAGCCCCAAAATGCCATAAAACGGGTCGTTAATTGAGGGAATCAAAGTGCTCCAGGGCTGGGATATTGGTCAGTAGTGGGCTTAGAAAGTGGACGGACAGTCGCCAGCCGGCCAGCCGAAATGTTAACGACTTTCTTAACAAATTAATTTCAAAGCCGGGGGAATGTGGAAAAATGTGAGCCCCTCTGCCTCTAATTAATTGATGGACGTCGTATAAATTTGTGAAAGCCAACGCCGTGGGCCCACAATGAACGCCCTTTATGCGTTTATAACTCTATTTACTATTTCAAGCCATTTGCATTGTCTCGTTTCGAGGTCTCCGGCTCCGCGTCCGATCTCGAGAGGTCCCCGAATCTCTTGTCAGCTCGTTTTGTGTTTGTGCACAGTCCGGCTTTGTTAATGGCAGTTCTTAAAAGGCCATAAAGTTGCTTTATGCCGCTCGTGAAATTAATATGCACACCATTATTGGACGTGATTATAAAATATTGCTTATCTAGCGCGCACAAAAGCGGCTCGAATGAGCCAGCGATCTTTGATTTTCGGTCAACACTTGTTCGCATCCCTCATTCCTCATTGCCAGTCGGGGGAATCAGGTGGGATCGGTCGGGGGCTAGTGCTCCCCGCTGGGCGCCTTAACAAACTCCCAAACAAAGTAGACGCGATCATCGGACGCAGCAGCGGCGTAGGCCCAACAAACATTTCAATTTGTGTCTTCATGCACCCGGAAAAACTGAACGAAACTGTGGTAAGTCTGATTACCAAGTGTAGCTAATACATTTGTACTTTGAAGATTCGATTATAGGCATAATCTCTTATATTAGAAGCGGCTGTCATTAGAATCTAGGAACAAGAAGTCTTTTCTATTTGTTTTGTATTTTTCTTGTTCTACCTTTGTTCTTAATATAATATATATGTAGATAGATATATTATTTTATTTAGTATTATTACAGATGTCTTTAAATTATTTTTCTTCCTGTGCAACCCAATCCCGGAGTCCAGCCCCAACCGCTCACCATTCCCATTCCCCTGCTCTGCTCATGTTGTTCGGGTATCAAATTGCTGGCATTTGTCAGCGGAGCTGAGAAACACCGAGCACAGAGTCACCTATAAATTAGAGACTCGTTAGACAGCTTAAGCCGGTCCCATCCCGGGAGAGGCGAGTCCTGGTCCTCGCTCTGCTGATAAGGAGGTCGGTCGGTCGGGTCCGCTGCGACAATTGGCTCATAACTAATTGTTGTCACCCGCCGCCGATAATGCCACAACTGGAAAGGGGAAACTGTGAAAAACGCAGTGTGAGAATCTCTATTTGGGATTTATGTTGGCTGATTAGAATGGGCTCGAGAAATGTGATGCCCATGGCTTCTCAAAGAACAAGATCCCTTACCAGCATAATGTTATTTAACGCAATTTTACTATCTCTAGTATAATAATTATTTAAACTTAAAAAAAATTAGCTACTGGTGACGTTTCATTTTAGTCAAAGTCTGACATTTAAAACTTTTTACTGTCTCTGTTTTTAGTAAAATGAACTTAGAAAAGGATCTCCTACGGGAGATGGCGGAGAGCATGCTGACGGACGTCATATCCGCAAATGCCTACGATCACCTTATAAAGGACTATAAGATGCTCTTCAAGGATAAGGTAAAGCCCAGATCTGTTGCCGCCATTTATCCTTCCTAATAGCCCTTCCTTACAGATTGTCCTGGACGTGGGCTGTCGCAGTGGACTGCTCAGTCTAATGAGTGTGGAGGCGGGAGCCGTTAAGGTTATCGCTGTTGGAAACATGCACAGTGCCGGGCTGGTCAAGGAAGCCCTTGCCCAGGGCGACAAGGAGGACATCTTTGATGCCGTCAAAGGGGCTATTCAGGAGATCCGTCTGCCATGCGGTCTGAAGTACGTGGACATCATAGTATCAGAGTGGCTGGGGTGAGTTCAAGTTATAACATTATCTATTGTATTATTTATACAAAAGAATTTTCTCTCCTTACAGCCACTCTGTCTTCGTGGACTCCCTCTTTCGGGAGGTGATCTTTGCCAGGGAGAAATGGCTGGCCAAAGGTGGCATTATTATACCCAATGTGGCGCAGCTCTATGTCTGTGGAATCTCGGAACATCGTCGCCCGATCGTACATGTGAACGTCCCTGATAAGCAATCTAAGATTTGGGAGCAAGTATGCCTCTTAGAGGACCATGTGACAAAGGAACAGCTCATCACCGATAAGTTCCCGATCAAAACCATTGATCTCTGCACCGCCAGCGTAGATGATGATGCCTTCCGGCTTCCGTTCAAGTTAAAGGCCCTGAAGAATGGCTTCCTCGGAGCTGTGGTAATCCATGCGGATGTGGCCTTCTCTCGAGCCAAGGGCAGACCGCGTCGTCTTTTCTCCGCGAGTCCTGGGAAGGCTCGTACCTATCTGAGACAAACCATACTGTTTGTGGACCATCCCGTCGAGATTGTCGAGCATCAGCTGCTCCTTGGTGTCCTGGGCATGTATCCCAATCCCAAAGAGCTTCGTGGCGTGCAGTATTCGCTTTCATTTGGAGAAGAGCCTTTTGAATCGACTGTGCATTCAAGGGAGAGTCAGGACGTCTAAGTAAACTCTTGGTCTAAACAAAGGGGGCTTCAAGCTGAAGCTGAAGCTGATGTATTCATGGCAATGTTTTGGCAGGGACGCAGGCGCAGGGGATCTGAATTTATGGCCGTACTGCATCAATTAGGGCGGCTGCTGCTACCCAAAAAGACAATGGCCGGGGATGCGGGGATCTGGATGATCGGGATCCACTAACTTATTTTTTTTTAGACCCATCTACCTGCAGCGGCTGCTGACCTGATCGGTGCTTAGCTTTGACGTTGCTACAACGATTTAAAATGATGTCGCGCATAATTCACCGATCGCGAATCGATTGGGGTCCGAGGATCTCAGCTCCCAGACGGCAGACCGCAGACCGCAGACCGCAGAACAATCGTCTTGCCAGACTGTGCGTCGTGATTTGGCTCTGCATTCTGGGCTCTGGCTGCCTTCGTGGCCTCGTTTACAGTAAGAGCTCTTTTGTTCTGATCTCATAACCGATCGCTGAACGCCGATATCGGCTCTCACTTGGTTAGCACAGCGGAGGAACCGAAATCCGTGAGTCTCGATCTCGTTTCTCCCCAGAAACTCAAATGCTTAAGTGACATTTCGTCTTCTCCACACGCACTGTGCGAAAAAAGTGGTTAATTTTGGAACAAGTCATACCGGATATATAGATACTGTATTTATATTTGATGCAAACGTTTAACTAAATCGAATTTTTTAACATGTTTTTGTACTTTTATACCCATATTATTATTACCGTATCCTCTCACTATTCTTTTCTCTACGTGTAAACTTGAGATCAGGCTGGTGCTGGAGCTCGAGGGTCCCGTGATGGATTAGCATCGTTTTGCCGTGGGGATAATGTGTCGTCTGCAATGATTTTGGTTGACATGCGCGATTTTTTTGTATCGTTCTCCTCCCCTTCGGTTTTTTTGGTTACCGTCGTCGTTGTTTCTCGGAAATAATTATGCTACTTTTGCGCAAGAGTAACAGCATTTTTGTACAAATTGCATACAAATTTAAATTGGATTTTCGGTTTCATACGTGGGTTTTTGTGGCTGCTGCGAAATTGCTTAATAATGAAATACCAATGGATTAAGCGCAATTTGCGCGGCATGTCGCGCTGATTGTCGCCGGTGTCTTTATCTTTATCTTTATATTTATCGCGTTTTTCTGCTCGGACAATTGGCCAGCCCACCGTTTTCCCGGTTCTCCTGACCGCCATCATCATCATCGCCATCAAAAGCATCAGAAGTAGCAGCCAGCAACACGTTCGATTTGCCGGGCCTTATTTTACACCTAACGAGCCCCAGAAAAAAGACCCTATAACTGGCTCTTTCTCACGAGCCCGTCCCGCCTTCTCCATCTCTGCGCTTCTTGGGGCCTCGCAGCGTTTTCATTAAATTCGCTTAATAGCGCAATATAATTTAAACAAGTAGTAACATAAAATAAAACTCACAGCCATGCACTGAAAGGCCCAAAGATGAAGCAAATTACTCCGGACTCCAAAGACCTGGCACTGGACCCCTTTTCGAGGAAGGGGATGCCAGGAGGGGAGCGGAATCGGGATCGGGATCGAAATCGGGGGGCAGTCTCCGCTGGCCAGTTATGGCGCATGGGCGAGACCTCGTTGTCGACCAGCAATGGCAATAAGTTCGCTTAACGAGGGTTTAATTTATGATTTGTTATGTTTCCGGTTCATGTTCTTGTTGCCTGCAAAATTATTGGCCATAAAGCCAAGGTGTGGATTATAGTTGCTGGCAGTGGTAGCCCTGGCTCGCTCGACCAAGTCAACTGGAATTGGCCTGGCCAAGGGGGAGTGCCTGAGCAGGGAAGGGAGACATGTGGTGGAAAAAAGGAGGACTGACTGGTGACCCCATGGGGTGAAGAGTGATTATAAGGTTCCCAGCTTCTATCGCTGGGGATACGTTAAATGGACAGAAACACTTCTGGAGACACAGACATTAGTTAATTCATGTAATGTATCCCTTACAGTTTAGAAGGAAATAATTAAGGATGTCATTGCCACTCAGTTATGCAGCTACCTAGGCAGAGTTCTCCCGGCCCACTAATAGCGCCTAATCCCTTCACGCTCACCGTGCATTTGCCTCCGCTCCTCTGGAGGATGAAATGGGGACAAGGACTGAGGATAAGGCCATCGAACGCTGCTCGCCCTGCGTTGAAAATCGATTTGTAGTCTTATTTCGCTCGCCTTTTTCGCCCGTGGCCCTTGGGTTGCGCCTGCGCAAACAACTCAGGACGCGCAGAACGCGGATAACAGCGGATAAGAAAATAAGCAGAGACAAGCGGAGACACCACGATCCTCGCAGGGCTCAGGAAGACCAGGTCCAGGCAACGCCAACGAGTATCTGGGGGAACATAAATTACGCGACTAACAAGCAGCGCCCCGTCCAGCTAAAAAAGATACAAAAAGCCCGGGGAGAGAAGGATGGAAAAACACTTCATACTTGGGAACAGACTTGCACCGGAAAAATTTGCTTAACATCTTCAGAAACCAACTTCTGTGGGAAAATTATTAGAACAAATGTAGGGATTTTTTTTGGGATATTTCCTAAAGTTCATAATCCGAAATCGGGTTAATTATTTTCACACCCTTGCAGTATATTATAGTCTCAGTTAGAAGAGTGCAATGGAGTGAAGGTTTTGTTACCGAGGCTATAAAATTAACAACAATTCCAAATAAAATGGCTTAATTTTTAATTTTTTAATGTGAAATAATTATCCACAATTTTCTTTGAGTGCTATCAGTTCGAAGCTCTGGGCCAAAGTGAGTTGCACAAAATTATAAATGAAAGCGGGTGTGGGACCCGTCCTATCCGGGTCCTCGTCCTCGTTCTCGTACCTGGCCTGCCATCCCCATGCTCCTCACGATTAGGTGCAGCAATTTGGCCGGGGCTGTCTGTGATTG
The DNA here is from genome assembly GCA_018151655.1 of Drosophila bocqueti. Taxonomy (NCBI): domain Eukaryota; kingdom Metazoa; phylum Arthropoda; class Insecta; order Diptera; family Drosophilidae; genus Drosophila; species Drosophila bocqueti. The sequence goes on from JAECXF010000020.1 coordinate 281,717, forward strand.
AGACCGAGGCAGTGCTCGAAACGAAGTTAAAAATCAAATTAGCGAATGTGTTGAAAATTAAAAACAAATTCACGGATAAATTGCATCTGCCAGATACGCAATTATTATGAGGGCCAAGGAGAAGCGTCGAGGGAGCCCGCTAACTTATGGGCTTTGGGGCTGCCTCTGCGGCCAGCCATGGGGTTCTCCGCTCCTGCACTCAGGATTCTGGGCCTGGAACTCTGTGTTGTGTGTTCTGGACTGTTCCGCGATCCCTGATTCTGGTTGGCTTTGACTGCCTGTATCCGTATCTGTGCATGGGCATCTGTGTGGATCTGCGGCTATGTGCCCTCGAGGTGTTGCAATTTGACGTTTTTTACGCGAGTTTTTATTCCATGAAATCCACATGAATTTCAAGAGGCTGCACAGGAAGAAAGATCCATTCGAACTGATGATGGGATATTAATTAGCTTAGGTTAAATTAAATACTAAATAATAAATAGTAAATGCAAAAATAATTAAGATGTTTGTTAGGGAACCCCTTCCTTAAAATGTCTAATGTCTCACTATTCTTGTGAGCTCTTTCTTCATCCTCTGCCTCATCTTGCATATACATATATATTTATATTTGCACTCTACGATTTTTCTCTGCGTGTCTGGAGTACAAATAGTCGGCCCTAAATGGCTCTGATGTCTTTTGGGTCGGATGGCGAAAAAACATGTCGAATTAACACGCTCCGAGGGGCAGCTGGACGAGTGGTCGAGACTCCTTTTTTGTATATTTAAATGTTGGCAAATTAGCTGAAATTTCTTCTCGCAATTTGCATGGCTCTGTGTGTGTGCACGCTGAGACATATAATTACAGTGAGTCTAAACTTCTTCCTCTACCGAATATATACCATATATATGTAGCTATATATATAAACTGAAAAAAGAATGTGGCTCTGCTGGCGCCGTGTCTGCGAAGACGGGCAAATAAATCGCGCTGCTGTTGAACTTTTTATATGCCCGAAGGGACAGGGACGTAGAGTCCAGGGCAGACGAGGCAACAAAAGCCAGAATGGCACTGCTGCCAGAGATCTGCCAGAGATGGAAGTCGCCACGCCCTCCCGTCGTCCGTCCTCGGTCGTCGGTCGTCCTGTGGCCGCGTCTTTCCGTTCCTGTTGCCAACTTCTACTTGGGTTCTGGCGGGGCCGTAAAAAAAGGGCGCAAATTTTATGAGCGCATCGTTTAACAAATGAATTTACAACCGTGCAACGCCCAAATGTCTGGCGTTCAAATTCAAATTCCTGGCCACGCAACGAGCGGAAATCTTGGCCCAGCTCCAGGACGACTTACGTGCCACACGGAGGCGTTCACACACAGAGAAAAAAGAGTTGTGTTTGGGTATAAATTAAGCATGTTTACCTCAATAATTTGATTCGATAGTATGTTATATTTTTTGTATAGACTTAAACTACTCTAAATTATGGTTATGGTTGTAAGATTGCGATTATTGAATACGGGAATATTGAATGAATTAATATTTAAATATAATACACATTTTTTGGTTAGTTCTTCCTGTGTAATCCTCGACTCTATGCTCTGAGGGACAAACAAACCTATGAATTACGCCTGGCATTTGGCCAAGTGATTTAAAACAAATTCGAGGGATCCATGGCCACGACGACAACGACGACGCCGAACATGGTCATTATGGTCCGGGGGCAAGAGCATCGATCCCCCGGTGATGGCCACGTTACATTAACATTAACGCTTTCATTAGCCCAGTTTTCGCCTCACTGGCCGCCCTTTTATCGGGGCTCCACTTTGTCGCCCATAAATCGGAGTCGCTCCAATCGTTAAGTGGAGTTTAATGAGGCTACCGACTCTCCGGCACATCATGGATATCTCGGAGTTCTCCAGGTCTTGGAGTCACCGGCGTGCTTTGCTCGAGGGCCTCTGGCCAGCGTTTACAATTTGGTAATTGTCCCTGGCCTGTCAATAAGTTTTTATGGCCTGGCCGGAGCCATAAGGGGAAAGCTAAGGCTTTCATTGCAGCAGCCGCCGCCCCGCTCCGCCCAGGCTGCATTTAGTCTCGCTTTTGGATGGGAGTTGAGTCCCAGTTTCGAGTCCAAGCACGCCAATTACCGACACGATCGCAAATTGCCAGCACACGAGGCCGGTGATTTTGACCAGCTTAATGTCCGGTATGCAAATATACAACTGACCGCTCAAATTGATCATCTCTGGCCCCGTATATACTTGGGCGGACAATGTATGTATTTCCTGCTCTCTCTTCGCACTTTTGGACGAAAAACTAGATCGGAAAACACGTGAAAGGGGGGGAAATCAATTGCAGTTTGGAAAAAAACTACCCCGGCAAAGAAACAATTCGTAAAAACATTATCTATGAGCTCCGAAGTGCGTACTTCACTCCTCAAGAATAAAAGATCAATTATTCGACAAGCGTCTTAGGTAAATTGAGTCTTTTGGAATTTTACACTTGGTCCCAAACCATATGTTAATAGCCAGCTCCCCGATCCTGACCTTTGTCCTGGCCGATCCTGGCTCAGCTGTCGCACAATGAGCCGTCAATAGCGATACAAAGAGTGGCACTTCAGGCCCCGTTCCGGCCATTGTTTGCCTAATAAACGACACTAGCATTGTCCTGGGGCTGTGCTGTGCTGTGCAAATGCCAAAAGGTGTCTCATTTTGACACCCCGGCCAGTGGTCAAGCGACAAGGACGAGGCCAGCTAGCCAACCAGGACAATGGCTGCGTTTTGCCAATTGTACCAAACCAGTCGCACGACGATCATTTATGTGTCATTAAGACGTGTCCCGGGAGCAGGAACAGCGGGAGGGAGAGAGCAGATGTCGGGCTAGGAGCGCAGCTTGGTTGCCGCCCATTTGTTAGCCGTGCACAGCGATGATCGATTTGGTTGTATTTATAATAAATAAAATTAACTGATCTTTGCATTTTTTGATGAACAAGTATACATCGTTTTCAAACAATTTTCAATGCACGGTTTGGGTATTTACGATCCTTACGATGCAAATACAATACCAATGACCAGGAAAAAAGCCATACAATTTTTTTAAGTGCAGCCATTCCTGTACCCAGCCTAATCGATCGGCCAGCCAAGATGAAGTTGTTGCTCCGATCGAGCTGGCCAATTTGTTGGCAACTCGCTTGACGCGTTTGTCAATTAAAATCAAATTCATTTCATGCTAGAGCAAATGTTTGGCCGCAGATTGGGCATATTCGCCTGCGCTTCGTATGGGTATTATTAACCACTTAGGCGCTAGTGCAATAACTTTTAATCAGCCAATAAATTTGGAGCGATTTATCAAAAAACAAAATAAAGGAGCGAGAGAGATACAGGCAAAAACCAGAACACGGAGTTAATGTTGTCGGCCAAATTGCCTCTAATAACCGCAATCGATCGTTATTTTTTGTGGTTATTAATACGGATGCGTGTCTGGGGATTGGCCAGGGAGTTGGCCGGCCTCCGATCTGAGAGCTGCCACGGCTTCTCAGGTAGTTCACAAGTAACTGCAAATTGCTGCCGTCGATAAAACTCAAATTGGCCGGACCGAACTGGACGGGACCGAGGCATCCGCGGTCGAAGGAGCAGCGGCAATCGATCGTTGAATTTGCCTAATGGCGACGGCCACTCAACGCAAACACCGATCGTTCCCTCGGACCGGGCGATCGATCCTCGGATACGAGTATCTGCATCTGCATCTGGGGCCACTGATTGACGGTGACCGATCCTCTCCAGATCCTCCCCGTCTTTCCGGCCTTGCCCCGCCATGATCGCGATGTTTACGCGTGCATTTAGCATGCTGTAAAAGTCTGATGGCGTCCATTATAATCAATTGGCCGGGGCTCGTAAAATTAAATGATCCCGCAGGAGAATTAAGCTCCAATTACGCGCAGCTTGAAATACAAGAGAAGCCAACTGCGCACGATGGTGTCCGCGAAAATAGGGTTTCTCAGAGCATCTGGAGTCAGGTAATCACATGTGTATACTCTGGCAGGGTTTTATATTTGAAGTCAGAAGCTCGTAACGATTGCTTGATTGTTAGTTCTCGCATCAGAAATGAAAATAAACATACAAACATACTTTTTCTTCAGCTTGGCATGTATATTTTTATTTGTAAATTGCTTTAATTATTATCCGAATTTCTTTCCAAATTTCCCAAAAATGAAATACACTACGAATATATTTTTATTTGTTTATTTAATTATTTTTTGGTACATTCTTAAAAGTTTGTAAGCTCACATTTTCCCCTTTATTGTACCTGCCAAAGTACGTATATATATAAATATATATACGTAGCCATTGGCACTGTGAAGCCTCAAATTTGGACCACGATCGCGGGACCAGAAAGTGAGCAAACCCCGAGACGGAGCCGAGGAAGGTGGCGAGCAAGCGGCGTCCGGGGGTAGGAACTCGCTGGCCCCGACTTAATTGCAGCATTTAAGTTGTCTTATTGATCATAATAACTCCATAATGGCGGAACATGTGCGTACAATATAATAATCAGCCGGGGATCGAGTGAAAATTGCGAACGGAAAATGTGCGCAGGCCCCAAGGACATGCCAGGGGCGGCGGGGCACCATTGCAGCAGCGGTGGAGACGACAGGCTGGGCCCAGGCAGGTGGCCAGCAAAGTGGAGCACTGATACCCGATAGCCAGGACCACTCTCTGCCCCCTATGATAGTGTCAAAGCAAACAAGCAGTAAAATTAAAAGGGATCGGAGATCGGTTCACCCCCTGGCATTCCTGGGGCCTGGCCCCGTCCATGGCTCTGATAGCTGATCACTGATCGCTGAAAACTGAAAACTTATCAACTTGTAATGGGAAATGAGCTCCTCCGAACTTCAACTCAATCAGCTTAATGGCCTGACAACTTTGTAGCCTCTAAAGAGGGGTTTTTAGGGAGATCCCGCAGGGCGGGGCAGCCGCTGATCATTGGTTCGGCGACAGCCACGAAATCGGGCCTGTAGGCTGCGGGCAGGTGCTTTCGGCGGCCAACACGATTCCTGCGAACTTGTATTACTTTGTAGTAAATGAAAGTTCGAAGGGGCCCACTGGATAATTAGAAGGGAAAGGGACAAGTTAATCGTGTCAATAGGCCGCCAATTTGATCGTCAAGGGTTACCTATCCATACATACTGTTAAATTAAATTAATCTTGATTGTCCGTAGCTAACAAAACCCAAGCTATTAATATTAGTGTACCAACCACCAAAACAGAAAAGAAGACCGAGTGTAATTCATACATTTACACGCGGAATTAACATGTTCCAATAACTTTTATGAATAATGCTCGCTCCAGATGCTCTCCGTCCCCTGGGCTGTGTGACACTTACACTCCGCAGAAATTCCCTCCATTTTTGGCAGTCCAACAAAACATAATAAATTAAGTCATTTAACATAATTTCGCTACCAGCAGAAGGACAGAAATTGGTAACACAACGCAGCAACAGCTGCTAAACGAGGGGACGCTTGTGCCAAATGCGAATGCAAAGCGCGGATGCAGATACTCGCACTCGGAGATACAGACGCTCACCCGGCCAAGGGAGCGGCGTGTGGGTGCAATCAACAACTGCAATGGGATCGACAGAGGGGAGAAATATGTACATAACAACCACACTCAGAAAAAAAGGGAGCAGGAAGACCTGGTTTCTATCATTATTACCTTGTTTATTGATAATGAAGTATATATTGTTGAAGTATCTCCCTGAGCGATGATTAAGCATACTTCCTATGCTGTTTTAGATATTTATATTAATTATTGTAGAATTTTTCCCTCAGTGTCCCCAGTACACTGCGGTAATTTACGACCCGCTGACGATACGGAGAGGCCCAACTGAATAGCGCAACTAATTTTGAAAAGGCCGGCAAACAAAGCGTGCAATAAACGATGTCCACTTAGGAGGACAATGGACTGCCAGTGGGGGCGTGGCATCAGCGCGGCGTGGCGTAGGAGATTGAGATATCCCAGAAGTCATCGCTGTCGGAGTCAAGGAGTCGTCGTCGGGCCAATAAAACAGCCGGGCTGGGCTGCCTTTAATTAATGAGATTGCAATGACTCGGAGGTGTCGCCTTATCGGGATCTTGTCGCTCTCTCGCAGTTGCAGTTCCTCCAAGGAGGCGAAGGCAGCTGCTCCTCGATGGCTGACAAATTTATAACAAATATTCACGCGTGCTTTGGCAGGCAGTCCTTTGTCCAATTATCGTCTTACAATTGCCACCGAAGGATCTCTTTTGATTTCCCCCGAAGCGTCAAGAGTCCTGCTTTGTGTGAGATTCCCTGAAAGGTAGAACCTGAAGGGCAATCGAATGGAATACGGCTATATGGGATGGCGGTTTAGCACATTTTGTGCCGAGTCAACAACAACAGGACCATAAATACACAATAAGGAGACAATGGGGGGAAAACACAGGGACAATTAAATTAAATCGAAATTTTCAAACTGAATTGGTTGTGCGGCATTGTCCCGAGGGTTGGTTCTGCGGAATTTAAAGCGTCAAATGCACTCAGTCACAACAAGCCAATAGAAAATAAACCGAACATAAAGGGATTTACCGCAGAGACAGGATAAAACGAAAAAAGGGCCGAATAACAGAACAACAATGTTTCGAAATTGATTTGCACGCCTCGACTTTGCAACCGAACAGAAAATAATGAAAAGAATAAGGAATGGCTAAGTAAGAGCTGCTAAAACTGCTGGGCGAAGCGTTAATTTCATTTTGGCCAACTCCAGCGCGACTTTAACTGGTTTGCCTGCCCCTGCCAGTCCCGGACTCCGCCGGTTATCGGCTGGAAGTTCGGCGAAATCTCGCGATAAAATGCATAACAACTTCATTCACAGCGGGCGACGCCATAAAAGTGTTTTAAATCGTGTTAATAATTTTGTGCAGCATATTTGCCATCCACAACGAGGCCCGAATTGAGAAAAGTCCTGCTGTGCCTGGCACGTCATCCACTCCATTCAGCCGCCGATGCGGATACATTCAGAGAATTAACATACATAGTATAGGCATTGAACTAAAAATACCTGTGATTACTCACTGCAAGCTCGAGGCATTTTGCTTGAGATTATTGATCAGTGATGATCAAATCAAAGGATAATGTTGGTGTTCTAGTTGTTATATTAACAAATATTTTAGTTTCCCAAATTAATAAAAACTCTAACACCTCTTCTAGATACTCTGAATATAAATAAATAATTAAGAATAAGGGTAGTTAACGTCAACACGTAATATCTTAAATATTAATTTGTATTAAATATAAATGGAAGCTTTTAAAAGGTATTTGTTTTTTTTTAACATCTGTCATATGTGAATATTAACATCCTCTCTTGCTGACCAGTTTGCATTGCCCCAAATAGTTTTCTGTGCAGCTCCACAGCCTCCCCGGATACCCAATCCCATCCCGCTTCGCATGTCTCTCCGGTCATATTGCACTTTGGATTTCCAGAGATATTTGTGCGCAAATTTCTTTATTTTTTATTATTTTTAGCTGCAGGGCCAGAGTCCGCCCGGACCTTGGCGTGGCCTATTCACACCTGCAGTCTTAAAATAAATTGGGCCTGCTGAAATGTATCTGCAGGCTGCTCGATCTCCATCACGTGAGCGATGCAATTAATTATAATTTGTCGTTAATAAACAGCCAAAAAACATTGGCTTGCCCGAGAAAGGCTTTTTTCTTTGTTTACCATATGAACGGATCGGTTCGCATTGCGTGATATCACCGGAATATATCCGTTTATATATCTGAGTGCCTTTTGAGGTTTTGGGTTTTTGTGTTCAGGGTGCGGACATCTTGATGGACAATAATTTGACTTGTTAAGTGTTTCTGTTTAAGGTTTCAACCGAAATTAAAGTGTTTGTGAAAGAAAAAAGGCTTGCAAATGAAACTACAAAAATTATTTTTTCAAAGAATAAATTTGAACTTTATCATTTAGGTAAAAAAAAAAAATAATGTGCAAGCCTTTATTTGGCTTATTTCATAAAACCATTGCCGTGTAGGGATCGGATCAAGTCGCTGATCTCTCTATTTGTTCCCACTACCCAGCTGACCCGCCAATAGACTCATCTCTTGGCTAGTCTGCCATTCATCTTGGTTTCTCGCCACCTCAACAATTTGCTTAAATTCGAGCTGGATCTCCCGATTTCCTTCTCCTCTGCCTGGTTGGCAATACAAAGTGCAATAACTCGGCTCACCCGGCTCAGAATTTGGGGCTGTGCACACAGCCCGATAAATATATTCGTTATAATGAAGGCCTGGGACTTGGAGAGCCTGGCCTAGGAATATTTATGAGCACATAATGTGATAATAAGCATGCGCTGATATCCTGCGGAACGGCCTCTCCAAGTTCAAATGTTAAGGCGCTTTTCGTGTTCCCGCTCAATTGCTCAATTATTAGGTGAGGCGAGCGGAAAAAAGTCGAAAATTATATACCAGGCATTAGGCGAGTGAAATAAAAGTCCATTACAAATGGAATCAACAACTCATTGCTCATCGGTTCCAGGGGCAGGCCTTCCGATGGCTGAGAAAGCGAGAAAGGAGTCTGTGTGGGCCAAGCCGATATTTATATACTTTGTAATAATCACAATTGTGTATACAATATTATTTAATTTTTAAATATAGTACTCCCACAATAAGTACTGAAAATATCCGTCAGTTTACAATGTAATATTTAGTAAGGTCTAAAAATTAATGAACCCATATGATATTTTTATTTGAATTGGGGGGGTATGTTGAACAACCAATAAATTAACGGACAAATAATGACAAAGAATCTTACGGACTCCTCTATACACTGTATATAATAAATAGCTACTCTACTATGTTACAAGGGTCTAGCCCAAATACCAATACCCTCCGAGAGGACAGTGAAAAAGTTCCGAGAGAGGCAACACTATTATCAAGACCCCTATTCCCCGAACCGAGCCGAACCTCACCGCACCGAACTCCTCCTCGGAATCCGTATCTCCGCGATAAGCGGCAATTTCTCGACTCGGTCTCGAATCTCGGACTCGGTCTCGATTCTCCGAGTGGAGCCCATTAAAATATGATAAATTGCGTCGATTCTGTGCAGTTGATTCTAACAAGACAATTTAACAAGCGTAATTTAATATTTGACAGAGCGAAGAGTGGCGCTGCCGCCCGGTCGGCCGTCCCGCTCTAACCACAAAATGGAAAAACGACCATGAAAATGATGTAAAGTCGATGGTTGTAGCTGAAAATCTATCTCACCCTGGGGAACACTTAAGTGCCAACCGAAAAATTGCCCGGGTCGGACTTCAAGTGAGGCGCTGACTTCATCCGTTAATCTCGGATGGTGGTGGATGTGGATGTGAATGGGAATCGACTGGGCCTGGGATGGGATGGGATGGGAAGTGGCAACATGGGCAGGAGGGCTCTTCGCTGGGGAGTGGGAACCAGCAAGAAACAGAACCACACTCGTTCCGGGGGTTGATGTTAAGCATTATAAATTAAATGGGTCGCGGCGATAAGGTAATTGGGGTGAAATGCGAACATGAAGCTGGAATTCGGGACCGGATCGGCATGGGGATGGGTAGGAAGATGGACTGGCATGGGTCTCCGGGTGAGTGGCGATGTCTCCCCGGCGCTGGGCTGCCTTAATCGAATGATTTATCCACCGTTTGCATGAGACGTTGGCCAAGTCGCTTAGCCAAATTAAGCAATTACCGCTCAGAAACCGAAAAAATCAAAAGCCCATCGCATTAAATTGTTATTTTTAGAGTTAATTACCGTTCGAACCGGCTAATTAACCTGATCCACATAAAGCCAAAGCAGCCGGCGGCGGCAACAACGGCCACAACGAAACCCAAGACTAATTGGCCACAAATCGAGATTGACTTTAATTAATTAAGCCAGAGCGGAGTTAGTCGCAGCATTTGATTGAGCTGAGTAAATAAATCTCGTTTGGAAACATGATCGGAGAGGGAAGGTTGAAGCCGAGGAATCGCTGGTTACACGGGGAGAAAAGCGTAACAAAAAAATATGTAAATCATTACGGTTTAGATTAACTAGAAAATTATGAATACAAACGCTGGAATGCACAGTTCCGTTTCGTATCTCTGCAGCATAACATACTGTGGGCTAAACTAGTTATAATTTTTAAAGCTATTATCATTTTCTTACAGTGCATTCGGTTGTATATATTCTCGTAATTAAATCTAAAAAGCCAATCAACAACTCTACTGGCAGTCAAAAAACAAACAAATCACTTGAAACAATGTCCGCAATTAGCCGGGCATTATTTCGGGAATTAAGAGAGAGAAACCACAGCCATTTCTCACTGCAGACTCTGTAGACTTTCGACCCCACACCACGATGGGCCTAGGATGAGGAGGAGCCCTGGAACCGGCACTCTACACTCCAAACTCCAATCTTCGGTTGACAGATAAGAGTTCATCGAACCCCAAATGCCTTAGGAATTACCACAGCCAATGAGCGGACTTCGCTTAATGGCTGCCATATCGGGCAATTATTTTCAAATTGTCTCGTTAGTTTCGAGGCAGCGCCGCAATTACCGACAGTATCTGCTGAGTAGTCCAACACACACATATGTATGCACAAATAAGTGCGGAGTTACGCTTCAATAAATACTCGCAGAGAGCCATAGAGCGATTCCAGAGCGACAGGAAGTGCGCACTTAAGTAGACTTTGAATAGTTTCTAATTAACGACGACAAAACGGCGTAACGGGGTGGACGGATCGGCTGGGATCCGAATGTGGATGGATGGCAGAAAAGTGACTGAATAACTGACTAACTGACAATACGCACAAAAGGCAGTTAATGGTAAGCGAAAGAGGGGTGGCCGTTTGACAAGGACAGGGGTTTAAGGGAAGTCTATCTAAAAGGGTTCGCAGAGTGGTTCTGGGCATGCATTGTATTCTGTTAATGTATGCAGCACTGTTGAGTATTATTTTGGCTGTTCCAAAAATATTAATATTATTTAAATAGGTCTAAGAAATTAGAAAAGTTTGCTACCGCCAAGCGTGACAGTAACAAATAAAAAAAATCATAAAAACCATAACAACTTTCCCAACATCATCCTCTCGAAATCATCCGATCAATAACATTTAATAACACCAAAATATACAAGTCCTATTAGCCGGTGATATGGTCTTTGTATCGAGAAGAATGCCCTCGTGGCTTATGCAAATTGCTGCTGGAATTTGTGCGTTTAAAAAACCGTTTTCTATCTGGGTGGCTCGACCATGGGATCTGTAGATCTGGAGATCATGAGATCTCCACCTGCTCGACTCGCCCCACACGACGGCTGCCGTAAGCCGCCGCCTTTCTTGAGGAAATTCTTTAAAAATCCATTATTGGGGCTTAACTATTGGGGAGATTGGGGAGACTGCGGCGACTGGGCGACATTTCCCCGACTGAATAGAGGCTACTGTGTGTGTTGGCCAGGGAATCATCGCTGGATTCGAATCTGCATTCGAATTGAAGTGCTATCGCGGGCCCATACATTTTCGGCTGCCTTAATGAAAGTGTTAGAAATGGGCTGTTTCACCTGGGAGAAGGGGGTTACAGGCAATAATACCAGAGCGGAGTCCGAAAAATCGATTTAGGCGGCTCGTCATAAGCCGTTCGTGTGATTTATAGCGAAATTATAACGCATTAAAATCAAAATATATATCACGCCAACCACGACCTGCTCCGGACTCGGCCGGCGAAGCAGCAAACTAGTTTCTGACATTTTAATAAATCGATTGGCGGACAACAACGGAGCGGATCGGCGACAATATCTTAAGCCGATAATATTATTAACTCTGTGAGTTAAGTCGAACGTTTTGTATGTTTTGAAGTCGTTTATCAGGCGCTTAAGTCGCGCCGTCTCTCTTGCTGTTTCAATGTCTAGCTAACAGCTTCCGACATTCCTGTAAGCCAAACTTGGAGGTCTCCCTTTACGTTACGTACCAGTTTTGCTTACTTTTCATGGGAGGAGGTTTCATTTATATATTTTAACTTCAAGTTTGCATTTCAAAAAGCTGGAATAATGACCTGAATCGAAAAACGTTTAATATCTTACGCAACCTCTGTCTCTTTATAATTACAGCCTGCCTCTCCCTTTGTCGGTTAATTACCCTAGGATTTAATGGGAACTAGTAGATTGGTGGGATGGTCCTCAGTAATGAGACCTCGAGGCCTCGTGCAATTATTAAATGAGTGCCAAAGCGGGCACTTGGCACACATAAATCAGAAGCTGACATTTTTTTCCTCCAGACAATTATCTAAACGCTTGCGTAAGCATATAACTAGATAAACAGATTCCCAGATACTCAGATACTCGACACCAAATGAGCAGCATTCCTTCCAGTAACCCGAATGTTCAGATTGGTCCACGCCCCCGGAAAGCTCACTCGCGCTTGTAACTGGAAGCGGAGATAATCTCGCTCTATGAGGCTGCGCAATGGAAAGGAAGAGACAGCGGCTGCGCTCTATGTATCGTACTATATACAGTTCCCTCCTAGGTACAGCTGCAGGCTTCATATATATGTATATCAGTAATTGAGGCTCTTAAGTATGTGCTTATTTTAGCTGATAGTGGAAAAATTTCGTTTCGTTTTTACTGTCTGCTCAAGTGGTTAACTAATGAATTGTTAGCAGGGCAACAATCAGATTTTAAAATGGGTTATTTTTAATGAGTGTGGGGAAGTCCCCTTAAATATGGAGCGTAAGGCTGCTTAGAAATTTCCCATAATTTGGAAATAACAAACTAATTACCAGTACAACCATTTGTTTGAAATGTTTTAGTGCCTCATGCTACATAACCAGAGCTAATCCTCATATCTTTTAAGTAGTCCGCATAATGCATAATGCCGCTATTTCCTCCCTACACCAGCCGTCGTAAATGAAATACCCAGCGGCAATGCTAATTCGGAGCGACGCCCGATCGATGCCCGTGTATTTATGAGCCCTGAAATCGTATTTTTAATTGGGCATAAAATTTAAATATCCTTTCAAGTGCTCGAAGGACACACGCACGCACGCACTTGAGCCCCGAGTCGCATTTCCATATCCATTTCCCTCTGGGTTTGATTGGCATGACAAAGGACGCATAATTACCCAAGGTCGGGGAGCCGTTTTCCAGAATCCAGAATCCCGGCTCTCGGTTACATGTGTTTCGGAGCTACTTGTTCTGCAACCACTTGAGAGCCGTGGACCACACATGAGCGAAGCCGTGAAGTGATAAACCCAATTGGTCCAGAGTCTATGAGCTCGTTAAACTAAATACTAAATGTAGTGTCCCGGTCCGGACCGCGACAATAGCATATTTCTCTTGTTAAGTCATTGGTTTTAATGGCACATTAAGCATACGCCTCGTTGCCCCTAGCTTGGAATTCGCCCAACTTTTATGATATGATGTGCCAGGGCCCGTCGCCTAGTCATCTAATTTACATAACTTTGAAAAACAATAAACATTTCCAATGTATAAAACTCGGACCAGAACAATGGAAACACCAGCCGGGTGAGAGCTGCAGAGCAATGAAATCCGTTTTTGGACGAGTTTTCGGACGGTTTTTGGGAACGCGTTTCAGAGCTGTCAACTCGGCGGAACCAATTTTGTTAATGATGGGCCATATAAACCGAAATTAACTAAAATTGTTATAAAACACAACTTTATTGCCTTGGTTTTGGGATTTGCCTTGGGCCGCGTGCCTTTTTGTGTAACTCCTCTCGTGGAATTTTCGACTTCGATCTTGCATTTTTCGACTATATGTATTTCGTTTTCGTTTTCTGTTCCTCCGTCGTATTGGAAATCCGATCTGCACTTTGCCACTCACAATGGCCGCCTAATGACAGGAAATTAATTCCGAAGGCTTCTCCTTCGGGGCGCTCTATTGTGCAGATCTGGCCCATAAATCAATATAATATTATTTTCATATAGCATTTAGCTAAACGCTTTCTGGGCGTGGGCGCTGGGGCTGGCACTCGGCTGGCATTGTTCCGAGTCGCGGCATTCGTGTGGTTTCCATAAATCATCATAATTATGCTTCAACGGTTTCGGTAGACCGTATAAAATTATCCGAATGGGTGGGGCTGCTGTCGAGATCGCGCTAAAATTAGCACAAAGAAAGAGTTGATTTAAGGGGCTGAGGAGAGCCATTCTTACTTGGAAGGGGTTTCACTTCGAACGGCTCTTGAACTTACTGCCGAAAATAACTAGAAATCATAGCAGAGGCTATCTTTGAGCTACAATTAATTTCCACTTCCACGAATAAATGTTGCTTTAAAACAGAAAAGTTCTTAAAATATAGCATGATTGTTTTCAGAATGCAGAATGCTTAATATAACACCAAGTCCGAGTTTGATTTCCCGGCAGCGTTTTCAGGCAAAAGTTTGCCCTCGGGAACAACCCTTCGCTCATCCCAGGACGCACCCCTTCCAGCTTCCTAAAGTGTCGCAAATGCCCAACGACAGCTAAACAAACATTAGTCACAAAATTGCCTGCCGACAGCGAAATGAACAATATCTATATGCCATAAATATCCTTGGGGTGCCGTACAACCCACAACCCCCAAGCCAGGCTGGATCTACCCCATCTCGAGTCGCGAATGTGCCGGGGACCTATGACGACCCCGGCTGTTTACTTTCAAAACCGTTTGCCATGCGTAAATGACAAACGATTTTGTGAAATTATTATTGCCATTGTCATCATCGCCGCAGCCACACCCCCCGAACTTCATCAGCCAGGTCCTGCGCCTGCCAGCCTCTATCATCATCATCACCGTCACTGTGGCCGCCCAACTCCCAACTCCCAGCTCCCTGATCCCAGTCCCAATTCGTGCACGAATACGAATCCTGTTAGCCAGCCAACCCCTCGCACTTTGCGCTGCTCAATTTGGCAAACAGTCAGCCGTTGACATTATCCTTCCGCTGGCATGCTGCTGAAAACCAATAAGCCACCAGCAGCCAGAGAAACCCCTCGCCAACCCAAGGACAGTGGGCCAAAACTAAATGAGTGGGAGGTCTCTATGTAATTTTGAAAACTACTTCGCTTTCTTATGTTAAATAAGAATACTAAGAAAGCCTGCTCCCATTAATTTCATAATAAGTTCCAAATTGTTTTTTGATCTGAAGTCGATTTTTCCTCTGAAAAATTTTGGTAAATTTCTTTACCCAGAGCACTGTGCCTTCATCGGGCGACTAAATCCCACAGCAATTGCTGCTGGCAATGCGCACTAATCCGAGAGCACACTCACCCACTCCCACTTCCACTCCCGCCACCCAATCCCCGCAGCCGAGAGCCATCGCATCCTGGATTCCCAGCGTTACACGAGTTTCCGGTGAGTCCTTCCTCGTAGTGTATTTATTTTATAACATTGCCAATCAAGATGGCTGCGCAAACATAATCGCAGACAGAGAGAGGACAGAAAGCAGCACCAGGACCCTTATCCCGGCCACATAACGTGCTTTTTTTGCATATGGCTCCCTGCCCTGCCAGCTTCCTGGTTAAAGGATCAATAACACTTTTGCCTCAATTCCGCTGGTCGCATTCCCCATCCTTGTTTGTTTATTTGTTTTGCAAGCAATTCCAGCAGCCTTCCTCTCTCTCCTCTCGTGAATGTGTGCATTATCCTGTGTGTATCCACATGCATGCTGCTGTGTCCTTTTCAATTTGCTCAATGATTCGCAAGCAAATTGATTCCCATTCAATTCCGCGCCGTTTCGCATCCGACAATTTCGATTTTTATTGGTTTTCTTCTCGCTCGCTCATCTATGCTACGGCCGTCTCGCTCATGCGCCATTTTGTCGATAGGGTCCCGTTCTTGTCCCCGTCCCGTCCCTGCAACGTGTGCGAAAATATAATAAAATTGTAAATTGGTTTTTGTTCGTTTATTTTTGTGTATATTGTTACTGATATTGTTATTGGTTTGGGTTTGGTTTTTGGGGTTTTTATAGGCTCCGCTTTCGGTTCAATTTGTTGTCGTTGTCCTTTTTCAGGCTAGTCCTTTATCGCTTTGGCCATTTTGCGATTGGATTGTATGGGCAGGGTTGTGAGGTTGAAATGAAATAAATTAATTGGAAACTCAATTCAAGTGTTATGTATGTAAATTTATTAAATTGAAATCAATTTCGTTGTCTGATTTGGCATTTGTGTGAGGGTTTGTGTGACGAACGGATTGATGTTTCATTTTATATATTTTATTAAATATACTTTCCTTCAAATTCTAGGACTTTTCTTGGCTTGCTTTTAGCCTCCCAGCTCAGAACATTCTCACTCGATCTGTTCGCTTACGCCTTTCCGTGCTTCCAGCTTGGTAGGATCATAAATATCCCAAACGAATCTTTACAACTCGACCGCGCTTCGGTTTTCTATGAGAAACCGACTTCCTACCCAGAGACGGGCTTAAATAAAATAAAGTAAAATAAGAAGAGAGAAAAAAGCAAAGAATGTTTGTCACAATACATCAAATGGCCGCGAAATGACACAAAACATGAACGCGTCACTTTCCATCACTATCACTCCAAAGTGCCAGGCCGACTCTGCTTCTAACTGCGGCTAACAAGCAGCTCGCCACTCGGCGGAGTCCAGGCCTTGGCCCGAGTCCCAGCCCGACGACAGCCAGTCTGATAGGTCCAGCCGGGAGCCTGAGTACCTCCGCTCCTCTCCTGAGCTCGGAATCGGCGCGAGATTAACTGCGCGCATGCGCAACTATTTGCGCACATTTTAAATGGGGCCGTCGCTCGCACAATGCTCTCTGGGCTCCTCCGACTCTGATCTGCTGGGACAATGCACCTTGGAGATCCAGTCACTGGAGGAGCAGAGAGAGGGGCGCGATCTGGTGACACTCCGCGGACGGGTCCAACGTCGTCGCTGGGTCTGGGCCGGCAGCCTTAATCCGCCGAGCAATGCGACAACAGTCGCAGTCACAGCCACTGCCACGATGATGATGATGATGACGATCTGAGCAAATATTCGTACTTCGGCTTGTAGTTCTCTAGAGGTAGCAGTGTGACTCACGAGCGGGGAAGGCTACTATACATAGCTTATGGGTAGTTTAGCTGAGCAAGCATTTTGGGAGAAATAAAATCAAATGGCATCTTTTAAAGCAGATGCAGTCTTAGGAGTATTCCCAATTTAATTTATCTTCAAGCCGATTGATAATTGTATATATACTTCGCAATCACGCTGACACCTTCAGCTTGGTGTGCTGCGCCCAGCGGATCCGAAACTTATTCGTAGATTGTTTTCTTGGCTTTCGTGCCCAGATCGGACCAGGCGCTGCTCCGCTCTCTACTCTCTCCACCCTTTTCAGTTTTTGTCGCAGCAATCTCGTTTGACCAAAAACGACTAACGAGGTAGAGCTGCGGCCGAGGCTGAATCCGGAGGAGAGTTGAGAGCTGAGCGACTGCCAGACTTGATACTCAGCGGCAACGACGTCGCAGATACAGATACAGACAGCGAGATGGAGTAGCAGGAGGAGGAGGCTGGCTGGCATCATTAATCCTTTGCATTGGCAACGCCTTGTATTGCAAAGCCGCCGCGTAAGTTGTCATGTTTTTGTCGCTTTATGGACTTCTAATCGTTCAATTCTATCAAAAAGCTTACGCACTAACAAACGTGTCCCAAAAACCGGAATCAGGTCGTTCCCAAACCGAGCCGAACCGCACCGAATCTGGCAGCCAATTTTCAGGCAGTCCCCAGATTAAGATATTTAGATTGGCCCACGACGACACGAGGGAGCAGAACAGCACAGCACAGCACCGATCAGCGCAGATCAGGAGACGAGCTGAGCTGGGCTGAGCTGGCCGAGAGCAACTTATTTAGCACCTTTCGGGGCTAAGAAGGCCGAGAATAAGGCCCACGGGTGCGCTGGCCCGACTACAATGGAGATGGAGCGATGGAGATGGAAATGGCAGCGTCGGAATTGGAATTGGAATCGCAATCGGACTCAAGAAGGAGGATCCACTACAGGCTGGAGGTGACAATAAGCTGCCCCGACCATGAAATTTGTTTCAATCTCTTGCCTTTTACGTGCGGAGTGTGGGGCCACTGATAGAGTCTTTGTGGCATCTGATGTGCGAATTTGTTACTTAATTCCGAGATAATCCGCTGGGAGACGAGGAGGCGTTAGATGGGTGCACAGAGAAAAATAAATAAATAAATTAGTATCAGTAATATAATACGGCATAGTCTATATTTCCGGGAGCTTTTATAGTTCCCAACGACGCCTAACAATGAATTTTATATCGTTGTTTTTGCTAATTTTCCCTGAGTGTACGCACCAGACGGAATCAATTGGAAAGTGCGGATGAATTGAGTGTGCTATTCGGTTGTTCGAATGGTATTAATACAAGACCTGCGAAGAAGAGGAGCCATAGAGCTTAAGGTCGGTGCTAATTTGCATCTGAGTGCTGGGACTTTCAAATGCCCCTTGAGTTATTGTAATTAATGCCAAATTGGTCATAAAACACAACATTTGCATGTCAAGCAGCGGTGTTGCCTTTTCGGCATTCGTAGATTTATGCGGCATATTATTCATATTTCGGCCTGTGCCGGAAGTGTCCATTGTGCGATCGGCTGAAATAATTAAATATTATGTATGATTAGAGTCTTCTGACATTTCGCAGCGCGCCTGGCCCACGCAGAGCCATAAAGCAACAACTTATAGACTTATAGAGAACGCTAAACGCCATTCAAATATAAATAAATGTCAATTTGTGCACGCTTGGCCATAATCTCCGCTTCGCGTTGTTCTCAGGTTCTCGGCTACAAATGCCTCAAGACTCGACTCTCGACTAAATGCAAATTAGAGCTAATTAATCCGAGAGATACATTTACTGTTTTTCTTTTTTTTCGAACAGCGGGGCATTTATGGCTTTGCACTTTGCGGAACCACTCTCGTTTTGCATAGAAAGCGGCGTTGGAGGCTTTTGTGGGAGGGGACCGGTCTCCAGGTGATCGTAAAACATGCCATGATTACTTTATTGAGCGAAATATTTCATAAACAATCGTCATGTCGCCCATAAAATCCGAATGCGATACTCGGGGTCTCCCCCATGAACCACAGGCCTGACAATCAAGCGTTTTTCTTAGATAACTCTCCCAAGATAAATCTGGTGTGCGTTCAAAATTATGGGTTTCAGATATTGAGGCCGATATACGGACACAAGCACAGATCGGCTCAGCAATCCAAGTCCCCCTCGGCCCGCAGAGAATTTAACTAATTTTATTAAATTGAACATTTGTTAAATTTTGGCCAGAGCTCGAACTGGGAGATTTCGACTGTGAGATAAGTGGGGGACTACAGAAATCTGTGCAATTAAGCGGAGATTTTAGCATAATTAATTGATCAAAAAAAGGTCTGTGGGAATTTAGTTTTGGAGTTTGGGGTAAGGTGTCTTCGAAGACACACACCTGTGGCCATAACCGCATTTGTGGATGGATTTATTGCAGGCTACTTTATTGGCCAGCCAGCTACTCCATATTGGATTACACTCGCGATCTCACTCGACTTCCTACTCGTGCGAGACCTGGGCATTAGTCAGGCATAAATGTCTAATAATGATTCACGACCCATTGGGTTGCTTATTCAATTAGCGCTTTTATGAGTTTTGTCCATTTTTAGCCAGAGCCAACACGAAGGTCTTAATTTTATGTCTTCTGGCCATAAACAGCGCGAACTTTTGCTAGATTTTGCTGGACATATATCTCGCGCGGCACCCACACACACTGGCCGAACCTGATCCGCCCAAGATACTAGACGGGAAGGGAGTGGGAATGAGAATGGGAGGCCCGATGTCTTCATTGGTCTGGCCAATTGCCACTTCCTTCTTCAATGGAGGAGCTGGGCTGCATCCGTGCTGCCTAGCTACCAAGCTACCAAGCTGCCGAGCTGCCTCGCCGTCTGCTTAATTTTATTATCCAGTTCCGCCATCAGCTGGTGGGGATTGGGCTCGGGTTCGTCGCCATTGTGGCCAACATGGTCGTGTCTAGCGACAAATTTAATGACTTACTTAACCTCATTGGGGAGAGGGAAAAAGAAGACTATGTATGTCTTTTGGGCGACAAAGTCTCCGCCTCGTATTTTCCAAGACCACACAGCGAGAAAATATTTCACCAGCGTACATATTTTACTTCCCTTAAGTACGAGAACCGACTCCGAAGATTGTCGGATCTTGAAACGGGACACAAAATCAAAGCATTCGTTTTATGTTTTTAGTGAATCGAGTCTGAGAGAAACACAGAAATTCATACAAATTCGTTTAAAATACTTACGTATACAAAATGAATATAATTTGTTTTTGAGTGCATAATTCTTCTCTGTCAACATTCGGGTCTGGTTCCCATTTCCAATCGCCTCGACTCGACTTAGCATTTTTTAATGACTTAATTTACGTTCGCAATAGGTTCCACCTTCCACGTTTATTGTTTTGGCTACGTACACCGAGAGATCGTCTGGGCTCCATGGGCTACAGGATGGCAGGAGTCGCGAAGAGCTAGCGACGCCCTCGAGTTGGACTCCTTATCGCTCCGCTCGCATCATCTCCGTCGTCCCAGGCTTCCTGTTCTGCTCCGACGTGGGCTGGCTAAATATACACACACATCCACACATCCACAGCCACAACGGAGGAATTGGCTAAGGTCTCTTAGCCGAGTCCCTATGTGCGGAAGAAGGGAGGTGATGCGAGTGGCGTAGGTGTTGGCTCGGGAAAGGGGGGATGTGCTGTCGAGTTTATTGTTAGTTTAATTGGGCAATTTCGTGAAAGTGTTTGCAGTGCCTTTTGTAGCTCCTCGCTTAAATTAACTGGACAGTGGGACGATAATAATAATAATAAAAAGATAATGTTATGGTATTAAATAACGGTCTCCGAATTAGATAACTAAGCCTTTAACATTACTTCTCCTACGTTGCCTGTTTAAATAAATTCAATTTAAAACAAAAATGTTGCTGCCTTTTTCCTATTTATTTCCTAGAACCTTGCCCCACGCGTCGTTCGCGTTGTTCGCTCTTTAGTGTGATGCGTTGTGTTTCAAATTCATTTGCCATTTGTTGGCAGAACCTCTTTGTTGCGTTTTGCTGACAATTGAAATCAGCTCGACTCTTCGGCTTAAGCGGAAGCTTCTGCTCAACGATTCGCACTCGCAATCGTGGGCAGCCAACGCGTCGTATGAGTTATGGCTTCGCATTTGGCGGAATAAATTCGATTTGGGCAGGCGACACTTGCCGACTTGTTTGCGTGGCGGCGAGGCGCTTTGAAATGGAATTTGCCGAGATTAACACAAAATGTTGCCCACAAATTGACAGGCGACACGGTGCTAAATTAGTCCGAGTAAGAAATCGGGAATGTGGCTCACTCGCTGATATTTTCAGGTTCAATGTCGTCTAACAAGACGTCAGACAGGCGCGAAATTAGCGAAACACGCTTATTAAATTCCAACGTATCCCGCGTCCATGTAAACCGATCCAAATAGGAAGAACTCGGCCAGCCCGGTGCTTTATTGGGCCATTGGCGGACGACAAACAAAATGCATTTAAAAGCTACAAAACTACATTTCACATCCGCCCTAGGGCCAGCACATACATACAGGGGGCATCGGGATACACAGAGCCAAACACGAGTTGACAACTCATCGAGCATTGAACACGTTGTAATGTGATACTTAAACGCCTGATTGGCTCGTAAATATTTCCACTTTGTGGAACGAACCACACAACTCTTGGGCCCTCCAGCCTCCGGCCCCAGCCCTCGCTGGCTGTCGATTCTGTTGTTAACAATAATTTCTACAAAGTATCGCTGGTACCTTTGATCAGGGCAAAAGCAAAGAGCAAAAAGCTGAAGCTGAAGGCAAAGGGCCAGCAAAAACCCGAACAAAAAAGCGCCAAATCTTGCACTAAAAACACACCAAATACGACATCAAAGCTATCGCAGCGATCGATCGGAATCGAAGGGAGACAATTGTAATTGTTCTGGCCCCGCTCTCACTGGACGCCTGCCTGAACTGGGACGGGACGGGACGGGACTGGCCAGTGGCCAGTGGCCACACAGAGGGAACCGATCCGATCCGGCACTCTCAAGGCCCCGTCCTCATCATAATGTTAATGTAAATGCATTTTAAATGGACTTGCGTACAACATTTTTTGCTCTTTGTCTCCGTGGCTCTTGTCGCGCTTTGTGTGGACAGTTCGGACAAGGACAAGCTGTTTGCAACACGATGCGGGCCGGTTCTAGGGAGAAAATCATCACAAAACAAGAAAGGAACATAACTTCGGGAAGCCCAAGTTTGAATACCCTTGCAGGTTGTAATTGGTTTAAAATCAATCATTGATCATAGGTTCGGTAATGACTCCTTCATCAATGACTTAAATAACAATGCCTTTCAGGGGTAAAGATTTTGGAGATTCCCAAAATTCTTATTAAATGATAGAGTATCATTCTTACTACTTTTTACATATACAACAGAATATTTACACTTTTCATATCCTTGAAGATATAATTGTACCCCTAAGGCAGGGCATATGTACATGGGTGATCTCTTGTCCGTTTGGAGCCTGCAAGAGCAAAACGTTTTTAGTGTCTTACAAATGAAATCTGACAGTTGGCGAGTTAAAAATAACAAAACGCACACAAAAACCTCAATCCCATAAGCACAATGCCTGAGGAGGAGAAGAGTAGCGGGTTGGGGAAAAAATTAACATAATTTAATCAACACTAATTCGCGCTTTCAGCTTGACAGAATTTCTTGTGTCAAAAAAAAACAGAGAGAGAGATGTGGGCGCCTTCAGCGGAATCCCAATTGTCACTTTGGGCTACGGGTTTCCGTCCTGCTAATTGCTGCCTCTCTCTTCAAGGCACCTCATTAGTACCCCAAGCACAAAGATGGAGTGATCACTGATCAGTAATCCCGAGGAAACAGGATGCTGCTTATCAGCATCAATCAGGGGGATGCTGTCTCCGCGCATGAATGAAACCAAGGGGTTAGGAATGTCAACACTGAACAAGTTCATTAGGAATCGCTCAGGAAACACAGATAAATAGAGGAGGATAAATGAAGAAAGCGAGATAGAACGCGAGCATTGATTGTAATCGACATTTCCCTGTAAAGAAGAAAACGGAAGATCAGCTGAGAGAGGAAAGTGTGAATGAAGCCAATTACTACTTATAAGGAAAGATACTTTCGTTGGAAAATGGCTGCGTGGGCGGCGTAAAAAGGGATTTGAGAAATGGAAACATTAGAATCAGGGAAGGAAATTGTTGCTTTAAAAATGTCTCTTCTTTAAATAGTAAACTGCCTTAAGTTTTTATTATATTATATTTATTATTATAATAAACTACACATACTTAATTTCAATGTAATCCTATCAAAGAAACCCCTCTGGACACCATACCTCTGCCTTCAATAACCCGATAAACACGTCGTTTTCATCTAGGAGCCCAGCACATCACGTACGCACGAGATTCTGTTTAAATACAGCCACATGCCCGACATACTAAGCAGGCACGAGAGCAGCGCCAGTCGAGGGCCTGAAAAGGGGCCCATGAGTAGGGTTTATGACTTCCTTCTAAGTCGGAGAACCCAGGGAGATTGGGGCTAGCACAGCTCCTCTAATAAACCCAGCCCAGGCCCGGTCAAAACATAAATTACACGCAGCGTAATATATATCGGAGCGATAGGATCGATTATGCAAAGTTGAGCGGCGTTAAAATTATGTTGACGCATGTTTATAAAATGTTCCAAGGCACACACTGCGGGTATATTTCTTGATTTGGCCACATACACAGCCAAAGCCAAAGAAACCCCTCCAAATTATGCAAATCTCATGACAATCATTTAAGCAACCTTTAGAGCGTATTAAGTATGCCGGGACGGACGGACAACGCAGTGCAAAAGAGATAGAGCGGCGGATAAGACACATTGTGATCGGAACGCACCTCTAACCCAATTTATAACGACTTATCGACAGTAATAAAAACAAAATACAAAATACGTTTCTACACATGTTGCGATCGATAACGCCAACGCCTCATTTGCATTTCTCGGGGCGGTGGCGGTGGCGGGGAACTCGAACTCGAAATCGAGGGAATCCAGGGGATTGGCTGCTTTGTCTGCACAGGGAAAAAGGCGCCTAACAAAAGGGGGTCTCTTTGTTTACTTATTTTAATAGGTTTTATTCGCCTACTAAAGTTAAAATATATAGCATTGTTAAATATGCAAGCTAAAATTACATTATTCGTATTTGTGTTCAACCCTCATGAAATCAACTTTAGAATATGGATTAACTGTAGAATATTTGTCACACTTTTTCTGTAGAAAATAATGCTTTATAAGAAGAAGGTACAAATAGTATTGGCCCCTATATAACAATTAATTTAAATTTAGGAAACACTAATTTCTCCTAGTGTGTGCTCTTGAGAGATAGCCCCCTTGCTGCGGCCGGACACATGACATTGTCAAATCGCGGCTTAATTAAGCAATCGATCTTCTCGAGAGCTGGCCAAGTTCCGCTGGGTTTGCTGGCTGGCTGCCTGGTTGCTAATTTGCAAACAGACAAAAGGCCGGTGGGAAAGTCGCAAGAAACCGCACCGTTATAGGGCCTAATGAGTGCCCACTTATCTGATCCGAGATGGGACGGAATAAAGCCCGGCCAAAAGGGGCATTGGAAACGATTTAAAACGAAATTAAAAATTCATTCAGCACGGCGACTGATTCACCACATTCGCTCAAGTCCGAGCCCATAAATCATGCCGCTCTTGTGACACTATCGAGCTAATCAAATCGCCAGCAAATAATAATAATAAAGGGACCCACACCGAACACCGAACACCGAACAACGAACACTGAGCGGACACTGAGAGCCGAAAAAAAATCCAACAACGAGTGACAGCCAACAAATGATGTTCGACGCTTTTGTGGACATTAATATTTGACATTAATTGAAATTAATATTAATTTCATATTTATTGTAATGCCCGTTAATACCAGACCCAAAGCCAGTGCGAGTGCGAGTGCCGTTGCGTTGGCGTCTGGGGAGACAGACAGCCGATGAATTGGCATTTTTCTGTTGGACTTGGATCCCGGGGGCTCTCCTAGGGGCCTGCTGTGACCAACTGGTTGGGATGCCTCGGGATTTCTCCTCCTCGGACAGCTTAATTTCTGTAGTCGCAGGGTATTAGAATTTAAGTAAGGCGTAATTAATGCCGTCTGGCGGCGGGTGAGAGACTCTTTCTCCTCCGAAGAGTCATGTGTGCGCACGAGGAGAAGGCTTATTTATTGGGATCTAAGTGATTTCCGATGAGATTGTAAAGGCCGTCAGAGTCCGGCGATTGAGGCATCATCTCGTCGCCGCAGGGGTTCTAGGAGGCCACTCCGATCTCCTGGTGCGTGCTCCCTGGCTCCAAGGCCTGTCGAGTGCAACGCCAAGCCAGGTGAGTTTCACTTTCCATCTCCATCGCCATCTCACGAGGAGGAGTCGCCCCTGATTTTTGGGTGTGATATCATTAGCTCCCCGCGCTCTCTCGAAAAACCCGTTCCCATCTGAATATTATTAGCGTGAATAAAGATTGCTGCTGCTGCGGCTGCCTGGCGATATTTGCGCATCATTAAAATCATCAAATGAAGCCAATTAAAAGTAAATAAATAATACATTTTATGAAAGCAATCAAAAGGCCCCTTCATCGGGCTAATATTATGCACAGCGAAAATTATAAGATTTTGTTAAAACTTAATTAGGCATCGCCAGTCGAGACAAAAGCCAGCTGCAAAATCCCAAAAACCTAAGCTCGAGGGGTCCATTAATAAATTAAGAAGAGCAGCTCGAGAAGGTAGAGAAACTCAAAAAGCTGAGACGACGGCTATAAAAAGGGTTCAGGAATTTGGGATAAATCTGCGCGGAATGGAGATTGGCAAGCGTTTTAAAATCAATAAAATGCGATTAGCGTTCTTTGGACAAGGGCGTCTAATTGAATGGCATATATCAAAAGATGGAAAAAAATAAAAGAAATCTATTTCAGAGACAATGTATGGAATACAGTAAGAGGAATCTGAGAATAGGACTTAGCAGTATTCTATTTATTTATAATAAATGGGTGCATATTTACCAGAGACTGGAAATTTATAAAAAGAACAGATTTTCTTCGAATATTGAACTAAGCTTTGTGACTTTCTTTCTTTTTTGATTCCTGTTATGATGTTTCCCCCTCAAAAGTTTCTTCTCTACCTTAAACCAGGTCCTTACCAGGGCCGCACGCCCAACCTCCTAAAGGTGACCATGCCAAAACACACCCGCTGCGTTATTTAAGTGCCACATTTCACATAAGCAACTTTTAAAATTATTTACATGCACCACACGGACACGGACACGAACACCTTGTGACTGTGGCTCGTTTGGATAATTAATTGATTAAAATGTTTTCTTCTCCTTTTTCGCTCCTTAATTTTCTTTTTTGCATATTATGGCGCGTATCATATTTCACATAAATGAGCGCATTCAACACGCTAAAGTGCCAAGGATGGAGCATGGATGCCAGGAGGAGACTGGCCGTGGTGGTGGTGTGGCTGCCGGACACTTGTTGCCACAACTTACCACCTAAGGTGGGGATATGAGAGAGTGATCATGATCATGGCCGTGCCAATGTCGATGCCAACGAGTGTGTGTCTATGCAAGCGCCGCATGTGGCAGGTGGCTGGCCGAAGGGGAAAGGTGATAGGTGAGCGAGAGAGAGGTGTGAGATGGAGCTGAAGCCAGGGCCAGCTCCAAACACGGAACAGGGTGTTTATGGTGATTTAGTCAGTTATGTGGATCGTAAACATTTTTGATAGCTAAATTTAAATAAACGACAGATATTTGTGGCCCTCGCTCCGGCCAGGCTTTATTATGGAACCTCGAACTGAAGATGGAGGCGCTTACTCATTCCCGCCGAGGCCCGAGCTCTGAGCTCCGATCTCCCGCTCTAGTGGGGAGACGAATTTAAATTAATTTTATTACAGCCGAGATTTTGTGTAGTTGGCGCGGCGCGAGTGAAAATATCAAATTACTTGCCGTAATATATTTGGAATTAATGGCGCATCGCTCAGCCCGAAAGATTTTGTTACGTTTTACTTTTATTTAGTTGGTAAATTAGCCATAAAACGTCCAGAGCCAGCCAGCATAAGCACGGGTCGATCTGGCCGATAAGGCATTTTCCGGGAGAAAGCAGTCAGTCGCCAGTTTCCGATGAAAACTCCGTGTTTCGGGCGCATAAACAAAATAAATATTTTGTTTAAATTTAACCGTTGACAAGCGTCTCGGATGTCAGCCAGAGAGTCGAGAGGGCATAATTGGCTCACATTATTTCCCGTCGGCGGTCAGAACTATGTTTATTTATGTTGGAAATTGCTGACCCGGCGATTTACCTGAGCCGAGAGAGTCACTTGGATTTTCCCGGATCTCCTTTCGCCGTTCTCCCTTGACCGTTCTCCCTCGCCAGGATTAGAGGTGAGCTGGCAGGCACTTGTGGCTTAACTTCGTAAAATCCTGTTAGAGATCAGACCAGGACACGGACCCGACCTGAATGAATGTCAGCGCACTTAATCCTCGACTCCTTGGGATCGGCTGCCGCCACGCCCCCCGCATTTGCATTCGCATTTCGCACACGGCATTGACTTATGCCTTTTGTCACAAGTCAGAGAGCTCGGACTCGGGCTCAGGCCAGCGAGCCACACAATTCATATTTAATAAGCCCATAATGGCAGTAATCATGATTTTACGGCGAACTTCTGACCATTGCATCTCCGGCCAGCAGGAGGCCGATGGTAAAGGGTTCTTCCAAGGCAATCCCTTCCCGGCTGGCACAAAGGGCCGCGGCACGGGAGGGAACCGGGGATCTACACACACAGAACATGGCAAACTGGGAGGCGTTGCGCACATTTAATTAATACGTTTGCTTGTTTTCCAGCTCGCCCTAGGGGCAGGCCCAAGAGAGATCGCTCCGGAGTTCGGTGGGCGTGCCAGCAGATGATTAGATTTTCTTCCAAAACTCCAGTGTCATTTGACGGGTTCCCTTCTCGGGCATTGTTCCAAATTTGTGCGATGTGCCCGCAAAGCTTCGTTTAGCCCGGCGATCCTTCCTCGCAGCGGGAGCGGGACCGGGGGCTTATTATTCCGCCGATTCCGACTAACGTTTCCAAAACGGAAGCCTCGGGCCGTGTTTTGCCAGGCCACTGTGTTTAAAGGCCGGTGGAAGAGGTCCTAAAACAAAAGACTTAGGCACCGAACTTGTTGCTTGCACTGGGCAACAAAGCGAATTTGAAATGTTTATGGGCCGATTATGCAGCCTGTGGTTTTGTGAGGAGGATATATTATATATATATCGGGATATTTATGTAGTTTCAGCTGCAAGTTGAGCTTGGATTTTCCGTGTCTTGCTGAATGGAATGGAATTCATTTTTAACCTTTTTTTCTTGTAAGGAGCTACTTATTTTATTCTGGTTAATAAAGAAATTATTATGTATTCTTTAATATTTTATAACAATTATGTTTACATTTTCAAGAATATTTAATTTTTGTTCAATGTTGTTTTATATTTATATATCAGTTTTAATGTATTTTATATTTATGCCTCCGTTAAAACTCTTTTCTTATGGCTTCTCCTGTATCAAAAAGACAACTATTATGATGTACTTCTGCAAATAAAGATCTATCTATTCAGCATCGTTGCCTCTGAAATTTCTTGATAATTAGACCGATTACCTCTTATTTTTAACATTGTTCCCACCATAAAAAGTACAACAGTAATAGCTGGCCCACAACAAAGGCTCGATCTATCCATCTGTGCTAACGGTTTTCGCTCGTAAAGAAATCAGGAGAACAATCGGGCTCAGAACCACAACAATTGCATGGCTCAAGTGCTGCTGCCCCCTGTGTGCGACCCGTCTCCGTGCCGAAGGAAATCACGTAAGCCAGGGGCTGCACAAAAATGGGTCTGGACCCCGGGGCATTTGTTTAATTTCCAATTAAAAAGAGCAAACACACTAAAAGAAGTCGAGATGCATCTACACTTACGCCCACGCACAGCAGGTTAAATCGCCGGGTATTATCTTGCCATTGACATCGCGACAAGAGAGTGGCCTGACAACTGTTTTAGCTTGCCCAAAAACAAAACGAAAAAGGGATCGGCCAACACTTGGCTGGCCAGTTGGACTCAGGGCTCTGGTGCCATGGTCCTCATCCCTCAACCCGTGTTCAAATGCCTCAGGTTTCTCTCTTTTCCCGGAAAATTCCACTTGTCAATAAGGACCTCTGTGTTACCTGTTATCTAAATTACGCCAGGCAAAACAAAAACAGCAGTTGTCGTAACGGTGATAAATAGGGAAGCCAGCCAAGGACCCTCGGTCTCGATCATTTCCCAGGGGTGGGCCCAGCCTAATGTTTTAATTTGATTTTAAAACGATGTTAATCTAATATCCGTGGAAAATGTCAAAATAAAGAAGCACTCCTCGCTCCCTCTCCTCTGATTAATTAGAAAAGGTAATGGGACCCAGCAGTTGGGCTTCTAATTGAAATGCACTTGCCGTCGCCCGTCCGAACTTCGATTTCAATGAATTTTCTCATTTTATTTCGAAATCGCTGTCAAAATTGAATCGTTTTGGGTGTGCTGCTTGCCCGCACTCCCTCCCTCGCTCCTTCGTGATTCTACGGTAATATTTTCCAACGAATTCGAATTTCCACCAGGCCTGGGTCCGAGGAATGCCATTGGACATCAACATCGCGTCATCAACATCGACATCGGTGATCAACATCATCGACATCAGGGACGCGCACTCATTTGTTTTGTTTCGGATACTTCTTTCCTTTTCCCTCCTCGGGTTTGGGCGTGAATACCACAAATTTATATTTAATTGTTCGAATGGCGGGGCTGCATAATTTCTCAATATTTTCATCGTCTGTTCGCGGGTGTGTGACAAATGCAAATTCATTAATATTTGGGCATTCTTCGACAGACCCCGACCTGACCCCAGCCAAGTGTGAATAGATGGCAGGGCGTTCGAGCTCGAGTTCGAGTCCGAGTCCGATCGCGGGTGTGAGTGTGGGTGTTCGTGGCTGCCAGTAGCCAGCTGCGTGACGAATCGACTGTTTATAGATAAAAGTCTCTTTAGCACAGGTTGGATATTATTAGCTGCAGAACAGGAAACCATTGAGGTGGTGGACGCAAATAATAAAGATAAAACCCATTTTTATCGTATTATAAGGGTCTCTGTGGCTTACAGACACTTATTTACCAAATCAAAAATCTAACATATTTTAAATTTAATTGGAAAATTCCAAATTAATTGTGAAAAAATTATACTCATTATTTGCTGTTAGAAAAAAAAACAGCCGTTGTTATAAACTCTGATCTGAAACAGTCGCTTCTTAGATTAGATAAATAGATTCCCTTGAATATATATATTTTTTTTTGCTTACATATTTTCTAAAAATATAAGGCCAATTCAGAAGGAAACATTGTAGTTATCTGAAAGCCCCAGCTAATTTTCTTGTTGACCTAAAAAGCAAACTAAACCTAATGGGCTCCTGACTAAACTGAACTAAACCTGTAATAAGCTGACCGTTGCCGTAATTAGTTCGCAGGAAGTCCCTGATTCAATTATAGAAAACCACAAACTGGGGAAAATACAAAATGGATGGGGGAGTCTCCCATGACTGCTCCAACAACTCAAGAGAAATCGGTGGAGCGGCCTGTAATTTAAACGAATTCGCATTGCTTCAATTATGCACATTTGTTGGCCAATTTTCATTATAAATATTCTAATTGGCTTTTAATTATACGGAAAGCGAAAAGCGTTTCGTGTTCGAGTCGGGCAAATTGACTAATTGCCGCTTGTAATTGCAATATATTAGATGACGCCTCATTGGCCCGGACCACCGGCCACCGACCACCGACTGGCTCTCCGGAGACACTACACTGCTCGACAAAACTACGGAGAGAACCAAATGGCAAACCCATAATTACCTTGACCAAAACCGAGGCGAAGCTCGCACGCAATCCGGGCATTTGTTGCCCCGTCCGAGCCAGCGGCGGGCTCATGTGCATATATATTATTTTTTTGGGAGGGGCAGGAGGGGCATACTATACACGTATAGGTACCCTCTGGTATAATTCAATAACGGCATCGTCGATTCAGTTGCGGTCGTCACTAATTGATTGTTTAACCAGCTAAATGTCAAAGGCGGGAATTTCTCCAGCGCTTGAATATTGCATTGCACTGCGGGCAGCTTGGAATGGCATTAGCTTAGGGACTGCCGATACACAGTGGCTCAAAAGATGCTCCTCAAGATTTACTACTACTCGGAGCTTACACTCCAACCTGTATTGAGGGCTGGAATTTTCAACAGGGTATACCTGGTAGATATCTGTGACATATTAATTAATTATATAATTAGAGCTGCTTTTCTCCCGAAGTCTTGCATCACTGTGCCAGCCAATGAAAGGCCCAACAATCATACGCAGCGTGGGCGCTGAGCTCAGCGACCTTTGAAACAGTAACAACAAACATCACATTGTCATAAAGAGCGCATATTTATGTGACTAATTCGAAATAAAACATAAAACTCACCAAATAATATTAAGAGGCTCGCTGCATAGAGCGAACGAGCGACTGGGACACCGAGATGCATATCAACAATTAGGACGCCCCATGGAGCTGGCCACGAAATCGGGAATTGGTAATGGGCAGCCGAGAATTGGAAATTGAGAAATTTGACGCTTTTACGATCTGGAGGAAGGGGCCGAGGCTCAGCAGCAGCATAATGTCTCTCTTTGATATACCAAATTAAAGCATTCGACATTTGATCGGGCTGAGGAGAGCACTTTGCATATGAATGCGACGGCGTCTGGCGCCACAGATCGCCAGATCTTACAGTTCAGCCAACCGTCCAGGCCAAACACAGCATGCCTAGGGCCATAGGCATAATTGAGGCAATTAGAAAACATCAAAATATTGGGCTATGAACCCAGAAAATTGTTAAATAAATAAAGCCCCGAACGACCAGAGACGTTGTTACGGCGCTCTTAATTAAGCACTTGAGGGCCAAAAATCGACTCGAATGTTTATTTTGTTCGAGTCAAGCAGTTGGCAATGACACGACACATTTTGAGTTTATTTTGGAGTTAAAAGTTGGAGACGCCCACCGCCACCGCCGCCGGATCATTCAATTAAAACGCTTACGCTTACGAATTATTATTATTATTATGACAAACAAATGTTTCGAGGGCCTGGAAAACGATGCCAATCTATCTGAGCCGTAGGAAGTGCCCGATCGAGAACAATCCCCAGTAAACTACGAGCAATTGGAGATCTCCGATCTCTCGATCTCGATCTGAAGGGACACACTGTGCCGGAAGTGGAGTTAACGAGCGTGGCGTCGCCGAGTTCGTCGTCTAAGTCTTTCGTCTTTCGTTAGACAAATGGACAGAACATGGACTTTAAAATTAATTACTTAATTTAACACAACAAGCGGGCCGGCGACACCTTCGATGATGTTTTGGGGCTACAACGGAAAGCACTAAACATTCGCTGGGTCCAAAAACCAGTCTCGGTCTCGGTATCAGCCTCAACCGGCCGTGGCTCTTGCCTGGGCAAGTGTATTGGCCACGATCCTGGGCTGTGGCTGGGGCTTAACAGATTAGTTAGCATATCCCATATCAGGGTAATTATTGTTAAATGCGATAACGATCTTGTACAGCGCTGACATTTATTTATTTTCCTTAATTTCGCCGTATTAATCTTCTCGGAAACAACACGCATTAAACAGAACGCCGAGATATGGCACGTCCCTGTGTGCCGAGGACGTCGTGGCGGTCATTAAGGGATCTCGAGGCCCTCGATCTCCTTTCGCTTCAACTTGACAATTTGCATTATGCCGGCGATCGATCAGCCATCGGAGAAATCCAGCACATACTCGGAGATACCCCATATAATGAGCGAGCGTCAGGGGGGGAGAGCAAACTCAATTAAGGCACGCCAATACCCCAAGACGAGACACAGCTAATTTAACCAAATTGGATTACTTAATAAACTTTATGGGATAAATAACAATGAGACTGTGCGTGGTGCTGGCCATAAAGTGAATGCGGCGGCGCGTTATTATTACTATTTCTATATCTCTTTATTTTTGGGGCGCGCCGCATAACAAACCATTTGAGGCATTCGGTGGAGTTAAAATCAAAAACGAAATCAAAACGAAATAAAACATGAAGGGAAGCAAACTTTGGGAAGCCGAAGGTTGTATACCCTTGCAATGGGATCAGGGGATCGCATTCAAATCGTCGTAGCTTAGCCAAAAATGCGTTAATATTAACTGGAAATTTAATTTTGAACGATATGGAATTTAAAATTGTAAAATGGTAATTTTTACAATTTTAAAGATGTTACCCCTTATAAATTTAAATCGAAAAATATCAATTTATTTGTTTTATCAGACCTGGATTGACAGGGCTGTTGATGCTGGTCAGTGATCACTAATATATATGATTTTGAAGGGTCGGAAACGACTCCATCACTGCGTTGCAAGCTTCTGATCAAAATCATAATGCCCTGGGAGGGTGAACGCAGATCCAAGCCAGCCACGAGGCAAAACAAGTTGTACAAACATGTGTATACCACAGATATGTGTATAACATCATCAGCGGCAGCGCAACTTACCAAATTGTGTTTTAATTTCCGAGAATTATCAGCAAGGGATTTCGTTTCGTTTTGGTTTTTGGTTTTTGTTCCCTTTGTTCTACAGAAACACAGAGCAGAGCAGGGCAGAGAGTTGTGCGGAGCGATGATATTGAAAATCGGCCTGAAGATAAGCCCAATTTCAATTCCAATTCCGATTTCAAGTCGGAATCTCGGCCGTCTGTGCAAGTGGGCGTGTCGCAGCCCCACTATTAATTATGACCAAGTATCTGGGGGCTTCCATCAAGGTGCGTGCGGTGCTAAGCAAACAAGCAAGCCATTAGCCTGGATGTATAAGTGCATATGTAGCTTTGACTTCGATATCGATCTCTAGGGTGGAACACGTAATCAGCAGTTCCTCTGATTTATGCCTTTAGCAATTGCAAAGCTCTGTGATTGCCCCTGCACAGTGCGAAATATTAACATTAATTTCAAATAAAATTCAAAATGCAAAATGTCTATCATATGGGGTATTTTGTTCTTGCCTTTATAAAGTACATACATAAAGAAATTATATATATCATAAAATCACAGTGATGTTTTGTAAGAGCCCATATGGAAGATAATCCTAATCCTGATCTCCAGTGAGCTAAATTATACGGCTACATTTCGTGTTTTTCTGTGTAAGAGAGCGACCCCCTCCGGGCTAATTTTTTATGGACAAACCTTTGACAGAGTGCCACGATTTAGTGCTGTTAACAGCTAGTAATTAGCCTCGTTATGTCCGTTAATTAGCCGTATCAGACGTTCAATCGACCGCAGTTTCCATTAGATTGCTTGCATTGCCCATTGCAATTAGCCGGTGCCGCTGCATATTGCATATTCATTGGGCTTCACTTGATAGCCGATCCGGCAGAGCTTTAGCACCCAGTTCGCAGTTGTCGCATAAATTTGTGCCCCAATAATCATAAATTTGGCTTTTAAATCATTAGCACACCTCGGAGCGGCATCGAGCGACAGTTCTCGCTAACCAGTTTTTGTTTTGGCTCCTTGTAAGAGCCCCCGGCTCCGCCCCCGACACCCCGCCACTTTGATCTCTCACGAGAGTTGCGCTCAATTAAGTTCCACAATAAAGCACGATTTGCATTTTAAATTGTGCAATTAAAATGCTTATGAAATCTATATAGAAATAACGATCGCTAAATGCATTTTATAGTCGCCTCCTTCATCTATCTCTGTCTCTGTCCGAGTCGCGTCTCCTGTCCCTCGCTCCTTCACCTGTCACCGATCCGAGTGGACGGCAAACAGCAACAACAATGTTAAATGTCACACGCTAATTAATTGACGGCGCATAATTTTTAACTCTGTCACACAGTGGGACGAACTCAATTAAAAACTGGGTAGGGGTGAAGGCGGAGCAATAAAGCCCTGTAAAGGTGTAATTTATGTTCAAGGATGTTTTAATTTAAGATAAATGAAATGAGGTACGAAGCACTAAGCACATTGCTTCATTTCAGTCAAGCCAAGTTTCGTTTTCGCTCCCTTAGTAAAAATTTACAAGGAGCAATACAACTGAGCGCCCGCACATGGAAAGTCAGCAGATGAGCCGACAATTTTCTTTCTTACAAATTTTTTGGTTATAATACTGAAAAACCATTCTGATATAATTTCAAAACCGCAAAAACCCTTCCCCAGTCAAAACAATTATTATCTTTCGATTTCTTTTCATAATGAATATTTTATATTTTATATGATAATATTTTTGCGTATTACCTTACAATCATGTTAGCTTAGAAGGTAGCACTAGCAACTAGGGGCTCTACATTAAACGGGTTTAAATAATATCCAGCAACTCGAGGGAGGTTCGTGCCTAGGCCTAAACATAAATAATGCTAGATCTCTTCATACAATGTACAGGAATCTTAATACTACGATTGGTTGTTGTTCTGCGGAAATTCACTAATTAAATGTTAATGCTTGTCATGAATATTTACACGCTTAAGCCTTAGATTTGTACGGAGATAGTTGGTGTCTAGCCTACGGATATTTTTGTTTTCTGTTCGCATTTTTTCGGAAGGAAGAAAGACTTCGAGGAGGGGCTGGAGGAGGAGCTCTACTCAACCTCCTGACTTCGCAGGGATTTGGCACGGATCTTGAGAGGGACAGGGGAGGATCTCTAATACTTTTCCGCCGTCGCGTCGGATGCCTGCCATGTACAGCTAGCCTAAGAATATATCACAACAAAACAAACTATGCTACTCTCCGAGAGCTCGGCTGGCAGCCCGAGCCCTCGGGACTGGAACTGGGCCCCATCGCCTGGGTAAGGAACTGGCTGCAGACTGAGCACTGAGCCCGCCGCCTCAGTGGCTGGCGTCGAGCTCGTGCTCCTCGTCGCTGGGGCAGTCGTCCATCTCCATGTCGATGAGCTCGTCGTCGTCCTCGTCGCCACTGCCATGCATGTTGCGCTGGGAGCCGCCCTCGCCTCCCTTCTCGTCCTCCTGCTGCATGCGCTTGTGCTTGGTGCGTCGGTTCTGGAACCACACCTTCACCTGCGTCTCGGAAAGATTCAGGGACTGGGCGAGGGCCTTCCTCTCCGCCCCGACTACGTACTGGTTGCTCTCGAAGGCGTGCTCCAGCTTTAGCAGCTGGGACGGCGAGAAGGCGGTGCGGATGCGCTTCGGCTTGCGGAACGGCGGCACCAGGAAACCTTGAAAGAGAGCAAAGAAGAAGGGGTTCTGGTTAGTCATCGGTTGGGATTTGCTCTTGGGGACCTTCAGGTGGATTCTAAAAGCAGATCTTGACTACTTTCTCTGGCTCTTGTAGAGATACTTACTTCCTGGGAATCGGTGTGGGAAGATCCTTCCGTGGCGGCTGAGTAGCCAGGGATACAGCTGATAGCTGTCCCGGGCCATGCCGGGATTGGGCATGAATTGGGCCGCATGCGGCGGTAGTCCAGCGGCAGCGGCAGCCGCGGCTGCTGGACCCAGGACATGACCAGCCTGCAGGGCGGCGGCCATCTGGAACTGGGCGGCGGCAATGAGGTGCGGATTATGCTGCGGTGGCAGCTCCGGTGGAGCGTTGATGTAGGGTGGCAGGGCCTTGATGTCCGGCATTCCGGGCTGTCCCTGCGGCGGTCCACCCATCGGCGGACCTCCTGGGCCTACGGGAAAGGGTCTGACGAGTCCCTGAGGCGGCATTCCCGGCATCATCATGGGTGCTCCTGCTCCGGGGTGCATCAGCGCCGGCTTGGGGTAGCTCGGAGGCTGCTGCTGCTGTTGCTGCTGGGGAGGAGTGGCGTGCGGACTGCTGACCAGTAAGGTGGGCGACGTTGAGGGCTGCGACGACTGCGGGGAGACGGACTTGGGCGGCGTGTGGGGCGGCTGGATGCGCTGGGCGGGATTCTCGGCCTGCTCCAGGGCGGGTGGCGCTGGCGAGCGCTCCCTTTTCAGGGACACGGGGTGCTCTGCCTCCGGGGAGAGTCGGGTCTGGAGAGCCGCATTGTGATGGTGCAGGCGCTGCAACAGTTCCTGAATGTCCTGGTGGCTCTTGGGCGGACCCTGATGGTGGTTCTGTTGTTGATGCTGTTGCTGCTGGTGCTGTTGCAGGAGGAGATGCTGGTGGAGCACATGTTGCTGGGCGGGCGACAGATGTGGATGCGGATGGGCAGGATGTGGGTGAGGCTGGCCGTGAGGATAGGGCATTGCGTGGGCAGGTGGCGCCATCAGGTGGAGCGGTGGAGAGCCGGGCAGCAGGGTGAGGTTCGAAGGCGGTGTCTGAGGTGGCGATCCGGGACCGTTCCTCTCACCCGGCGGCGGGCTCTGGCTCCTGCGGCCATTCTCCGGCGGCGGCGAGTGGCCGGCGGCGTTGACACTGCCGGCATCGCCCACAATGGACTCGATGCTGAAGCCGATCTTCTGCTTGGGCGTGGGCATCATGACGGCGGCAGCGGCTGTGGGCACCGGCGGAATCATCTTAGTCATAAATACGGCGGCGGTTAGCTCGGCTATGTTGGCGGCTTTTTGGGGTCAAACGCGGCTCGTGAGTGGTAGTCCTCGGGGGAGTCTTAACTCGGTCGGCTGTTGCTTTTCGACTTTGACTGTGTTCAAAGCACATACACTGAGCGCCGCATCGGTGCGCTTTTCTATCGGTTTACACTGACACAGAGTTGGCTTTCGGCGACGCGCTGGCGGAGAACGGGACGTGACGTAGACGGAAACGTAATCGCTGGCGGAAAACGGAATGCGGATTCGGAGACGGAGACGGAGACGTGTGCTCTCGACGACGTTCGCTGGCTGAATAAACTCCGAGAGCGCCGCGACACCACCAAGTGTGCGCCGAACGAATGCCCGCGCCGCCGTTGCCACTCAAAACCAGTTTTGGCAGGCAGAAGGAGACGGCAGCTGCCTGGCAATGCGCTGCCTCTATGGTTGTCTTCGTCCCACCTCCGGTGTGGACTTTATCTGCCGCTGGATATGAGAGCAAGCGAAATGGCCGCATTATCTGGACGGGGCGGTCCTCCGGCCGGGGCCGCTCGCTCTCTCTCGCTCCGACTTCTGCATATGGCTTCCGTTCGATCCGCTCGGTGGTTGTTGTTGCTCGCTCTTGGCCTTTGTGTAATTTGGCTTAAACTGCCATTCATAGTTTTTGTTTTTGCGGTCGGGTTTTTGTTCCCGGAACGAACATTAAATGAAAATCGAATGCCACACCTGGCCCAATGTCTCTGTCCACATTTTTCAGGCTGGAACAAGGAGGAGATTTCGAGGAGGACTGTTTGCTGCTGGGATATATCTCTTTCAAATATTTTCTGGGATTTGTTGCTAGATTTTGGTGTGTTTTTTTTAAATTCAACAAACTTTCTGGGATTTGCTAGTCCTTTTTTATGGTTTCTAGTTCATAAAAGAATTAGTTGTTTATTTTGTGCGGTGACAACAAAGTGGCTTCTGGACAAGATCGATGTTACGGAAAACCTTTCAATATTATTAAAATTTTCGTAAATTCTTTCCTAGTTAAAAACTCTCACAGAAACCTAGCTCCATATTAGCGATTCAACACCACGAATGCAGTTCAAGACGGCGGTTCCAATAAATCATATTTGGGAGCCCCGATCGGGACAGCTTTATGGCAGGCGTATCGAGTTGCTGCGATTCTCGCTGCGATTTAAATGTTAATTTCTGGACACTACTGTGTTTTTGGCACACGACAAAGTTTGCATAATTTATGTGGTGTGCGATCACAATTCGGAATCGAAATCAGAGCAGGTCCATCAGCGGGCGGGACGTGCCATGATCGTGCGTATGCACACACTTCCCTATCAAGTGTGGCACTGGCCACATACTATTTTCACAAAGTGTTATTTTGGCACTCTCTGTTATCAGCGCGGCGCCGGATTTTGGTGATTTATGGCCTAGAAATCGCGGCAACAACCACAAAGTTGTATTCGTAGGTTAGATTACAATCTATCAGTTTTTTATGGTCGCTAATTAAGCCACGCATATTTACACAACGAATTTCGATGCGAAGCGACGCGCTGCGCCGCGGCATAAACAACTTTCGAGTCCATTAAAGCGTAATTATGTTGACTAATGGATTTTGATTACAAGGCGAAATGCTGTGGAAAGTTCAACGATTGCCTTTTTTTCTATTTATTTTTTTGGCTGTTTTGCTTTGAGGTTTAATGTGCAAAACGTGTGTGGGGCTTTTTTTGTGCCATACCTCTAAAGCGTATTTTAATTTTAGTCAGAAGCTTGCATCGCAGTGAAGGAGAGGTTTTCGACCATATAATCCAAATATATTCTTGGTCAGCATTAACAGCCGAGTCGATCTAGCCATGGCTGAAAAAAAAAAAATATCAACAATTTTTCTAAGAGGTTTTTTATAAGGGGTTAGGAATTTGTTATTCTAAAGAAAACTAGCACTGGAAAGCTTTCCGAAGTGAAATTAATTCATTCCTGGCTTAGCTTTGATCGATTCGTATTCGGTTTTCTGAGCTAGTTTAATCTGCTAGGGCAGCCTTCCGAAATTCGCTTCCTTTCTTGTAACAATCCCTAAAGATTCAACCAATTTTACTTGGAAATGTCTGCTAAAT
This sequence comes from Drosophila bocqueti, assembly GCA_018151655.1. Lineage (NCBI taxonomy): Eukaryota > Metazoa > Arthropoda > Insecta > Diptera > Drosophilidae > Drosophila > Drosophila bocqueti. The sequence goes on from JAECXF010000020.1 coordinate 321,416, forward strand.
CTTATCATTTTTTACCCCGAACAAAGTCATTTATTAACACTCATTGTGGGATCATAACACCTTGAACTTATAATTGAGTGATTCCCTATTAGAGCGCATTCCAAGTTGGCGAAAAAACGCAATTTGCCTTTCATTTTTGGTAATTTCACACGCCCACCCTCGCCGCAGGAGGACCTGCGAAGGACCTGCTGCTAACACCCGGCACAATCGGGCTGCTAATGAGCGAATAAAGACATCCCAAGGCAGCGGGACCAGCTCCGGTCAAGTGGCACCCCGTTGCGGTTCATCAGGCAATGGGAAACCATAAAAAATGCAACACAGACTAAGACAAGGGGCCAGAGGCATTTATTAAATGGAAATAAAGAACGCACAATGCAGCAGCACCCCGAAAGGTGTCAAAATCAACAATTTTCCAGCCTGCAAACAATTCTCCAGAAACTGAGCAGCTCAGCGTGATGCAATTTTACCTATTTCCCCGTCCGATTCCCGAAGCCCGAGTTCAGGCGAAAAAACAGCAGTTTCACTTTTGTTCCCCCGCTTTTTATTTTATTTTTTCTGGCTGTGAAAACAATGAAAAACGTGGCAAATTTCCCATTGTCCAATTCGATGGATGGAAAATTGTTGAGTAGCAACAAAACAAGACAACAGAAGACGGAAAAAATTTACTTTAATGATGATGAGTTGGCGTTTAGATAGTCTGCGTTTTCGAGACCCATTTTCCTGGTTTTTTTGGCACTCTTCTCTCCCTGTCTCTCTAAATGTAATTAATTTCTAGCCACTCGATCGCTGCGGTTCCCAGAACACACCGTATAGTAGTTTCTCGTCGTTTTCATATTTTTCCTCATTTTCCTTCCAAAGCCAAGCCCGATAATTTGAACGCTTGTAAATCCACGCGACCCACGAAATTATGATGGATCGACATCAATTCTTTGTGGCTGCGTTTTCACGCGGCGGAAAATTCGAAATTTGGTAGCTGACTGACAGCGACTCTAGGGGCGTTAAGAGCGTCAGACAACTGGACTGTGTCTGCCGTTTTCCCGGAAAAACTTCAGAAGAGGAGCCCAATCCTAATCCCATTTTGGAGAAAAGGGTGCGCAAAGGATCTCCTTGGATCAATTTGGTATTTCGGGCACGACACAACGGAGCCAATCAAGTGGGAAACATATTCCGAATTATCGCAGAGCCATAAAATCATATTAAAACACAATTTCTCGGTGCGGTAGCGGGTCAACATCGTAAAACATTTATATCTAATCCTTGACAATCATAAAAATTACAAAAACGACATGGATACACAGTGCAGGGAAAATTCTGACAAAGGCAAAGTGCCAGCGGCAAAGGAAAATGTTTAAAATGTCGGAAAAGTGCTCGAGAAAATAACGAGGGCCGGACGAGCGGTAAGCGGTGAGTGGTGAGAGTGGAGAAAGCGAATAAACAGTAGTCAGAGAAATGTCATAAAAATGTCCAACTCCTACTTGGAACCTCCTCAACTCCCAAAACTATGCACTGAGAGAAAACAGTCAGCCTTCAGGGAATTTATAGTGTATTTAAAGTCAAAAAGAAGGATCTTTATTAGTAACTTATTATAACTCGATATCATCCATGTTTTCCTTAGCTCGCATTTATCAATAAATATACTTCCTCAAGTAGTTGCTGCTTTCCCAGTGCACTTAGTACGTGTATGTGCAAAACAGTGGAAAATAGTGGAAACCATCCCAGAATTGCCTCGGATTTTTATGACACTTTCCGTAACGGGCACTCGAGCGTGTCGTCGACCAGCGGAAAGGACAGACAATCCTTTGATTCAGCTCGCAGTCAGCGAACATAAAAAATATAGTAGTAGTTGCCGAAATAAAATCTACGTAATGTTTATGACTTTTCACCGGTACCCTGCACCAGCTCCTTCTGCTCCAGTGGCCAGTGCTCCTCCTCCTTTGACCAGGCTGTGCCTCGCCCTGTTGACACTTTCATTTTGGTTATTTTAGGGCTGACAGGCACTTTTGTCCGTGCGTCATTATCGTTTTGCCTGGGATTCGGACAGCGCGGCGGGATTTATGAGCAGGCGGCATGATATGATTAGATCGGAATGAGATAAGTCCTGCTCATGCTACAAGTCCTTAGATTTGGGGTGCAGATAAAGCAGTTCATAAAAAGCAACAGTTCTGTTTGATTTGTAATCTCTTTTCATAGATAGATATTATAGAAAAGTCAACTTGATTAATTGTGGGTTCGGACAGATGTTGATTCTATCCGAAACCTCATATAGGAGGATATAGCCAGTGGAATGCTCTCAAAGTTCCGACGGCCCATCGAAGCAAGCCCAAAATCCTCGAGATCATAGTAGAGCCACGCTTCAGAGACCCTGGAGAAAGATGGAGAGAGAGACAGCAATCATTCCTCGCCCGCTTGGTATTCCACCGTCACCTCACACATGTGCCTGACTGTCCTATCAACCCGATGGCCAAGCCAATTACTCTTCGCATCCTTATCGCAGATCTCTCCCCGAAACTTCCCCCAATAAACACTTTATAAATTACACGCCGCCCACACTTGTCCGCCGCAGAGAGTCCCCAGCTCCTGGCCGTTTCCAAACTAATGATGACAGCCAATAAAAAATTCCAACAAATGTGTAAATTTGTGGAAATGCATGAAAATGGGAAAAACAAAAACGGGAATTTCATAAAAATGTAAATTTCAAAACGGAGCGGAGTGGTGGAGGGAACTCGGGAGTAGGGATACGCGGACCCGGTCGAGTGACTGGGAGAAACACACACCATAGGGAGGTTTGTGTTCCACAACAAATGAAATAAATTTGTGCAAGTAACTTGAAAATGTCGTTGCTGCCAAAAAAGAAAATATAAAAAAAGGAAAGTGGAAATGGGTATTTGTCAGGATCTGGGGAATGGGTTCGCGCAATTGCCAGGGGTTGGCTGTCGAGGCGGGGTGCCTGGGCAGATGACTCAATTTACACGCAACGAGCTCTGTAAATTGCGCCTCATTTCGCAGTGACTCCTTCCTTCCTCCTCCGGCTGGCAGTTGTGCAAATGTCAAATGTAAAAATGGAATGGATATCCCAGATTTCCTTCCTCCGCGACCGAAGCTAGCCAGGGATGGATGCTGCCCTAACCCGGCTACAAATTGCCAAACCTAATAAAAGCGAAATTAGCTGGCAAAAGGCAGGAGGGAACACAAGGCAGGAGGGTTGATTTGTGAGTTGTGCTTCAGATGGGGTAGCTTAATTCTGCGGATATGTGCCATAAATTAAAATAATTTAATTGTCCGTGACTTGGTTTGTAAGAGCATTCGCTTGCTTATTCCATGCCTCTCTCTCTCTTTCTCTCAAGTTAAGCAAAAATATCCCCTCGAATCATACTAACTAACTCTCTTAAATTTTACAGTTATTTAATATTTAATAGCTTTATCGGCACCTTAAAAATGAATTTAACTTTCCCGTATATATATTTATTTTTTGGATTTACCATAGTTCAACCCCTAATTGTGATGAGGCTGCTCCTCCATTTTATGCCCCCACCCCTCAGCCAGATATATTGTAAAATTCTTTTACCGGACCTGGAGCGGCGGTCGTTAAACAAATGAATTGCCATAAGCGCCGGCTGATTGCAGTGTCGCCGTCGCCCCAGATGATGGGCTGGCCGTAATGTAGGACAGATTGACTCCATGCCGCACATAAGCAGGATGCTGGGGACGGGAGGTGGTCCTGATTGGGCTGCCAGCTGCGATTATTATAACGCTTGCCAAGCTCTCCGGCGGTGGCTTTACGAGGCGCATCATTACGAGACGGCGGCGCTGTACTGCAGCCAGCGTCTGCCATTATTATACGCCATTTAAATAATATTCGCCAGGCACGTTTCCAGACCGAGTCCCAACCCCTCGGAGCGGGAACTGGAACTGAAACTGGGTGGAAACCCACCCCGAAATCTGTGCGCGGCGTCTGAGCCATTTTTCACAGGCTTTTCGCTGCGCATAATCAAGGCACATCATCAGCATTTGATTGCGACAAATAATGCCGCCACTTTGTGTTTGTTTCGCGAGCGTCTGCCGGCACTCAGGGGTGCCTACCCCTGTTGGACTTCCTTTTCTCTCACCCTCTGAACAATATAATATAACTGCCTGCAAAATGGCGGACGGAGAGTAAAAGGATTATGGCAGACGCGGTGGAAGCGCGCGTGTTAAATTAAAAGGATTTGTGTGTTGATTAAGTGCCAGGACAGCGTTCAAGTGGCAGAGTAGTTAGGGGTAAGTTTCGAAGGGCATTACTCACAGTGGGTTCCGGAAATTATAGAACATTCACGAATGCATGTAATTAATTTTGATATTTCTTTTGTGGGAAAACATGTTCTAAAATTCAAAATGGTCCCTTAAATATTATGAAATCTTTCATAATACAAGTCTTACTTATAATAGATCAGTCAGTCCTTTCACAAGCATATACCCAAAGTATCAAATCTCCAGTTTCATTTAATCACATATCCTTCCTTGAAGTTAATCCTAAACAACTGCAAACATTGAAACATAATGGAAGTGCAAATGTGACTCGGGATCGGAACCTGAAGGCAAGATGTGCCTAACCCAGATATGGACAGTCTATCAGCGGATCTTAGCCGATCCAACAATGCGATAATGGAACATATATGAACTTCGAGGCCCACACAATCGGTAGCCGACAAACGGTAGCTGGATCAGTGAAGGAATCAATCCCCGGGATCGGGACCGGGTTTACAAAGGCAGCTGATTCCGCCGGCTTGCTATTCCCGGGCCAGATTGCCGATCTCCTCTGCCAGTTGTTGATCTTGTTACAAAAGTCAGCCAAGGTCCGAAGCGCGCGGGTGTTCTCCTGGATCGGGCAGAAGGAATAATAATAATAGGTACCACAGGCCCTTGGCAGTCTCTCCACTCTGTAAGCGGAAAGAGCCAAAAAGTTAAGCCACAAACATACAAGAGGATCAAAACGGATTTAAATACAAAGTGGGAAATAATGAAGTGCCGGCCGAGGCAGCCCAGAGGGAAATACTGGAAAGGTGCAAGGTTTCCCGAAGCCAAAACCGAGACCGGGGTGGTTCGGGGTATCCGTATGTGGAGTGCGTGTCGAGCCGGGGCTTATTAAAGTTATAATTAAAGTATGTCCATCACTCTGTGCATGGATCTTAGGCGAGTTCCCTGTAAACTGCATTGTGTGTTCTATGAATTTAATTATAATTGTTTTTGTATTTAAATTTTAAGGGGTTCACACTATTCTGTTGTTCAACAAGATCGCTTGGAAAAGGGTTGAAGATACCAAAAATGGGTTCAATTAGTTGTTTGCCTTCGAAGTGGGAAGCTAGCGCATGGGTGGCTGGAGGGAAGTCGGAAGAGCTAAGGGATATAGTTATAATAGTTGAAATAGTTTCATATGTGTTGTTGGAAATCGATGGTCTTCGAATGGCTTCTTGTTCTATCTTAAGTAATCTTTCTTTCCATTATACATTCCTCTATATTCTCAAATACCATTGCTCAGTATCCCCCTCAAAACAAAAATGTATCTAGAGAATCCCCTCTAGCATCTGTCAGTTGCCTTGTTCGTACTACGCCACTGTGTTCACATACCCTTTTCAACAGTTTCGAGTAGACCTTCGTGTACACACATTGCACGTCATTTAAATTTATTAGGATTACGAAACAAAAAGTCAACAAGATGACAGGAATCGAAGTGCAGGACTTGAGCAGCCCTCGAGCTCCTGGGCATTGTTTAGCTGGAAGAATAACCCCAAAACATGCAGGGAAAATAAGGATAATACACAACTCATATGCGTCCATTATTTTCATTAGGGGAAAATGGGAATATGAGGAAGTTTTCGGCGGATAATGCTCCGGCAATGCTGATGCCCTCCTGGCATACTTGACTTAATCTAAGCCAATTTAATGCCCATTGACCCTCCGAGAGGATCGCAGATCACACAAGTGAGTCCGTCGGCGGTATCCAGGGCCGTCGTCCTGAGCCGTAATTGTTATGGGAAGCAGGACCACGCACACACACGGACACATGTGGCATTATCCGGGGCTTAGCTGTGGGAAAAGTGGAACACCCGCAACTGACTTCGCCCAGAAGTTGAAAGTCGGGCACTTGATCGCATCCTGCTGTAATCCCGGAGAGCTCTGTTGCTCCTGTTTGCAGAACAGTAGCCCCGTTCGTTACGGGCATTTTGCGCATGCCATTATCTAATTTGCCCAGCATGTGCAGGCGGCTCCTTTCATCCGGGATGGTCTCCTTTCAACATCGGCCGTCAGCATTCAGCACTGGCCTGAGCCACTTGGCCGTGTAATTAGATTTGTGCTACTTTCACGGCGGCGGTCCCTCAGATGTGGCCAGTTCCAGCTCCCGCTGCTTATCTATGCAAACGCCCTCCGCGATTATGATTATGATTATGATGTTTTCGATTTTCGGCTCTTGACAAGTGCGCATAATTTATTGAAATGCTTTTTATTAAAGCTAATTGGCCGACAAAGCGTCGCAGCGCCCCGTGCCGCCTTACTGCCGAATCAATTAAAATGCCTTCGCACAGCTCGAGTGGCGAGCAAACAGTTCCAGATCATTCAGTTGAGCCCGGCATTTGGAATCAATTCGATGTCAATCGACGCGATTGCATGTGCATCGGTGTCAATGCACGTTCGGGTATTTTTATGCACTCGGGGGAAAAGTGGGGGAGATTCCTAAGGGTCTAAGCTGGGATTTATGAAAAGTCACTGTCAAATATAATTTCTTTGTACACGATGAACTCCTTCTTGGATTGCAGATTCTGAACTCTGTTTTACGGGAGCTGTGTAGAAGCTTTTGAACTCTACCGATGACCTGATTTCATTTTGTATTATAATAGATACATAAAACTTCACAAAATATTTAAAAATTCAGTCAAATATGCTTTGCCTTTCTTGACAGAACCCCTCGATTCTGGCAGTGTAAGTTGGAGATCCTAGCTAGTCATGAGTTTAAAGCGATTTAAGCATGGCCAGAGGCGAGTTTGTGTTTTTAATCAGCTGCCACTTGCAGGAGACCCCACACACGAGTCGAGTCAGTCCGAGTGCCTAATTAAAATTGATTTGATTTCTCTGACACTTTTCAGCTCCGAACCGCAGCCAAAGCCGAGCCGCTGTAGATGTGAAATCAAAGCCGCATTGTTCGTCACGCCACTCGGAATGGGATGACTGACAGTTGGTCGCTCAGTGAGCCAATCATTTGCCCAATCGTTTCAACTTCACATTTTGATTGATATTTCTGCTGAAACCGATACACAGATCGCTGTCCCTGCCCCCGCCCCTGCCTGATTTCTGACTGCTTCTCCTCGCTCTGCATGGAGCATAGAGCTAATTAATGCTATCCGAGAGCGATCCCAGTCCGGCGCTAAGCTCATAATTATGCGAGAGAGTCCATGGCTATGTGGGTTGTCATCTGGACCATACATCTTGTTATGGCCACGGCGCATGCGCGTCTCCTCAATTAGTTGGGCTGTCAGAAAGATGATGAACTCGTTGCTTGATGAGGGTTTTTCCCTCCGAACTAAGGACCGGACTGTTGTCCAGTGACTTATCACAGTTTCGAGCGAATTACGACGCGTCGCAGTTATTTTTTAATAGTTTTGCCAGCATTCCTGAAATATGAGTAGCCCCGAAATCCGTGGCTTATTTTCGGTTAGTTCGTTGTCTGCGATAGCATCGATAGAGACGTGCTCATGGGACAGAGGCCGTCCGGAGGTCCAAGTGGATCTGCTCCGGTGGTCCCGCCTCCAGCGTCAAGTCGTTGACATTTGCGACAAATGGCTTGACGCACGACAAGTATCCAAGCCTCCGTGTGTGTGGTCCACTTTAGGGGGTGTACACGTTACATCGCCGCGTAATTGTGACTCAGACGATAAGTGGCCACGGAGCACTCAGATCTCGGAGCAAAGTCAGACAAAGTCGTCGCCATGCTCGGCATCTAATCAACTCATTAAGGTCAGCGCATAATTTTAATAGTTTTTTCATAATTTTCGCCGTCTGTTCGGTCGGTCGGTGGCTTCAAAGCCCCTCGATTCCGCCCGATTCCACGGAAATCGGCGGACAGATAAGCCCGGCCAGGCACTTTGGCATAATTGGCGGCTAGTTAGCTTTTTAGTTTCTGTAAACTCATCGGTCTTAGTGGCTTTGTTTTGTGTGGCAATCCTGCTGCTGCGCTTGCCATACCGCATCAGAGGTCATCTTCGCTCCAATAAACGATGCCACATAATATTTTTCTTCCCACTTTCCCCTCTCCCCCCGATAAACTGTGGGAAAACTGTGCGCTCGTTCGGTGCGTGATTAATTTGTGGTTATTTTTAGGCACGACCGCTCCACTTTGTGGCTGCTTGCCTCTGCCCCCCAATATATATCAGTACTTATATTTATTTGTTTTTCTGTTTTTCACTTGGAGCTCCCTTCCCCGTAGAAGAGCTGCAATTAATTACAATTTTTATTGCGGTGACCTGAGGTTTTCCACGTTGATTTATATGGGAGAACGCCGGCTCCAAGACTTCGATCTCCACGCGTCGAAAGTGCCATAAAATGTTTGAGCTATTCAATGCGTTTTGATGAAATGAAATGTGAAAGGCAATTACTCAATTGCATTTTATTAACTGAGAACGTTTATTCCCGGCTCCCTCTTCGAAAATGATTTGGAGCATTCGTTTTGGGTTTGCCAAGGAATTTGGGCTCGAGTCCGAGTATGCTTGGGAACGGCTTCCCAAAGTCTCTAATTTGGTTTAATGGAAATAAATAGAGTTTGTTTTCTATGAAAGGTGGTAATAAATAATTGAACGAAAGACATGTGTGGCTGCTTATAAAGGGTGTAACTTCAGCACAGCTTTTCCCTACATTCTCCTTACAAACAGTACTAAAATTAAGTATTCCTGTAGTATTTTTTGTGGTTTTCTCTTATAAAGTTCTCATTCGCCCGGCTAAACACTTTGTTAATTGTGTGAAAGAAACAGCTCATTGACACCTGGGGCTTGAACTTGTGGCCTCGCATGTCAGCCCATCCGCCACTTCCAGCCCGGTTTCCACCTGTCCGCCAGCCAGAGCCATCGCACACAGAAGCCCCAAACAGTTTGTGGCAATTTGGCAAGATTTCGCCGGCAAACTAAAGTGCAAGACACATGCAACGTTTTGGCTAATTAAGCTGGCATTTGAATGCTGCTTCGCATCTGCGAGTTTTCTGAGTTTTCTCCGTGACTGCCGCTGCTGCTGCTGAGCCACAGTAGCCCCTCGCACTAACGGAAGCCATACTTCAGCTGCGTCGCTGGGGAATCTGACAGGTGAAATCTCTGGGATGTCGGAGGAAGTGGAAGTGGGAGTGGGAGTGAGAGGGGACCGGGCCACATCGCTGATACGCCCTGTGGGCCGCAATAAAATTAATTTCGCCGCGTTTTAGCCGTGCAATCACAGCAAAGTTGACAAGCGTTTACCAACGCGTTGCTCCGCACGAATATTTCATCTGCTGGATAAGCATCGCAGCAGCCGTCGCGATGCAGGCCCCGAAAAGAGCGGAGAGTAGAAATAATAATAAGAGCCAGTGGCAGCAGCAGCCACTTTGTCATAGCATTTCCGCCGAAAACCTTCCCCCTCCGCCGAATCGCCTTCCCCCTGGCTAATTAGCTGCCGCCCGAAATGGAATTGAAACCCAGCACTGCTCACACCTTGCGGGATCTGCCCCGGAGTTTGGGGACGAGGATGAGGACTCAGGTGCGGATGCGGATGCCGCGCTTTGTAGTGCGAAACTTTTAATGGCTCGCATTTCGCTGACCACGATGGTAATCGTGGCTTTTTCGTATATTTCTTATGCTTTATGATTGTCCAAGGGATTACCGTGAAGGCAGGGCAGCTCTGCAGCTTCTTGGACTTTAATTGAAATTCGTTATGTCGCCGCAGACATGTGACTAAGTCCGGTGAGTGGGCCGAGTGGAAAGTGCCCGAAATGGGTTCGGGGTTTAGGTTTAAGGTTTAAGGTGTGTGCTGCTGAGGTAATGCCCTCGTTTAATCAAAAATTCGTCACTCTATGACTTTCTAAAATCTCCGAGTGAGTAATAAATAAATTAAATCAAGTGAGAAAAGCTTCTTGCCAGCAGAACCTCTTTACTGACTTTCACAATCTAATTGCATTTACTTTACAAAGTAATAATCACGCCTGCATTTACTTAACACTCAATTAAAAATCTATTTAATGGTCACAAGTACCCCCAATGCCGCACCTCCCTCTCAGATATTTCCATCAGTTTGGAGACTCGAGGAAAATGCACTTTTAATTGCAGTTAATCAATCACGTTCTCCCGCCCCTGTCTTGGATTTTCCGTAATGCACAAAGTGTAAATAATTGCGAATGCGATTTGGAATTTTGAACTCTATGCCGACCCGAGCGAAATGAATGAAAGCCTTTGTTGGATTCGATTTCTATTTATGTGGTGCTGACAAGCTAGGTTATATCTATGAATAACTAGTGAACTTCTTATTATTTTTGCCAATACCCCAAGTATATTGCCTGTAAAATTAAAAAAGCTTCTTCCATATTTCTTCACTTTCGGCTCGTAAAGTTGCATCTGCAACCGGCCATTTTGCAAAAATCTGCAGCGTTATTAATTGCCGCTGTCCGCTTTTTAGCGTTTATTTATGGCCGCCGACTTCGATTCCGATTCCGAGTTCGATTCCGAGTTCGATAGCGATTGCGATGCGATATGGCATTTCGAATATGGGCGCGAGCTTCGGAGCGACGCCATTCGATTGACACGCATTCAATTACCGCCGTCGCTGCAGCTGCTGCAGTGGCCACTGACTCATGACCGTTCGCGGGGGAAGTGACCAGGGGGGGCCGGGGGAGCGGGTGCGGTCAGTCAACGGTCCGCTGGAATGCAATCAGCTTCAATCATTGCGGCCCTGTTATATTTATCGCCTTAAACGAGCATAAATTGTGGCTTTAAAAGTTTCCTAGAATCGAAAGTCAATGGAACTGAGACAAAGATTTTTGTGGGTGAGGTCCGCAGTCGCTGGACTGGCGATGGATACATATGTCTGTGCACAGAAAAAAATAAACATTAGACTATGAAGCAATTAAATAAATTTAGAAATAATTATCTATCTATCTATTAATATAAAATGTCCCTAAAATGTGAATGTGAATTTTCGGGGCATCGTAAGTAAAAACAGGAAAAATACTCATTTTCGCCATTAAAATTTTCGAGAATTAATAATAGTATTAAAATAAGTTATCTTCTCCTAAATCATTCAAATATTCACACTTTAAACGCAATATTTCTTAAATATATATTTTTGTACTTTTTTCCTGAGTGGCTGCTTATGAAAATTGATTGAAATGAGCGGAGATAAAGCATCAATACCCAGTGGCGTTTAATTAAAATTGTACAAGGTGCGAGTGTCAATCGCCCGTTCAGTTTCTGATCCCTTCCCCAGTCCCCCTTGCGATTGGGCCACCGAAACACGTTAACAGTTCGAACGTGACAACGGAGGAACCCCTGGAATCCACCCGTCCGCCCAGTGTTGGTGTCTCAATTGACGATTCATAAACGGATCGCCGATGCTTTGATTTATGCCCATGAATCCACCACGAAATGTCACAATGCAAGTATGGCCGCCTCGAATCGAACGTTAATGTTATGCGGCTAATAGGTTTTTCACCCGCCGACCACGACCACGACCACGACGTCGACGGTATTATATGGTAGCCAACCGGCTGTCAAAACTCGCATTGCCGACTGTCAGCAGCCTACGCTTTGGGTCAGGTGTGGCATATTAATGGGTTTATAGTGCACGGGCTGGGAGAGAGATGGGGTTAAGATGGGACTGGGGGATCCTCGTGGGATCCGACTGACAAGCTAATTTGTTTGATAACTATGCGAATTCTGACAGCTCCAATGGCATCGAGGAAGGCCCTGGCTTACCAGAGGGTCTCTCCTTAACCCAAAGAGTTGGACTATCCCTTTAATGTAATTTATTTACTGAAAAAACTCTACATTTACAACCTTAAATTTTCCAAAGATCTTTAGGTTTGAGCAAGGAAAATATTTACTTGTTTCGGAGAGCTGTTTTGGCCAAAAGGCTCTGGTCCCTGGCCCTTTGCCGGAAAGGGGTTAAGGTAGAGGAGGGGCACGGGGCTGAAACTCAAACTGTCTGGACAGATAGTTGGACAGCTCACTGTAACTGGCACCGGGCGAGACAGATTGACATTAAACAAGTTGTAATTCGATACTTAATTGACGCCCGGCTCGTAAATTTGCAATTGCAGCGGGCTAATGGCAGCAAGGAGAAGGGCACGGGCAGACTCGAGAATGGAGGTCTTGGGCCTTCACTTGGTTCGGAGCGATCCAATTAAAGTTGCCCAAGGGGCCGCCATGGCTGTCGAATTGAGGTAATGTAAAAGACGCTGAAGACGATGTGAGATGTTGTGCCCACACAGCTGGACAACGACGGCTGGGACATCACCAAGTCATGTACGGATATCAGCTGGCCTGGTACGAAACCCTCACCCCGCACCATTTTGACCTTTTGCGTGTGTGCGAAATCCAAGACGGTCCAGTTTTTATTTACTTTCGTCGCATTTGTCTTTTAAGACACGATGGCCTGACAGCTCTCAGCTCCATTGGGCGGACTGCGGGCCAGTCCCACCGCCTCCCGAAGACATATTGCACTCTTGCCCATAAATTGTGACCCCATTTCGATGGATCTGTAACTCTGTAACTGTAACTATGTAACTATGTATCCCCGGAACTGTAACTGTAACTGGCGCATCATTTGCCAGGGGGCTGTGGGTATTTTTGGTTTATGACCTGCACCGGGACCGGGCCCTTGAGCACTCCCCAGAGAAGCCTTAGCTCGGTACTGGCCACATAGAAAGCTATTTGGGAAAGTGTAACTTTTACTCTGCGCCGATTTTAAAGCCATAAAAAATGTTTTATGCGCGGCGCTAAAATGAAAATTGTCTTACACCTCCTTTGTAGTGCGAAAAAGAAACTGCGGCAATGGGGAATTCCTTGGCTGCGTCGGCCAACATTGTAGGTGTCTCCCTGGTTTAGATTTAGACTTGCGATGACGGCAATTTATTTTATTGCAAATTTTATAGACTCTCAGTTGAAACGGAAAATCGCATTGGTTTTTGTCCAAAATATCGAATTACCAATGAATTTGGCTCTTTGATTTTTATGGCCGAGTTCTGATCGAGTGGCTGGCGGGGGCTTTCGGCCATATGCTGCCTTTTTTGGGACTTAAATCGAGTGTGTGTGTGTGTGTGTGTAGGCCACTTGGCTGGTATTGAGGTTTCTCGGTTTTAAGGTTATCAAGAAGAGATTGCCTTGGGGTGTCAAAATCAAGGCCATTTACGTTTTTGGGAGTTAATTATTAGATTGCCACCAACATAAATAAGAATAAAACTGGCTACTAGATGAAGCGACTTTTTTTATTAACCAAAAGTGCTCTACTATTGCCAAAGGAAATTATATAATGATATTTCAAAAATATAAAAAGAGTCGGGGATTGCAAGTTAATATGTGTATCCTTTATCTTCAATCAAAAAATGTGTCCAAGCTAAACAAATATTCCACACATCCCCTCCTCAGTTCATCAATTATGTCATTCAACCATTCCACACTCATAGAAAATAAATCTTAGCCATTGTCCCCAGTCCCGCTTGCAGTCACGCATCCAAAAAAGAAAACCATCTCTCGAAACAACCCACCCATTGATTGTCTCGATTGAAATTGGAAATAATTAAAATATCTCGTGCGGCACGCTCGGAATTTTTAAGTACGAGTTTGTTTACAATGTCTTAACACCTCCGCGGGGACAATTACTGTATGAGCGGGTCCAGTATGGCGGCAATCATAATTAGGGTTCGAAAGTGACAGCCGAACTTCCGTCGAGTATGGCGGATAAGGCGATAAGCCCGGAAGGTAATCGATAACTCGCGGTGGCGACAATTACGACTGGCATGACGGATGATCGATCGGAGGAAGGTGTACTATAATTGCGGCACATGCCCAAAGTTCAAGTGGGAATAATGGCCGGAACAGCGATTACCCATTACCCATGGGCTCTGGCGACACGTGGACGCTGATAAGCGGCCGCCAGCTCCTCCAATTTGGCCATTTGACTTACTTGTCAGCGGATGTCAGCGATTTGGACAGGGTCTGGGGCCGGGCTTCTGCTAGCCCCACAGATCTCGACCAGATTGCGCCGTCAGAGTGGTTAATGTCTTAATTAACCAGCAAGAAGGGCTGCCAGGAACCATCCACCATCCATCCATTCATCCATCCATCCTCAGCATATTTATTTATCCGCATCTCTAATCGCTAATTTGTAATCAGCAATTAAGTCACAGCGCACGCGCTTTGGGTTTGACTTTGGGCCCAGTTCTGGCTGTCATGATTGGTCTAGGATAGGGTACACTGAGAATAAGATATGGGGACTAAAATAAAGGTGCAGCCTCAGCCAATAGCTGGCTTTTATAACTGGCTTATAAACCTACCCATTGATCAGGAATAAACTGTACATAAAATAAATAATTAAGATATATTTTAAATCTGAATATTTATCTCTGTGCACTCTCCCAACTGCAATCAGCGCAGCATCAGGCACTAAGTTATTATGTGTTGATTTACATGCGTTTTGGTTCTGGCCAAAGGTAGGGAGCGGGAATATTATGGAGCCAGCCGAGGAAGTTAACTGGTTAAGCCACTTAGATAAACGATTGCGTATGAAAGATAAACAGAATATGAGTGGGAACAAATTTCTTGTGAAGAACCAGCCTACTTTATGTTTTGATATTCAAAATGAAAACCCCTATCGGGGTTAGGGAAGTTCAACAATACTTATTTAATAATTGATAATAATTATAGCCCAGCAAGAGTACTATTTAAAATTACTTCAATTTGGTATAACTCATAGATACCGCCACCTCCAACCCAGACTCGACCTTTGAGCGATCCGATCTCATTTGAGATAAAACACGCCTCTTCAAGGGTTTCCCAATGCCAAAACAAATCAAAGCAGACCTTTCAGCGGTTATCCAACCAGTCAACCCCTCGAAAAAACTTTGATTGCATAAGAGCCAAAGCCAAAGCGTTGTTTTATTGCAATCCATTTTTGTTTTTTTGTCCAACTTTTGTTGCGGATTTAAATTTTTTACGACTTAAAAATTGCAACATTTAAGCAACCAAAAAAGGCAGCGGAAAGGGACGGCTGCTAATTTTCGCACTGGCACTGCAAAAACCAGACTACAATTACAACAAATGCAACATCGTAACAACGGCAGCGGAGGGTTAAAAGCCAAGTGTCCGTCCGGCGGCGGGGAAGGGAAAAGGGAAAATCAGCCGTAAAATTAAAGCGCAAAATGCAAATAAACGAAACCTAATAAAAGCAATTTGGAAAATTAGCCAAAACGCTCGCTCACCTCGGAGTCGCAGTCAGAGTCGAACTCCGAAATTGGACTCTCGGGCCGCACTTAAGTTGGGCGCCGTGAACAAGCAAAGCTGTGCTAATTTTTTGTAAATAAAACTACCGATCTACCAGTTTACCAGCTTGCCAGCTCCCTCTGCCACCTCGGGATCCGGGGGTAAATCAACTGTGAAAACGCGCCAGCAGCCCCAGAAAAGCATCGAGCAAAGAGCTACAAAGTAACAGCAAACTGTTCCAAATTGCCGAGCAGCAGCTCTGCAGATGTAAGGCCCAAAGATCTGAGATCCCAAGATCGTGAGAGGCGCAAGGCGCAAAATAACAGTTGCAATCCGCAACGGAATGCAAATTACCCAGCATCACCCAGCAGCAGCAGCAGCAACTCGTTGCAGTGCCCAAAAAAGCTCAGCTCAGCCGGCGTTAGAATCTGTCTTTTCCTGATTTTAGGTACACTTTGAAAAAATATAGCAACGAATTTATATATTTATTCCATTGATTATTTACAATAAAATAGGAAGGAATTTGTTACCCTTGCAGGGTATTATATTGAAGTCGGAGCCAGGTAAGCAATGAACGAGTCATTTCCGACCCCATAAGTCATATATATTCTTGATCAGCATCAACAGCCGAGTTGTTTAGCCATGTCAAGAAGAAAGGCAAGGCTTTCCAAATTGGTTTATTTGAAATAAAATTAACTCATAAAAATATCTGTTTAATGTCCCCATAATGGTCTACTTGGTGGCCAAAACACTAATTATTGCCAAAAGTCACATATTTCGAGTGTGTTTTATTCCTGTTCTTGACTCTTTACTTCCTGTCATTTCTATGGAAATAATTTCAGTGCATCGGGCTAATACTGGCGCTGCCATTTGCATGTGGCTCCGACATATTTCGGCTAGCAGCACCGAGAACCACAGTCACTACTACAAGTCACGCGTTGACCCCGCCCCTGTGTCCCCGTCGGTAGCCCCTGCCCCCCGGGAGGGGCCATCCCCCTGCACGGCTGGCAAGTTGCACTGATTATTTGCTTAAATTGCTGCTAATAACATGACAAGAAAGAGAGCGAGCGATGCGAGCGAAAGAGAGATCGCCCCCCAAGTTTGCATGCATTCGTAGTCTGACTTGGAGTCGGAGTCGGAGTCGGATGTCTGTCCATCACTCGTTAATTTCTCGGCGGCTCCAGGAGAAGGCTGTGGCTATCGGTGAGTGCCTGCCACCGTTTATCCATTCCGCATGGATGCATGGATTTCCCAAGCGCAAATTGCCGCAAAAATTAGTTGCTTGACTCTATTACACATGCAGATTGCGAGCTGCCACTGCAATTGCTGCTCCAATTTGGACCAGATGAGGTGGATCTACGTCGAGCGGTCAGAGACGTTGTTGCATGCCCCAAACCAGTGGCCACAAAAATGCTACAGTTTAACCTGCTCATAACTGGAGGGTATATGATATGGAAAACGAATCCACTTGCTGCAATTATGGCAGCAATTACTGTGCTGCTCCTGCTTCTGCACCTGATGTATAATTTGCGTTTGTCCGGAATCGGAATCCGATTCGGAGCCGAGTCACTTTTCACAGCTCGCGGCTCTGCCGCTGTCAGAGGAAAAACGAGGTCTGCCAGCCGGGTCACATGCAAATCCCAGCCACCCTATCCATGCAGCCCCCGAATTCAAGTGTCGAGCAGTTGCAACAACCGAAGCCTAATGAAAGAATAACACGCCGCACGGCAGCACAAAGTCAGACTCGAGCCGGGACCAGATCAGCCCGAGGGCTGTGACAATGAAACTGTCTCCGGAATGGACTCTGGCACGGTCAGGAGTTTGATGGAAAGCTGGATTTGACTTTGGGAACTATTATGTAAGTATGCTTTGGGGAAAAAAAAACAATATTTATACAATATTTACAAGCCTTTCCTGGGAAAAAGGAAACGCAAAATAAAATAGTGCTTAGAAAGGTTCAACTATTGATATTAAGGAATGAGGTTAGGTTGCTTCCAAAACAAATGAACATTCAGACGAGTATTCAGGAAATCCTTTCATTAAAAGTTTTTTACATCTCTGTAAAATGGACTCTTGTTAAGCCAATTTAAATTAAATCTCTCTCATATTTTCGGTTCGACTGCTTGAACTTCCCCAAAACAGCATAAAGCACAAACCCCACCACAAAATCTCAACCACTTGCTCGCATTTTGTGGCGGTGAGTTTCCATCTCCCAGCGACTGTATGCCAGTGTGTGCGTTAAGCCCCGACTAATGAGCGACAAGCCCCGAAAACTGTCAGGAAACACCCACCAATCTGCCCACCCCTGCCCCCCAATCAGACCCACAGAACAACCCCGACACGAAACAAATTAAGCAAAACATTCTGTAAATGTCGAAGACACGAAACACGAATTAATTGTGCGCGCACACAGCCCCCAATATAACATAAATCCGTAGCTGTATCTGTATTCAGTGTTCGAGCTTTTTTCGGGGAGATACATGTGCGTAAATAAATCATGGGAAAGCAGAAGTGCGATGGCGCCAAAGAGCTTAACAGTTTCGGAATGGCCAAAGAGATACAGATACCACAGATTGACTAACCAGCCATCAGGGACCGACTCTGACACTTTCTTTTGGGGGAAAAGCGGGACCGTTACAACACGGTTTTCTGTGTCGGTAATCGCTGCGAGATCATCGTGGATCAGTGGATCAGTGAATCGGTGGATCGGCGGATCGGCGGATCGGTGGATCGGCGATCTCTGGATCGATGTTCAATGATCAGCATGGCGCCATCACGGGCCGGGTTGCTGGGATTATGATGCCAGCAGCATCACGATGTCGTGCCTCCGATGTGGCTTGTTGTCTGTTGTCCGCTGGCTGCTGCATTCGTGAGCGATTCCAAGTCCAACTAATTGCCGCACGTTCGCACCCAATTAGCCGCGAACGGGTTGAATCTGCCGGCTAAGTGCAGCTATCAACACTTTTCAGTACATAGTACACTCGAATGCAGATGTAGATGCAGATTCGTTTTCTTGATTTACAGATCCCGGGGTATCACTGAGAAAAAATACACCGAACGCGGTGTGGAAAATAAAGCCAGTACGGTGGCTTTTTTTTAGATTTTAGGGGAGTTTAAATTTATTATTTAGAATCTGTATCTATCCATTGCCAAATTTCGATCTCATTGCCAGATTTATTCCTCTTATTCAATCTCATCTGTGGAATTAAATAGAAATACAAATTTGTATACCTTGTATAGAGTTTTTCCGAGTGCAGCCGTGTGCACCCCGAAATATGATTTACATGGCGTTCCTTTTTAGGATTGAACTTCAAGCGTCAAAATATTGAACTGCCAGGCAGTTGCTGCATTTTTGGGGGAGTTGCGGCCCTAAGTGGGGGGTGTTGACAAATGTCTTTTGTGCGGCGAAGACCCTTGCAGTGCCCTGCTCCTGGTTGCCTTGACACGGAGTCCCTTCGCCTTGAGCCGCCAGCTGCTTGTAATTTTCACGCAACATTTTCCACTGTGTCTGCGAAGGCGTTTCCCGAAAAACTGGCAGAGGGAGCAGGGAATTGGAAACACAAGGCCAGGGGGAAAAATGGGGAGCGCCATTTGTATCTATCAGCGCCGTCAGAGTGCAATTGCAATTATGACTTGTGCATTTGCCGGCGATGATGAGTGAATATATTAATGAGCAGCGATTTGTCTAAAGGATGAATGGGGTAGTGGGATTGGAGCATCCGAGGAATACAACTTCCCCTTGCCGACATGTGCTGGCCATTTGTCTAATGGCGATTCTCAAGTGCTCAAGTGCCTAATGTGGAAAATCTGTTTATCATTTCATTAATTACACAAAAATATTCCCTCAATCAAAATCAATTTATGACGCCTCCCAAAATAGCAAGCAAACTCGGGAACCAAAAATAAATTCTTAAGTCAATTATTTTAAAGCTTTTTGAATGAAAAGCAAAGCAAAACGAATACTTATACATTATTTAAGGCGATCATTTTATTAAGACAATATTTGTGATATTTACTTAAGTATCGAGTTGTTCAGATTATAGCCGATCCACAATATGTTTTGGTGCAATCGCCCCTATTAAGTGCAACTAAATATTTTGGATTTGAGAAGCTCAAATCAGATCAGAGGCAGAAGTTAGTCTAGGCCAGGACCGACGGATCGCAGGAGATCTGGGGGATCAGGGGCCGTTTTCCGGAGAACCGGGCGACAATAGAGCACACATGATCAGCGCGTGTTTAGGCCGGCAAATCCTCGAACTTAACTCGGAATTTGTGCGCCTCAAGCCCGGGCTGGCTGGAAATCCAAAGATCAGCGCGGGACTAGCGCGGATCTTCGCGCAAGGACCTCTTCGGGCGCGTCGCGCGATTTAATCCAATTATCGATGCTGCTGAGCGGCAGAAGCGCGCGACAAGGAACCGGGAACAAGCAGGACGAATCCTTTCGGCCTAACCAACACTTAGGGGCTGTGTCGCGGACTCGGCGAAGGCGGAAGGGCGGATAGGATCGTGGCTCGCCGAAGATCGCCCAGAAACAGATTATCGGCATTACCGCAATTATCGAACTGTCGGGGCAGGTCCTGGGCGTACATTCAATGCGGTTTTCCGGGCGGCCAGCGTGTCTAATTGAAACCAATCCGCCGATCTTCCCGTCTTACCTACGCCATATCATGCTATCCCAGATCCCCGATCTCTCTTCCGTCCTCCGTTCCCCGACAGCCACTCGCATTTGCATAATGAGGCCATAAAATATTTCGCTTGCATCCCACGAACCGCGCAAATTTGCGATAATTTGCGGCAGTTGTCGCGCCTCGATCGCCATATCCAAATCTCCACGACTCCATATACAATAATTGCCACACCCACTTGGACTACACGGCAGGAAAATTTTGGAAACAACTTTAATATCATTAATATCTTTAATATCATGAACAGTTTTCATATTTAAATTTATGAAACTACGATAAAAAGGTACAAACATTTATAAAGTGATATTTTATGCCTCTTTTCTGTAAGAAAAAGAAATATTCCAAGTGAGAAAATAAATAAATACATTTCTTAAGTCACATGGATCTGCAATTCTGAAAAACCCCTGCTCCTTATTAGCTAGTGAAGGTATCAGTAAAATATATTTAAAATCAGAAAAAGGAGACATGTCAGTGGTGACACATTTTTTCACTGTGTATGTCAGAGACTTGCCACACCTGACATCTCATAAAAAACTCATTAAATAATGGCCCTCGTTTGCGAGCTGATCGAAATTTTAATTAATCAACGGAGCTCGGCGGCACTCTCTCTCCCTTGCTTCCTCGCTGTCGTCCCTCTTCCATTTTCTGGGAACGAATTACCTGGCTTCTGATACCTGATCATCCCGTCACCCGCCCACAATTTGAGCGAGAGTCAGCACTCGCACTCCCGAATCAGCAGAGTTTGGATGAGAAGGCATCGATAATTGGATTAAATGCGCAGATCCGCCGAGCAAGAGCCTCGGCTAGATCCAGCGGACAGATCCCTCGGATTTCGAAAGGCTTTTCGCTATGGCTTAAGTTCGCGGAGGATTTGCCGTGATCTGTAAGATGTCGACGATGTTCTGATCGCAACTGATCTGAGATCTGCGACTAAGCATCGCAAATAGTTGCAAAATATTTATTGGCATTTAATTTAGTCTTGCGATTAGCCCAGAACGGAAGTTAAACACTGGAGAAGTATTAAAACCAATACCGAATTAGTGAACACTGAAAGTACTTTTTAAAGTCTTTGCCAAAGTAAAGCCTCTGAGAACCAAAACGTTGTTCCCTGTGCACCAAATCCGCGCTATTAAAATTCAATTTCAACTTCCGTTTCGGCCAGACAAACACGAAAGTGTCACGACCGAGCGGGCGGTGTGGAACCGGAAACCCTTTCGATTACGAGTGGAAATTTTTAATTAAATCAGTGCCGAAAATGCTCAATTATTAAAACAAATAAAGCCAATTAGCTGTGTCAACACGAAACGATGGCAGCGCCGGAGATGGTGGTGGTCTGTGTCTGGTGTCTGGTCTCTGGTCTCTGGAATGGCGGAGTGGCCAACCCTTGTGGCAATTATGCTTTCGCTAAACATCCATCTAGCCATCGCAGAATCCGCACAGACGCGAAGCTGTTTTAATTGACACTGAAAAGCCGTCGCCATCATCGCGCATCAGTCTCTACTTCCGCCCCGCTCTCTCTTTTTCCTGGGCCTCCGTTCGTGAGGCTAATCAAAAACGCTAACGAGACGAGCGCTCACAGATACAGTACCTGAGTATCTGCCAGATACTTTTGCGGATTAGGTGGAGACATGACGATTAGTTGCCCTAGAGCGCCGAATCAACTTTATACTCTTAATTGTTGGACGTAAGAGAGGGGATTTTTGTTCTACCTTAAATACCATATATATATACATACATACATATGATATGTATTATATATTTGATCAAAACATTAGAATTAGAGTTCGATTTTAGTGTTGGGGTGAAAACAGAACCTGGGGTGATGGTGGAAAACCAACTTTAGATTTATGATCAGAGGGTACTTCAATAAAAGGGATTTTATTATTATTAGTCATTTAAATTATATTCTATTCTATTTTCTAAAAAGATATATTAAAAAAAGTTTCAAGCAAAGCAAATGTAGCACACGGATCTTGGTGTATTTTTATCTACACTCGAAAAGGTATCTCGTAGTTTTCCACATATTTCTAGATAGCTGCGATATAATACAAATGTTTGAAGGAAAGTATAGATAAGGTAGATAGTATCTTTGTTTCGGTAAGGTATCTCATAGATTTTTGCTGAAATATTATAGATTCCCTCTCCAAAGATACGGTGTGTCTCCAAGCAAACAAATTTTTTTTTCTGACAAACAAATACTTAAAAGATGTGTTGGAGGGGTTATTTCTACTTTCGAAGAGGTAGCTCTTAAATTTCGACTTATTTCCATACTCCTGGAATGTAATTGAAATGCTTGACGGAAAGATAGGGTAGATAAAGTATCTTTATTTCTACAATCGGTGGGGTATATCATAGATTGTTGCATATTTACATATTGCTCTTCATGTGAGAAAGATAGCGTCACTCAGATACGGCGTGAGTCTCCTCTTCTCCCCCTTGCCTTCCCTTCACCAACGCCACCCGGCGAGTATCTCTGGCAAAGCCGTGCAAAGTACTCCTGATAATGAGCTCCATCTCGTTGGCAATTATTAAATGAATTGGATTTATACGCTGCTGCAGCACCCCACCTCCTGCTTCTTCCCACCCGCTCCTGCCCTACCGCTCCTTCCAATGCTGCAACCCCTTGTTAGCAGCTGTCACGTATCTTTGTCTCGCTCGCCGCCACGCAGATACGGCCAACAGCCAATCACCGACAGCTGCTGGGCCTGTTTATCTCGCTCGCCGGTACTGCTGTGGAACATGGAATGGAAACTCTACTTGTGGATCGCGTTGGCCATATGCGCATAGGAAAGCAACAACAGGCACTTCCACTGGAAGAGGAGGTCATTTTAGGAGACTTTAATAAGTTTACTCTTAAATGCAAAATAGTACTTCTGCTAACCGGAATAACAGTATAGAAAGTGGATACTGTGGGCAAGTCTGAGGGAATACTAGAGCAGTATTTTTTAAAATGTATATTTAAGCTCTTTACTTCTTATTTAGACTGTTAAAAAAAAAATCGGTTTTTTTCATGTTTTCTTTATGTTTTTCCACTGTGGTACGGCCTGCTCGGCCTCACATAACTAGAAAATGTTTCCATTGTTTTTAGAGATATAATTTTATTAATTTAAGGATATGAAGTTATATCAGGAAATACATACTTCTGCCTACTATTTCGATTCGAAATATTAACCAGCTTCAACTTACACTATCCCTTATCTCTTCTTGGACCCACCTTTCAACCGTATATCAAGTGAGGTAAATGCCAAAAAATCCGCCCCGAAAGCCATTGATTGGCGATAACCTTTCGCATGATGGAGCGGCCATAAAACGCTCTCCCAAAGCTCATTGTCTGACTAATTAAATGATTTATCCCGAAACGTGAGGCCTGCGTCTGTGCCTGCCCGCCGATGGGAGGGAAAATACGGAAAACACAGAAATAAAAGAGCAAAAACCAATTACAATTACCGCACCCAGAGGTGCCACACGGATACAGATACAGATACAAGCTGCATCTGAGGCAGCAACTGTGCTTCTCCATCGAATCGACGGGGGAAGCCTTATCTAGATGCATACAAATCCAGCCAAGCGCACGTCAATTTATTCCAGCCAGCCAAGCTCCTTTCAGCCAACATCCATTCATGGCCAGCAGAGGAGGCGAGAGTGCGTCTGTGTGTATATTTACCTATGTTGGCGCTGCATGTTTTATACCTCCTCCTGCATCTTTAACGAGGTGTTTATTTTCACAACTCACAGCCGGCGGACGAGGATGAGTGTTGAAACTGACTCCCAAGCTGACCAGGTACTGCTACAAGTGCAACTGAAGATGCATATGTATCCGTGAGTGCGCCAGAGTGGCTGCATCAGTATCTGTGCTCGGTGTCGGTGTCGGTGCCGGTGCCAGTGTCGGAGGCATGGAGCAGAAGGTGTAGAAACCAAGTTACCGCCCATTTTCGTGTTCAAATGCCCTCTCGACCAACATCATGCAGATGCCAATTCAAGCCAATTGCAAACGGTGAAGTATCCAAAGGGGCAAGGGATTGGAGCTGAGAGGGAATGTAACTGAGAGATTACTGAGTGGAAAGGGGGCACCGCGAGGGGCTTGGCTCGCTCTGACGACGGGGCGTCTAAGCTATACGAATATAAGCGATGACGTTGATACCAAGGAACAGTGGGATGAGGCAGCATGGCACCTAATAGGATATCAAAGCCTGCACAACGCGTATAAGAGATTACAAATACCTAATATGCCCAGGACTCTTGATATTAGCTTTGCTTTGGTTTTTGTTATCGTGCTCCAAGCTCAAAATTTGTTCGAGAAAACTATTTAATATAAAAGTATTTGAATTAATAAAATATAATGTTTTTAACAATATTGTGATAATATCGTGAGTATAGAAATCTATTTTTATAAGTTCGACTATGGGTTTTCGTTGGTTCCCAGTATTTAAGACCACATAACTAAGCCCATAAATATTTTAGCATTTCTATTAAGTTTCCCCTTGGATAAACCCTAGTTAACCCACTGTTCCACCCCCCGCCTGCTCCTCCGTCGAGCCCCTGGCCAACCCGCTTGGCACTAAAACCACAAACGCTTTAATGATGCTGTTTTGTTTAGCGCAAATTGTTTGTTTCGCTGTCATAAACTGGTGCGAAAAATGGCCAAGAGAGCGGGAGAAACCGGCGGCCCACGCACACACTCGCACGCGCTAAGAGAGATAGGAGGAGGCTCCACTCGGTGGAGCTGAGCACGTTTTCGAGTGTGTGTTGGGCAGCTATCTCTGCGCTGCTTTGGCGCAGGCGCAGTGCCAGCGGCGAGCAAGCGGGACGGCAACTCTGCTACGGGCTCCACTGGAAGCGGAAGAAGAAGCAGCCCTGGCCCCACTAGCCTTCCGTGAGTTCAGAACGCGCCACTCGAGCCATAACGCTCAGCGTGAGAGCCACGCAGCGATTCGCCGACGCCCCCACAAAAAGAGAGGGCACCGAATGACAGAGAGGGAAACCCGGCCGAGTGGAGCGAACAATTAGACGCCTTTAGACGCTCCATAAAGCTAATGGCGTTGACAGTGCTCATCATCAGGGCAGCGTGGCAACCGCAGATACAGCAGACGCTTCGTTACCGTTACCGTTCCCGTCAATCGCCGCCGTCAATCGTTTATCGAAGCGGTACGGTCACGTCACGCTTCGATCGCCGCGCCGTCGCCACCGCCGCTCCAGTTTATCAATGTCAAGCTGCCGACGGATGCCAACCGCTGGAGCATTACATTGCGGATGCCGATACCGCCGATACCGATACCGATGCGAATGCCACTGGCCATCTAGTGATCCAGTTTACCTAGTGCCCCAGTCGTCCGCGGAAAGTGCGTGTGTGTTTATCAGCGAGTGACTACTGTACGCGAGCAAAGTTCCAAAGCCCCTAAGAGCCCTAAAATAAATTAAATATCGATCCATGCAGCCGCGGTTTCCTTTATCGATTTCGATCCATTGTAAAACTTATTGCTAAAAAAATGTAACAGCTTCGAAGCTTTTTGTTTAACTTAAGAAAATTTGATTTGGTGTTTTTATCATTTACTTAAGAATTCTATAATGGTTTCCACTCGTTTGAAATTTCAACAACCATTAGGACAACCTGCACAACTTCCCAAAATGTTCCCAATTTGGTATTATCAACCATTAGTCTTGTTTCCTTCTCCATTATTTAATTAACTCATTTTCTAAATAAGAAATCCGCAAACACTCGATCGATTCTGAAATCCAGGACAATATTGAATAGGAAATCCATGAACTTACATCCCAATTCGACTTGCAGAGACTTCATCTTGGGATAGTTCGAGTTTTGAGAAGTTGGACTGTAGCCTTTTTTTTATTAATCAATTAAACCGTCAAACAAATGGTCACCTGCGGCCGTCAAACGTTCAACATGCTGCCCATGGCGCCGACGAGTCCTTTTGTCAGCAGCAGCTCATCCGTTGCCACCGCTGCTGCTGCCTCTACGTCCGTGCCCGTGTCCAGTGCCACCGCCTCCGTGAGCAGCAAGCCCAAGCTGGCCTTCAGCATCGATTCGATCGTGGGAGCGGACTCCCTTCGGACTCCGGCCGCTCCGCTGAGGGTCAGCGTGATATCCTCGCCGCCGCCGCGTAGCGAGAGTCCGCCGTCGCCCAGGAACACGAGCACTCGGTCGCCGCGCGGATTCATCTTCTGTCGGCGTAAGGATTCCCTGGACAGATCACGCAGTCCACCTAGGTCGCCGGGCAGCCGCTCGCCAACGCCAGCGCTCACGCCAACGAGTGCAGGAGCAAAGGTCGCTGGCGCCACCCCGCAATCCGCTGGAGATCCACCGCCCGGAACCCTCATTCGTCCCATGCCGCTGCCGGCGCCAAATCTAGCTTTAATCCAGAATCGCACCTCGCCGAACTCGATGGCAGTACGGGTGGCAGGACCGCCACATCCACCACCGCCCCCGTTCCTCGCCGCCCAGTTCCAAATGGCCGCTGCACTGGCTCACCACCACCAGCAGCAACAACAGCAGCAGCAGCACTCCCATCCCCCTGTGCCAACTGGACCGCCACATGGTCCGCCCCCACATCTGCCTCCTGGCCAGTTACCCATTGGAATCTTCCCAGGCGGTCCGCATCCCGGCCATCCGGCACCACACGGTCATCATCCCTTCGCGACGGCTCCACACCTAATCCGCGACAGCTATCCGCTGTACCCTTGGCTCCTCAGCCGGCACGGACGCATCTTTCCACGCTTCCCGGGCAGTAAGTAAAACCGAGTATTTAAGAAGTTACTTCGAAAGACTGAAGCACCAAACAACATTTAATAACCGACTTTAAATCGTTACCCACCGTCCTTCAGTCCGTGGCCTGAGTAATAAGAAACTTTAACTTAATTAGATAACTCTTTTTCAATAGGTTCAACTATTAATGAATATATCTCTTAATTATAGGTCATTCCTTCAAGTCAATTTTCCAGACGTGAGAAATTGTAAACACATGTATGCATATTAGATACATTTACCAATTAAAATCAATTGATTGAAGCTCTTGTAAGCTTATCGAGCGAACTCAACAATTACGTATAATTGATTTATTATTTAGAATGAATTTCAAAAGGAAAAATACCGGTTGTAAAAGGTAGTAAATCAGTTTATGACAACTTAAGTTAATGAAGTGTAATAAGAACTTGTGCTTTTATTAACCCATGAATTAAAGATAATTTGGGTGAATGAAAATATTGCACTTCAGAGATCCACCACAACAGCATCAAAATGAGAGAAGTAATTTAAATAAGTTAATTTGTCCATTACATTTTATTGAGTCTTCGAAAAGCAGAAGATAATTTTCGAATTTAAAATAATAAAATGATTAATATTCTCTAGAGATAAACATTATAATACATTTCATATATTTTGGAATAGGATTAATGAGCTTAATGTTGGCTTAAAACCTGAAATCTAAATACCAGTTTTTGGAAAACATTTTTCGCTCTCGCAAGCTGGAATTCTTCTAGTCATTATGGCCATTTCAAATGGCCGCTGAAAGAGGCAGAGAAACCACACCTAAACCTCATATTCGAACCCCTTCCGCCCCGATCCGATCCGATCCGATTCTCCCGCCGCCATTATAATAGAGAACCTCAATCAAGCAATTATTCAGTTATCGCTGCTGTTGCCGCTCTTGTATATAATTAAAGTTAAATAAGCAAATGGCAAACATTTATTACAAGTTAATTAGACGTGTATCGGTCTCATCATCATCAGCGGAGGGGACAGGTCCGGCGACAGTCGGTCGGGAGAAAGGCAGTCCCGGCTGCGCCGAACCAAACCCATTTTGATAACTATTTCCAAACAAATTACATTTTAATTAAATTGTTTAAACAACATTACACACATCGTTAGGTCAAGCAGCGTACCTAAATGGCCATCCAAGTGTGTGAGTGTGTGCGAGTGTGCGTTGCGGAGTCGGAATCACCATTAGTGGCCAACAGACGGCGCCAGTTACCGGGCCCATGTGGCGTATGTGTAACGGGTACACTGCAACATAATCACTTGAGAAAAGTATACTGTTGTAGGAAACATACGTTTTTGAACGAGACATGGCAGGGAGTTTATCATATATTATTCCTATGAATAGTTTAAGAAATAAGAATAAAGCAAATGCATGGCTTAAGGGGCATATTTTTAACCAAAATAGTTTACAGTTAATGGTAAGCAGAAAACTTGTTTTCAAGAATGTATAGGAATCAAAAATGCATTTATTATAGATTTAAATTGTATATGGTTCTCATTGGTTTTCTCTCTCTGTACACACTAAAGAGTGCAACGAGTGAAATGTTAATGCGTTTTTAATTGAGGTTTTGGGGCAACCAAGCAAAGAACCCAAGAACGAAATAAAAAACGCTCAGTTAGCAAATGAAGAGACACCGCAAAGCGCATCTCAAAAACAATGTCATTTATTACTTTTCAGCCACATTTTTTTCGTATATGCTCTCATAATTACCATTTGAATTTCCATGCCATGTTATTTTCCGGACTCTGCCATGTTTTTTCGTGAATTTTTTCGTGTTGAGTTTTTTGGGCCTGGTAAATGAAAATAATTTTCGGCACACTCACACACGACGCCGCCTTTCACCTGCTGAAGTGTACATATCCCCGTTACGCCTTAATTATGTTGTGCGCTGTTCCATTAATTTCTCCCTTTTCCCATTTCCCGCGTGGCTTCTACGTTTTCTCTCACTTTCGGCCCGTAATTTTCGCTTGATTTATGAATGTGAAATGTCAATGTTTCGCGTAACGATTTCATTAAATGTAAATGGTTTCGTCTTTTTCGTTTGTCTTGTAACCCGTGTGTGAGTAATATTTGGTTACTTGGGCTTGGGGGATCGTGATCCTGAGATAGTGGAGTCGCTGATGATGCGTCAGCAACTCAATTCAGGCTGCACGTGCTGCTGTTATTTCTGGGCGTTGCCTTCTAATGAAGTTAAAAGACGGTTCGATCTCTGGAATATTAAGTTGGGATAACCGAAAAATATGGATAAGAAATAGACTGGAGAATGAATATTTCGGATATTTCGGTCATCTTTTTGCCATTTGAAGGCGAAAAATCAAAAATTTTCGAAAGTCATATATATTCGCTAATAAACAATTACGAAAAATAAAAAATTTGAAAATATTAACACAAAAATTTTATTCAGTTTTTTAATTTTTTAAAAATTAAAACTGTAAATATTCACAAATATTTTTTATTTTTTACATTTGTAAATTTAATACGCAGACCTTTAAACCTAATCAAAACGTTCGCCGAAAAATTATCCCAATTGCATTTAATGCCATTTTGATCTAATTGCGGTATATGAAAAACCCAGCTAGGTTAACCTTCTTTGTGACAGATACCTTTGACTATATTTGATGGCTGCTTGTTCAATAATTGGGCTTACTTGCTGAGCAAGTTAATAAATTTGAGAACTAACGTGTGGCACGTGAAATCATTTCAGAGTAAATTATAGTTTTTTGACCAAACTTCCATGCCATAATTAAGTGTTCCCTCGACATATTTGAGAATTGACAATTTTGGACAATTTTTGGACTGGACAATTTTGAGAAGATTTATTTATAATATATAATTAATGGAGTAATTCCAATAGACCAGTGCAGTCGCAGTGCACAACTCTCTTATTAACTATTATTATTACCCACCCCATTTAGAAAATGATATAACTTTCCACCACAACCCCCTTATTAATAGAACCATCTTCTTTGCGAAGCCCACTAAAAAACCAAACGGCAAATGGCGATTCCCATAAACTCGATCGCCTGTCTCGACGTTTGATTTCAATTATCGATTTCGGGACAATGTCCTCGCGGAGTCCAATAAACGAATGAAAAAATCATGAGAGCATAAGAATTAGGCTTTAACTCCATAAAAACGCAAGCAGCATACAATTGCACGTTAGCGTTAAAGTAAGTGATAAATAATAAGGGAACAAAAAGAGCAGGGCAGTCAGTCGCACAAACGAAAATGAAACGAATGCTATCGCATTGATCCATCAGGGGCTAAAAAATACAAAAGTAAAGTACATATATAAAAATGACAGCTGACAAGGGTGTGAGCAGGAGTAGCGAGCAGCAACAAACACGGCCGGCAGCCGGGAGCCGGGAGCGGACACATCAATTAATTGTCAATTGCGCGTATTTTCGCACGGCGGTTTCCTTTGTGTCCGCACCTAAAAAAAACTGCACACACTTCATTGAGAGATGCTGCCGGAGCTAGAGGAAAAAATAATTAAGTGGCCATTGTGAGAGCGGCGACATGATCAATTATGGAGTTACACGAAAAGAAAATCTGAGTTCTGGATCCTGACTAGTTCTGGCATTAAAACGTTATCCTAGGCTTTTCAAAATAAAGAAAAGCTTATGAAACTCAATATCAAACCTTAAGAGTTTCACGATCAGAAAACAATTGCCAACTTTCCCCAACGATACCAGATTTTCTGCCGTGTATATAAGACGCCGATATAGTGACACTTCTAAAGCGCTGGGCAGTCGTGTATCTTGTAGCTACATTGTTAGCTGTCAAATGTAACAAATGTCAAGCGATTCGTAAAAAAGGAACAGAAACTAGAGCACTCTTTGGGCCGCAGTGGTTCGCTTCCTCCGGCAATCGTTTGTCAAGTTCATAGCAAAAACCAGGCACGCACGACAGAGCCAGCCGCAGCATCCAGCAGTCAGTCAGTCGCATCTGTCAGTTACTCAGGCCCATCGGCCATCAATGGCTCGAGGCTGCATTTATGAAGTGTCGAACTGACAAGTTCTGGTGTCCCTTCGACCGTCCTTTGTTCTGTGCTAACAAGATACAATGCACGAGTTGCGAGATACAAGATACATACTGGGGTTGCACCTAATAGCTTCGCGCCCTTTCCCTTCTGTTTCGAGCTGTTTATTTTCTCAGTGGCTTAGCCTCTGTATTGTGAGCTGTGCGGACTCAGGACTTCCTGCCTCCAAAATCGGTTCGATTCGCTCCTACTACGTCAATATTTACTTAGTAATTGGCACAGCTTGTAGCTAAATGATATCACAACAAGTCTGGTTAGCCGAAGAATGCTGAGCTGGGGATCAGATTTCGCACTGGGATTATTGGTGTATTGTAAAAACAAAACTTCCAGGGTAACGAGCTCAAAAAGCAACGCTCCCTGCTGAGATTAGTGGTGAAAATTAAAATGACAGTTGCTTACGAATATGGATTGTTTTTCTATTGACACAAAGTCATATCGGATACAAGGAATTCATAAGTTTAAAAAGCAACAGGATTTTCCTCACCTTATAGCTTAGGTTAAGCCTCTATCCAAAGAACAATACCTTAGAAAATATCAGTAAACCAACTGTATCCTTTATTAATAAGGTCGCTTGATTAATAAGGTTATTAAAGCCTAAATAAGCACAATTTGTTCATTTTAATTTATTAGGAATAGAACACCGGCCAAATATTAACAAATTTTAGCATCATCCAAAAATGCGAAATGCTACATTTCTCTGATGTTAGGAGTCCATAAAATCCAAAGAGGTTCCTCCACGCTTCTTCCAGAAATCTCGGCTGCATCGCGCACAGTAGCTTCTGCCCCATATCAATATTCAAATTGTGGCTCAATTGAAAATTTGTTAACTCTCAGCGCAGAAGCAGCAACTTGGAGTTGGCTGAGAGCGAGCTGGAGGGAGCTGGAGGGAGCTGAGCTCCAGAAATCGTGATAAACGTCAAAATATCACGTTGTGCGATGGAATGGAGAGAGAGAACAATGGCCAGCTCCTGCTGCTCCTCCCAAAGAGGCGTCGTTGGCGGCTTTTAGGCCAGCTAAAGTGTTCGGCTTGGCGTCCCGGAAAAAAAGGAAGACCAGCTGAGCTGAGTCAAGAGCTGAGCTGGGCTCCAAGCTGGCCAATTGTTTTGGCCTTATCAGAGATTCCGATTCCGATTCCGGGACATGGCCCGGACACAGCGCCGACAGCGGCACGAACCAGAAGCCTTTTGTGTTCGCTCCGTTGGCCCATGTCTGGAAATTTGTTTATTGTTTTGTAATGAGCGTGTTGTGCAACATGTGGAGATGAGGTGGGTTGGGGCGAGGTGCACCAAGTGTGCCGGGCGGCATCCTTTGGCCAGCGGCATTCGCGGAATTCATAATCAGCAATTTGGGACGCAGCGTCATCTAATTGGCAGTGAGAGGAGTCCTGGCACCCTGGCTCTAAAACTCAGAAAAACTCTAGAATTGGGTGCGATAAATATATTCATACCACCTTACAAGATTTTGTATATTAAATTACAATAAATTCATAAATTAATCTATCGGGAAATCACTATTAAAAACCTTCTTTTATCCATCCCCCCTCGATCTCTTGCAGACTTCCTGTTCCAACCATTCCGCAAGCCAAAACGCGTTCGCACCGCCTTCTCGCCGACGCAGCTGCTCAAGCTGGAGCATGCCTTCGAGGGCAACCACTATGTGGTGGGAGCAGAGCGAAAGCAGCTGGCCCAAGGACTCAGTCTGACAGAGACCCAGGTGAGTTGTGGGGGAGAAATTTGTTAAAAGTGTAAATTTTAATTTCCCAGGATTGGTTTCTAAACAAACAAAATTATTAATACATGATGCAATACATGAATAAATTAGAAACCAAATTAGCAAAACTTTATAATCAATAAAAAAAATAAATAGACCAAGTTATGGTTTCTTTACAGTTTGGTTTGTCCAGAAAAACTATATCGTTGTGTATAAAATTAGGGTTCCCAGATTAGGAGGCCACTGGCCCAGGCCCTTGCTCTCTTAATGCGCATCAAATTCAATAAGCAACCCCATGGGCACCGCCCGTTCAATCCCTTTGCCGTAGCCGGGGGTTAGGGTTAAGTGATTGCATGTCGTCTGGTCGTTAGCCGAAGAATGGCCGGAGTTACTGAGTTATTAGAACCGCGAGGGGCGGCACTGGAGGTTAGGGGATGGGTTGGGAATGGCACTTGACTTCGGGGCACCCCCGTGGGCATAGCTGAGAGGCAGGCCGTAAATAGAATTAAAATACTCGTTAAACTTATATACGACCTGCCGAAAAAAGGAAAACAAGGCCAGTCGGAAGGGTTAGGCCAGAGACTACCCCAAGCATGATTGTTTCTTGATTGTGCACCGGGGAAATATATTGTTACTAAATGGGGGCTATTATCACAGGAGCCGCATAAGAAGACTAGTTTAAGAATTAAACTAGTTGAACTTCATAAGCTGCAATTAAAATATACTTTGATTTCTATTCTTAAAATCCGTTTGGCAGGTCAAGGTGTGGTTCCAGAACCGCCGAACCAAGCATAAGCGGATGCAGCAGGAGGGCGATGGCAGCGACACCAAGAGCAACAAGGGCAGCTCCTCGGGTGGCGGAGGGGGTGGTGATGGCGAGGACGACGGCAAGCACGACGGTTCCGGGTCCCAGCACAGCTACGAAGACGGAGAAGATCCAGAGGAGGACGACGACATCGAGGAGGACGACGACGAGGACGAGGTGATCGACATGGACGACTATGGAAGCGAGATTGATGCGGAGGAGCATCAGCGACTGCGGGAGCAGTTCCAGCAACAGCTGGCCCAGCACCAGCAGCAGTTCCTTCACCAAGGCGGCGGGGGTGTCGCGTCCCCTACCGCCCTCAGTTCACAGCAGCAGCTGATGCAGCAACAGCATCAGCAGCAGCACTTCCTGCAGCAGCAGCAGCAACTCTACCTAAGGGAGCTGGAACGTGAGCGGGAAAAGGATCGGGACCGAGACAGGGAGCGGGAGCGGGAGCAGCAGTAACTACTAAGTTTGCCAAGCATCCAACGCCGCTATTTTGTGTTCCTTGAATATCTTGTAAATTATTCGTCAACTGTATAGATTAATTTAAAATCTTTATAATCTAAAGCATAAATAATAAAAACCACTAAGAATGAAGGAAGGTATCTAGTACATAGGCAAGGGAACCGAAAATAGCTCTCTTCTCATAGCAGCTACCGTGCTGGATACAGCAGGATATAGCCTATATATCCACACATATGACACCTATTTATCGGCAACTGCCTGGCATCGCATGATAAACTCATTACATGTCCACAATAAATATCGA
The DNA here is from genome assembly GCA_018151655.1 of Drosophila bocqueti. Taxonomy (NCBI): domain Eukaryota; kingdom Metazoa; phylum Arthropoda; class Insecta; order Diptera; family Drosophilidae; genus Drosophila; species Drosophila bocqueti. The sequence goes on from JAECXF010000020.1 coordinate 355,658, forward strand.
TCAGCCGTCAAGCCTTCATCGGCAATCACTCCTTGGCGGCGCGAAAGGGTCAGAAAATAATACTACTAACAAGGCTTTTCCCTTATTGAGTTGTTGATGGAAGCCCACTACTCCTCCTACTTCCCTCTTCTGTCTCCCCAAAAGTGCAATCAACAATTACGAATTACGGTCTCATAAAGCGGCCAGAAATAAATGTCAGCTATCGACGAGCTAAAAATGCCGAAATTGATTGCATCGACAGAGAAATTGATATTCGAAATGCAAACGATGGCCCATAAAGTATGTTTGCTGCACAGATATGTCCCGGGGCTTGTATACAGTATGCATGTGGAGGAACCGAAGCTAATGCCCCGGCAATTTGAGGTTCATTTAGAGCGAATCGACGGACTAAACCAAAAATTAAACTGACAAAATGGGAAGAGCGATCTGGCCGAAAAAATTATACATACGAGGCCGAGGAAAAAAATGCCATAAACTCGTAAGTATATTTTGTAGAATTTTTTATTTTTGTTCGGTTTTGGATTTCGGTTTCCGAGGCCTGCAAAAAAGTTCAAGGTAATTGCCGTTGTCAAAGCAGCAAAGCAACGAAAAGTGGGCGGGCCCCGTGAAAACTTGGCCAACAATTTATGGGCCACTTGACTACAAGTAAAGGGTGTTGAGGTTGCACGCGAGCAATCAACAGAACCAGAACCCGAACCATATCGAGGTGTATATAGTGTACATATATATCACGGGGGTGAATGGAAATTCGTATTTTGCATAAACGATGTGAGAATTACTTAATTGCAGCTGAAAAAGGGGCCCCTGCCCACAAGTGCAATTATATCAGTTGGTCGTCTGCGTTTCCTCCGTGGGCTGCAAATTTATGAGTCTCTATGGTCCCAACCCACAAAATGAAGTTGTCTAGCCGCGTCACCTGCTCAGAATTTGGATTCAGCTGGCTCCCGGTGGCACCTCGAGGGTGGCATCTGGAGGAGGACTACTCGGTGTCGCTCTCCACCTTTGTTTGTCGCTCTGATAGCGAACATTTTTGCAAATATTTTCATTGGACAGCAGCTCATGAGTAGAATTCGGTCAACATGTTGCTGGTTAAGTCAGTCAACAGTGGAAAAAGGCGAGTGAAAAGTATGTTAACACCCATTAATAAGGAAGATTCTTTTGATTTAATCACATTGTAGTATCCTATTTGTGGTGTGTATTAAATCATATTTAAATAAAAGAATATATAAAAAATATATTATAAAAAAGTATATAATGCTAACATTATTTTGTGGATCGTTTATTTAGTCTTTTCAGCAGCACTAAGAAGTGTATTGTAAAACGACTTTCCACCTGGATTTTCCTCGGGGCTTCTCAGTTGGCAAACAATTTCATTCCTTCGTTTGATTTTGGCGTGTCTGCCAGCCGCGATTGCGATGACTGTGACGAAGGCAAAGACGGTGGCGATGGCTTGGCGATGACTTTGAAAACAAAGCGAAAGGGAAATGGCTTTCAGGCAAGGCACTTGGAGCATATTAAGGGCGTCATTAGTTCCCCAGGCACTGCAAATTTGACAGGTGACAGGGGACAGGAGAGGGGCAAGGCGGCAGGACGGTGAGTCGTCTGACGGCATGACACTTGCTGCAGTGCAGCAACACAGCACAACATCACAGCAGAAACATTAACCCTTTGTTAAACAATTTACAAATCAATGAATTCCTCTTTTTTTAATAAAGAATTCAAGTCGGTTCCTTTATCATCAGTCTTGAAGATTATGAAATACAACAATTGTTTTTAAAGCTCCAACAAAAAATGTATAGCTACTATATGTAATTTTGAAGACCATCCATTAGAGGGTTAAGGGAAACAAACGTGCCGGCAACAACGTAGGCGTCCCGCGTTGATATTGTTGTGTTAGGCAGGGGCTTAAGCTATTCAGCTATTTAGCGGCAATTTGTATGGGAAAAGTTTGCCAAATGTAAACGGAATTGCAGTTTAAACCTCATTTGGCGCACATCGTGGGCGGTCAATGGAGACGCGGTATCAGCCAGCAATGGCAAAAACGGCACCAGTACCTGGAACAGCAGTTAAAATGCTACGTTTAATAATTGCAAAGTGTTGGGCCCCAGTCGCCTTCGTTTCCAGGTCGTAAATCAGCGACTTCTCAGCTCTCAGCCCAGTCTCGGCAAAGGCGCCTCCTGTTCGATGGCCCATAAATTTAATTGAAAGACTGGGCCAAAAGAGAGAAGTACCAAAAGCCCAATAGCACATAACAAATACCAAATACCAAATACCAAATAGCAATCGAAGCCCAAAAGATCCCCGAGAGGCTAAGGCGTCAATTGGCAAATTGGTTCCTTGTCAGCCACCAGGAAAAGTTAATTTTCTCGCCGCCATAAATAACAGACTGATCGACTCCGGAGCCAAAGGATCAGGAGCAGTGATCCCATCTTTCTATGGGAAGCAATCCCTACTCTGGCAGGTGGGCATGGGTGCTGTCCGCCACGATGCCAATTGCAATTCCTCGGAACCCCAGACCACGTTTTTAATGCCTTTTTAATTGGAAATGCACACCAGCAGCACGCTGATGACGACGCCCCAAACTACTGCCAGTTTTGCCATTACGTAATTGCAATTTAATGATCGGCTTGGCGAAAAAGTCAACAAACACTTCCGAATAAACATTAATTAAGCGAGAAATACCCTAGGGCAGCCGGGAGAATTCAATTCGAGGCAAGGTATTTTTCACAAATTTAATTAATTCAATTATTCTAATTATTCTTAGCCTACATTGCCGACAATAATTACAACTTAAGTTAAGGATACAATAATTACAACATAAGTTAAGGATACAAGTCACTATCTATACATAAAATACATTCTGCACTGAGCTTACAACTACCTTGAGAGTAACACGATATTTATCCATTAGTAAATGTTGAATTTTCTAAATTAAAAGCAGAGTATGAAATATTCGCCCTTGAAATTGACTGAAGCCTTCTCCCATTGTCTCTGTAAATTAAACACTTTAATAAATGGCCAATTTAGTGAAATTGCAATTGCTGTGTAAGCCAAGTGGGGGAACTTTGTAAAGTGTAGGAAGTATAAACATTACAGTCTTTGACAGATTGCCACACAAATGATTTGTTAATTTCCTATAATTGTGCATTTCTCGTAGTGGAAAATTTATGTGTGGCTGCCCTCGTGAGAATTAACATTAATTAGCTGTGAATATTTATTTATTTTTGTGAGCACGCCAACGAATTCAATTTAATGCATTTCTTTGGGTTCTTCGGTTTTTGAGGGAATTTTCCCTCATTTTGTGGAAATTAATGAGCGCCCATTTGGCGCGCTCCGTGGCCACGCCCACTCGGTGCACGCTAGCTTACTTATCCGGCTTTTATTTAGAAACCGCCTTAGTTATATTTATAAATTAATGGCCGGAGATAAATGGCAAGCGATTTGTATTAAAAGACGCTTTCGGTAACCCAATCAATCGGGCGCCGCTGGCGGGACTCGCCGCCGCTCTACTTTCTGGGAGGCCTCTAATTTTTGGAGAAGCAGCAGGGTTACGAAGCAGCCTTTTGTGGGTGTGTTAGCCATGAATCTCGGGGTCGTTTCCATTCCAATAACCCTTATTCAAGAGGGTGTGGCAATTGGAGCAGGCTTCGCTTGATGAATTGAGGGAGAAATCTTAAATCGCTGGTCTCTGAACACCATAATGATGATGATTTCTGATGAGTGACTCACTAGGCGGAGGCCCGGTGAAAAGTCTATGTTTTGGGGATAGAGCTTTAATATATAAGGCAATGGATAAGCTGGTAAATAAAGCCTTACTTGCTTATTTATGTCTTGTAATTAGACATCTACTTGCAGACCTCCCGCTTACACGCATTTTCTGGCTCTTGCTTCGCCCCTTTACCAGTTCTTGCCAGAGTTCACCTGCCCAATTAACTAATTAACCTTCGACCCCATCCAGACCCGCCCACCGAACAAAATCAATAAGTGCATGTGGGCGCTCGACACGCCCCGAACATGAGTGAGGCTCAATTTAAAAGCCATTTCGCTTTGTCGCCGCCGACAAATTGCCGACATTTGCGATTAAAACCCATTGGAAGCCCCCTCCGAAAGGAGCTCTGAATGCTAAAAGTTTTGTGGCACAGTCAATAAATCCGGCGCGCTGAAAAGCCAGCTACTCGCGTCGGCCAACTACTTTAAAATAATTAATGGGTGCGGCCCAGGCAGCAACGACCGGAGTTAGCCAAGTTTCACCGCTGACAATTGGCTAAATTATGGGGTCGCAATTGTTGGAACTCGGGCCTAGGATTGCTGACACCTTTCCCCCGTCCGCTCCATCTATGGAGGTCGGTGAATGCCGAATCAGAGCCGCACAACAGCTGCCACATTGAGCCGGCTAATTAACACATTTCTAGCAGGCACCGCTCATTAGGGGAGGTCTGGCAAATTGCCAAACGAAATTGGGATTAGGCTGCCGAGGGGGGTAGCCTAGGTAGCGCAGCAGGTGCTGCGTCGTATATATAATCTGGGGATATTTATTTAACAGTTTTTAGGATACCACAGGGTAGTCTAAAGGAAATAATTGTGCCAGCTTAAGCCACGCTGGATACAGATCTCAGCCTTTAAAACTTGCTCCAAGTCTGGAAACGGATGGCCTGGCTCCACTCCTGCTCAGATAGTAGGGATCCCGGCGCTGCGCTAAATTACGCGGCAGTGCAAATGATGAGTGTGCCTCTAAGCAAGAGCCGTGCAAATAAACCTTAGTTAATTAACTTCTGGTTACATTAATTTATTCAGCATGATTAATTGCCCCGAAAACGAGCTGCCTGCCATGTTGGCCTCGAAGTCGGGCCCCGAATGGAGCCCCAGAGCCGGTGGTGATCGGGTTGGGGCAACTGCGATGGTCGATGGTCAATGGTCGATGGTCAGTGGACTGTGGACAGTGGACGGTGGCTGGCACGTCACCCGGCGGCCTGTCAGCGTTGCCTGCTACCGGGAGGCATGAGCCGAGACGTCGACGTCTTGGCTGCCACAACTCAAGATGTTTGGTGCACTGGAATATAAGAAAACATACATAATAGTATACGGAAATTCACTTTATACGCTTATCAAAATGTTCACATAAAATTGCCTACAATAACAAATACAATATTTTAACAACAATACCATTTTAACAACAACAACAGTTTTATTATAATTTTTTTTTTAGTTCTATATTTTTATTACAGAAAAGTATGTTTATGAGTGTAGGGGGTTTATAAATAAAAGATATTAGGATTCCTTAAATTCTTTGTTTTTAAAAATGAATTTCACAGCCATAAATTTATTTTATTAACATTTTATTCCCTTAGAAAGTGTGCTCAGTGCAAGTTATTCGCTTGGCTGCTGCAATTTCGCACGCAGTTCCATTTTGGCGATCGGTCGGCGGAAGGGTGGCAGTCTCCTCGAGAAGGGGTGCGGGACGAGGTGAGGGGAAAGTGCGGTACAGCTGCAGCAACAACCAGTTGGAAACGCCATTGGTCATTTACAGCAGGAACCGAAACGCAACAACAGCAGCAGCAGCGCCGGCCATTAAAATGACATAGAGCCACAAGACGAGCCACGAAGTTCCACCAAGGAGTCAGTTGGACTGCGTCGGGAACTAATACGGAGATGGGGACTGGACGGAGAAGTCGTGGCAACCATTCTTTACCCAAACACATAGCTCTCGGTCCAGCATGTGTTAATGCCCGCCAATGACTCTCGACTCCCGGGACACTTGGGACTCTGAAGCCAGGACTGGCGAACAATTAAATTCAAATTAACCCAAACACTGACACAGATGGAATGAAAGCTAGCTCCTAGCCGAGAGCTAGTCAAATGGCTTTTATTTCCCAGCCACAAGCCAGGAACAGCTGCCCAAATGGAGGAGAACCCATCAATAGTTGATCCAAATTAGGCTTAATCCCTGCCCTAAGTGATTATGAGGCATGCGATGCTTGACGGATTAAGAAGGCGTCTTATTTTATTTTATTTTATTTTATGTTGGAAGTCGGACAATAGCCTGGCTTTAAGGCTTTGTTTTAGATATTAAACAATGTTGCATGCATGAAGCAAGACACACTACTCTGCTTGTCTTTCTTTCTGTTCGATCCCTATAAAGTCAAGGCAAAAATTCTCAACTTTAAGGCTATATCCCAGAGATTCTGTTTACTCTTGGCTTGAAATCCGCTCTGCAAATGAGTTGATCTGCTGCCGACGATTCCAGCGACAATTCTGGATTCGCAAAAGCCTTTTAACTGCCTGCAAATTTATGTCTCAGCTTAAGAAAACACTAAATGAGTGCCATGCATTTTTTTTAATCGCACGGAGCAGCAGCGAAGCAACACAACAACTAATTAGACATGTTAAAGAACTTGTTCGAGCTCTGGGCTGGTTTTTTGTGATTTTTTTATTCTCTGATCTTGGCCCTGCTGTTTGTTGGCGGGCATTAAAATGGTAACAGGCCACAAAGTCAGCCAGCCAACACACATTTAAAAATGCTCAAGTTAATTAATTGCACAGCAAAATGCCGGATAAGGGTCGAACCATGGTCCATGATCCAGCACTCAAGCACACTGAGAATTTCACTAAACAAATATTACTATTTTATATAATTTAATTAAGAGTGATTTTAGAGTAGAGTTACGAGTTTTTCTCAGTGTGGGTTAAGTGTGACTAAAACCAATGACTTGATATTTGCCGCACGATAGGAGCAGGATGCCGTCGAAGGTTGGGTCTTGAAATGAGGATCGTCCCTCGTTGGCTTCGCTTTTCATTAAACAAATATCCAAACACATTTGCCGCTGATCCGGCGACTCAGATTGCGATTCAACATACATCCCGGCTGGAGTTCGAATCCCTGGGACTGAGTCCGAATCCATTTTCCAATTCAATTTCGAATCCTGCTGGCGACAAAAGGTCTGCCAAAGTCTTGCCAACTTGTTAATGAAGTTTTATGCCGAGTCTCCCTTTTTCCTGCGCATGCGCGTGCCGGGAGAAACACTTTAATCGAAGCGATTGCGAGCTTGACTCCGAATAATTTCAGAATTATTATTAGACGTTCAGAAGGTCTGAATATATTTTTAAATATTTCAGCTTTTAGAGATGAGAAGATACAGACTGTATTAAATAATACGCCTATATATCTATATAGTCTTGAACGGTATTCTAATTAAAATTTTGTCAATTCCTAACTGCAAGGGTATACAAACTTCAGCTTCACGAACTTACTTTCTTTTCTTGTTTTTATCAAAATCATGTAAAACGTTCTCAGTGATAATTATTATTTATCTATTAAATCTATATATTATATTAAATCTATTCTTGAAGCTAAAATTCATTAAATTAATCACATCCCCAATAGTTCCAAGTTTAATTATTTTTCTCTTCAATATATTCAATCAACTGAAGAATCCTCGCTTTTTGCCTGGTTCTCAGCCAGTTCATCTTTCAGCATCGCCCTCCGCATTAGCCAGCTTCATTAAGGCTAACACGCCCCCGACATCGAGGGAACGATCAATGAGCAATGATTAATCGACAACTCGGATGCATAAACATTCGACGGCACACAACACAATCAAATTAAGCCAACCAATAAATGTGAGCCAATTATTAAAACCTAATTTTGATGGTAGACACCGGAGTCTGATGCCCGATTTCACAGCTTCTCCGCCTTCGCCCCCGCCCCCAGAACTTGCACAGATCTCATCATCGGGTTCGGGCCATCAGTGGCGGCAGCTAATGAGCCGACATGCACTTGGCCGACCAACAAGCCGGCCAGCAACTAATCAAGCTGTTCAAGCTGCCAAGTTTGATGCATTTCCCAAATTGATGCCCCCGTGGGATTGATGGCCATGGGCATTCCGAGTGCCTCTCTGACATATGCAAAACATTTTGTTTGTTCACAATTCCAGCCTGACACCGGATCGGTTGAAGGGGATCTGGGCGGACGCCGCTCCACCGATTCCCAGTGCCTACAAATAAATGAGCTGAAAATGCAGACAAATCACAGGCCCACAAGGTGAAAAGCTGCCATCCCGAGATGGGAAGCGTAGAAGGCAAGCAGCATGTATATACGACTAAGAAATGATCTATACGATTGTAATGTAATATTATAAACACATCGTGGGACGAAATAATTAAGAAAATATATTTTAAGGAATATTGAACTTGAATAAGTTGGATGTCTTGTGAGTTAACAGATGGAATATTTGGTTAATATGTCTTTCTTATTAATTGCTGGCTAATATTATATTCTGATTGGTGTTTACTTCTCCTCCAAGTAGCAGAGTAGTAACTGAACCTCGGACTCCTCCCAGGTAATAATCAAAAGTTAAACAAATCTATTTCAATTTCAGTATATGCGCCAAATTAACTGCAGGCATTCTGTCTCGGCATCGGGAGTTTTCTCTTTTTGAAGAATCGAATCAGCTCTCAGTTTGAGGTCTTTCTTGTTTGCTTTGTTTCTGCCTTTGATGAGTATTGATGAGTTTTAATAAATTGCTGATGAGTTGCCCCGAAACAAGACCCAAGACCCGAGAGTTCCCAAAACACAAACCCAAACCGAGAAAAGAGAATCGACGCCTTGAATAAGTAACAGAGAGCCGAAAATGCATCAGCAGCAGAAGACGAGGGGAAGCTGCGCAACAGATGAGCATTTGAGTGATGCGTTTTTGAAAGTGGCGTCGAATTTCTCAACCGTGAAGCGCCATGCGGAGCAGAGGTAATTGAGATGCTGCTCCATCTCCTCCCGAATGCTACACATTTGTGTGTACATATATAGTTGTGGAGAGCGCGGTGTATCCATTTAATTGACGCCATTATTAAACCCATTTATCGTGTTTTCGTTTCAAAGTGTTTCAGGTGTCCATGGGGATCCGGAATGGACCTGGGATCGTCTGGCTTCGGCTCGGGATCGGAATCGGGAGATGCTGATGGTGCGGTGCAATTAGCCCGAGCAGCTGTCCATGATGCTGCGCTTTACAAGGAAATTAAGTTGTTTTGCCTAATTAATAAAATTGAATTTTAATAGAGAACGCGCCAAACAAAAGACTGGCTGACTTGCGGGAACGCACTCAGCCACTCCCTGAGGCGAAAGCTAAGCCCCAAGTATTTAGCAATTTGCCGACTTGTCACACTTTCGAGTTCATCAATGTCACAGTGACCACCGTCGTAATGACTGTAATGATCATGATGACGATGATAATGCCGTGATGATGACAGCCGGGCAACCGGAATCGGAATCGGAATGTATTCCTGTTTTCACCATAAGTCACATAAAGTCGTATAATTAACATAATCATAATCAACAAAGTATAAACATTAAATTGAGGCTAATTACTTTATAACCGACACTCAACTCAACTGCGAAACATCTGAGGCAGTGTAGTTGTATGCTGAATTACCCCTGAAAAAAGACGAAACAAACGTGTTCACTTGTGGCAAACTCGTTTCAATTACGAAGAATCCAGCGGTCGCAGCCTGGCTGATTACACAGCAACAACAGTCCCCCAAAAATACTCAACCGGATGGAGCAAAAAAAATTGAAACAAGAGCGAGTCGGCGACAGTTTCACACATGCCAATGAAATTTGGATTTAATTTTCCTCTAAATGGAGGCTATGAACACGTATCTGAGGTCTGCAATTACTACGGCAATGATGGAATAAAATACACTGTAAAACATATAAGTGCAAGTGTCTCCCCCATGTTTTCTCACCAATCAAAATGCTCACTTTTTGTCGCAGTGCATTCAGGCAGTAGCTAAGAGAAGTAAACTATTACTGCCAGCCGGGTAAGTGAATGAAATTCGAGCCAGATTTAAAGGCAGATTTAACTCAAAAGCCCGCTACAGATTTTTATGACAAGCACATGAATCCGTGTGTGCAATTGTAAGTAAGTGCGCCATATAATTTACAAATAATTATTATAATTACAGGTTATTTTCAGTTAACATAATTCCAGTGCCAGTGCTGGATGGCTTCGCTTGACTGGCCGCCTGTGAGAACCGTTGCTGCCGCCGCGGCGATTGCATATAGAGCCGGGCCAATTAGTTGGCTCATTTCCAGGCTCCAAATAAATGCTGTGCATTAATAATAAAGTTGTTTTATGCGATTTACTCCGTCTATTTTAGCTAATTAGTTGGCTTAAGATTTGTTTTAATCGGCGAGCAAAATTCAATCGAAATCGAAAGACTTAAGAAACGAACTTGGGCCAGAGTGAAATAGTAAATATTCCTATCGTTTGGGATGATAGGTATATAGTTTTATATATTAGACTAATATATGTATATATGAAATATGTATATATTATCGCTGTCAGTGTGAATTCGGTAGTAATGACAATTTTTTGGGAAATTTTATTATGTCGGAGCTAGAACCCGAACTGCTGCAGGACACAATGGATATCGTTTGCGCGAACAATATAGGAATTGGTTTATGCGATCAGGACAGAGATAAGGAGGACATCAAAGACTTAACGACTTTATGGAGAGAGCGAACCCCAGCTGGCACTTCATTCAACTTAATTGGAAAAAAAAAAGTCCCGAGTACCTGCCTGTATACCTGAGTCATGCCCCCCTCCGCCATAGCATGCCGCCAATTGTGCGTTATAGCCAAAACCAAAAACATAAACTAAATATACTGTATCTCTCGGCAGTTGGTCATAAATAAATTCGCGAGTTGACCAGGGAGCAGGGGAAAACAATCTATGGGCAGGGCTCCGGGTCAGCACAGGACAGGGTAGGACAGGGCAGGAGACAGGAAAAAAGTGGGCTTGGAGCGCGATAAAAATCGCTGGCAATTTGTTAAATTTAACGATTCCGAGCCAACCAACCGCCGGCTAACGAAAACTGTGCCGAAACTTGGCCACTCGCCCCCGACCCGACCCGAACCGAACCCGGCCGGCCAGCCCAGCCCCTCCCCAGACTTCGACTGCTTTATGTCCAAATAAATAATTAAAATGATGCGTGGTGTTAAGTGCCGCCACGTCGAAGAGAGTTCCGAAACTGCCGACGGAGAATCGCACCACACATATGGGAAATGAAAATTTTTAAATAAAAAAATATAAAAAATATATTATTAAAAAAAAAAAAAAAAAATATTTAAAAATATATTTTAAAAAAAAAAAAAAAAAATTTAAAAAATATAAAATTTTTTAGAAAAAAAATAATTTATAAAATAAAAAAAAAAAAAAATTAAAAAAAAAAAAAAAAAAAAAAAAAAAAAAAAAAAAAAAAAAAAAAAAAAAAAAAAAAAAAAAAAAAAAAAAAAAAAAAAAAAAAAAAAATAAAAAATAAAAAAAAAAAAAAAAAAAAAAAAAAAAAATATAAAAAAAAATAAAAAAAAAAAAAAAAAAAAAAAAAAAAAAAAAAAAAAAATTTTTAAATTAAAATTGAAAAAATATTTTTTTTTTTTTTTTTTTGGAGGGCATCGCCATCGCCACAATATGCCCTTTCGAGCGACACGCAGTCTGTGGCCAGCCCCAGAGAGCATTTCTTCTGAAAATCTGTCATAAATTTATCGCTTTCGCGACCGAGTTCACTAAACCCCCGAACTTGGGCACGTACTTTGTCGTCGTCCGAGCTTAATTGCATGTCATGTGGCACACATTTTCGCGGCAAATTGGCCGCCAGATATGCGACCATATCGGACGTGACCCTCGGCACGTGGACCACACAACGTTAGAGAGTTCAAGCTGCCAAAAAAAAAAATTCTAATGATCCTCAAGTCTTACCTAAATGCCCTAAGAGCGGGGGACAACAAGGGAATTTGATGAACATTATACATTATAAACATTATAAAGCTAAAAACTAAATTTTAATAAAGAAATTGTTTGCCAGGAAATGTTTTTAAAAAAGTTATTGAAATATGGCCTCCAAAACTCCTATTCCTCCCATCAAGATACCCATATTTTGCTTTACTATACTATAAAAGGTAAAAGGCACACATTTCATAAACCATTTTACGCCCTTCTTCTCCAAGAGCCATAGCCATGAAGCGCTCAGCCTTCAGGGAATTTAAGAAACATCAAACGGGTACTTGAGCTTCATTACGGACTGAGCTGGTTTCAGAATAAGACCGGGGTTCGGTTTAATTTTGATTTTTAGTGGAGTAATATGCTTTATGAGTGGTGAGTGCTCGACTTGTTGAGCACAAAATGTCACTTGTCGCAGCTTCTTGTCTTTGAAGATCTTGATTCTATTTATTTATGGGCGGAACCCCATGAAAACGGGCCATAAAATGAGATCTCCACTAATCTTAGCTGATCTCGAACGGTAATTAAAAAAAAAAGAGAAAAAGGGGACATGAGACTTGGAAAATGGAAAATCAAGTAGCAAGTGCCTCTTACTTACACATATGAAAGGCTTCCTAGTAAACTCCGTTGTAGTCACACTTTTTTGGGAAATCTGACTTTGTCGGAAGCATCAGTTCGGAATGGGATGCTTAGGTTTGAGGAAGACCGCCTCGCTGTATCCCGCAGTGCCGCAGGACATTGTAGATACTCTTAAGAACGAAACTACGCGTGAGCGGTGATGAAGGGATTCCAAAATTGTAATCGAAACCATTTCCTTATAGTGAGTCGCAGTCAGATAAGGTACCTGTATAATCGCTTTTGCGCCTTCGCTGGCGGTGGCAAGGATCCGCCCAACAGGCTGCACAAGTATAATTTCTATTCGGAACTCTTGCAATTGAATCCCCTGCTGCCGACCATCCTGAACTGTATGTTTAAGGACAAGGAGACAATCACATTTCTGGACTTTGCCCTGTTTCTTAGCACCTTTCAAGCCCACTCGCTAAGGACCACCGATGAGCTTAAGAACGCGATTAAGGATAAAAAGCTGAAGAGTAAGATTTTACTTATCTGTCCCACTATAAAATCCACACAGATCCGAACACAGCAGATTTAATCACAAGCAGATTGGAATCAGAATTTGGGAAACTTTTTCCAAGCACACTGTTCATACCAAATAAATAAATATAACGTTTTCCAGTGCTCTTCAACATGTACGATCATAACAAAGACGGTCGCATCACCAAGTACGATTTGGTGATAGTTGTCCACAAACTGTTCTCCAATCTGCTGGACCACGTCCAGATAATGCGTATTGTGGACTCGATGATGAAGGAAATGGATCACTCGGACTCGAACCACATACTCTTCTCCGATTTCTGCAAGGCCTTCGAGGTCTTTGATATGACCGAGAGGATGGTGACCTGGATACCTGGGCTCCACGGTAGAGCAGTCGATGATTCGCACCACTCATTTTCGCAATAGCCAAATTCGTACACATTTTTCATAAAAAAGAAATCGACCTTTTTAAAAAATATTGCACTTCCTTCAACTGCTTTCATGGTTGAAAAACAAATTTTGAATTATTGATAAAGTACCCAGAATGGTCAAGATCTATATGGACTACATACAAGAGATACATACATCTGCTACTTGTCGTGGATGATCCTATGCTCAATCCTTCGTTAGTAAGCTACATTTTACAGATTAAAAAAGATTAAAAAAGTGGGGGATTTGGGGTTTACGGTTTTTTATTATAGAATCGCAGCGATCTCCAGTCATTGAATGTCGAATTTTATGACTCTATTAGGGCGAAATTCATAAAACGATACAAGAAGAAATAAGGTGAGCGGACAAAAGGCCAACCGAAAGCTCATAAACATTACTACCTCTGACTCTGGCTGACTTACCATATAGGAGGGTTATATGGATAATGTGGATATATGCCATCGTCGTCGTTGCCAATCCGCTCCGTGCCCTTCGACTTATGCGTTGAAGGTATTTTGCCTGTCTGTTGTTGTATATTTCGCATAGCAACATAAATAACATTTTATTGGCAATTTGTTGGCGAAATTAATGTGCATACAGTTGGCAACTTTGGTAATTTATGCAAATAAAACGATCGTAAATTTGGCATTAAAACGCTTATTAAATGATCGTTTATTAGCCCTGTCGAGTGTCTGCTGGATTCGGTTTCCCGAATCGGATAAATGCTCCTTGCTCCTGCTACAAGCTTGCGATTTGTAGCACTTGCATGCATTAAGTGATTCACGAAATTTTTCTTAAATGTTGGCAGCTACCTACACGATGGTATAATTTACGAGTACACAACTCCTGGGGAAAGCACAGCTCTGCTCTCCGCACATGTACATCTATCCCCGATATATGGCCTTATATTGTTTAATGTATTAGCTGGCGCATTGTGTGTTAATTTGACATTCCTCGGGCTGGGAATGGCCAACAACACTCTGCACCACGACAAACGAGGCTTGTTTCTGTCAGAAGCCAGAAATATAACCATATAAAATAAGTCGGCACTGGCCGCTGGCCACTGATTCAGACTGCTTCTCATCCTCCTCTTCTTCCTGTCCAGTCCGCGCATCATCATCGTCAGCAGCCCATCATCATCGTCTCGGGCAGGATTAGCTAAATTAATGCGGCGAGCTGGATGCTGGGAATTCGAGCTGTCAACGCTTCGAGTCTTCACTTTATCAAAAGTTCAAGAAGGACTCGGGGAACACAGCGGTAAGTCAAGCTTAAAAACCAAAGGCTTTCAATGAAAAGAAACCCAAAGCTGGACCTTAAAAAATAAATCATTCCGTTAGTGTTATGTATTTGTATTTAAAGTAAGTTGTAACAGTGGATCGACTTATTGTATTTTTAGCAACTCTTAAGATTTAGTGATTTATTTATTCACTGGATAATATTCTATATGATCAAAGGATACTTAACCACTGAAGTGGTTGCCCCATCGGCTTACATATTTATGGAACCTTAATCCCCTTACATCAGAGTATTAATCAATGATCACCCAGAGAAACGACAAAGCTCATTTCATTCATCGAAACCCTTCTCAGATTTGACATTCCTGCTCTTCCTCCCCTTTTTTTTATTATCTTTCAGTCTCCACACAATCCACTAACAAAAACAATTATTGATTGATATCCCCAACGGTTCGGAAAAATTATTTTTAAAGCGCCCAGTTAGTGGCAAAGCGTCTTTTACGCCATCTTATTTTGTCGCTCGTCCCCAGAAAAAGAATACATGTGGCATCGGTCATAGGTTCCAAGGAGGAAGTAAAACGTTCATTCATTCATTCAGAGTTCGGATTCATTCAGAGCTCGATCTTTGTTCGATCTGCCCACAGGCAGCAACGACCTGAGCTCGAGGTCTGATAATGATGGCTTAATAATTGAAATTTATTAAAATAAATTAGTCAAATCTTCTTTAAATAGAGAAGAATCCACATTCAACATCTTTAGGCATTCAGCACAACTTGGACTGGCTCACACTGGAAAAAAACAATGGCACCTATGTAGTATTGATTTATACACGAAAAACCATCACCATTCCGTGCATTCTGAGATGTCCGAGGCCAAGGCCTTCAGCAAATTCAATGCCATGCATTTCGACCAGCAACTTACACGACGAATTCATAAATTTATTAATGAATTAAGTTATAAGGTAATTTAGCAGCATCCACTCCTTCTGCTCGCTCCTCGAGCCCCTTCTCCGTTCCGCGCGGAATGCAATCAGTTCAAAACAAAATGATGATCGCTGATGATCGTTGGCAATATATCAGCGGCCGACACCGCAGACCTAATCGAATGTTGTAGGCTCGGCGTGCCGGCCGCGATTCTCGGAACTCGCCAAAAGGATGCTGCGCAGAGGCGCAAGCGGAGAACAGAATTTAAATGAAGCTGTGGCTGAAGGAATGCTACGGGAGACCCGCGATCGGCTTTGTTCTATGTCTCGGATCCGGGGACACATGATTAGCCGGACTGGGGCTGCTTCCACAATCGTTATCACCAAGAACCCAGGACCGAGTTTCTTGTTTATAAATTGGAATTTAAAATTAATTAAGTTGTCGTTTTGCGCTTTTATCCAATTTATAACTAATATGACACCGATTATACGAAATATGTTCACTAATTAACGAACAAACACCGCAACTCTCGCGACTCCTCCGACTGTCCTCCACCTCGCCAAGAGCAAGAAATATACAAAGGCCAGGGCAGACAGTCAGGCTACATTGAATGTCGCCGCTGGTTCTTCGCTCGCTGCTGATGCCGAATACCCTTAGAGGGGGCTTAAGGCCTTCGTGGTATATTTGTATAAAATGTAAAATGCATTATAACATTTATTTTTTAACCTAAGTAATAGTTAGATTTACATTTCGCAGTTAGCAAATGGATCATGGGACAGCTTCGGAAATCGATCATAAATAAGCCAAAGCATTCCATTTTAATTCGGAAAGCTTTTCTGTGTTAGTTTTTGTTAGGTTAAAAAGTCTACGTATTAATTTTACAAAATTTGATTTTTTACTGCATTTTCATACAAAGTTTTGAAAAAAAAGTGAATATATATTTCAAGAGCACATTTCTCGGTTTTTGATGCTGCTCAGGGTCGGAATCGACGTCTTTACTGTGTTGCAACCTTCTGAGAATTCTTAAATTATGATACCCTTCTAGGGTTTATAACTATATATAATTTAATTTATAATTTAATAACTAAGAAAGCTGTAATGTTCCTTCGATAGAATTATAAAATATCCCTGCAAGGGTGTCGGAAGCCTCGGTGTCAATGAGTGAGTCTAGTTCCTGTCTTGTTAGTATCCCTGCTGTCTTGGCTGCAGTCTCGGCCTCATGATGACGATACTGAGGTGATGATGATGGTGATGATAATGGGGATTCTTCGACGGGCACCTTGGATCGTGTCCGCGTGCTCGTAATCTGCTCGCTGAAGACGCGTTGTAAATTGTCTGACAAAGCTTATTTTATTAATTTAAGCCATAAACGCTGGCCTCTCTTGCTGGCTGCTCGCTTGCTGCTCCTTTTTGGCTTTGCATATGCCCAACCAATCTCACCGCTCCCCTCAATTCCCGCCACCAATTTATTGCCATCATAAAAAGCCGTTTTGCGTTTTAATAAGCCGTGTTTGGTTCTTTCGTTTCGGTTGTTAACAGAAGGCGTCGACCACTTCCCCCTGCACCGCTCCTCTCTTCCTCTGAAGATATATTCTCAGTTCCCTGCATTCTTTGGGCATAACTCGGAAATTGGAGTTGCGTTTTGGTGTCTTGGCGAGGTAAAAGTGTCGAGAAATTGGCTCATCGAGTGACACTGGTTATGGAAATTGAAGAAGTAAACGGAAGGCCTAAGAAAATGGGGAAAAGAAAGAAATAAAAAACTACTGCTTAAGTTTAAGTAAAGTTATATTAAATAAAATGTTAATATTCGACAACATTTTAATATTAAATAATAATAATATTTTAGCATGCAAAATAAATTTTATCATGTGGTAAAACATATTTAAACCCTAATTACAAGCTTACACAATATAAGACCTAATAATCTTTTGAAACCACTCACCCATTATTTTTTTTTTTATAAACCTATTTCAATTATATAAATTATATAAGTAAATTGATAAAAAACACTTTCCTTTTCCCTCAAATCAAATAACCAAGCTGGAGACCCCGACTTGACCCGCACAATCCCACTCAATTCCGAATGCTGGACGGAAACAACTCGCACTGTCTGTGTGAGCAGTGCACAATAAAAATAAATATGTCAAAATTAAGTAAGGAGCAAGCATTGCGAAAGAGATAAGGGAAACGCACACACAACTGGGAAGTAATGAAGTGGGGGCCAAAAGGGGAGAGAACCCTTTGCTGGCCATAAAAACAAGGCGTTGAAATCAGTAAAAAAATTGGAAAGAGCCAGCCAAGAGATTCTGCTGAGCAAACAACCTGGCAAGCCAGCCCATCAAGATGCCAGCCAAAGTCCAACTGCGACTCCATCTCCAGGTCCTGGTGCCCAACTCCAAGACTCATCCTCTTCCTCATCCTCAGCCACAGCCAGGTCCTCGTCCACCGGCGATGGGCATGAAAATCGTTTACAAATAAATCAGAAAGCGATAAATAAGGATTTTGTCTCGTAATAACTCAGCGGGAGCCATTTAACATGCAATCATAACGAATCGATGCTGAACGGTTTAGCAGACGGACGGTGTCCGGACTCAGGACCCATCTCCCAGATGGTGGTTGCACTGGGAGAAATATTGAGCAGGTTAAATAACATCCGAAATATTTAAGTATAATAATGATAGTAATTTTAGTTAGTTAAGTCCGTTTTTGCAAGTGCACTAAATGTCGAGTGGAATCGGAATCTGGATCGGAGGATGGCAACACGCTTTCACACCAGGCAGTCGCCATTCGGATGGAATGGGTTCCGTCCGTCGGTGGCAGGGGGATGGGGGATCTTGGCCAAGAGTGGCAAGTGGCAAGTGTGTATCGAATTGTTGTTGACTTGCTGCAGTTGCCGCTGTTGTTGTTATTGTTGTTGCTGTTGCTGTTGCCGGGGGCATGAAAATAAAGTTGCAAGCGGGAACAGAACATGGCCAGAGTGGTTCCCACTCCACCTCACCTCAAGAGGACAAGAGTTCGCACAGTGACAGGGGCGTTGGTGAGTGACGTTTTTTTATGCCCGTGCCCCCATAGCCCCGGTAACACGCTGCACTCTCGCCTGCAGTTCATAATTCGCCCACAACAATGCTGCTTAATTATGTTGTAAAACAATCTGGCAAGCAGGTCCTTCCTTTGCTCCCGCACTCCGTATTCCCCGTTTCTGTGCGGCCAATAACTCAGACCAGGCACGGGGGAAGTAATTAAAATTACAAAAGCCCCAGCGTTGACGTTGACGGCCGTTTCGCCATAAAATGGCTGCCAGACACGCAGGGCGTATACGTGATTCCCATGACTAATTGCCAGAACTGTGTCACAGGAAACGAGGCAGCTCCGCTCCGGGACTCCGGGGCTCGAAGCACTGGGCTGTGCGGCTTCAAAGGGTCAGACATGTGGCTGGCTAGGGATCCCGGGAAGGCTCCGGCTTATCGCGATGCAGTTGCAGTTAGCCGCGGCTAACAAGAAGTTAAATTCCATTAAGGCCGCTCGTAGCCAAAGAACCACAGACTTGCAGCACAGTGGCTATTTTCGAGATATTTAAATAGGTCAAAATGAACGATTGTATTAACTTTTATCTACTTTTAAATTCAAATGAACTTCTGTACTCTTTATTACCCATCCGACCATATTTTCTCCCTTAAAAATATGTTAGATTGAGCCAAGTTCCCCACAGCCTTGGCCCAGTGTGCTGAGTTGTGCGCACGCCCGACTAATGAAGAGGTGGTAATTTATGTGAACATCTTCACCTGTTCCTAGACAGGTTTTAATATGCTAGCAAGTGGGTACTCATGAATGAGGCGATCCCTGAATGAAGATGTGGGCCTGAACCAGCAGCGTTGTCCAGCTAGTCCGGCCAACCAGCCTTGGCGCTGAGTGCAGGATTAATTAATTGCCGTTGCCTCGTCAGCGGACCGGCAGACATGACGTATACGTGACATTTGAGATATGTTCAGCCGCTTAATGTGCGACATTTTGTTTGTTTTTCCGTTGCCTCTGCCGCTTGTACTCGCAATAACCACAGCTTTCGACAATCATCAGGAGCCGTTGTGCCCATTTGCATATTTGTGGCTATGCACACATAATGATGCCCCTGGCTTCAGTGCGGCGAAGCAGCGTTGTCAAATGACTTGGGTAAGTTTATCGTAAATGCCATCAGCTGTAGTTGAAGCTGAGCCTCCTCCGCGGAAATCCGTCAGCAAGGCAGTCAGTCATTCAGTCAATCCGTCAGTCCGTCAGTTCGTCAGCTAGGCTGAGTTGGCCAATTGTACGCGGCTGCCAAGGCTCCTAATCCTCGTTAATCCCTTTCTCGGTCTCGCTGCACTCAGGATGCTGCAACTGCGAATTTTGTAAGTCTTAATGGGGTATAAGTAGAAAAACTATTAACATCTTAAGTATAAGTAATTAAATAACATTTTTTTAATTTTATACATATTATTTAAGTTTCACAGCTTTATTTCTTTTCAAAAGCCTTCAGTGGTATCTGTATAAAACATAAATTTTATCTCCTAAAATCTGTTAGTTAATTTGAAACTTCTACGAATATATTCGCAGTGTATCTGGACATCTTGTCCGTAGCTGCTCATAAATTTGGCTCCGATTGCGGTCTTTGTGAGTGCAGCTATTTAACATATGCTGATAGGCTCCTGTGCTATAATATGCAAATGCAATTCTGGCCAAGAATCGGTCGGACAATGTAGTCAGCTCTCCGCACTGCGGACTGTATGCTGGCGTGTTCACGGCCGCCATGTCGTTTGACACATTTAATTGGAAGTCAATTGGCCAGGCGGGGAGTGATTGCTGAAGTGGCAATTGGCGCTGCCACAAAGGCGTGCAAATGCCCGGTATATGCCTGGGAAGTGAAATGCAAAACCAGTTAATCACTGAATCGATCAAGGAAGTCGATGCCAATATCGCCTAAACGCATTTGAATTGCAAATGGCTTGGGAAAATTAGCAATAGAATTAGATCTCATGGATTATTAAGAAAAAAAAAACATTGCAAAAAGATCAATTGTTAAAAGGATATATGTAAAAATGTGAGCTTAATAAATATATAATAGAAGGTGATGCTTTATCTAAAGGATAGAGCATTGTCAATTTAAATATTGAATGTAATGTAAAACTAGCAGCATGAATAAACAACAAATTCCATATAAAATACTAAAAATCCCTACTCAATACCCAAAGGACCTGAAAAGGCGGCGACAAACGGCGCTCCACACATATTTGTGACATCCAATGGGGGCCCGGAGCCGAAGCCGAAGCCAAGACCGAAGCCCATTGTCATGCCGGCTTATTGATTGGAATACAATGGATCCTTAAAGTGTGCTTACAAGCGCCGTAACTCAAACAAATTGCAGCGCCCAAACGCCTGACTCAAATGGACGAAAGCAGCAGCGGGAACAGCAATGCCACAACAGCAACATCAGCTGGAACGACGACGAGGACGACGACACTGATCAACAGGCGCGGCACATGGATGCGTCGGATTTTCGAACACGGACAGCGTTTTGGGGTACGTAGATGAAAGGAGGATAGGGGCTCCAGGGGCAGGCAATGCGGTTTACATGATGCCTACCCGACAGGACAGGAGCGGCCTGGACCAGACTTGGTTGAACAAAATAAACCAACCGCTGCCCTCATCCCACAGCACACTGGTCAATACAGGGAATTGGAATCCAACTCTTCTATCATTTTCTAAAGAATTCAATGTAAGGCTGGGTCTGATATTCGAGATCGGAGGCCGACAACAAACACTAATATCATGAGTCTCAAATAATATACCTGCAAAGAATCCACATCTCTTTTTCATCTAAAGACTTGTTCTCTTTTTCAACCTGCTGAACAATGCCAATTGTTTTCAAGCAAACAAATTCACTAATTTTTAAGTTTCTTCATATAGACAGAGTATTTCTTTCGCTTCACAAAATAATCCCAGTCCACACCTAAAATCCGCTTTTGCTAATTGCCAACAAATTCTTAAAATCCTCGCCACACTGTGCACTGTGATTGTTTGGCTGTCCGACTGCTCTTGGCCGCCTTGAATTATTTGAAGCTCGCCAAGAAAGCCATACGGACACGGACCAGAGGCGCTACTGACGCGCTTATGTTAAATTTACCAAACAACCGATTTGTATGCAATTTCGCGATCGGGAGTCTCCGAAGCAGACGGGGCCCGACGACTGAAATCCAAATCCCAGCGAGACATCATGACGTCGTGGATTTGCAGCGGGGCGGGCTGCCGGTTCCTGCTCTCGAGTCCGAATCCCGGTTGCATTGTCATTGTCTGAGTCTGCTGCGCGTCGCGGAGTCTAGTTTATTGGCGCGACTTTTTATTTGCATTCGAAATGTTTTTGCGTCCTTTTTATAATTTTTGAAAAAAGTTTTCATCTTTGTTTTTGTCTGCTGCACGTGATGTATGCGACGTGGGCCGCCAGTCTGCAAAGGCCAGGTGACACTGGAAATAAATGGGAGAAATTGTAAAATCAGCATAAAGCATTTAGATACTGTATGTGCATGTGAGTTTACGGAATTTTGCATGAATGAAAGTTACAAGGTATTGTAGGTACAAATTTGTAATATTTAATACTTTCCGAATGCAATTCAAAATTTGCCTGACATTTTTCTCTGAGTGAATCGTACCATGTCTGCCCAACCACACAATTGCCTTAAGTTTTGGACGCTCTGCAATTATTTGCAGAATTCCTTAGGAATATATATTGACTCGGACTGGAGTACCCGGCAGCAGCAGCAGACGACTGACCAACTCAGCCAGGGGACTTCTTCTGACAGGCCATACAAGGAAGCCCAGCCAGCCAGCAATAGCAATCGTAAATGTGGCGTAGAAGCTGCAGCTGCTGATGATGCTCGTGACTGCGACTGTGGCTTTGAGTCGACTCGGGCTCTGAATGAAGATTTAAATTCCGGTGTAAGTTTCTTTGCTTCTGCATAGACATTCCTAAAATTAATTAAAATTAAAAGTCTTATCCACAGAAAAGCCCAAAGACATACAGATATATTCTTTAATGGAATGTGGTACCAGATAGTCTTTCATAAACAAACATTATGTATGAACTTCTTTCCTTTATCTTCGAACTTTGCTCATTAAAAATAATTATCCATTTGGCATTTTGCTAACCCTCACTCAACAAGAACCAACAATCGGGGACGGATTATAGTTCCCTTCGACAACAAGTTTATTCAATCATGCACACAAGATGGCCAATTCGAGGCGAAACCGGGTATTAGCACCCATTATTGGCAGCCAATCTTTGGGACCGAATAACAAAGTCCCGCACCCACCCAGGCTGTATGTGTGTTATATGGACTCCACGGCTGCACCAACCCATAAGGCAAATTTGCGACTGCCCCAAGTGTCAAATTAGACAAACAGCAGACCGCATATCCAATCCCCACTACCCTAGTCCCAATGCAAACTAAACTCGAATCAAATCAAATGCTCGATGCAAATTGCATTGCGCTCACTCGCTGTCGGGGCTGCTAATTTTCTGCGAATCGAATCGCGTTCCTCGAGAACGAGGCCCCCGAGTGAGATCGCAGGTATATAGTATGGAGTAGTGGTAGATTTGCATGTGGGTGGTCAGCAAATTGCCGGAACGTGAGCACAATTTTTAAATTAACGGCCCAAAAGTGGTTAGAACGACAGAACAGCAGCAACGGTTCGCTCCAAGGCGCATTCCTTGCACAAAACTGTTGCAATTAATTGCGTAAAAGATCTACATTTTTCGCCCTCCCTTTGCCCCCTGACTGTGTTTCCACCACTTCTCTTGGGGCAACAATGGCGTCTTGGACAAACTTTAAAAAACCCATTGCAACCGTCAAGCGCCGCATTATCGTCGAAGTCGCATCGCACAGTGTTAGCAGGATATTAAAATCTACCGAATTAGAAATCTACAGATTAGAACCTACAAAATAAATGCTCTTGCTTTAGAAACAAGGTTGAATTTAAAAAAAAAACCTCCAGAATTCAATGGTAATATTTTAAAGAATGGAAGAAGTCGTGCATTTATTTCATGACAAATCCACCTCTCTCTTGTCAGTCTCTTAAAATCTATTCCGTTTTGTTTTAAAAACATATAAAATAGAAAACCAATTCAAAATTATAAATATAAACTACTAAACTCTTAAATTGAATTAATTAAAACATATACTACCTATTGTTCTGCACATTTCGTGATCATTTTATAAACCCAACCACTGTGCAGCTCTCGGTCGTCATGGTCGTCGTGCCTTTCGGTTCGAAACGTGATCGATAGACCGACTACCACCGTTGGCCAGCTTTGGCCAGAACTGAAAATTGGCTTTTGCCGTTTGCTGTTGCCAAATGTTTGGCCTTAGTCAAATTATGTTCTTTGGCTCGTTTGATAATGAAACTGCAAATTGAAGTTGGGAATTGACTAACTGACTGACTGGCTTGGCAGCTCAGCCCCCAAATTGTTTGCTCACACCGTCCCGAAGCCACGCTAATGATTACGTGTTATCGTGTTGTAATTTTCACAGGCCCTAATGACGAGTCTCCTGATCGGATGCGAATACGACGACTGGGCCGCATCAGCCATCCATCTCCATCTGCGCCAGCCATCGGATGGGATCGATCTGGCTCTAGGTTAGACACTAACTGGGCTCATCATGGAGCGTTAACAAGCTCATTTTTCTAAACTTGACGTGCTGAGTCCACCAACCACCAATCGACTGGCTGGAGGATCCACTTAGGCAAAGATCGTTGAAGATTATCGGAGCCAGCCAACTTTGGTAATTTACTTGGCCATGGCCACTTTCGAGCGTTCCCAGCGGTGGGATCATAAATTGCAATTGTTTATAATGCGATTGCGCGCGTTATATCCTGGCACTTGGAACATAAACTGTATATGAAGGCTTAGGTCTCCATAAGAAATGGAATACGCAAATTCTTGTTGTTTTTTTAGTAACTGATTGGTGTATTAGTTCCTTGGCTTTACCAACTTGAACTTTCATAGTGTTTTAGTTGATTAGTTCCTATAAATTCACAAAAATCTGTATAATACATAAATAAAACTTAAAAAATAATTGGTGATAGATCTTCGATATTTTCGCCTGGTTTTGTATTATACAAAGATGCCAGAAAAATCTCTTTATATTGGAAACCACTTGAAATGCCGTTCCAAATTATGCTACAAAACGTTGCAGCTTGATGTTGGGCTCGAAAATATTCATTGTCTGACACCTTTTTTTTTTTTAAATGCATGACAATTTCTGAGGAACCTTTAATAAATAAAAGTTCTTCAAATATCGATAAATTTCGTATTTCCAACAAGCCAAAAAGTAAGCTAAAAAAGTGTAATTTTATATTGGATCTTATGTGCTTAAGAAAATGGAGCAATGTAGCCATAATGATGGCACAAAACCAACACCCACGTAAAATTCAGATAGGCAGTTTATATGCGGTAAGCAGCAGAGACGGAAAAAGTAAACATTTATTAAATGTTGGCCAAAGACAAACAGACGTTTTCCAGGCAAATCAGAGTGAGACGTGGAAAAGGAAGAAGCTGCCACGATGATCTGGCCAGAGCGAGTAGGGCATATTAAATTGAATTTTTATGTTCTCACAGCCCAGGAAAATCATGTGCCAGACCAAGGATCACCTCGGTTCTGCGGAGTGTGTGTGGGGGTTAATAAATAGCCCCAGAGGCAGGGCTCGAAGGTGCCCTGCCTGGATGGTGCGGTAAATTATGGTTATTTAAATAAACAGCACACGATTTGATTTGGCGGTCCAAAAGTGTTGCCAGCGCAGCCTCCGAAATTGGAAGAGCGACGCGCCGACGACGTCTAGAAATTATGTTGTAGTTTGGCCAGCAGGATCCGATCCAATGATAATGATGATGATGATGCCGCTGCGCTGCGCTGCACCCAATGGAAGGAAGAGGCCATCAACTCTTGATTGAGTAACGCCCCAGAACTGGCGTCTAATTATGAGTTCCAGGAGTTATCAAGTGCTGAAGTCGGAGCAACTGGCGGAGCTCTGAGGGCTTCGGCAGAGGCATCATTAGCTGATGTGCAGCATTGACCTGGCCTAATCGGCGATAAGACTCGTGATAAGCAAACACTAAAGGTGCGTGGACTCGGCACTGAAAATATTTAAGATCATTTCTACTTAGCTTTAAAAAAAACTGCATATAAGATATTTTGTTTTTCAAATGGGGTAAATACATGGGAAAAACATTTTAAATTCATACCTTATTTCCTTAAAATCGATGTGAATTTTAATATTATACAGCTTATTCCAAAAATAATGATGGTAATAAAATGGTTTCAGGATCTTAAACAAGATTTTAATTTATTGAAATAGCGGATTTTCTTATTTGTTCAGTGTATCATAACTGATGCGACCTTTTGGCCCACTGTTGAACTGAACTGAAACTGAAATGTTCTGAGACAAAGTTAACTGCCAGTCAGAGTCCTTGCCATGGCGATTCTCGTTGGCGTTGCGGTGTTTTGTTTATTTTGAGGCTATAATTTAAGCAGATAATTGCACGCTGGCGGCCAGAATTTGTAACTAAACTGCAAATTAGCAGCCAATTGCCAGGTCGATTAATAACCATAATTATTAGCTCAAGCGCTGACGAGCGAACGTCGCTCCGCAAAAACACAACAAGGACGAGGATGCGGATCTTGATGCGGCAGAGCTGTCTGCAAATTGCGCTTGGCCAGGTCCCAAACATAAGAGTCATGCTGCTGGCCCTCGATTGCCAATTCGTGAGACACCGAGGAGCATATGGAGAGCACTGAAAAAGCAACTGATTTTACTAAAACTATACAGAATTATATTTAATTTTAAGTCGTGTTTTCACAGAATTGTTGGAACTATTTAAGGTAAATACCGATAAATTAGCTATGTTACGTTATATACCCTTGCAGGGTATTATAATTTTAGTCAGAAGTTTGCAAATCAGAGAAGGAACCATTTCCGACCCTATAAATCATATATATTTCTGATCAGGATCGACAGCCGTGTCGGTCTATCCATGTCCTTTTGTCCGCTCTTATGCAAATCAGTCTCACTGAATGGCCAATTTTTATTATATCCGAATTTCGATTTTTCATTTTAATGATCTGATTTCAAACTGCAAGGGTATCTAAACTTTGGCGTATGGAAGTTAAATTTCTTTCTAGTTGAAAATAAGGCTTTTGTAAATTTTGTAAAAACCCCCTAAAATCCATAGTACATAAGAGGTTGAGTTAAACTAGATATATGTACATATGTCTAAAAATGCGCAAAGAAATATTTTGCGCAAAATCCTCGATCTAAAAACTAGAAAACTGTTTTCCAAAGGAACAGTATTTTGTTGAGTGCACAGAACCCCTGAGTATCGACTCCTCCATTCCGTCCCTACTCCCAGCAGCAATTTAAATAGTGAGCGCCTGGCTTAATTACATAAAACAGGCAACACAAGCGAGCAGTCAAGCTCTGTTCGGAATATATTCACTAGCCGGCGGCGCAGGCGTCGAGCATCGGTCTCGGTCTCAGCTTCGGTTTCCGTCCTGGACCTGGGCCACTTTTGATGGACATGTATGTCTAATGAATCATCCTAATTAATGTGCGCGCATCGAGCATGCAAATAAAAAGCCTTCAGGAAGAGGAAATCGAACCCATGGCGAAGAGTGTTGAAAGCCTTGAGTAGTCAAAATCGGATGGGCCAACAAATTACGGGTATTATACTAAAAAACCAGCCAGGGCAAATTATTAAATGTCGATACACAATTAAACTGTCCGAATATAATGCACGCTATAAATTAATGCAGGAGAAGCTCAGAACGAATAGAGACATCCAGTATCCAATTATCGGTTCCAATGATTAACTGCGCGGGGTCAAGTATAGCAAGGAAACGAAGAGAAATGCGGTAACAAAAATAATTGCACAGACGAGCAGATGAGCTAGAAATCTGAGAGGGAATCGTGTTTCGTGCCCAAAGCTCACGAACAGATTTAAGCGGTAACGGTCATTCATAATCATCGTCTGGGAACGGAAACTTATCGATTGGTTTTCATGACTTTTAGTATATTGAACAATTTGGTATTTTCACTATTTTATTATGTGTTCGCGCTTTTAAAATATTTATTTATTAAACTAAACGGTCTTAAAATAATTATAAAATAATAGAAAAATGAGAATGGAGTATCTGCACATCAAAAAGTCGGGAAATACTAAATCCCGAACAATTTCGTGTGAGACCCAAACCTTAGCGTCTGGTAACACTGATAGGCTATAGTTTTTTAGGAGCTTTTACATCAAAAAAAGTGTACGGTAAAGTGCTTAAAATCTAAACCACGGAAAAAGATGGTGCCCAAAAAGGCTGTGTCGGCACCCGGTGCTATGGTAAGGGGTTTTGAAAAGGGGAATGGAAAATGGAAATCCGGGAATCCCCTAAAATCACTCTGTTGCAGCTGCCTGCGGAAAAAGGACATTGCGTCTTATGCGCAGTCGTAGCTGAGAGAGCCTGTCAGCGCTGCCGCGACTTTTACTGCTCCAAGGACTGCCAGCTTCAGGATTGGCAGCGCCATCGTTACATATGTTTCCCGATGCCCGCACTAGTCTATCCGAAATCGTTTTCAGTTCATCTGAGCGCGAGCAGCGAGGAACTGCCGCTGGAGGGCGCTTGTTTCTTGGATAAGCCTGATAAGGACGTAGTCAAGAGTGACCGCCCGTCGCCCCCGCCACGCATTAGCCCGGACCTGACATGTGATGGGGCTGTAAGTAAGGTCGGCAGCAGCGCTGCTGGTGCTGCCTCAAAAAGTGTTCCTGTTACCAGTGCCCCGATCCCGCACGCCAGCAACAGCGTCGTGTCGAATATCAAAGCGACAAAGAAAAATGTTTCTCCACCAAAAGCGATAGTGCCTGCGAGCAATAGCCTCGTATTCATCTCAGGATTCCGTTCCCCGAACCGCTGCTACATACGTGATGCCTCCGAAATGGCTGACAAGGCGTTTTCTCAAATGTGCCAGAAGGTCTGTATATATGTTTATGTCGCAATTGAATTCCGAAAGAAAATGCCACACACTTGAAGGGTATTACGTATTCTCTAATTCTAACTTACATTCAACTTTGCTGTGCAGGTCAACGTCATAGGCAATGAAATGATGCCCATAATGGAGAAGGTACGCACCCACGCCTACTGTCTGGCCCGTTACAACGGCGTGTTCCAGCGAGCATCGGTAATAACTACAACGGCCCACAACACCGCACGACTCCTGCTCTTCGATCTGGGAATCGCCAAGTCCCGAAATTTTTCAGATATGCGCGAGATCAACGAAGAACTGCTGTCACTGCCATCCTTCAGTGTCCAGGTGCAGCTGAAGAATGTTCCCAACTATTCCATTACCGAGGATGTCATCGAGTTCCTCTCCCGATTTGAGGGTGAGAAGTTTTTGGTCGTGTATACGAAAGGCCCTGGCGCCATCAACGTTGAGCTGCTGGATCCGGGAACCAAAAAGTCCCTCAATACCCGGATCTGTGAGTTTTGCACGAACAAACAGGTCTTCCAGAGTCCCTTTTCTGCCAACAAAAACCAGGCCGAAAAAGAGCCATCCCAGCCACAGACCCCTAACGCTGGTCTTGCATTGAATAAAGCAACTTCAAGCCCAGAAACTGCTTCAGTTAGCAATACAAAAAATAACACGTCATCGAAAATCGAAAAGGGAATTGAAGCAGGGAAAGGCGGTAGCACTTCTATACAAGACAGGGAATGTGCCAAGATTGAGGTTGAGGAGAAATTAAACGAAACCAATGATGTAGCCAAATTAGATTCTGATCCACAAAACGATGAATGTGCCAAAGAATCGGGAGAAAGCACTGAACCAACTTCTGAAATAGAGAACTTGAACCTGTGCCAAGAGCCTAAAGCGAATTATTCCTCATTGGAAAAAGGTACAAATCCACCTCTATCAAAATCAAAAGATGAAACAGTCAGGGACTTTCTAACGCGATGTCTGGTCTCGAGGCCCACTTTGCCAGGCTCATACTCTACATATGAGGAGGCCCCTTCATCGGTTAAACTTAAGGAGCAACTGGAGGAGCAGACGCCTCACACCCAGTCGAAAGTTCAAGAAAATGGGATTGTTGGCGCCCTGCTTGTACCGGTAACCATTTAGTTGAATTTTCTTTAAAAATACCTATTCATTCAAATGCTCTTTTAGCCATTCAAAATGCGCCGATTTAGCATTCCAAGCATAGAAGGTATCGACGTATACGTTGTGGATGTCTCGAAACTAGCTCGAGGTATTTTTGGGGCCTTCGATTGCTCGTTTGCCTCCGAGTTTTCAACCCTGCATTCGCGTCTGGCGGAGATCACAGACTCGGAGCCGTACAAGCCAGCGTAAGAGCTTAACTTAAGTTGTTGGTAATCAATTTATAACAGTACCTTCCCCTAATAGGCTCAAGGAATTTGTGCTGGCCCGATTTGAGGGCTCCTGGTATCGTGGCCGAGTGGAACAGGTGAAGCAAGCCGAGTATCGAGTGATGTACTTGGACTACTCCAATGCGGCGGATGTAACGGAGCAGGATATCCGTCGGTATCCTTTGGACTTTACCACTCCATGCTCGACCAACATTTGCATGATCGATGGTTAGCGATATTTCCTAAACGTAATGTAAATATACAATATCCCGTTTACAGGCTTCCCCCATAAACCGAATCCAGCACAGGTTGCCTACTTATCGGAGACCGTCAAGGTGCACCAACTACTTCACGTTGATGGCGTTATGTATCTGAGCATTCAGAGCGACATAGCTATTATAAAGAGCCGATCGCTGATCGAAAAGTTGATGAGCTTGTAATCAATTAACTGAAAGTAAATCGCTAATATTCATCAATTAACTGAAACTATCTATCTTGAGGAAACACACCAACATTGATTTTTAAAACATTTATATACGTATAAATAAAATTCAGTTAAATAACAACGTTAAGGGCTGTTAATACACAATTAAAATCCGTTCTCCAGCTCTCAGCTGCCATCGATTCATGACTTTCATATTAGAAGTTACAACGTGCACAAAGTTGGGTTTAGTTTTTGATTGTTAATTTGTATAGGCAAAGGCACTGTGTTTGGTGTATACTCGATTGAGATGCCTATGGGTTCTTCTTCATGGTCATCTCGTGGGCGGTGCGTAGGCGGCGTCGCAGCTCGTTTGGGAAACGTTCGTAGCACTTCTTGCACACCGGCTTCTCATCGTACTCGTAGAACTTGGACTTCTGTGTCATCTTCGTGTCGCAGACGGAGCAGGCAAAGTGATGCACACACCAGGCCTTGTTCAGAGCCGTGAAAACTGTTCGAATAATTTGATAAGCCTTTTGGAGGAATACACGAATAATAAGGGGTGACTCACCATCGCCACCAATGACCTGGTTGCAGACGAAGCAAAGGTTACCGAACAGCTGATGGTAGTGCGTCTCGCAGTAGGCCAAGCCCCGCTTTTCGTAGTGCCGATGGCCCAGGAAAGGCTTCTCGCACTTGGCGCACACGAAGTGCTCCACATGCCAGTGCTTGCCCAGCGCCGTAACCACACGCTCTTCAATGGGACGACGGCAGGCGCCGCAAATGGGAATGCCCATTTTGTCGTGGCAGCGCAGGCAATAGAGTTCGTTCTGTTTCAGAAATGATTGAATGATTGACACAAAACGGTTCCCTTAGAAATACCCACCATATCGTTGGCAGCCAAGCCGGGACGACTCTTCACTTCTCGGGCCGTGGCGTCCAGTTCAGTGCCGCAGGCCGTGCAACTGAAGTGATAGCCATGGTAGACTTCACCCCGGAATCTCAGAGGTTCCTCGTCGATGAGGCCGCTGAAAAGGCAGAGAGCATACAGTGAAATAATCCTCTCGCGAATACATTCATCAAGACTCACTGGCATTTTTGGCATACGTAGCGGCCGGTAATCTCCGCCTTCACCTTGGCATTGCACTCGTGGCACAGGGCGCGGTTCTGGTTCTTTATGAATCCACAATCGGCCAGCTCCTTGGCGCACAGCTGGCAGCGGAAACACTGCGGATGCCAGCTGGCGGACATCGCCTTAATGACTCGCCCGATGACGAACTCGCCACATTTGTTGCAGCACGGAGCGAATAGGACGTGGAAGTCCCGTTCGCAGTACTTGCGGCCCTCAAACTCGTAGAAGATCCCATCCTGGAAGGGCCGGAAGCACTGGGCACAACTGGAAAAATTGTATTGGTTCAATATCAAGGAGTTCCAAAGGAAGAGAACTAAACTTACACAAAACACTGAGTGTGCCAGAGTTCACCGTTGGAGTTGACAATCTTCTCGGTGGGTTCGAAGCCATCGGCGCACCGCGTGCAATGCATTGCACTCAGCGACATGTTGACTGCCTGGACTCTGGAAAGTTCGGGAAAAGATCGGCATGAGTTTAGAGTTAGTTAGTATAAGCGGGAGGCCATTACACTTCAGCCTTGGAGTACATCATGGTCTTGAGTTATGGTTTTGAGGTTCGAAGAGCGAATGAATTGCAACTTTAGGGCGTGAAGCGAGGAACTGGTGAGAACAATGAGAATGAGGAGACCTTATCGCATTGTCGGCTCTGTTGACGCCGGCTGAATCATATTTCCGCTGAATACTTCATTTTGGCGTTCCTTAAATGAGTATATTACGTAGCTTCAGTACGAGTACAAGCGCCAAGCAATGTGGATGGCTCATTTTAGCCAGCTTAATTCTCGGAAAGGCGGTGAAAATAATTGGATTTAAAAGTTTAACCGGATAAACGGATAAAGTAACCAAATTCTTAAGTGGATAAGACAAAATACAATTCTTTTGATTACATCGAACGATTGCTATATTATTTATTATTTCCTGTATCCTTTCACCGCTGGATTTCGATTTTTGGATTTGCCGCCAACACAAGTCGGCCCACTCAAGAAATCCAGCACGAGCACGCAAACTGACACCAGCAAATAGTAAACAACACATAGACACACGCACACATGGTTGCGTTTAAAAATAAATTTGAGTGTGGCCATGACGTCACCGCCGGAGCAAACATCTGGCAGGAAAAGTGCATTTTAATGGGAAGCGACCGACCCGACCAGCCCGGGTTTTTGGGGGATTAACTTGGGCACCAATGTTTTGCATGTTTGGCAGTCCTAAAAGAGTTATTAAGTTTTCCATATGAAAGATGGGACGCCCAAGGACGTTTTAAAATGTGGGTCGGAACAAGAGTCAGCTTACTGCACTGGCGGCATTCCGTTGGTTTTCTCGCTTGCAACTACTGGCTTTCACTTGCACCTGTGGCACCTGTGAGTTCGGAACGATTTTGGGCACAACAACTATTTCAGATCACGGCGAGCAAATACTGCAAATACAGAGAAACTCTTGATCAATCGGTTGCTTCTGGCTGGCAGTGCTGTCGAGTTGGAGTTTTTGTGGCCAGATCCGGTTAATTTCGGCATATGAAAACCAACATTCCTGCAGGTTTTAAATATATTTTCGTATTTTTTAACCAAATCATTGAAAATCCTAGAGTTTCCATCTTCAACAATTAAGTTTAAGTTAGATTTTATATATATTTCTTTCCCACTGGAATTCTAGCATCACTAACACAGCAGAAACAACAACACTGCCTTGCTAAATTAAACAACTAAAAGAATTTTACCGCATACAAATAGATACTTCCCCACTTGAAACACCAAAACACTAATCCATGCAAACACTGCGTTTGCCTAGAACCAAAACTTTGTAATTAAAGCCAGAGCTCTCCGGGTCAATTAATTTCACATCATTTAATTATCTTCTCTTGAGTTTCAAGAAGCAGCAGTATCAATATATGTAGCTGGTTTGTCAAAAGTCGCGATATTTCCAATAATCTGGATTTAGAATTTAACTATAGTACCTTTTAAGAAATAAATTGTTAACGCTGATTAAGATAAAAAAAACTTCCGTGGAAGAAGACAGCCGCAGTGCACCGATAACGATAACAAACTCCCATGTGATCGAATACAAACCATTTCACCTAATAGAAATACCAAACACATACTATTAATTTAAATGGGTAGTTTTCTACATAATTGTCAGAATTGACAATTAATAAGAATTTATTTATGTAAACAAATGTATTTTCGACACTTGATTAACATGATGCGCAGGCAGAATCAATCATGGACTTGAATGTTGTAGCCTCGGTATTTTTCTTCCAAGATACTTCTGGTATAACGGTGGTTTGCTCTTCCGAATTCCTAATTGAGAAAACAAAATGTTTAATGTCTATGTGGGGTTCCCGAGCTTATTTTATTGTAACAAATAAATAACTAATACTAACCTCAGAGGAACCGGATAAGATGATAGTTTTTGTCTCCGAATCGATATCAATTCGCCCGCCTCCAATACATTCACAACTTAGCTTCGATGCCCAGATGATCGGCCGTTCCCGTTCGAGGATGTCCGCTAAAATTGTTTAAGCATATGTAAATGTCGGCGGGGACTTCAAGATAAATGTCTTACCATGACACATGCAATCAACGAAACCACGAACTACAGTTCTATTATAATCCCCGTCCATAAGATTGATGAGAATATATTTAAAGATGCCATTGGGACTGATTTTAACCCGTGGCATGGAGATAAGTGCTGTGAGGTCTATATTATCCATCGTGAGGAACGAATTCAAAAGAAATTTGACTTTCAGCTTAATGTGCTTGTACAGGCGGATAACAAGAAAAGAGACTTCAATATTATTCGAACAAAAGTGTAACCATACCCGAAGTGATAGAAACGCCATAGTATTACGCGTAATTCAAAATACTAATAAAGATATCGATATATCGATAGCCTACCAACCAGGCGCCACATTTAAATTGCATATTAATATCAACTTTTTTTGATCGCACAATTCCCAAAATAAATGCAAAAAGTTGAACAATGAATGGCGCTCGCAGCAAGCTATTTCACTTGTAAGCTTTTTCTTTGCCTCTTATCAGTGCTTGTTAGCGCTGTTCTTGTTGAAAAACGTTTCGTAACGCCAGTCTTATCAGAGTTCTGCTCCTTATTCACATTATTTTGATTTGTTATTTGTTTATAAACAGCTGCTCAAATGCTTATTTGAACTATTTGAACCATTTGACATTGAACTTGCTTGATTTACATGCAATAATTTAAACGGGAAATCACTCAATGTGCTAAATTTGATAATAATTACAGTTTAAGTCCTACATAAATAAGAACTGTGTATATATGCATATATGTATATACATAAATTTATGTACATACATTTTTTAATTTTATTTATTTTTTCTGTTTGTTGTAGGTGTGAGCCACATACACACATACATAGGTGTGTACATGTACAACTAAAATAATAATATATAATTTTTTTCAAAAGTTCTCAAAATTCCCCTTCGAAGTACAGACATACATATGTATGTATGTATGTACATACATTTTGTTCTCGACAAACTTCCGCCTTGTGTAAACGAGAGAGTGGGTCGTATTTGTCATAGCACCCTAGCACCGTGATTTCCGGAATGTGAAAAGAAATACAAGCCCAACTGCAGTTCAGTTTTAGCTTCAGCTTGGGTCTATCGCCGCCCGTTAAAACAAGTTGTCAGTCATCGATCAGCTCTCTTTGTTTATCAGACACACTCTTCTTTTGTGATGTAGCTCGAATGAAGCTTTCTTACATATTATTTGTCATTAATCGCGCTTTTTTTTTCTTCCAGCATAATAAAAACAAACAAAGCGCCCGCAAGGCCGCAGAGCGTGCGATGGTGATGACAGAACACAACAACAACAGGCTTACTTCAAGAAGCCGTAGCTTTAAACATCGATGCTGTATAAAACATATGTACATACAAAGTAAAAGTCGATTTTCATAATTTGTCATCGGAGGTTAATCCTGATGAAGAAGGTCAAACATTTCGTTGCGTTGCAAACTTTTGAATATAGCCTTAATAACGCTCACGTAGCCATGTGGAATGGGAGGGGGAATAGCGTCTGGGACGCCCTTTTCCACGGGAGTGGAACAAGACTTTCGTCACGTAGCAACGGTCTGTAAGTTTATTTTTATTACGCATGTTTTTTATGTTGTTGTTTACCAAAAAATTCGCCAAGGCAGCCGCCCAACGTGAATGTGACCCGTGCGTATGAGTAACATGTGTTGATCAATGTACATATGTAGATGGGTGGAAACCACAGTGGATGCCGATGCAGATGCAGTGGGTGTCTAAAAATAACTTCAATTATGTATGCTGTTTATTATTGCAGCTGCGTTCCAAAGCCGGCGAACCAGATGGACAGCTTATACATCGTGGTGGCACGAGGGGTTTTATGGGGGGAATCAAAACGAATTTCCCACTAAAGCTCTGTGCTTACTTACCGAAATTTACTTTGCTTTGGGGGGCTTGGCCATTGGTGCCATTGGCACCTTCCATAGGTACATACACCACTGCGGGTTTCTATGCATGTGTGGGTTTTCCTTTGAGCCCACACGCACATATGTACATACATAGCTGAACTGAATAAGCTGTAGCGTTGCAGCTGCAAAAAAAGCTTGGAAATGGAGCCGGGAGCTTCTAAGCTGCGACCATTCATCGTTTCCTTAGCTCTCTGGGGGCGAGCTTGGCATACAAATTTCAGATATGCGGCCAAATTGCACGCTGACCGCGTCCGCATTGCATTCGTTGGGCCTTGCCTTATCGCCTTCTGTTTGTTGTTTATTGTTATTATTGCTTATCAAACAACGTCGAAACTGAAATCCACCTTGCTGGCTTTTACTTGCTTGAGCCGAACGACAGCGTTTACCTCGGCACGTGAATACAATTGAAAAATTCCGTTGCTTTAAAGATGTACAGTGCGCACCCCATACAGAAAATTGGCAATAATTTGCACAAAAAAATAGATCACAGATGCACTTCCCTGGATATACAACTGTTTCTGGACATCGTCGTTTTCTGGTCAAAATCAAAATCCAGCAAGACCCTGTTGAGAACTCGATCAATTACCAGTCGGCAGTGAATTTGGAGTGTTGGCGCCGGCAGGGAACAGAACGACAGAAAGAGCCACGTAAAACGCAATTTACCGCCTGTTACGGGCCGGGGACAAGCCAAAAGGCAACTTAATAAATAAATACATTCAATTGGTGCCAGCGCGTCACCATTCGGCCGCTTGGCAACAGCGAATGCAAAGAAAAGCACACGGCGAAATGTTGGACAAACACAATATCTGTGCATACTATATTCGACCCGATTCGAGCGGCCTGACTTCCTCACACTAAATGCACTAAGTTTTACCTTTCGCAACCACTATAAAGTTCATTGCCACGGGGTCTCAGAATCACAATTGCTTGAAGAGGCAAGACTCTTCCGCCTCATGTTGGTTTCTAATGGGTCTCTGTTGGTAAAAGTTTTTTTTTTTTGTGTATGATTATCATAAGCTCCTCTAGATAGTCCAAGGTAGCAGATATACTTTTAATATTATTTAAATTGGATGACAGATAATTCTGAAAGTAAGGAGGAAACCTAAACTAAACAAATATTTTGGGAACTCCTCATGCAACTCGTGTAAAGGCAGTGCAAAGCTTGAGGTGTCCCCGTCCATACATTTTTTGACAATGTTATTAGCACTCGACGAAAACAACAACTAAACAGTGTATGCTATATGTACTAGTATGTGCTTAGTTAAAAATAAAACTATTTGCCTCTGCGGTGTCGTTGGAATGGCGTCTGAAATGCGAAAAAGCTTTAATCTCTCTAGTATCAGCGATTGGCTCGAAGATAGCAATGCGAGAGCCGTCAGCTGCGGGGAGATCGACCTCACTAATCGCCTAATTGATAACAGCCACCTCAATCTGCCAGGTAGTGTCAGGTGCAGCACTCTCCTACTCTGATTGACCGATAGATAAAGCAACTAAATATGCACAATAAAAACCGTGATAACCGGTTTGAGGCGGTGGGGGCAGGGGTTTGGGTGTTTGTGTACTTAAATTGTTACGTCGTAAGTCGTCACATGATCCGGAATGCTATAGATATGTGGATAAGATAGATCATTAGAAGCTACTTTTGGCAAGGTTTGCTGCAGGAAATCATGAAGAACCAGTGGCACGCCCCTCATTCTCTGGACAGTAAACATTTTGATGAGTGTTTTGATTAACAATTGCTTTTATTTATTGTTTATACATATGTATAAATTCTCTTACTCTTATCGTTTACCTGCTTAGTGTTAATGTATACTCCAATTATGTTGTCATTATTTTTGCAATTTCAAAAACCAGTAAATATATAGGTAGGAGCGAAATACGATTACATGTAATAGAGATACTAGCTGATCTCTTCCACTTTCTAGGCTAGAATCGATATACATATACACATCTTTCGCAACTGTTTAAGTCTTTCGATTCGGTTCGCTCTTCGATTTAACGCGTTTTGCAAAAGAAACAAACGTCTTAGCTTCTGATTAATTGATGTTATCTATCGCTAGATATACTATACATGTACACATTTTCTGTTCACTTGCAAGCAAGGCGAAAGGCACTTGAACAAAGAAACAAACAAATAAACAAACAAGCGATGAGTACGCCCTACTTACTAACATATGCACAGAAGTATAGCGGGCCAATGCTGCTAAGGCTAAACTGCTGCAGTGAAAACTTTGAAACATGACAGAGAGCTCTCTCCCTACTCTCTACTCCTATGTACAACTTAGAAGGATAGAGCCTCCTGTTGGTGCATATATAAGGGTAATTTACGTAGTGTATTCATCGTAATATAGCAGCCTATCAAACTCAACTAAACTCAATGGCATTGTTGGGGCGGGTGGTAATTTGGGCACCACTTTTTCAGGAAATTCACTCACAAAACATGAAACTCTAAGATGTTCTCCTCATTATGGGGTAATGTGGTAGTGCAAAAAAAAATTGTTTATTTTTTCTACGCTATATTTCCTTTACTGATTTTACATAAACCTCCCTTAAAGTGTGCCGAACATGACCGCTCCCGATATAAATATCTTAGGTTAGGTTTAAAAGGTTAAACTTCACTCAGTTGCTCATTTGAAGGCCGCCGCTGCTGCGGCTGCCTGTTGAAGAGGAGCCGGTGAGTCCAAATTGGGATACTAGCTTGTCGTAGTCCTCCAGCGACGTCTCGAACTGTTCCAGCTGCCGAGACAGGTCATCCATAGCGCTGGCATCGGCAGCACTGGTTGCCACCGCTGTGGCTGCTGCTGCTGTGGCTCCACACGCTGGTGCAGAGGTACTGGATGGTGGCATAGTTGCCACCGATGCCAAGGAGGAAATCTCCGCCTGCAGCTCGTTGAGACCGCGCAATGGTGGCGCGTGGTAGCATTCCCTGTAGAACTTTGCCAGATCATTCACATGCGACGTGGGTGAAGCAAAGGGAAAGTGGAGCTCCTTAAGCAGGTTATCATCGTCGGGCGGAGGCTGCAGCGCCGGCTCCGAGTGGTGGCGATAGGCGGAGGGGGCGTTGGCGGGAATCAGTAGACTCTTGATGGGCGACACAGAGTTACCCGCGTTCTTCTCAAAGCTCTTACATCCCGTGGAATTGTTGTTGAGATTGCTGCTCTGGTTGAAGTTGTTGACTTGGTGGTTATTGTTGTTGGCACTCAAGACACTGGCGGCCACATTGTTGTCCAACCGGTTAAGGGATTCGACTGAACCGCGTCCTCGTAGAAGCCATTCGAAAGGCGGCGTTTCGGGTAGAATGAAATCGTCTTCGGTATATTGTTTTAGCTTTCCCATATCCGTGAACGCCCCCGGACGCAGCGGCTTCTCTATGTCGATGCAGCGACGGTCAATGCCGGCGCCCATGGCGGTATTTAAGGCCAGCTTCTTGAACCCTGCAGTGCCATTTGGCAGCTGCTGCTGTTGGAAGCCAGTCGAACTGGCGTCGGTGGCAGGTCGGAAATGGTCAGACTTTAGCATGATGGTGTTGCTCTCCGCCTGGGTGGCCGTTGGCGAGATGGTCAGTTTGGTGCGATATGCCACAGACATCACAAGCGAGCCAATGATCGTGTTGAGCTGCCCGATCTTCACGTGCTTGTGACCCTCGCCCAGCGTGTGCACCTGGGGCCTGTCCACATAGATCCGGTAGAAGATGCCATAGGAGTCGGGACACTGGCGGCGGGACAGTTTATAAGCCGGTGTGGTGCGTGTGAGCGAGATTAGAGACTTGAGCATGATGCCCATCCTGTTGTATATGGCGTGGGCCGCCTTCAGAGTCTGTCCGTCGGCGTTAACGGTGGCAGGGTCGGCTTTGGGCTCGCCTGTGGTCGGAGCGGAGCCGTTTGTGGCGGATTGCAGTAGGTCCAGAGACCACACCTCCAACACCATCTGGTCCCCGTCGGAAGTCCTCAGCGAAATCTCCACGCAGAGCGGAAGCCGATGCAGGATGCTCTCGCCTGTTTTGAGGCCCAACGCCCGCTTGGTTTCGTCCAGCACCTCCGGGTGATCCTGAACGGCTATGTTGAACCAGTCGCTTCCCGCCAGCGGATTGCACTGCGTTTGCATTTTCTCCCCCAGCCGCGACTGGACCACCACCTGGGTGGACTTAAGGACCAGGAATTTGATGAACTTCTCCAGGTCCCGTTCCGCTGCATTCAAGCGCTGAGCTGACATTTTCTTTGTTTTCCCTCCGATTTGCTCGCTTGTTTGTGTGTGTGTGTGCGAACAAAGTTCGCTGTCACTTCTTTTATTTCCGCGTCTTGTTTTGGGTCGAATTTCGCGTTTTCCTCGTAGCGCGCGCTGCGGTTCTATGCACTGCAGAACACAATTATCACTTGTCCCGACATTTTGCCAAAACACTATAATTTGCGCAACGATTTCCGTGTTTGTTTTGATTTTTGAAAACAGATCACTCCCACTTCATTAATAATTAAGTAAAGAGTAGAGGTTAGAGGTGGGGAAACATCGATGCCAACATCGATTTCATATGTGTTTTCAAAACATCGCCAAACTCGATGTTTGGCTGGGAATCATCGATTTTTTCCATTAGGTGAATTATAAAAAAAATCGTATAAGTTGTATGTATATAATTCATTTCCCTTATTTTATCATAAAGTTGTAATATAATATTATATTTCCTTCTGAAAGATATCGATACAAATACATCACCCAACAAAAATCGGTGTATCATTAAATTTGTTTAATAAATTTTTAAAATATTATCTTTATTACTTTATTTATTATTATATTTTTATTTATTTATTATTTTAATGTAATATTAAAAACGCTTCCCTGGGTTACTTTCTTTTTGCTGTAGTGTGTGGAGGTGCAGAAACATCGATGAAAACATCGATGCATCGATGTACATGGTACATGGTACAATCTATATATTCCCAGCTCTATTGTTAATTCGAATTTCGAAATAAATAGAAAAAATGTCATCCAATATGGAACCGCTATGTGAGCAACTGAAAGCGGAGATTGAACGACAGCGGCAAGATCACATTTCCCTCATAAGGCAACTTATGTCGAGATGGAATATTGATGCCAAATTACTGGAAGATGAAAGCTCCAAGGAAACAAGTCAGGCCAGCGCCTTGACTAACAGCACCAATATAGCTTCTCCAAGCTCTCCGCTCGTTAACGTCAATTTAACCAATGAGCCAGAAACTCCACCACAAGGGGTAGAGGATAGCTCCACCTCCTCGCGCCGCATCTCCATCTGTGGCCGACGCAGCTCACTCAGCATAAATACGGTTTGTTTTTATTTTATTTTCTTAAAGTTTGCTATCTTAAGAATGTCTGGTCCAAGTTTCAAGTCGAAATTCGAAAAAATGACGAAGTTATGGCCGACAGTGTATGCCTTCGTTACACGTGCGCTTATCCATTGACAAATTTTCAAACGCGTTTTTCTCGAAATCATGTTTTTGAATCGATTTTTCGTTTTTTTTGTATTAAGAAAATAAAGATTTTTTTTTCTTAAAAATCGCTACTTTAAGTTCTAACGGCCGCCATTTCACCAAAAATCAATATTTTCAAAAAATCCTACGATAAAGACTAGATTATGCTTTCCAGATTAATCATCTTTTGTTTTTTTTTTATTTGGATAATTACATATGAAGCAGGAGTGCGTACCGCGGAGGTCCTTTGATTTTCAGGACGTTACGGGACAAAGGATAGCTCGGAGTATATTTAATATTTTTCAATAAAAAAGTTATGAAATATTAGTTGAAATGTGCGCTTATCATTTGATTACTTTTATAGGTTGCCAGGAAAAAATGTTACAAAAATGGCCTTTTTTGCGTTTCTCGGTGGGTTTACCCGCTTAAAGCAACTTT
Source organism: Drosophila bocqueti (assembly GCA_018151655.1). NCBI lineage: Eukaryota > Metazoa > Arthropoda > Insecta > Diptera > Drosophilidae > Drosophila > Drosophila bocqueti. The sequence goes on from JAECXF010000020.1 coordinate 397,433, forward strand.
ATTTAAATTTTACTTTTACACTTCGACTTGTGTTTAATTCCCAGTCTCCACACTCTGGCAACATCTCCCACGATACACCTCACGTACAGCGATTGGGAGATAAAGATTTAAATTGGACAATTATAGAGCCAAATTGGCCTACATATCACCGCCACCCAAAGCCTGTTCTTCCCGCGAAAGGAAGTGCTCGCGATCCGTGGAGGTCAGCACATGTTTCGGCAGATAGCGCAGAACAGAGGCCGGCACCTGGTTCAACATGAGCAACCGCTCTCTCTTAATTCGCTCCTCCAAATCGGCGTCGCACTTGGCCTTCATGTCGAAGTACTGGACAGTCTCAGCGGTGGCCTCTGCTCGCTTGCGCTGATTGTCCTTCATCATAGCCAGCAGCGTGGCCCCGTGCGCCCTGCGCCTGCGGTAGTTCTCCAATTGATTCTCCACTTCCAAGTGTGTGCTAGACATCTCCTGCTGTCGCGTCTCGATCTCCGTCCGCTTCAGCTGCATCTCCTCAATTTTACGGTGTTCCAATTCCAAACGATAGCGGTCCATTTCCAGCTTGGTGCGGCGCCGCGAAATCTGCTCCTGCTGAATCTGCTGGCGGAAGCGCTCGTCACTCTTGGCTAAGTACTCCGCTTCCAGCAGATCCTGCAAAAGGTTGTTCCGATGGCGCTTCTGGTTCTACAATAAAAAAAGAGTTAGCGCAGCCAACGGGGAGTAGGACACTGTTGGGCGACATTACCTCGAGCTGGAGTACCTGCTCGCCCAGACAACTACTGATTTCCTGCTTCTTTCGCTGTACATGAAGGCGTTTTTCCTCCAGATGCAGCTTCCTGTCTTCAACCTCCGACTGCTTCTCTAGAAGTTTTTCCAGCTCCTGAAGGTTTTGGGCCCGTTCTCGTTCTCTTTGCTGCTTGTTCTCCTCGATTGACCGCAACATGTCATTGCGCCTCTGCACCTTTCGCTGTTCCAGTTCAAACTGAATAGCGCGATCCTCTTCCTGGATCTGCTTCTGTTTGGCTTGGCTTAGCTCCCGGTCGCTCATCCCCTGGGCGTGCTGCCTCTGGCGACGCAAGCGGTTCTCCTCCATTTGGCTGACGAGCGATTCGCGCAGGCAACGCTGCTGCTCCTTACGGTCTGCTTCTTCCTCGCGTCGATTTGCGTCCAACAAGCAGCGCTCTTCGGACACCTCCTGTGCCTCTACCTGCAGGGCTAGCTGGCGGATGCCCTCCCGTTCCGCAAGGTCGTCGGCTATCTGCTTGGAAATGGCAGCCAGGCGAAGTTTCTCTGCCAAATCGCGGAGTTCCTCGCAATCCTGCCGCAGCTGCTGGCGGCGCTTCTTCTCCACGAACTCTGCGTGCTTCAATTGCTGCATCTCCCGTGTGATCTCCTTGGAGCGTATCAGACTGTTATCCACGTCATGCTGCATATCCCGAAACAATCTGCAGCTCTGCATGTCGCGCTCTAAGCAATGCGGCACCTTTAATTTGGCTTTCCCGTTTTCAAACACACTATAGTCACCCTGGCCACCTCGCTCTCCACGGGTTGCCATGGCGAAGAAAACTAAAGAATATAATTGAGGCAGTGTTTCGGAGTGTTGTATAACGCAAAACTCAATGACTACCGTCCTCCATTTTATGTGCGCGTTGCTAGTTATCAGGTAGTTCCTAAAACTCCTTGTCAACCCATCCCTAATGCCATGGAACCGACGGGCGGAGAACGTTTGCCGATATTTCGAAATTTAGATACAAATAGCTTTGATTTAAAATGCATACTTCGTCATTAAATGACAATTTAATAATTTCTTCAAGATCAGTTTAAGTCTATAAGAAATCGTGAAATGCGTAATAATTCATTCAATTTTTGAAGGCGGTCGGAAAGTACTTCTTGTCTTTTTCCACAATGGACTCCAGAAGGTCATCGATGTCCGTGGTGGGGTAGCGCTCCACCCATGACTGGATGTAGCCCTCGTGGGTCGGTTCGTAGGTCTTCAGCTGCACCTTCTTGTCCTTACCCACCTCAGTGTTGGCCTGCACGAGGATCATGCGCGGCTTCTTGTGCGCCAGGCAGATGTCCCGCCACTTGGCCCACGGGTGCGACCCGCTCTCGTTCACCTCCGAATAGTGCTCGTACATCTTGTTGGCCGCCTGGATATCCGCCGTCGACTTGTAGACCTGGAGTTTGGTGAGGAAGTCATCTAGCGCCTTCTTTCCCACGGTCTGGATCTTGCTGCGGTCCACGGTCAGCAGAAGATTCTTTCCACCCTCGGTTTCCTCCACTTTCACCAGTCCGCCACCAGCCTCCAGGAGCACCTTCATAATGACGAATCGGGCGCGAGAGTGAGCCTGCAGCCACAGCTTGGACTTGGGGTTGAACATTTCCAGGGCAACGCCCATGCCGTTCCAAATAAGGCTTAGCCAGTTGACGTAGACGATGTTGTCCTGCTCCACCTTGTCCTTGAAGCCGAAGATCTCTAGAATGTCCCGCTGCAGGGAGAGGTATAATCCCACGGCTTCCGCACGGCACTCCTCATACGAAGATCCAATAGCCCCGAACTTCGTGTCGTACGTTTCCCCCGGCAGGTACCACGTCGATATGCTTTCGCCAGTGATTAAGTTCTTAGTGTTCTCCTTGTCAAAGTTGTACACTCCCTTCTCATCGATCCGGAACAGCTTGCCGCTGCCGTGACCCAGAAGTTCATGAAGACCTACTTGAACCTCGAAGGCCTTCACCTTGTACTCCTTCATTAAGGTCTGGTCCTCTTCGGACAGGAAGGGAATGGGGTCTTTGCGGTTGATGTTGGCCAGCACATTACCCAACGAGACGTTCTTGAAGCCCTCGTCCTGGCGGATTTCGTCGTCTGTATGAAAATAGATTCTATTAAGTTATGTACAGTCTTGTATAGATCCATCTTACAGTTGGGAATATTGATGCCGGCAGGCACTCCGCTTCCGGCAAAGGTGAGGACATCGAGGGAGGTGAAGTCCGGCTTTAAGTAGGAGTCCTTCTCGTACGGCTTGGTCCAGGGCAGGTACTCTACTAGCTTATCAGCGCGATTTACAAGCTCGGAGAACTTCGCGGAGCTCTCCTTGTTCACCATGGCCACAAAGCCCTCGAATTCGGCGCGGCCTCCAGCCGGATCTCTGTAGGTTTCAATAAAGCCAATATAGGTCTCAATTACGGGTCCCTTGTCCTTGATCCACCAGCGCGATCCGTCCTTGTGATCGGCAAGCGAGCCCTGTTCGAAGGACCGGACGTAGTGCTCAATCATCTTGGACTCATTCTCGTTGGCCGCGTACTTCTGGGCCTCCAGCAAGTGCTGGTTGACGCGCTGTAGGAGCTTACGGTAGTCGCCGCGAGTCACTCGGAACTTGTTGCCGTTGAACTCCTCCAGCGGCAGTGTGATCCCGTCCTGGGGGGACTCTGCCACCGATCCCAACTTGACATCGTAGATGGTATGACCGTTTTCCAACACCTTGAACGTGCGGCACATGTAGGGTTCGATGCGCTTGGAAGTAAGCCACTTGTTGACTATTTCAGAATCATCCTTGGTGCAGTTGTCCGACCAGTAGGTTGTTATTCCATCGGGAGCAAATCCCAGTATCTCGTTTCGCGACTCCAGCGCATATACCAAATCTTTGACCTTCTCGAAGATCTTGCCCACGCGTGGCTCGGCGGCGTAGGCAGCGGAGGAGCGCACAATGGTTGCAAACTTCGCCTCTGGCAGATTGGGCACGATCTTGCTATCGCCCATTCCCTTGTAGTTGCCCGCGTTAGCGAACACGCCGCAGGCATAGACCAGGAAGCCAGTATACTCATCAGCGCTGACTCCCTCTTGCAGAGCCTTGACCTTCAGCTCAGCCGGCTTCTCTGCCACAAAGATACGGTGCAGCAGAGAGAATATGAGTGGCGCCTCAGGACTCGACTGGATGACGGCTATGAGGCCACCGTCCCAGGAAGCCTTGCTGAAGTGGTGGGCATAGAGCTTTTCCTTCTCGGTCAGGTTCTCGAATGCGTTCTTGCAGTCCAGATCTGCGATGGGCTGCGTGTTGGGCAGGACGAAGTGGGCGGTATTATTAGCCATGTCCGCGGGTTGGGGATTATTCGCGCTGCAACTGCAATGACAGAGATTTGGAGGGGGTTAACTATTGCTATCCAGATAACTGACCTGTCAAATACCTGTAGCGGATCGACAGTGGTCTGGGTCTAAGGGAGCTATAACCGCCGGATTCTGGATCTCTGGAGAATCGCGGAGAATCGATTCGGTTACAGCGGATTTGGCAAAGCCTGCTGTTCAGTTGCTGCCGGCACCTCAGTACGGATTTAAGCCAAAACATAACTGGTAGATTTTCGAAATGGGCAAACCTTTTTTGTGAAAGTTTACATTACTCGTCGCCCAAACTGGAAAATGTAAAATGCAACGCTTTAAACAAATTTCAAAAGAAAAGCAACATGGCTTTGGCTTGGGGAATAAACGTAACAAAAAACTGATGATGGATGCATTTTCTTTTCCAGACTGTCCCACAATCATCGGATGTGGCAGTTAGTGGGCGTTAACCAAAACAACAGAGGACTAAAATCTGAGCCGGCTAAAAAGGATACCGCATGGATAACTGATCACATGCCACAATGTGGATGTTTAACAACTGGGTACTCGATCGCAATACAAAACACTCCTCCGCCAACAAGCGTGTGGGGCCGGAATAACAGATTAAGTTTAGCTTCAAACTTACGTACCTTGTAAAAGAGGAACTGAATAAACAAAACGGATTTTGTCGGCAAAATTTTTGCAAGTTGTACAATTGCAAAGCAGTGTGACCAGTCCGAACCAGAGTTGAAAACCAGTGTTGCCAACTCGGCTATTTTCTAGCCAGATCAGCTAGAAAACACTCAATTTTTGCTGGCTATTTAACAAAATTAATTTACTATTTTTTAGCTATTTCTAATAAGTAAAGCATAAGTCTACAATTCATTTTTTTCTTTAAATTAATTTGTAGGCATTGTTCACCTTACAATACAAATAACCAAAATATACCATTCAGTTTAGCTTCCTTTCTTGTTTTCTGTTCTTTTTCTTTTTTCAATATTTTTCATTTTATAAATTAAGATTTTAATTGTCTTAAATGAATATAAATTATTATTATTAATATATATTATTAATAATTAATAACAAATTATTTGTAGGTTCGGAATTGGCTCCTTTTCTGTGTTGCAAAATTAGAAAAACCTGCAAGGACTAGAAAATAAAGCTAAATTCGGTAGGCTGAACATTTGAATGACCGATTAAAGTTCAATCGAATGAACACAGTTGCTGGAGGCATGAAATAGAAAAACGGTAAAGTTATAATTATTTTTCTATTATAATATAGTTGTCCGATTTGGCTCGTTCAACTATAATAGTTGGCTGCAAAAAATATATACACAAAATCCTTTTCCATTGGTATTTATGCAAGATATTCTTTTTATTTGTAACTTCTGAAATTCAAAATTTGCAGTTAAAGAGGCGAGTAATTAAGTTGTTTTTATTAGGAGCTGAATTATGTACCGTTTCCGAAAGTCTCCATCACAAAAACTTACGGTCTAACAAATATCTATTTATTTAGTTCAATAGGTGCTACATGCGAGTGGGTGATGCACTTTCATTGGAATACAAAAGAAATTTCAGAGTGGCAAGGACTGTGGAACGCAGAAAAAAGAATTTTGAAACATACAAAGAAAATATTATACATTTTCTCAAAAACTAACTTGGAAAGTATAGAACTGCATGTATAGAAAATGAAAAAATAAGCAAAACAATAATTCAATAAAACGTAAAATACAAACAAAAAATTATAAACTCTGTTCAGAAATAATTGGAAAAAATATAAACTCATAAAGCAAAAGCCAACGTAAAGAATAAAGTGCCTACATGTCTTTGCTTCTCGCTGGCTACTATTCTTCAATTTTAATACTAGGTCTCCATTTGCATTTGCGATTAAAACTTGCGGGCGAAGGTCTGCTCCTTGAATCGCAGCGCCGACTGCATAGCTGGGTTTTGTTTGCCACTTGCTGCTGTCTGCAACGTCTTCGGTTTGGAACGCTTTTTGGTGTGGCCAGAGGAAGCCGGCTGTTCTTGGAATCCGTGGTTCCTCGGAGTAGCCGGCGACTCGCGGAAGTATTTCTGCTTCGGTGTGGCCGGCTCCACACGCATTATGCCCGAGCTGGTTTTAATTAGCTCAATTACCGGTGCCCTCGGCGGGGAATCTATCCTGGATACTGTCACAAAGCCGGCATTGGTGCGGAAACGATTGCCTCGCACGACATGGTTTTCCTCATCAGAACTCTTTACCGGCGACGGTTCTGCCAACTTCTGCTTTTTATTTTTTTTTAGATTTTTGTTCTCCTTCTTGGTTTCAAGGGGCGGCTGCGGTGACAGTTTACGTGCCAGTGAGCGTGGCTGAGTAGAAGCAGAAGTAGAAGTGGGATTAATCCAATTAAAAAAAGGATCGCGATCAAACTTACCTCTTTGTCGGCGACTTTTGTTGGCGCCAGGAGGCTAACAGCATGCCCTACCGCCTGGCGAGCTGCCTGCAGACGCTTTAAATCTTTCTTATGCGGCGGGGGTGGCTTAAAGTCTTTTTTTGCCGCTTGGACTGTCGATATGACCAGTGCTGGCTTGGAGGTTTGTTTTCCCCCCTGGTGTGTCGAGACAGGCATGGATTGTTCGGATTTTTCAGGCGCTGACGCAGATAGTCGTTTTTGGCTCTTTTGCCGCTTTCCTCTGGCAATGTCCTTGGGAAAATGACAAAACGTTACCGCCAATTGTTTTCAGTTCATACTTAGTTCATTGACTCACCTCTATTTTCTTCTTCCTGAAGGCTTCATTGCCTCTTTGGAGGATGTTGTTGCAGTATTCCAGATAATATTCCGCAGTTTTAGGCCGACTGGAGGGCTCGAGCTTTCCCTTTGCTGTCGATTCTCCAACAATCAGAATCGCCTTGTCCTCCGAAGCCTTTGACGTTGGGTTGTATTGTTCCTTGGGCTGTGAATTATCCAACAAAGTCGCCTTTGCTGGACACTTCTTCAAAGAAACATTTTCTGCGACATTTTCCACCTTCTTAGCAGGGGTTGCTTCTGGGATGGTTTCACTATCCATCGATTCTTTCACGAAAACTGGTTCCTGGAAGGCATCCGGCCCAGCTGTCTCCATCTCAGGGGAATGTTCCACGGGAACAGCCTCTGCTTCGGGGTCATCGTGATCCTCCAAAAACTCGGTGGAGTCTTTTGAGCTTTTCAAGCGCTTTCGCTCATGATGAATTCCGCCTATTTCGTCTAAATCTTCGGCAGCGCCTGAAAAGCTCTTGGAGAGGCGTTTTCGCTTGTTCTTGATCCGCTTCTGTTCGTCTATCATTTCCACGAATGATTGTGAGGGGCAGAAGTCATTGCCAACCAGTGCACGGTCACTGCGGCGTTTAAGCTTGGGCTCTTTGGCTGCCAATTCATGACCGGACATGATTAAGGACTGGCGACGAGACTTTTGGAGAGGGTTGAACATAGTCTCAAGGTGGCGCAGATCACTGGAGGCCAACTCGGCAAGCAGAGCTTCCTCATCAGCAGATTTCGAGGATTTTTGGATGTGGTAGCTAGACTTTTCAATAGTCTCCTCTTCTTCCTCCACACTTTTAGTTTCCGCTGCAGCCTCATGTGCTTTGTCTTCGTCTCCGTCCTCGTCAACGGAGCCCACATCTTCCTCGGAGTCAAGGATCTCAAAGACACTCCTATTTCCCTTCTCTATCGGGTTCTGCTCCTCCTCTTCCTCTTGGTCAGTGGAATCTAGCTCCAATACGCTAGCGTCCAACTGCGTGGCTGTCTTGTTGAACCTCTCCGACTGGTTTAGTTCCTTGAGCGCCCCGATGCGCGAGTTCTCCAGTTCGGCTTCCGAGTTCGAAGTTTTCTCCGCGCTGCCGTTCATCATTTGGGCAGCTTCGCTCAGCTTGCTGGCATCGGACGAACAGTTGCTCTGGTCCTTGGGCTTAGCTAACTTGCTCGTGTTCGTGTTCTGTTCTTTGCCCTTGTTCTCATCGTCACTGGACTCGACCATTAAAATACGGCGACGTTTCTTCTTGTCCTTTGGCTTTAAATGTTCCACCTCATCCTCCTCGTTGGTAGAGTAGCACAGTGGGTCCAAATCTTCTTCTACATCGTCGTCGGGAACGACAAAGGAATCATCCGTTTCATGCGAATCGACAAAAGACTCGTCTTCGGTGTCCTGGCTTCCCACGGACTCCCCGTCGCAGTGAATATTATTATCCACAATCTCCCGACGCTCCGCAGAATCCATGGAGTCTCCCGACTGGTAATGAGCAGGCGCCTCCTCCGCTTCGTTATCAATGAACTCGCACTCATCGTCCTCCTCTTCGGCTCTAATTTCTTCCGGCTCCTCATCGCTATTCAGCAGAGCGATGATTTCGCTCACAGCTTTCTTTGGCGACATATTCGCTGGCTGCACAAGTGAGAATTCCATCTCCTTTTCCAGCTCATCAAAGGGCTTGATGGCGTCTATTTGAAGCGGCGGTGGCTGCAACTCCGTGTTGCCGAGGGCCAACTGAGACTCCTGGGCCTTGAGTAAGGGCGTCGAGCTATTCCGCCTCTGGTCCACGTCTGTCTGCACTGGCTTCGGCGTTAAGACAAATGAAGATGGGACTTTCTCGCGGCCCGGGGTCTTGGGAAAGCGTTTTTTCTCCACATCGGCCTCCTCAGCGTCGGCGTTAAAGCCCACAACCTTCTTTTGTTCACCGTGTGAGATGCCAGCAGATTGGTCAGGGCTTGAAATAATGATATTCTTAGCTTGTATTTCTTCCTCCACATCCACAGGGGTTGGAGGTTTGATTTCCTCCTCAGGATCCGCAATGGTGTCTTCTGCGGGAGTTTCAATATTTTCTATTGGACTTTTCCGTATTGGAGTCTCCTCTACTGGCTCAGCTAAGTTGGGTTTTGGCACATCAAGCTGCTTAACTTTGAAATCCTCCTCCCTCTCAGACACTCGCTTATCTTGGTGCAGCTCATCTAGGGGCAGTGACTCTTCTGCATCTAAGAACTCTTGCTCCTCCAGAGAATCATTCTTTTCAGGCGGCAGGACCTGCAAATATGCTGTTGCTGGTTCCTGCATATCCCTAGTATTCTTTGATAGCTCAGGGGAATCAGAAATTATTATTGGTTCGGCTATGGTAGCGGACACCTGGCTTTCGTTACTTATGCTCGGCACCGTCTGGGATCTTCCAGAATCCAGAGTCGGCACAGACTTTTTGTGATCATCCTTAGTTTTTTTTACTGCATCTATGAACTCTTCCGCCTCCAGGGAATCATTCTTTTCAGGCGGCAGGACCTGCAAATATGCTGTTGCTGGTTCCTGCATATCCCTAGTATTCTTTGATAGCTCAGGGGAATCAGAAATTATTATTGTTTCGGCTATGGTAACGGACACCTGGCTTTTGTTACTTATGCTCGGCACCGTCTGGGATCTTCCGGAATCCAGAGTCGGCACAGACTTTTTGTGATCATCATTATTAGGCCATGCTGTCCTCTTCTGTTCAATGTCCTCTGCTACAACTATGCCATCTCTCCCCTGTTGAGTAATTTTTAGCTTCTCTAGTCTCACTGACACCGTGGATGTGTGTGCTTTATGCGACGCTGACGCCTTTACATCATTCTCCACCGCTTGTTGCTTGTCCACACTCTCCAGCTCCCGCTTTGGCTTGTCTTCTGGGAATGTGTTCAGATCGGGTTGCGACGGAGGTTGAGTAACGCTTGGGGGTGTCTGCGACATGGAGCGTGTCACTCTCTTCTCGCCAGTGGGGGTGGGCGTGTTAGTTCGCGAGCTAGATTTCTCCACATGCTGCACCTCCACTTCCTCGGCCTCCTCTTTGAGCGTCAACTGTTGGCGAACTGCTTTGGTTTTGGCCGGCGTCCGGGCAGTCCTCTTCACCGAGGAGGGTGTGGTGGGCTCTGGGGTTTCGCCGCGAACTAAAGAGGCGCGTGTGGAGCGAGTTGGAGTCCTAACTTCCAAGGTGACCGAATTCAGGCGCGTGCGGCGAGTAGGGCGCGGTGAAGCTGTGCCTAGTAACCGAGACAGAAGACGTTAGGAATCGCCGAGTCTGTTTAATTTCACCAAATCTTACCTCTATCCGATGCAGTGTCCAGCTGCGGCGTTCCAGGCCGACTATCTGTGTCCAGCAGTGACATCCGACGAGTGCGAGCCCGCGTCACTGCGAAGAAATTAAGGTAAATAAGCAGAGATATCGAAAAGCGGAGCACACGGAAAAATGGCTGGCACCGGCGTACATATGTATGTGTGTACATTGATCCCGTTGCTTGAGCCTCATATTTCCTGTGCAACAAAATAACTTTAATCGTTAAACATTTTTTTATCACAAAACCAGAAGCAAATGGCTTGGAAATAAGATTAAATTCTTTAAATTCGGGCACCGGCCTCTACATATGCATAGATCCCGTTGGATTTTACGCTCGCCGGCTAGGATCCACGCTCATTCCACATTTAAGCCACTCACCGCGCAGTCCCTGAACCTCCGTATTGTCGCTATTCTCCTCCATTTGGATCCGCTTTCCCGTACTCAGAATACAACAAGTTAAATAGTTTCACGTCCTGCAAGGAAATGAGTTGACAAAACGAGAAACGCCGAAGAAATGAAGTGAAATCGACATGTGCCCAACTAGATGTTTTACAGCACTGGGCTGCTGTTGCGCTTCTCTCGGCGGCTCGGCCGCGAACGTTAAAATTCAAATGTTGGGTACCTTTGTATCGAACTCTCAGCAAGTTGAGAATAGTAAATGGTGCTCTTGACAATATGTTTATTTCGTCTGTCAGTCTTCTGTTTTTTGGTTGATTTATTATTATTCTCGGTAAATAATTATCTTGACTTTGGCGCTTTGCAGCACTGGCCCTGTTTCTCCGCGTAGAATGAGCCGTTATCTTTAAACCACATTAAGCGGCGATTTCTAAAATTAAAAAATGTCAACCTATCAATAGTGTTCATCTGAAGATTGATTAATTATTAATCTTAGGTTTAATGCATGTTTTGGAAATATATAAAACCACAGTAAGGTTGAGCGAGTTAGCATTTTTTATTTCAATAAAACGTCTTTTATTTTAAAGCATATTTTGTTTGGCGAGCTCTGGGTTGAACTGGCTATTGTATTTCTGTACGATTCTAGGCGTTGCAGCTGGCGTAGATGCTGCACTGGGTGCCACTGACGCCTCTTTGGAAGCGAAAAGAGCTTCAGAACGCTGGCGCTCGGCTGCCTCTCTACGCAGACGCTCCTTCCTCAGAGTCTCTAGTTTCTCGTGTCTATAACGCTCTGCCTGCTTAGATTCCTCGGCCTCCGATACGCGACTTGAGCTCTTATGCTTTTTTACCTTGCTTCCGCTCGATTTACTTGGCTTCTTCTCCTTCTTTTTTTTCTTAACCCTATGGGAGGAGGCCGAGGTGCAGGTTGGTGGGGCTGGCTGAGGAGAGGGAGTCCTTTCACATTTTCTTTTGGTCCCCCTCTTGGAATGTTTTTTCGCGGGCGGAAGGAGACCATTGATCAAGGTAAGGGGATCGTGAGCCAACTTCTGCTTCAGATGGCTCTCAGCGGCACTGGTATTACCCACGCCTGACCTCTTAGGAGCCACCTCGTACCAGCTGCGCACTTTCAGGGCCTCGTTCGTATCCTGCCCGAGATAGGTGAGGTAGCCGATTTGCTTTTCGTACTTCTCCTGCTCTTCCTTCTGCTCCTTCTCCAGGTCCTTGTTGGTCGTCTTCACATGACTCCTGTAATCCGAAAATAGGTCTACTCCCTTGGCTTGTTGAGAGTTGGCGTCATGCTTCTCTGGGGCGGTATCTTGCGAGGCCGTCACTTTTTCTGGGAGTCCCGACTGGCGGCGCAGGAAGTTTATGCGAGCCTCGCTTTCCTGTACAGGAGATATGGCCGTTAACAGATTGTATGGTAATTCCTGATTGTTTCATAATTCTTACAGCAAATTCCAACTTGTCCTGTCGTATCTTTTCCTCAGCTGCGGCTGCTGCCTGATCCCGGCGCACGCGGGCAATATTATCCTTGGTGCGCACATGCCAGCTACAAAATGCACATACTCAGAAAAGTGTTATTTAAGTTAAATCATATAAACTCACCGCTTTTTTGGTAAAATATTCATTGTGGTTGTGCTTTGATAAAAACCATTAGTGATGTGCAAAAATAAACAAATAACCTCATTTAATGTACTTTTTTAGTATATTGCAGTTGCATTTTTTAAGAATGGCCTGGTCACACTGCTCGCATGGATACACAATGTTTTTTAACAAGGGGAGGAAATTTTTGCTGTTTTTGTACAATTTGGACAAGCACAGCCCAAGTATTTCTTAACTTGCTCAACATTGCATCTGCACCCCATCCGTTTTGCCGATTGAAGTCAAACAATACAACGAAAGGAGCTGGCGCCTGGGCAAGCAGATTCACAAACAAATCCGGAGAAATTGCACGCAGTGCAGGCGATCCGCTTCGAGGTAACTCTTAGTGGCTATTAAAAACCCGCCTGTGTGTAAATGTCTAACAAGAGCGTTTGTTGTGGTTTTCTCGTTTTTCGATCAAAGGGAGCAGGTCTCATTGTTCTGCCCCGGTGACATCGTTTGCCCGGCAGCGGCAGCTGTGCTAAAAATGGAGTGGACGCGAGAGAAGACGTTGCTGCTGATCAGTGAGTACCGCTCCCGTCGCGGTCTTTGGGACATGACGTGCGACGAGTATCGAAAGAAGGACGTTAAGCAGCGGCTCTTGAACGAAGTCAGCCAGGTTCTGGGTGGAAATATTCCGGTGAACGAGCTAGAAAAGAAGTTCCACACTCTGCGTACGCAGTACCACCGCGAGATCAGTCGCATGAAGCGCAAGGAGCCGTATAACTCCAAGTGGTTCGGCTTCAGAAACCTGGAATTCCTTAGCTCCCCTTACGCCTGTCGATCCACGAAAGGTCGATTAAAAGCCGATCTGCACGGTGACGAGAGAAAATTTTGTGTAGGAGAGGTCAATACGGATAATATAAGAGAAAGGAGCACTCCGGTGAACAACGGCAACATGAACGATGAGTTTTTGCGCAAGAGTCACGCGAGCAGCCGGGCCCAGGAGTTGGAGAAACTCATTGAGGAGACAACCAAAGACGTGGATGACATCGATGAACAGGAGATGGACGATTCGGAATCGAAGCCCAAGCTGGGAAAGGAGCTTAACGTGCGGTACGTTAGCATAGGTGAGCAGGAAGAGGCTGAGCCACTGGAAAACCACCATCATCAGCATCAGCAGTCGCTTATTGACATGCACCACTCGGCGAATGCCATGGAGGCCGTAAGCTTCCAGGCGAGTGAGAGTGGTGAGCTTCACTACCAGTCCACGCCGTCCCAGAGTAGTGCCACCAACTCAATGCACGTTGTACCCACGCGCATTATTAAAGATCCAAAGGCGCGATACTTCTTGTCATGAGGATGGCTATTTCGATGAGCATACACACCACCAACTGCATCCGCCGACGCCCAAGCGGGTGTACTATGACGCCGGCTCAACCCCGCACATCTTAACCCCCGCATTGGAGAACACCTCTAATGGAACAACAAACAGTGTACTGGCTGCCTCTCCTGGGATTACGATGAGCAATCTACGATTGCCCAAACTCAACACGTCCCCATCCCCCAAGCCTGCCAGTGCAGCCAGTCCAGCCTCGCCCACGGTTGTCAGTCTGCCGCCGTCTCGCGATGAGTTCGCCACTTATGGGGAGTATGTAGCTAACGAGATGCGAGCCATTGGCAACCGGGAGGTGCTTGTTGCCCTCAAGCACAAGATCAACACGGCCATCTTTGAGGCCAACATGGCCGAACTGCAAAAATAGGCGGTTCTGTCACATGGACTACTTAAGGTTTAAATATGTACGTCTATACACGATGTCCTCTTGTCTATTACTGTGCTCATTCTCTTTTAATTGTGTACATTTAACGGAATTGTAACAATCTAATTACTTAAGCCAAATATACGATTTAATGGTATAACATATATGTATGTATGTACATACTTTAGTTACCGACAGCAGTCATTTTGTTGTCATTTTATTTGTAGTTCAAATTTATTCGGTTATCTCGACTCGTTCAAAATGTCGCGTACCATTTGCGATCCGTTCACAAACCTGCCAGTGAAATTCGATATAAGGCAGCTGATAAAAGAGTTCCAGCCTGAAGTGAAGGGGGGACAGGTGGACGAGGACAAGACGCCCCGCGACTTTTTACACCAACCAGATGAAAACTGGGTGGTCCTTCCCAGCTTCAAGTATCAGCTGGAGCATCTGGTACCATATCTCTCTTGCCGCCGAAACCCGTACATGCGCTGTCGATACGGTAAATTCCTGGACAACGTCCCGAGAAGCTACGTAACAATTTCTGTGTATGGTTCCAATATAAGCAAGTAAGTTTTTGGCCTCAAGTTCCCGCATCCAAGCACTCCCTTAAAAACACCAATAGTCGTTTATGGTGGTAGATTTTAAGGAATCAAGAGCGGTTTACTAAATATTGTTCTTTAGCATGCCCAAGCCAAGACGGAAGAGTTTAAATGGACAGTTTTACGGCGTGGACAACAAGTTGGCCCCCATTCCCTTCGTCGCAGACCCCCGGTCTCCGCCTCATCGCAATTGAACTTGACTATTTTGTATATTTATTTTCGAGCCCAATATTTGGTTTTTTGTTTTTCGAATGAAATCTCTCATGAAACTTGTAACGCTAAAATCGAAAAACGGCTTTCGAGAATAGAATTTTTGAAAAATGTAATTGAAGCAGAAGAATACTTTTGAATGTAAGCGGTTGCCTTTGCCAAGTAACCACCCTGTACCACTGCCAGAAAACTGCCCCCTTTAAATTGAAGAGGCAGGAATTTCCCTGAAAATGCCAACGGCCACGCTAGCAACGAAAAATCGATAATGCTTGAATCGCGGGCGAAAAATGTTTACAAAATGCATTAGAAGCTGGGGCATAGCGATAATTTCGGGTTTATTCACCTACCTTTGTGTCGAAAATTGCGGTAAGCATTAGAATTGTGATTTAAGACTTCAGAGTAATGATTTTGCGGCTGCACTTCTTTAGATGCATTGCAAAGGACCCTGCGCCACTATGAAGTATTTCACAAGGACGATGTGCTGCACAGAGTAGTCAAGCGGGGAGCCAAGCACAGCACGAACCCCTTTAACGTGATCAAGGAGGTCGAGTTCACCACGTTGGGAAAGAACTTCCGCCTGATCCTGCACCCGCACAGAGATGTGTTGCATAGTAAGTTTCGGGCGTACGCTGTGGATGCGGATGGTAATGAGACCGTGGTGCATATGGGTAAGATTTGGAAAACCATCCCCTGGTGCTGGTGTAATAAAAGCTTCATCGTAGATCACGACAGCTTCTATACAGGACGTGTTTTCGGCGAACTAGAGTCGTCGGTGCGGGCCCACATTGAAGACGGCACCATGACCATGTCCATCCACCTGCCGGAGGAAACCTATCACATTGAGCCTTCCTGGAGGCACCTACCAGACGCCAAGAAGGACACTATGGTGGCCTACAAGTCCTCAGATGTAAAGCTGCACAAAACTGACGCCGGATCTGTCCCGAAAACCTGTGGCTATATAAAGGAGGGTCTCGAGTTGGAGGACAAGGAGAGCAGCGACGAATTAGACAACGAGTTGCATTCGCGGGAGAAGCGTCAGTCGGACCAGTATGAATACACACCCACCAAGACTCGATGTCCCCTACTTTTAGTGGCAGATTACAGATTCTTCCAGGAAATGGGCGGGGGCAACACGAAGACCACGATAAACTACTTGGTAAGCTGGTCTAGGCCATCTCCTCCTAAGCCATCTTCCTAATTTTGCGGAAATTGTTCAGATTAGTCTCATCGATCGGGTGCACAAGATCTACAATGACACGGTTTGGCAGGACCGCTCAGACCAAGAGGGCTTTAAAGGCATGGGTTTCGTGATCAAGAAAATTGTTGTGCACTCGGAGCCAACGAGACTGCGTGGCGGCGAGGCCCACTACAACATGATCCGCGAGAAGTGGGATGTGCGCAACCTGCTGGAGGTGAGTTTGGCCACCTGCAAATATGTACTTATTTGTGTGTAGTTGCTGATCCCCATGTCGTATAGTATAATTAACTCATGCATTGTGCTTTCTCTCACTTTGATTCCTATTCTCCATGGCTGCCATTTCACCTGTCAGGTATTTTCGCGGGAATACAGTCACAAAGACTTTTGTTTAGCCCATCTTTTTACCGATCTCAAGTTCGAAGGCGGCATCTTAGGGTTGGCCTATGTTGGGTCCCCGCGCCGAAACTCCGTTGGCGGCATTTGTACTCCAGGTTGCTTACTGCAGAAACTGACGTGTAGCTTTATCTTGCTTTTCCCATTTTCTTTTTGTTTGTAAACCTCATCATACATTTTCACGACAAGTAACATTTTATGTCTTTTCCCCAATTTTAAAGAGTACTTCAAAAATGGCTACACCCTGTACTTAAACTCTGGCTTGAGCAGTTCCCGAAACCATTACGGACAGCGGGTTATCACGCGCGAGGCGGATCTGGTGACAGCTCACGAGTTCGGACACAACTGGGGCTCAGAGCACGATCCCGACATTCCCGAATGCTCGCCCAGTGCCTCGCAGGGCGGCAGCTTCCTCATGTACACCTATTCTGTTAGCGGGTATGACGTGAACAACAAGGTAAGTATTGAAGGAACAATGATATCCATGACTAAGTCTGATTTTCTCACTTATCCTAGAAATTTTCACCGTGCTCGCTTCGCTCTATCCGCAAAGTTCTTCAAGCCAAATCGGGCAGGTGTTTTTCGGAGCCCGAGGAGTCCTTCTGCGGGAACCTGCGGGTGGAGGGTGACGAGCAGTGCGATGCCGGGCTGCTTGGCACGGAGGACAACGACTCGTGCTGCGACAAAAACTGCAAGCTGCGCAGAACTCAGGGCGCCATGTGCAGCGACAAGAACTCGCCATGTTGTCAGAACTGCCAGTTTATGGCTTCGGGAATGAAGTGCCGAGACGCGCAGTACGCGACCTGCGAGCAGGAGGCTCGTTGTACTGGAGCCCATGCCGAGTGCCCCAAGTCGCCGGCCATGGCTGACGGAACGACCTGCCAGGAGCGCGGACAGTGTCGAAATGGCAAGTGCGTGCCGTACTGCGAGACCCAGGGCCTCCAGAGCTGCATGTGTGATATAATCGCGGACGCCTGTAAGCGCTGCTGTCGGATGAGCATCAACGAGACATGCTTCCCGGTCGAACCACCAGATGTTCTTCCGGACGGCACGCCTTGCATAACTGGATTCTGCAATAAGGTGAGTACTTTGGATCGGCCCCCTTAAACTGTATTAAAACAACATTTTGTCGCGCAGGGCGTATGCGAGAAGACCATACAAGACGTTGTTGAACGCTTCTGGGATATTATAGAGGAAATAAATGTGGCCAAGACTCTGCGGTTCTTGAAGGATAATATTGTCAGTAAGTACGATGAATAATTTTTAAAACTAGCTTTAAAATTAGAAACAAAAATAAGATAGCACTAGAACCCAGCGGTCGCAATATAAACATTCTTTAATCCTCTTTTCAGTGGCCGTGGTGCTTGTGACCGCAGTTTTCTGGATCCCTATAAGCTGTGTCATTTCTTACTTCGATCGCAAGAAGCTCCGTCACGAAATGAAGCTAATCGAGTGGAGCCAGAAGCTAGACCTCATTCATCCCAGCGACGAGAGGCGCCGGGTCATACACATACGGTAATTTTAGACAAGCTTGGGTATTTTGCACCATTTTGCAGTAAACCATTGTGTACTTACAGTGTACCGCGCCAGAAAATTTCGGTGGCACGAGCTTGCAACTAATGTTAAATAAGGCAACTCGATTTTCGGTTCGTCAGACTTTCACTAATAACACAAACCAATAAAATTCCGTAAAGTATAGTCCCAAGTGTCGAGCCAACTTAATCCAACGTAGCATTTGTAGCATATTTTTATTTTCTTGGATGTATAATTTTGTTTTCTTACTTGGTAGTTTATTGTGGTTTTACTTCTTTTTATTGCTCTTCCCGTTTGTCTGAGGAGTGGACTCTTCATCAAACTCGCTGTCATCATCATCTTCATCTGAATACTCTTCTCCGTATATTTGGCCGTCGTCAAACTCGCCAAAGTTCATCTCTGCCTGAAATGGTAGCGGTTGCAACACGAGAAGTTCTCAAATGGACGTTGGTACTTACCTTGCCACATACGTAGACGGGCCCAGTGCCCTGCACCAGCTTGAAAGTCACTGATCCGTTGGGAAATTCAACGTTTGGCCTTAAGCTACGGGTCTCGCCGACCTTAAGAACGGCAATGGGAATCTTCACTGTCTTCTTTTCGCCATCGTCGTTTACATTTGTCTCGGCCTACGGAAAAGTAGTTTTATTACCAAATCTGTTTTACAAGACTTAATAAAAGGTTAAAAAGACGCGTATTTCGTATAGATTTCTACTGTTTTGTCGGCAAATGAATATTTAACCTCAGCTGTTATCATTGCCGCTAGATAAGAAAATGGATTTGTTATAAAAGGTCATCTACATAGCAGACAATACAATACTTAAAACCACAAAGCTATAATTTCCAAACATTTCTATAAATGTACGGTATCCATGTACACATACACCACATGCGATGGAAAGAAGCCTATTTGCACTGTTTTAAGAGAACCCTAGAGACTAGTTTGCTCAGAAGGGGGACAAAGTGATCACAAATATATCTACTTTATAGGGCCTTCTGTGTCTCCTTCAACGCATATCAAAATGCTGTCTAAAATTATTGTACCCTTTGGAAAAATAAACTATTGATTTAAGGTGCTCCTGCGGTCAAACCAACTACAAGACTCACCTGGACAACGTTAAACTCGCCGGTCTTTGCCTCAGATCCGAGAGAGATCTGTTTTATGATGAGCTTGTGGGAATGCACGATATACTCCTCTGGAATATCTGGAACGTCGAACTGTGCGATAGGCTCTTTCTCGCTGAGAGTAATACCTGGAGGTGGAGAAGCGGGACAAGGGTTGCGTTTAGTCTATATGTAGGATTTTTTGCCGGCTGCAGGAGCACCACATAGAAACCTGTGTAGCCCCCTAATGGACACTCTTGTAGGCTGCTCCTCAGTATGTGGCAATCAAGGCTTACCATAAAACGACTCGGACTCCATTTCTAGGCCTTGGGCACCAAACGTACGGTGAATTATTAAGCACAAATTTTTTACTACACGTGCCTAAAAATGCGATGCGGAGCCAGTGTTGTAGAGGTGCAAAAATATCGATGAACGCTTCGATGGATCGATGTGTTTCAAAGTGTAGAGCTGCAGGATAAGTTAACGATGTTTCTCTTCATTTTGAAACCCAAAGTTATTTAAGCATTGAACAAAATACAGCTCGCCTTTTTCATAAACTGTAGAGTTTATTATGAAATTTAATAGGGAATCATGCAAATCCGATTTTACTATCGTTTTTGACTGCCATGCCGTTAATATCAGCTATTTTGAAAGCTCCATTATTAAAAATAAAACAGTATTTTAGGCATACAAATCAGAAGTTTGCAACGCAGTGAAGGACACAAAATACAGCTCGCCTTTTTTCAATAAACTGTAGAGCTTTATTATGAAATTCTCAATAGGGTATATAATAAATCTGATTTTATTTTCGATTTCTGAACGCCATGTCGTTCAATATCAAAACCTATATAGGTTGCAAGGAGTCTCCTTTATTATTAAAAATAAAACTTGTTCTGCAACACTTATCTCCTGGATATGTATTTCACGAGCATTTGTATTCGAAGTAAACACAGATATTTGTACGTACAAATATCGATAGTATTTTGCATGCCCATGACAACCCTAGCCAATCTACCATTTTGCAAATTTTTTACTCAACACGTGTTCACTGCTTGTTTCGTGAATTAATATTGATCAAATAAGTACAATGGCTGAAGAATCATTTTACGGTAATTACATGCTGCAAGTGCGGGTCAATCTGCTGCCGGAAAACCCACCAAATGGCCGGCAGACGTTGTATTTATACCCCAAACGGCCAACTGTCCGCGACGCTTGCCGGTGTTTTTTGTCAAGGTTGCCCCTGGCTAATTAGTGTGTCTGCACCCACACCCCTCCATTTCTGTGCGGAAGAGTTTATGTACATGTATGTATCTCGTTCTCAGGAGTTACTTTGACCGCCGAGAAGGACAGCGTGACGTGGGACATGGACGAAGATTACGGACGCGGGCAGAAGCTGGTGATCAAACAGATTCTGCTGGGCGCTGAGGCCAAGGAGAACGAATTCAACGTAGTCGAGGTGAGATGTGTATATAGTTTACCATATAGATTGGGTATGCGCGCGCCGGTTTCTGCTTTCTGCATGCCGGCGAAGTGTGGACCGGTTTGCCCTTTTCACCCCTTTGGTGGGTTTGTTGTTAAGGCTAGGGTAATTTTGTCTATACATCTACGCGATGCAAAATATCTGGGAGTTTTACAAAGATATATATACATATATTATGTATGCACACGACTAGATACTTCTTTCCATCCGTTTATTTAAACTAGCCAATGTAATCTTATAGAAAGAAAGCTTTGAAACTCGGAAGGTTTTTACTAATAGGCGACAAAAAGTATTATTATATCTTTAATTAGATCGTTTCTCTGAGTTATAGTTATTTACATGTATTTTGATAACGTAGTTCAAGGGTGTCTTCGACGCCAACCCAAAAGGCATGCTTACTGACTCAAGTCAACGGCTGTACACGAAGCGGCTGCTTTGTCCGTCATTGTTTGCATGAGGTCGGAAAAGCTTACTGAGAACTTAAACATACTACGCAGCTTTGTATCCATCCGGCAAATAACGCCGGCTGCCGGGATGCTCCAGTTCCAGCATAGCAGGTCGCATTGCAAAAGGGCAAGATCTTCGCGCAACGATTTGAGGTTCTATGACGGGGTATAGGGTATATAGTTAGAGGTCACAAGTCACACGGAAGTGGGTGAGTCGGTCTTACCAGCGCCACGGTCGTATCAATTGAGGCGATCTCGTGCCCCTTAATGACGACCAACGTGGAAGTGGCACTGTCGCCGTTTTTACCCGTCACGTGAGACAGAATTGTCATCTTCAAATACTCGGCTGCTGCGTAGTCCACACTGCCCTTGAGATCGGCCACAGTCACTTCAATGCCGTTGAACTGTTGGTTAAAAAAATTAAAATGTATCCAAGCCCAAAAATATCTACGAAGTAATATTGTAGGTAAACCTTTTGGATCTCTAAACTACACTGTGGCTTCATGCTCTTGTATAGAAGAAACAAGGCATTAAATACGATGCCAACTACCATTCCGTACTCCAATGTCCAAAAGACACAGCAAAGCACTGTGACGAGAAACGGCAGCATATCGCGTTCTGGAAAGGCCAACAATTACTAAGTGACGTGGGGGCTGAGGGCTGGGAATCCTTACTTTTTGCGCGCCAAATCTCCCCAATAGTTTCATATTCTACCATAAAGAACATGGCGGCTATTATGATGGCCGCCAACGTGGCTTTGGGAATGTAGGCGAAGGTGGATGTCAGAAAGGCGAGGGTCATGAGAACAAGAGCACCGGTCACAGCCCCGCCCAGGGGTGTCTTCACTCCACTAGCGTTGTTGATAGCTGTCCGTGTAAACGAGCCAGTGATCGGCATGGACGAGAAGAAGCTGCTGAGCACATTGCTTATTCCCAGGGCAATCATCTCCTGAGATGCATCCACAATCTTGCCCTTGGCTGAAAGTACAGAATGTTGCTTGTGAGCCTACTAACTATTGAGGGGGGTTAGCGACAAACTCACAGAAGGCCTTTGCCACAGCAATACTCTCCAATATGGAAAGCAGTGGTATGGACACCAGGGCGGATCCCACGTTCGACACCATGCCTCCGAAGTCTATGATTTCTCCAGTGGCCGAGTCTGTCGTGTGAAAGGGTGGCGGGCGGAATGGCGGAAGGCCAGGAGTAATGCTTCCGCTGACAAGGAATGGCAATTTACCGTCTTTCTTCAGCAGGTAGCACAGAAGGATTCCCACCAGCACTGCCACAGCATTGCGAGACAGCGAAGTATACTTCAAGACACTTTTACATCGAAATGGGAGGTCTTTAAGTTGCTAAATTATACAATGTATGTTTGAGAATGTAAATAATCTTAAATGTGGGCATTTTTTACCAACCCGCATGAGAAGCAGCAGGACTAGTGTGCAGCACCCCAGGATAGCGTCATTCCGGCGCGTGTCCGTTATGTGACCAAAGAAATGTATCCAGCAATCTAGAAACCCATTGGCACTGCTGCTAATGCCAAACAGGCTGTTAACCTGGCCTGTAGCAATTGTTATAGCTGCGGCCATCGTAAATCCCGTTGTCACTGGCACCGAAATAAATCGCATGAGGACTCCCAGGTTAAGCAGTCCCATGAGGGTGATAATGCAGCCAGACAAGAAGCACAGGAGTACCGCGTACGCTGGATTCCCGTCCACGTAGGGCCGCACCATTAACGCCATGATGGCTGTTGGTCCTGGTCAGGGCTTTAGAAGTTACTGCTGTTCGCTTGGCGACTGCTGATAGGCCAAACTCACCCACTGTGATGTCTTTGCAGGTTCCTAGCAATATATAAACAAATCCGCCCATGAACGCTGAGTAAAGTCCGTAGGCAGGCGGCAGGTTGGCCACAGCTCCATAGGCTATAGCCTGTGGCACTGCAGTAAGACCCACGGTGAGGCCCGCCACCAGATCCATGGGCAGGAAGTTCCACTGATATTTCGGCAGCCAATCGGTGACGGGCAGGAATCTGTGAACGGTCCGCATGCTGCAACAGCTTCTGGTCTTGGATCCTACCGCTCCACAGACATCCGGCAGGCGCTCCCGATAGAGATCATCTGGAGGCGAACGCACGAAAATAAGCAGTTTAGTGGTTCACTCCCGTGGGGTCTGGGTGAAATCTTGATATCTTCGTCAGTTGAGTGGGTTACTTGATTGAAAAATGTTCATTATGTGTACATTTTTAATCGCTGCACATGATCTGAAGTACCTTGATGGTTTTCTAAGGCTGAAGCGTCTTGTGACTTCTGGAAAAATACCTTGCGATGTCGACAAGCTGATAGACAAGTTCATCCAGGAGAAGGCTCTTCTAAAGAAGGTTAAGTTGACGAGCTTTGGAATTTCGTTAGCTGCCATTAATATCTTAAGTGTTTGAGTCTATGTATTTCCTAAATCTGTGATTTTTGCATTAAGATAACAACCCGGCTGATGGACGTATTCAATCCAAGAGTAAAGCATTTAATTTTCTTGAATTATTTTGTCATGAATATGTAGACACACCTATCCATGATTTCCTTCTGTCTGCATTTATGAGTAGCATTCTGGGTAAATCATTTCCTAATTGCTATTTCTAATCCTCTTTGCAGGAAAGATTCCTTATTCTATTTAGTTGTGCATGCAAGTTTCAACATTTCCTACTTTATTATTACTGGTACTTTTTAAATAGATCTCTCCTTTGACGAGTTTTTTCTTTTAATTCGCACTGATTTCACTTATGTTTCCTCCGCTGGTGCACCACTTACCCTCATTATCGCACATGGCTAGCTTTAAATAACGCTTTACAATCGACTAAAGCGAGGTTTCGAGTTTTAATGCACGCTCCTGTGAATGATTAATTAGCGGCTACTTGTTAGATTCGCACTTTTGGGAGCCAGGTTCGGGCTTAGAAGTGTCTGCAGTGTGCGGGGTTCCTCGGAGTAGGAACGAACCGATCAGCACCAGCGTGGGCAGACGAATGGTCAAGCGGCTGTCAGTCGGTCGGGTTACTACCGCAATCTGCCGAATATAAGAATGCGTAGGCAGCGGAGACAGTTATCTACCGGACAGTTTGGGGAGGTGCTCTACTCGTCTGACAGAGATTACAGATAGAGACAAAGAGCTGCGCTGCAGAAAGACAAAGTGGGGCGGCGGTGATGAATTTTGATATGGGTTCTATTTGGATCGAGAATTCGTGTAATCTTAGTTTAACAACTATCTGTGAGCCACTTGAAACGTCATTGCCGGGAATCTAAGCCAATATAATCTTACCATTTTTGGTACTCTTTCGCAGGTGGTAAGCAAAGTAAGGGCAATAATTGGTAAATTTCAGTCAAATTTGGGTTACATGAAAAATTTTTGTGATCTGCACCGCCTCTTGAAATGCGTATGACGCGAGTCAATATTAGCCCAATCTAAACCTATCTTCTAATTACCATTTAATTCGTTAGGTGAACACTGTCAAGGATTCGGTGCAAATTCCCATTGCTGTCTTGAAGGCCGGAGAGACACGCGCCGTCAA
This sequence comes from Drosophila bocqueti, assembly GCA_018151655.1. Taxonomy (NCBI): domain Eukaryota; kingdom Metazoa; phylum Arthropoda; class Insecta; order Diptera; family Drosophilidae; genus Drosophila; species Drosophila bocqueti. The sequence goes on from JAECXF010000020.1 coordinate 421,851, forward strand.
TCCCGACGTGGAGTTCTACGAGTCGAAGGTGACGTTCAAGCTGATCAAGGGCAGCGGTCCTGTTTACATTCATGGACACAACATAAAGGACGACGTAGAGGTGGTCGACATTGAGGAGGAGGACGAGGAGGACGACATAGGCGAGGATGAAGAGGAGGATCATCCTAAGAAGAGGGCCAAGATCGAGAACGCAGCTGACGGTAAAAATGCTAAAAGCAACAAAAAGAAGTAATCCCTAGGACGCCAATCATCCATCACGCTTTAAGATGGCATGTGTAGATTTTAACGCAAAACAGTTTTAGGCCCAATAAATACACCGTACGAGATACATACTGAGAACAATCTAGTTCCTTTTGAACAGCTCCTTTTACACTTACATCAAATTCAAAGACAACGTTGTGTGCTCGGCTTGTGTTATCCTAAGCAAGAGTCTGCCCCTCCGGCAGGAGTTGTGCTCCCTCCCAGTTGGAAACAGACTGAACTGTGACTGCGACGCACCAATCGAACACACAGATTTGTATATATATATTAAAGAAATGGAAACTAAGCCGCACTACTTGTACGCCCCCATTCATTTTTACATTATGAAAATAAACTGTCGTCGGAATACAGCTGAAGTTGTTTTTGAAATTAGCAAGCACTCTTAAATATGATCTAGTTTTTGCTACATAGGAAGGCCCACGGGATATAGAAACTAGAGATCTGTTTGTTTTCGCGTACAGATTTATTTCTCAAATTAAATGTTTACTTATTTTGAATTTAAAAATTGGGTAGTGCTAAGGGCTATATCGTGATTGCAAGTCTACAAAATTTATAAAACAATTTCGGGAATGCTTTCAAAGAATGCTACAAGGGGAGCTAGCCAGAAATTGTTTCTATAGGTGGCGGTACTTAATTTGGACTTGGCATCACTTTGATGCGCTCGAAGCAGTCCCTTTCCAAGGCTTCGCGGTGCCTGGGATCGGCGATTTGGATGAGTTCGTACATTCTCTGCCGAACATTCTTTCCGAACAGTGAGGCAATGCCATGTTCCGTGACAACGTAGTGGACGTGGGCTCGAGAAGTGACGACGCCAGCGCCTGTTGAAAATTGGGAATGTTTAGAACGCCAATTCAATTCAATTCCGTCTTTACGTACCAGCCTTCAAAGTGGGGACAATTTTGCTCTCGCCCTTATTGGTGGTCGAGGGCATTGCAATTATGGGAACACCCAGCCCATCGAGTCCTTCCGCAGCGCCACGGATGAAGTCCACCTGGCCACCGAATCCAGAGTAAAAACGAGTGCCAATCGAGTCGGAGCACACCTGTCCTGTCAAGTCTACTTCAATGCAACTATTGATGGCCGTCATTCGGGGCTGTTGTTTCACGATGCTGGTGTTGTTTACGTAGTCGATGGCATACATCTCTGATAGGTGCAAAGAGGGTAATCAAATTATTAACATCTCTCGTATGAAGTTTAAGAATTGTGCATAAATTATATTTAAGATCAAGCTACCTACCAATGAAGGGATTGTCGTTGACAAAGTCATATAAAGCCTGGTCACCGATAAGGAAGGATCCGACAATCCGGCCCTGGTGCATTTTCTTCTTGCTGTTAGTTACACAGCCCTTTCTCACGAGCTCTACGACGCCGTTGGCAAACATCTCGGAGTGGATTCCCAAGTCCTTGTGGTTGTGCAGGGCGGCGAGTACGGCATCGGGGATACTACCGATACCCATCTGCAGGGTAGCACCATCCTTGACGAGGTTCTCGGCGATCAGTTTGCCAATTTTCTGCTCCACAGCCGAGATCTCGCCGGTACCGTGCTGCGGGAGATCGTCGTTTGTCTCGATGGCGAAGTCGAAGTGCGACTTGTGGATAATGGCATCGCCGAACGTGCGCGGCATCTTGGGGTTAATTTGAGCTGAAATCGAGGGTTCAGTACGTTTTCAAGTCACAGTTTATGCCAAAGCGCGACCACTCACCAACAATAAGTTTAGAGTTCAGCAGAGCAGCTCGCACGCAGTCAACACTGGTTCCTAGCGAGCAATAGCCGTGGGAGTCGGGCGGCGACACGTGAATGAAGGAGACATCGGGCTTCACAATTTTCTTGTAGAAGAGCATTGGGATCTCGTGCAGGAATATGGGGACGTTGTCGCCACGTCCCTCAGCCACGGCCTTTCGCACATTAGCGCCCATGAAGAACGAGTTGGAGCGGAAAATGTCCTTGTACTCCGGCTTGGCGTACTCTCCCGGACCTTCCGTGTGCATGTGGCACACTGTCACATTTTCGAGGTTGTTTTCCTTTCCGTGCTTGGCCATCGCATTAAGCAACGCCACGGGCGTGGCAGCAGCGCCCTGTGCGAACACCGTGTCCCCTGGATTAGAGTTAGAAAAACCACAAATTATATGAATATTCGGTTAATTTGCACCACACTACGTTAATCTAAAGATCTTAAATTAATTAGGCCACTTTTATGGAATGTTAATCTGCCACAGACCGATACTCTTTATCATCACGGCGGTCGCACGGTGGGAGATATGGTCCTTAACTCGCACTGCGAATGCGGACTAATAGTATTCCGAGGAAAAATGTGAATGCTTAGTTTATGCTTTCCTGGTCGTCATGTTTGTTTAAATGGGTCAATATTGCCGATGGGATTTGTGATAGTCAGTATTATCGTCAGAGTGAATTGTATCTGAAGTTTAAATGGTCAACGATTCAATTTATTATTATCTTTGCTCAATTGTAGTCTATTTCAGACTTTTACTTACAATATTCCTAAAGAATTCCCATGTTTCGGCTTGCATTTCTATATTCAGAGCGTATTCTAGAGACCGGAATGTCAGCGTTTGTACTTCTTTAAAAGAAACCTACAATGCTGCACAAGAAGAATCGCACGAGCCCCTTCAACAATGGATGAAATCATACGATAGACGAGATTCTTATCGGCGACGTCTGAGCCACGTCGACAACAAAAACGTGCGCCTGACGCCTGACCTTCTGGCTTTCCGAATGGTCAAAATAAATTGATTTTCGCTTAGTTCGTGTGTCCACTGTACCTATTATTATCTGCAAGAAACGTGCCAAGCGAAAAACTTTTCCAAATCAAACTGCGTCGCAGATCTGTGTCGGCGAATTTAGCTAAAATTAGAGGGCCTGAAGGCTGGGTGACGTTGTGACGTTGGGCAAACACACATACATATTTAGATATGTTGGGACGATATGCCACTGCCCCCACGATTGCCCACCCCTCGCCACCGCGCCTCATTTTGATCAATTGGCACGGACTTGCTGATGAGAGACCATAGAGGTGCTAAGAAATTATGATGTTCCCTGTGCGTTGTGGGCGTGTCCGAATTTATTCCAATTGAAGGAGATTGTTTGTGATAATGCTTTCACCAGCGAATTGATCATCCAGCAAGCGAGCACACGCACCGACTGATATATTCGTTGCATAACATTGCCTCCATATAATCTACAGTATAAAGACCCTTATCAACACGACAACTAAAGGCCGGTTGTCCGGACTTGTTTTTAAACAACACATGCACATCATGTGGTTGTTTTTGCCCCTAAGCTGAGCTTTGCATCAGGCGGGCTTGTCGCTGTTGCTGGCCTGCTTCTGGCTGCGGTACAAAGTACAACTTTCGCAGGGAATCTCATCTACAGCGCAGATGTTACTACACACGGACATACTGAAAATACAGGCAGGCGCAGCTGTTTTCAAAATGTTTAATTAATATAATTTCCACATCAGAATCGCCTGAATGTTTCAGGTGTCATCAATGCATGAATACCTAATATCCATGGGCGTAGACATTCACTGTTGCGTACGGGAGTGGGTGGGTGGGGGACTTTTTGCTTTGCTTAGAAAGGCAATCACATTTCCCTAAGTCGAACTTTAACATATACAGGTCATCAAGGGGCATTAAATACAATCACACATGGTGTTAGATGTACTCATTTTTAAAATTATATATGTACATAATATATTTTCCCGAAAAACGTACCCAGCTGCTGCCCCTGAATAAGTGCTGCTGAAATCACAAACATTTAATTGCTGCCAATTTTAGGTGATGGGTATATAGATCACCCTGTTCTGCCCTTCCCTGTGGGTCGGTAGTAAGTAGTTTGAATTACATACATATATTACATATATTTGCATGCCCGGTGTCTGGCCCCACAACCCCGTGCTCTCTTTTTGTTCTGGATTCCTAAGCAGGCCCACTAAAATGTTGCATAACCAAAGAGGTTGCTTTTAGGCGAGGCGCCCCTCATCAGTGAAAGTCCGCCTCTGGCCTCCCAAGCCCCCTTTGGGGGGTTTGTAGGCACTCACCAGATTTAATGCAAGCTACAGCCTCATCCGGCTTCACAATCGGCGGGTCGCGGGCAATGGGATGCGACAGCTCATTCACGTAGGTGAAGTAGTTGTTGTGGGAGGCTGCAGTGGTCGCCGCCGCCGTCGCATTGCTCAGGAGCTTGCTGAGCTGACCCACATGGCGCGCCAGTTGTTTGCTCATGACTTCAAGTTAGGCTCACACGTACACTCGACGGATAGGATGCGAACAGTGGTTACGCGGCAAGGCTGTTTCTCTGGATTGGAATTGGATGAGCTCCGTCCGCTGCAGCCAGTGTTGCCAGAGGCAAATTTGACTTTCCCCCTAAAAAATCCCAAAGGGGTGCAAGTTCCCCCTAAAAAATCCAGTTGTTCCCCTATGTTAAATAATCAGTTAATTTCAAATATATAAAGATAAAACATTTTTTTTGTGAATTTGAATAATGTTGAGAAAAATAATATAAGTTAAGTTTTATTTCATATTAAACATATATTTTTGAGTTAAATTTATCTTAGAAATTCTGCTGTCACTTGTATCCAAACTCCTCGAAAACTCTTTGACCAATTTGGAAAAAATTTTAGGGGGAAATTTTCCAGGCCTAAAAAACGCCAAACACCTATTTTTTGAAAAATATTTTTTTAAAAAAAAATTTAAAAAAAGGAAAGAGGAAAAAAAAAAAAAAAAAAAAATGCAAATGCAGTATTAGCACGAAAATTGATTAAATTCGCTCGAACATATGATATAAATATACAAACAAATCTTGTCCTGTTTTTCATCCTTTTTCCTAGTTAACAGGGCTGCTGTTATATTGATAGACCGATGACCAGCTTTCAGCTGTTGTGAATCAAAAACTCGTCTTAACCATGTGACGATGGTAGCTCCAACTGAAAATTTGTAACGAATCTGTGCTCATCGTCGCTACGTGACCTGTTAAGTGCTTTGAAGACAGCTTACAAGTTTTTTTTTCTAAAATTACCCATGACCAAGATTAAACAAAAAAGTGTATCCACAATTGGTAGAGCATTTACTTGTCGTTTATTCACTAAGATTATTCGTTTTGATTAATCAGAGATGTCTATTATATAAAAGCGTTTTTGAGTAACGAATAAAAAATAACAAATAACTTTAGATCTGCGTTTGTGTATTAAAAAGACCTTATGCAATTATACAACACAATTCAACTATTTACAGGCTTAACACATATAACCATAAGCTATATAAAAAGGGTGTTTTGTTTATGTATTTGCGTGCAAAATACATTGCTATGACTAGTTTATGCGATTTGCTGGCTTATCTATGCAACTCGAACTACGACATGACCGTTTACTAAACGGTTTCGGCACAATCTGGGGATACGAGTAGACATATTATTCGTGTGTTGCTAGTAATCGTAGGGTTCTTCTGTTGTAAGGATTGTTTTGCCGTCGCTCGGAACTCGAACTCTTCCGGCCTTGAAGTCTGGACGGAGCACAAACAATGGAAAGTGATTATCCACCAACTGAAGGGGAGATGGCAGCAATGCGCCTTAAATACGGGCGTAAGGCCGTGACTAGAGTATTATTTTACTTAAATTTAGTTTTAGGAGTTGTGCTGCGCCCAAGGCGCGTATCTTTGGGCTTCTTTCTGGCTTGATTAATTTCGGTTACGTAGCTGATACAGAGTATTTTCTGAATGTGTGTTCGTTAAGGCTATTGCTTCGTATTATTCTTTAGATAACATTAAAATCTACGTTTCTTGGCTATTGACTGGTTCGATCCTGTGTCCAATTACGGTTCCATTACCTATTTGATAGCGTCATGTTCAGGCACAGCTCGTGGTCCCGGAGGTCGCCCCACCCACCGTTACCCTTGCGCAGCTTGGACTTCTTCATCAAACTGGGCACCGTCAGGGTGAGGGAGCGTGGGAAGAGCTGGTGTGAGTTTCGGGCGATGCGCAGGACGTGCTGCACCTTCGAAATGACCTGGTTGGACTCGCAGTTCTTATTCTTATGATGCACCCCACTGGAAAAGGACAGTAAATCAGTTGAGATAAGCGGACTGCTACTAGCAGCTCACCATTCTCCAATGTGAAAAACTCTGGGCCCCTTGACGATCATCGCATGGAGTTTGCGCTGGAGACACTGCTGAGAAACGTGCTGCAGCGACCAGTCCCAGTTGTAATCGTCGTAGGTGCAGAAGTGGCGGGCACACTTCCGGATGTTCGTCCAGGTGGTGCGGTTGAAGGCGAATCCCATATTGTGTTTGCTACTGACCCAGGGCATAACCTCCACCTGCAGAGGAGAAACTTCAGTTAATAGGGGAGAGTGGAACAGATTGCAGTAGCAAAAACTGTAACCGAATATGTCAAAAGAAAGGAGGAGTGGGTGTGACATGCAAATTTACTTCAATTTTATTTGCCAGATGTTGAAATTGATAAAGTGCGCCGCCTTTGTCTAACCACTAGGTGGGCTTAGGTGCCAGATAACAGGGCTCAGTAAGCGCCGTACCAAATACCTGGCGGTAGTCACTGATGATGCTCTGCCTGTCTGTCTTCTGGGAGCGAATGCGGGCGTGCAACTGGCAGATCAGGCCAGAGAATTGGACGGGGCGGAGATGTGGCATGCCATATCACAGACAAGTACAATTAAACACACAACAGTACACAAATTATGAGAACAAAAAGCAGACAGTGATGGAAAATATACACGTGTTGAATATCTCTTAGCACCTGAAGTGCATTGCTTCAGGATCTATAAAAGGATATACATTCCATCACTGCCATCGATAAGGGTTATCAGATATAGTTGAACGTGCAGAATTGCAAAGCGCAATGGATGAACTATGCAGTAACTAAGAGACGAGGAAAACAACTACAGCAAACAACGAAAGTGCTGGGAACAGGCTGGAAAGTGCTTGGCTAGAAATGATCTGGAGCTGGAGAGGCTGGGCTTATGCGGTCAACGGGAATCAACGCCCTGTGCTAGCGGTGCGATGTTGCTACCTTCTGATAAACGGAATACAATGACGGCAGGACATGATAGTTCCATGTTTGTGCACCATTTTTGTTGCTTCTATGGCTACTTTGCTCATTGTTGGTGTCGGATGTGGCGGCGGTGGCGGTGGCGGTGACAGTGTTGATGAGGTTGCCGCGCTTGATACTGGTACTATCTCTCTTTAAGTCGCCGGCTTTCTGGTTGTCAGCGGTGTCGCCCACATAGACTTTGGCGGACTTGAGAGATGACGTTGATGGTGATTGCGTCTCAGAGGATGAAGAAGAATAGGAGGACGACACGGCTAATTGCACAGAGTTTCTATTATTGTTATTCCTATTGTATCCTAATAGACTGCTTGTCGAGATCAGCGAAGAAGCATGGGATTTCTTGTTAGTCTGCGTGCCAGAGTTCGGAATAGAATAGATACAGATATGATAAATTACAATAGTACAATGATAAACTGGTGTTGTTGTGTGGTCCAGGGTCCATGATAACCACTTGCATCCCAAAAATGGATGGTGATTGTGTACGGAAGTATGGATGCGTGTGTTTAGCAACAGAAGCTTAAGGGATACATTAGATTGGTAAGCACCTTACGCAGCCAATGGTCTTTAGCATTTCGTGGGCTACCATTCTGCACCAGCTCTTACCTTGCTGTGGTAGGTATAGTAATTGAAGGTCTTGAGATACGTGCCCAAGGACAGTACGTTGCACTGCGGACACAAGTCTTTGGTTCGTTGCTGCATCATGGCCAGCAGGTATAGGAAGTCTTCGGCTACGTAATGATCCTCCTCCAGGAATAGGACCAGTCCTGCAGGAAGGTGTACGGTAAGACGGAAGCAGCACTATAAACCATTCAAAATCGAGCTTACCTGTGTGAAAGCGGGTGACCTCGAGCTCATTGAATACACGGTTCGCTTTCCAGATCCAATGGTGTTTCGTCTGCGTGAACTTGGCCTCCCGATAGTGGCCGTAGAGATCGGGGTACATAGCGTTGTTGCAATTGCTTATCAGAGCTCTGTGGAAATTATTCAAGTTTATATGTCGTCTTTATCCCTGCATGGGGAACTCACTGCTCCCGCTTGATGTTTCGCGGACAATCGTTGGGATCCACTCCGGGATACTCGTTCGGATGCGTCTGAATGGAGTAGGGGTAGAAGATCTGCAGGACCTTGCAGAAGTCTATCTGCTGCACAAGATCATTGATATCGTCGTCATAATAGTCGTGCGAGAACACCAGCAACACCTTGGAGATGTCCTGCGCCTGTGCCAAGCTCACGATTAGATGGCGTAGGTAGGTAATCCTTGTGTGCACCTGGACTACAATTATCACAGAATTGTTTTGCAAGGGCCCAAACGTGTCCTCGTTGAGCACGAGCTGCATATCGTTGTACCGCACGATCTGACGCTTGATCTCCGTGATATTCGGAGGGTGGTAGACGTCGAAGCTGAGTGTAGTGGCAGTCATGCCCCCGGGGTTGGTTGCATTGTTCTGCAGGGCTGCCGAGGTTAAAATAAATGCAGTATATCAGCAATAATTGTGAATAATTAGTTTTAATACATTAACTGCATATTCAAAATGTATGCTACAAAATATATGTAAATTAACTAAAATTGATTCTCTTAATTCCCTCTTTATCCCAATTTATACATTCTATTATACCTATTTACATAACAAACCTGCTCCGGCTCCCGAAGTAGTGTGATTGCGCGAGTGCGGCGTAAGATACTTGTGAAGAGTGGCGGGCACCATAGCTAATATAGCGTCGTCCGAGTCGTTGGTAACCGCGTCTCCCAGCACATTGTCCCGCGAGTCCACTTAAAAAAGGAAACGGGGACGTGAGCACTGATGCAAAATGAGAACCCAGACTATGCCACTTACAGTAGTTAAAATTGTGGTATTGCAGCAGCCCAAAGATACAGAGGGCCAGCAGGAAGAGGCTGCGCATATAGAAGTTGTTGCGCTTACGCCCCATCGCTCCGGTATTGGGAAGTGGAATCAGAATGCGACCTGTTCAACATCAACCAGATTTAGCATGGCAAGCTGTGATATATAATATCGCTTCTGTGTATTTACCCCTCGTTTTCGACATCTCTGCGTCTCGGTCCCGTTTCGCACCGACTGGAATACAAGCCAGTGTTTACTGAGAGAGCGTATTCATTTCGCCATCTGGAATGGAACAGTAACTATTTCTTGGTAAGTACTCTTATAATAATTTCTATAATAAACACATGATTCAAACCTTTGTTTAAGCACTTTTAATACATATCGAACTCCACTCATAGCCATATCACATTTTTTTTGTTTACAACTAGATTATTTTGGTTAAGCTTAAAAATTGGTTAAATAGAGAGCAAGTAGTGGGTAAAAAGATGATTGAAACAGATGTTGTATAGGTACAAGTTAGAATACTTTTGTTTGCTGTTGCGTTTGCAGGCTCATTTCATTCTAATCAGCTTTGTAAGACCTCACAGGGGAGCAGTGCCCAGCTGCACAATGGGATTCAGAACGCGAATATTAATCAGTAAAGCAACGAGTACGCAAATTCAATTGTATGCCGGGCAGCCTCCGTCGTGCCGCGACCTCGGAGCCATACTTGGCACTTGACTTTAATTAGCAATAGAAGCCCACTAGCCGGTCGAGAAAAAAGGGGCTGGAAAGAGGCCTGGAGGCACTGACGAGAATACGCAGTCACAGCATTGAGTTTGGCGGGCGGCGGCTATTACCTTCGGAGGAATTGTAATCTCTGTGGCAGAAACAGGAAACACTAGATAAAATAATCACTAAAAGAGATCTTGCAAGCATATTCCCAAATGTGGTTTGCGGGGGCGTCGTGTAAGGGCCTACGAAATTGCTTTATATTTACTGTCTCGATGGCCCCCTAATAAAATGCTTGATTAATGCATATTCTTCACTGTTCATACTATTAAATTTTAAGTTTTAAATACCTTGGCACCTAGCTATCGGTAGCCTGACACAAGTCACATGCAAGTTAGAAGCAAATCATTAATCGCTTAGGGCCAAAACTCATTCAATGAAAATGCCATTAAAATTCGCCCACAGTGCCAGGCAACGAAATATAGTGTTTCTTGGAAACACGACGAAACTCTGAATGAACAAAATCAATCAAACTACGTTTATAAGTAATTGGGACATTTGTAACAGAACTTGACTTTGAATTTGTATACATATGTAAGTATGTACATATGTATTTATGTGAGATTGTCCCTCTCATTACACTGAGAAGAAAGCTGTTTTGGCATGCATAAACTAACCCGGTTGGGTATATCCCTTAATTGACATTTCAGTTCGAAATTCAAGCAAATTGATTAAAGGTAGTTTAAAAATGCGACTTGTAAAAAGTAATCAAGAAATATTTCAGTGTGTGCGGGATTTACTACTGCGTCCCAGAGCAAAGACGGCAAGGCAACAGGGGCGAGGCATGAGGTCAAACAGGTATTTTTGGTTTAGTTGTTATGAAATAAATCGCAGAAATTGTCATGCTAAAGCAAAACCAAAACAAAAATTAAAACCGAGCAAATACGCTATTTACTAGGCAATGGTTGTTGTTGCTTTTTACGACTTTTTGTCGTTTTTTTTTTGGCTTGTTTATTGGATAAGCACTTGGACTCACCTCTGGTTAATTTTCCGACCAAGTCGTCTGAGCACCGACCTGCTTCAGGGGACTCCAACACCACCATTATTATTTTCCGCCCGGATGGGCTGTTGTAGTTGCCAGTTACTACGGTCAATTGATTTTTCAGACGCCCCTCGAAGACAAAGTGAAGCATACGACGCGGTTAGCTCTTGAGTAGACGCCACTGCTGCTCCACATTCGTCGGCATTCCGAAAGTGTTACACATCCCTCACTCCGAACAGACCAGGAAGCTTTAACTAACGTAACTTTAACGTTTGTTTAGCTGCGACCAGGGGACGAATCAATGCACTTTCGGAACACACGCACACACATAAGGCCAGCTGCTACGGCGGCAGCATCTTTTCTCATCACATCACTTTGTACGCACTACAAACATGCAGCATTCCGCTCGAGTTTCTCTGCAATTCGTTTTGTGTTTGTGCTTTATGTAAACTTGTACATTTACTTTTCGCTTTCGTTTGGCCAACAACAAAACGCTAAACCAAGTATTTCAGGTTGTCTGGACGAGTATCTGTATCTGTGCGCGCCGAGAAACACAAACAGCTGGGTCTCGTGAGCGATGGTGTCGAGTTCAAAATATTATCGATACCTTGACCCATCTCTATTTTCGGGCTTTTTACGGAAAAGTATCGCTTGCATTTCTTTTTTACCCATCCCTAGTTTCGGGCGCATTTGTTAAATCCACAAGTTTAAATGACTTCGAGGCAGCTTCATTCTACTGTTTTTCGGACCGTGCGGCTTTGAAGACCACACATTGGCGGAGATATCCGGTCCCCCGAGAAGTGGGAAAAGCTTGGTTCTCCAACAGTTGGTTGCGCATTGCTTGGTGCCCTATAGATTTGGTGGGCGGCAATGGAGCGTTTTTTTGGTCAGCCTGAGCCACAAAATCACCCGGGATTCCTTGGCGAAGGCCGTGCGCGGAGAGCTACAGGCTTTTTCCGGAGGTGAGCCCCCTGACGAGGAGGAGTTGGCGAAGATCACAAAAGAGTGCGTCGGCCGGGTCAGCTTAATGAAGTGCTATACCCCCGCGGATGTAAGCTATACGTTGACCAATATCCCATACGAGACCTTGGCCGACCACAGCGTGGAACTGGTGGCCATGGACACCCTGACCGATTTCTACTGGCTGGATGTAGCAGACAGGAAGCAGAACCTGACCAAGTACAGGTACTACCGGCAATGCCAGATGCGGCTAAACCGGATTTGCAAAGAGGCGCTCGTGTGTGGCATGTACACGGTGGATTCCAGTTTTATCGAGACCAGATACAATGAGAAAATCAACGGATCTAAAATAGATTACAACCTTAAGATGAGTAAATATCGAGGACGCCTAGCTATGAATAGAAAGTCACTATCATTTCGCAATGGTATATTAGAAATAAGCCAGTGATGTAATATGTTTAAAGCTTGCAAATTGCTTGGCGGGCAGGTGTAAATAAATAAACATAAATATTTTCGAGAGAAATATGCCTCTACGGGAGATGGTCGCACCTAAATCGATAAAATAGTTATGCTGACTGCAGGTCGAACTAGTTCGATTTCGAACGAAGCAATCCTTGTAAAATTTGTGTCGAAATTAGGGGAGCAGAAACATCGACGTATGGACACATCGATGTTTTTCAAAATCCATCGATGTTTTTTCGACTTATTTTTAAATATAAATTAAAATTCAAAATAACATTTTTATTAAACGTAAAAACCAAAATAACAATTTTCTAAATCTAACATAAGTAAACAAAATCATAAATTAATGGGATCAAACTTAAATATTGGAGATCTTAAATATTAATTCTTATTTAATTTGTATCGATTTCATAATTTGTATTTATGAACATTAATTTGTCTACCTCGTCTGCGTTGATACTAATATATATAATAATAAATTACTTACTTTTATACTCTTTTAGTTCTTTGAAAAGTGATGGTTCTAAAATATCGATGGTCAAAAATATACATCGATGTTTTTACAAATTTCCAAAGCATCGATGTTTCCGTCGATGTTTCCTGCACCTCTACCGTCTAACATTTGTGTCGAACTACATTTTGTTTTGCCTTTAAATAAATGTATTATTTACCACATAATAACTAGTGCCGAAGCGCAAAAAGTGTCCGCGTTCGAGACATTCGCAGCACAACGAATACGCAACATTACGTCCATGTAAATCAAACGGCAATAGCAGCAGCAGGTCACAGCACAGGCACAAGCGATAGCAACAAAATACACAAAATAAGAAGCAGACAGAAGAGTGTTTAAATGCCCGAAAACGAATAGAAGGGCGATTTCCCCCAGTTTTCCAGTGCGTTGAAGGAAATACAGCGAAAATGCTTTAGACGTCGGTGTTTTCTTCGATTTACTCTGGTCAAAGGACCAGTGTTGCCAGAGAACGAGACAACTCCTGCCATGTCTACAGCCAAGCCACAGATAGCTATATAGATCGCCCCCGTCGCGGGACTGGAGGATAGAGGTGCACCATTAAGCTTCCCGATCCGCGTCAAGAACCAAGTGCTGGTGCTATCCCGATTGGCTTTTGTTAGCGTTTAGTCCGGTCGCCGTGCCGTGCCTGCGCCTTGTTACCACATTTTGTTGTTTACATTTGTTTGTTTGTTGAACTCTCGTCCTTCCACGCGTGCAATCGCCATTAATTGTTAGTTACGAATATCCCTCGTTGAGCATACAAATCAAAATGAAAGCATCCTCCTCGTCACGTTCGTTGTCGGAATCGAAGCGTCCAGCCGCAAAAGCTACAATCAAATTACTCCCGTCCAAACCCACCTCGTCACCGCCATTTATTATTAACGCTCGGGCCGCTAGGATTTTGCCAGGACCAGTTTCTCATGCGAATTGAGTAAAAACGAGGGAACACGAATCTAATGGTATGTATAGTAATTTGTTTACCAGAGTTTACAAATTAATAGCCTTTAATGTCATTATTCAGTCTGCTGGGTGTGATGTTTCGATAGAATTACCCCTCACCATACCAGGGCTTGTGTCCGATGATCGGATTCGCATGACTAAAACATCAGTCGTTCACTTTAGAAACATTCTTTCAGTGAATCAAATTATTTATCATATTTACAAAATATGTAAGGTCTAAGGAAGTCTGAGTCCGTGTACCTACACAGCTCCTTTAAGTTGAAAAGCAAAACATTAATGGATTTCTTTATGGTTAGATTGCTAACAAAAGATTAAGTTTTAGTGGATATAGCAGATGCACTTGTTGCCTTGTGATAATTATTCCTTACGATAAGCATTTTAATTATTATACCCTTGCAGGGTATTATAATTTTAGAAGTTTCAAAAGCAGGACCCATTAAGGAATATATATATTTATTTATTTTCTTTCTAATGCAGCTGAATATATGATATAGTAGATCGATTTTGATAAAATTAAAACCGAAAGCCTATAATAATACAAAATGGCCATGTTTCAAATTATATGAAAATGTGTTTAAAAGTTATAATATTTTTCCTCAAAAATATAGTCGTTGTCCGATCCGGCCCGTTCCGACTTATATAGTAGTGGAAGCAAATAGAAGACTATCTGCAGAGTTTCATTCAGATACCTTCAAAACTGAGGGACTAGTTTGAATAGAAACGGACAGAGGGACATGGCTAGGTCGACTCGGCTGTTGATTTTGATGAAGAATATATATACTTTACATATATATATTATATATATATACTTTACTGCGTTGCAATGTTCTAACCAAAATTATAATACCATTTTAAAGCTTTAAAATTAATAAAAAAAAAAACCAATTACACAGGTCAGCAAAATGACAAAATTTTTCAGTTACAAGAACAGTGGCCAAAATATTTGTTGAATTTTGACCTGGATTTACTCAAAACCCTGACGTGATGGAGCTTTTATTGGCCTTCACCGTGAGAAAAATCTATCACCGCCACCGATTCTTGTAACTGAATCAAGCAGGCCTGTGGAATCAAGCACCCCAGGTTCGACGAAATAATAATGAACTGAAATAAAATTAAATTTGTAGACTGAAAAAACGATTTTACTTGGCTAAATAAACACAAAACTTACAAAGGAAAATAAATTTAAGAACTTATAAATGCCTTTACCTTTACCTAGCGTTTGTGTCTTCCAAGTACACAACCATTACTATATAAATATACTATACAAAAAAATATTCCCTTCTAGGTACAGCATGTACTACATCAACAATAATATAAGCTACATAAATAAGAAGCACAGCGAATAAGTGGAACGAGGGAGTTGAACAATTCTATTAACCGGACAGCAAGAGATTCACCGATCTTGAAGGACTCAGTAATTTGATTTTATATGTTCTCGAGCTGTGACTCTTTCCCTTTGGAGTTTAACCGGCTAGTGCTTTCAGACCCTTAAATTCGTAAGTTATCTTCAAATGCATTCTTTATATTTATTAAAGCGTAAATCGTATTCAGTCGTGCGAGAAGTATTTTGTCTCCCCCAATAATTTTATTTCAAAGGGCTAACGAAAAAGTTATGTACATATGAACATGCATGTGTGTTTGTGGTGAGCGAAGTAATAGTGAATGCCACCTTTAAAACTTATTGAACGCTAAATAAGTATGCACTAAATATTTGTTGAAAATCTCGATAAATTTAAAATATCCTAGATATTGATTTATAATACTTGAATCAAGGGGTTAAGGGGTTACAACAGTGCAAATATTTTATTGAATTTTTCAATTATCTCAAAACAAATTGTGAACCAGTGTTTTTTTTTATATAACATATAGCTGTCATAGGAACGATCGGAAATTTTTTAGGAACAAAATTACAACTTTGGCAACTTTCAACATTTTTTCATATAATTTGATATATGGCTATTTTGTTTTATTATAGAATTTTGCTTTTAATTTTATCAAGATTGGACTACTATATCAAATAGCTGCCATAGAAACGGAATTGGATTAAATTATAATGATCCATTTGTAAGTTGAAAGGGTATACAAACTTCGGTGTGCCGTAGTTAGCTTCCTTTCCTTTTGAAAAATGCTTTAAGGGGGTATTGTAGAGACATGAATTGAGGTGTTTTTAAAACTTTTGCACAGCTCCTTTCCAACTTTAATTTATATAGTTTAGTTTAAACTAATTTTATTGTTCTTCGATAAAAAATATAACCACCTCTTAAATAAAACGTAAAAGTGATTATTTTAACATAAGGGTTTACACCACTGTAGAGCACAAAAAAGGCATATTTTTGGAATTTCTGTAGGTAAACAAAATGGGCTTATTGAAATTCTGTAAAAAGTATTTTTTAATATCAATAATGAACTAGAAAAAAACATATATTTCAAGTAATTCAAACAAAAAATGGTGACTGTACAGCAGTTCTTCGCTGGCGTTATTTTTCTCAAATGGGTCAACGCCGGACACGTAGCTTCTACAATTTTTGATCGAGAACAAAAAACCAAACATTTTCGTGCGTTGCAATTTAAAAAAAATTGATTTTTCGTAAAATGGCAACATTAAATAAAAAAAAAATTAAAATGTTATCAAACAAATTCATCAGATATTTGTTTATAAAAAATATTTACTTTTTCAAAAAACCCCTACGTACTTCTCTGGGGACAACAATTTCAAACGTACTGTAAAAATTGGAATCGATCGGTATAGTACGGTATAGTACGTAAAGTCGTGAGAGTTCCTGCGGCAGAACTCGAAATTGTGGCACGTTCACATTTTTCCCACACTTAATCATTTAGTATATTATTTTTAAGACCCTAAATAATCTTTTGCAATGAAAAAAAATTTAAATTTTTTGAAAATTCTACAGTGCACTGCAGTGGTGTAACCCTTAAGGGGGTAGACCCGTTTAGAGGGTCAAAAGAAATTAATAGCCTTAATCAGTAGTAGACATATCTAAAAATAATTTCACAAACTTACAAATGAAAATTTAAAATATTTGGCTGCTACAGCCTCCAACTCACAGCGCTTTCACGAGATGGGTAAGCGCGCTTAAAACTGCAAACTAGTTTCTTGTTTTTCTAATACTGCGATAAAAAATTTGTTTATCAATCGATTTCCACAAACTAAAAAGTTTTCGAAAGTTTATTTAAACCAACAAGTTGAAAGTATATAAACAACTGTATTTAATAACATTTTATATGAATATATTTATATGATATTTTTCGGGAAAAATCGACTATTCTTTTTATAATACCACAAACATTTTCAATTGTCAAAATTTTCTAACTATTTAATGTTCAAAGGAAGCCAATTACATATTGTTAAAATTTTTTTTTGCATCATATGTTTGAGATCAAAATAGAGACCACTATCACGCTCGCAGTTAAGTTCCTCATAGTGCTGCAAGCAAACACTTTTTTTTAATTGTTTCGATTTTTTATTATGTACCTACCTATGAAGTTGGTTTGTCGATTTTTATAATATACTCGCTCACAAAAAAATCACCACCAGCCTTAAATTTCGTAGTCCTAAACGAGTCTCCCCCTTAACTAAAAGTTTTGGAACATTTAACATTAACATAAACAAATAAAAAAAGAAACAAATAATGTAGCAATTAAAAAATCGAATGATAATGATTATATTTGAATTTTTTTCGTTTATCTTTATCTTTCGATTTGAGTTATAAAATAAATAAACTATTTTGTGTTGCTTTTAATAAATATATATTATTTAATTTGAAAAATATTAATTTTTCCAATGACTCGTCCACGATGTTGCATCTTTGGTCCGTAAGCTTAATTTTGAGTGCCAAAAACAATCTTTCAACGCTCAAATGTTTTGCAGGAACCAAGTGCACTATTATGGCCAGCTGGTATAAGCGCGGATAACCATATCCTTTTACTCCATACTATTAGAGGTTAGGGAAATTGGATTAGGACTATAGTGGTCAATTTTAACAAATCCTTTTTTTAAATGGTTTGGTTTCAGTTCATCTCTTAAAGCTACTTCAATGGATTGCAAAAAGTGGTCCAACAAGGGAGGAGGTGTTTGAGCTTTGGGAAAGCGTTGCATTCTCTGCATCGGACGATGTTGATGCGCCTGAGTTAGCATTTGCCCCACAGCACTAGTTTGAAATGTGCAAATTATTGATAACTTATATATATTATACAAAAAAATTACTACTTAACTGCAAACTTCTGACTGAAACAATATCCCTGCATAATTTAATAATGATGCTAACCGAACACATTTTATATAGGATCAGAAATAACTCCTTCACTGTGTGGCAAACTTCTGACTGATTAACAATACCCTGCATAATGTGCTAATAATGACCTGTGCTCCCATAAACTTTATTTGTTCAGCCTCAACAGCCGTCTCAATCTGATCTTGTCCTTCTCTGTAGACTGCATACATATATCTTCGAAAAAAAATAATGTTGTCAAAGAGGTTGGGTTACTGTGAGCCACCTTAAGACCAATCGAAATAAGTACTTCGGGTTTATAATTTGAGTGAGAAGATTTCAACGCATAAAAACAACTCCAATAACACAGTGTTACAAAATTTAAAATGTAAATTATCTTTTAAAGTAACCTAGTAGAGATTGTTTATCTGTTCGAATATAACACAAAACCATGTTTGGAATTTTTCTAACACCCTCAAAATCTCAATTTGAAAAATTTTGTCTTTCTCATTAGAAACAAGCAATAAGCTACTCCACAAAGCTATAAAAAACGCCAGGAGTTTTTCAAATTGCTCAACAACTTTTCGAGTAGGAATTTTTCAAAGCGAAAAAGTACAGAAAAACGGTTTTTTGACAATAAATAAAGATTTTGAGGGTGTTACACTGTGTAATTTCCACCCTGTACCCTTAAAGGAGTCTGTAAAAGTGAGACTTTATGCGACCATTAAAGCTGTTTTAACATTATTGCACCGTACATATCAACAGTTAACCCAAAATGCAACATCAGCGGCCTTGCAATGGACATTGTACCTAAAAAGTGTGCGTGTCCGTAGCCAACTTTTCTGGCAACTTTGCCACTAACAAAGTGCCACCGTTGACCTTCGGCAATAGTCGTAGGCGTAATGAGTTTTCCCCCGTAAGTTCGCCGGCAGTCTAGACCGTCATCAGACGCTCAGTATAGCTGGCAGTTCGCAGCAATGGCGGTCTTAACCTCATTAAACGAGGCTGCCGGTCGACCCTCCCTGTTGTATTGTTCTCAAACTTATTTGAAAATAATTTCCACATTTGTTTTTAGTTAATGGTGGTTGCCGCTGCCGGGCTGCCGTGCTGCCCGGAAGGGCGGGGAGCAAAGAGCTCCAGAGGGTTGTAGGTACAATGGAGTGGACTTTCGAGCGCAACCCTTACTCCGAAGCAGAAGCAGACAAAACCCAACTCTGCTGTTCTGCTTATGTACACTCAGGATGGGCGTGAGGCTTGCCTCTTGTATTGGGTCTCTGGGAGTGTGCCAGGATCCTTATCGGAGGGTCTGGGGCTGCGCCTGGACCTGCGCATATTGGTTGCACACACAATGAGTACTATTCCCCTATGTCGTCTCGCTCGCACCGCCGTAACCACGGACACTTTGAAAAGCACATCCTTTGTGTGTTGTTGTACAATGTACATGAAGCATCATTATATTGGAGGTCGTCTCCTCCACTGACTGTTGAGCAGTCGCCCATCAACAGCTGGTCGGCATTTCAGAGGTCCTGCACGGACAGAAATATATTTTAGAGGCTAAAATCAAATGCAACGCAAAGTGACCAATTTGTAAATAAAATGATGTGCATCAGTCTACTCCTGTGTTAGTCACAGAGTGATTGGTACAGTTTAAATATAAGTGTGCAGAATGCTGTGACTGTTAAAATCAGTTTTGTAGTTTGTATTCCTCGTCAATTGAATTCAATGTCCGTACATATATAAAGGATGTAATCGCCAGCCTGAATGTTAGCATGCAACAATTGTGAATGAAAGAGCATGCGGATGCGGGTGGTGGTAAAAGAGTAATAAGCCGGGCCACCCTGAAATGGCTTATATACTCTGTCCGATTCATCCCGGGCGCACATACGTGACTGCCAGGGTGAAATCTGAAAACGCTGTCAGCGCGTAATTGAAGATTGGGGATTCCGAAGTCGGGACTCGTTCAGTTTGACTTTTCGCTCGTCAAGGCATTGTCACCAAATACCTTGTGCTCCGTGGCTCGTGGCTCGTGGCAAGATTTGTCAACAATTAGTGACGATAATAATCCTTAGAGTCGTTGAATTCTGAAGTGAGCAACCTGCCGAGGCATCGTAAGTGCGCCGACAGAGATCTTATGTCACCTAGTCTACGGCAGGGGACGCCAACTGGCTTGCGGCACGCTCAAGAGCAAAATACTCAAAGTGCTGCGGACACCTGGCAACCGTTTTCAAGGAAAACTGTGAGAATAGCCTACGGCAGCCGTAGCAAAGCCCTTATCTCACGGTAGACTTACCTGCCAATCATCAGAACTCATAACTTGAAAAGAATAGGGAATTATCCGGTCATGCGTATGCAATCCAATAGGGATAGAAAAATAATCATCTGCCTTCGAGCAGCTCCGCTCCTGGTCTGGTCCTTTGTTGTTTTTGAAACTTGCTCCCCGTTCCCTCATCTGAAATCAATAAGGATTTACTTAATTATTTCATAATTCCCCTTCAACTGCGATTCAACGTGAACGAAAAAGAATTATTTGATTCAGACTAAAGAACACTATGAACTTCGGAGTACAATACCTGCAATATATAATTGGGTTATAGGGTAAAATATATTTGTTGTCCGCCGAGTTTCATACAAATGAGAAAATGAAGAAAAACTAAAAGTATGGATTCTCCATATTCTTTTAATTCTGTTTTTACCGACTGTTAAATTTAAACTAACGGATTTATAAATTTGTTTACCGGATATTATTTAAAGAAATGAAAATTACAATTTTTATGGAAGAATCAAAAATTAATCATATGAGTTCCTGACTAGTATCAACAGCCGAGTTGATCTAGAGCCCTGTCCGTTAAAACAACAAATTTACCAATGTTAATGTTATGTGAAATGGCTGCCTGCAATTTTTTACAAAGGCATCCTATTTTGATTTTTGTACCTTTCACTTATATCGTTCTCCACCTATATAAAGAACGACGAACCCGTGCACATACGGACATGCCTAGGTAGACTCGGCCGTTGAGGCTGAACATGAATATATATTCCTTTTTTTTTTAACTTGCAACTTGCGATTTTTCATCATTTTTATTAAAAACACAATAAAACAAGAAAGGAAGCTGACTTCGGGAAGCCGAAGTTTAAATACCCTTGCAGTAAGTATTTAAAATTTGGTATATTTAAGGATTGCGGTTCTTTTCGCTTTCAAGTGTTCTTAGATTCTATAAATGTTGAGCGAAACATGTTGACAGTGAAAAACGTTGCTAGCAAAAAGCTTTCAAAATAAATTAATTGATATACATATTCCTATGGCAGCTATATAATATAGTAATCCGATCTTGATCCAATTAAAACCGAAATTCTGAAATAATAGGTACAAAATGGCCATATCTCAAATTATATGCAAATGTGTTGAAAATTGGCAAAGTTATAATTTTTTTCCTAAAAAATTTCCGATCGTTCCTATGGCAGCTATATGATAGTCGTCCGATCCGGCTCGTCCCGACATATATAGTAGTTGCTTTCTATCATCACTGGGAGATTGCAAAGAGTAAAAAAAATACCACATTTATACTTCTCTGATTTACTTAAATAGTAAAAAACATCATGAAAAGTACCACGGAAGAAAATGTCACGCACGACCTGTCGCGTGCGAACACCGATAAAGATTTACTTAAAAAAAACTACTTAATATTTTTAAGTCAACTCAAATAAATTATTAAGTTGAATTGATATATAATACATTAAAATTAATTGCATTAAAATCTTTCATCAAGTTTCGCTGAAATCAGTGCTTGAACTGGTTTGCAATAAATTTAAATTTTAAAATTAAATTAAAGTCTTTGCACATGTTTTTTCTTCGTTTAAATGCGTACAAATGTCAAGTGCGACGCCAGAGAATTACCCATATACATATATTTAATGGGGTCTCCGAAAATTGGGAATGCCATCTAATTAATTAATTATATTTTGTACCCGTTCAATATAAATGAATTTTCAGATAATATAAAATTATGAAGTTTTGTTTAGAATAGTCATTATTTTTCCATAATCCAATGCTGCCCATATGACGTGCATAGCTTTTCGAGAATCCAGTCCAAAGAGGTCGATCAAGAAAGTGTCAACAAGATACTTTTAGTAGGGATTATGCCATTAGGGTCGAGCTGACTCTTTGTTGTTGGCATATGATAATCCTAAGATGAACGACATGAAAGGATTATGAGATGTTCTAAAGGGCCGCTGATTTCCTTTGCCTCTTGCCATTGTCTTCGCCATGGTGTGGTCACGGGGAAAGACGCGCCCATCAAGTAGCCAAAGCTTGTCCTTCTCCTAGAAACAACGCCATTGCTGGCTCGCCGTAGTCGCTCTCTAGCTCGGGTCCTTTGTGTTGCCGAACGTTTTAATTGTGCCTGTCTTTGTTCTTTTCGCCGTAATGGAGTGCTATGCAAATGGCGTTTTGATGAATTTCCTTGGCTCTCCTCCGGCGCTATCGCTTTGTGGCTGTTCAGTTGTTCGCTTGTCCTGGCTCGAGAACAAACAACAACATTCATCCCCTTGTACTCTGCGCCCGTGTGCGGATGTGTGTTTGTAAGTCACGACTGGCAGGAAAGTGCTGCTCCGTTCAAGTTCGAACCTCCCACCTCCTGCCAACCCCTCTGCTTTCCCCTTTCCCTTCCAGTCTTCGCTTTTTCACGTTGCCAGGCCTTTCCTCATGTCCCTTGCTCATGGCTGTATTTGTCGTTGATGGCAGCCGTCGGCTCCAGAGATGCCTCTCAACTAAGCGCGAAACTAGCTATTTATATCTGCGAATAAAACATTTAATCTCTTTGAATGCTGCTGTTGCCTTTCACTTTGACTACAAGATTAAACTTATATTTTCGGAATATAATTTTTTTTATACGCAGGAACCTGTGATCCCCCAAAGGTTTTGTTATTCAGAAGTTTGCATACGCAGAGAAGCATAAATCATAGGAATATATAAAAATACTAAGTTTAAAAATACTTTAAAATGCTCATTTAACTAAATATTTAACAACATTTAGTACTTCCCGATTTCGCTGGAAAGTAGCTGAATTGGTAGCAATGCTTACTCGCTGCAAGGGGCGCGGAATGGCCAAGAAAAAGGGAATACTTGTGATTTACCAAAAGCGCGATGCGATGCTTACTTTCTAGTTTTAGCCAGCTCTCAAACGCGTCAGACAACGCCAGTGGAAGCAGGGTTTGTAGTCCTCGTCACCATCCCCGTGTCAGGGTGGTTGTAGTTGTATGTGTGCGTATTTTGTGTTCAAATTTTGTACATAATGGATTATTGTCCTTTCCCTTTTTCTACTTCTTTTCCCTTATCGTGCGCCCCGACTGCTGCATTGGTCGATGCCGTCAACCAATCAAAAGCGCTCTCAAAATGGCCGCCGTTCGATTCCTACTTCTGCAATTTGTGTGCTGCCTTTGAGGTCCCACTAAGTGGTCATTTGACTTCCGCATTCTTGGGGAAATCCTATTAAAGTTCCAATGCAACTGAATTTTCGATTGATATTTTTAACTTTAGGTATCACTTTTAATTGTATAGGAAAACCCTCCTAGAATTTCGGGTTCCTTTCCTTTTTAAATTACTAAAGGTTCTCCTTTGGGATTGTGATTGTTATGATATGATGCTGCTTAAAATCCATGGCTTTCTTAATAGGTGGTCTCTTTGTTTACTCTCATTGCAGGCCTTGTCTAATTGCCTTCCAAATTCGCAAACGTGCACATCTTCCATGTCCCAGCTATTTGTAAAATACGGGCGTTTGTGATTTGAATCACAAAAAGAGAACGAGAAAGAAGTCAGTAACCACAACTGGTATTTTTAGATTAGAAATAGGTAAATAGTTAGCAGCGATCGCTCGTCCTGTGCAGCCAATTTGGAGTGGCATGAGTGGCCATCCATCGTCGGGACTCCGGAAAAATGATGATAATGAGTGTAGTGGGCCACGACCACCTGTACCCGGAGAAGAGAGCCGTGTTAAAAAGGTAAAAGGTGACTGTTCTAAAGAATCGGAGTTACTTAAATTTTCCCTGCATCAGATGACCGAAGGGGCAGCAGAGCCGTCGAAGAATTCGCCGCCATCCTATCTGAACTGGGCTCGGACGTTGAACCACTTGCTGGAGGATCGCGATGGAGTCGAGCTGTTCAAGAAGTACGTGGAGGAAGAGGCGCCCGCCTACAATGACCACCTCAACTTCTACTTTGCCTGCGAAGGCCTCAAGCAGCAGACGGACCCGGAGAAAGTCAAGCAGATAATCGGAGCCATCTACAGGTAGCTTTTGATTCATAACTAAAGAGCGTAGCCTTCCTTTAGTGTCTTCAATTAGCATATATGGACTTAACTTCCTATACTCATCCCTCCGCTCGATTCCCCAGATTTCTGCGCAAGAGCAAGCTGTCTATCTCGGATGAACTGCGCGCCCAGATCAAGGCAATCAAAACAAACCCCGAGATCTCGCTGAGCCCGCATATCTTCGATCCTATGCAGCACCATGTGGAGGTTACCATCCGGGACAACATATACCCGACGTTTCTCTGCTCGGATATGTACATCCTATATATCCAGCAAATGTCCGTGTTGCAGGAGCGCTGCACCAGCAGCGGCGCAACGGGATCGGGTAGTGCCGGAAGCAGCGGTAGTGGGGGCAGTAGCCTCGTCGGGGCGTGTGCCCTGCCTGTAGCCAGTGCAAAGCAGCAGCAGCGTCAGCTCCAGCAGCTAGTACCGCCCGGTGCCTTCATTAACCTGCCGGTGAGCACCGTGAGCGGGCCGCCAGCTGGCACGTGTAGTGCCAGCGGCAGTGTGTACGGTCCCTCGACGTCGGCCAGTTCAAGTGGCTCCATCAGCGCCACGGACACACTGCCACGCAGCTCCACGCTGCCGACGCTGCACGAGGATTCGGTGCTGTCGCTCTGTGACGACTTCGAGAAGGTGCAGATGCAGGAGGCAGGTGGATCCGGAGGTACAGGGGCGCGAGCGCCTGACTACCCGATACGGCTCACTCGGGACCTACTAATAGCAACACAGAAAAGAAGACTGGAAATCCGACCTCCAGGGTATGTTCACTGTTCACATTTGTTTTGCTCGTAACCCTAGCCCCTTGTTCTATACTATATATATATCTATATATATCTATCTATATATATATCTATATTATTGCATATCAACGCACAATGAGACCTAATTTAGACTTATTAAATATGTATATACAAAAATATATGAACTTTCAAGCCAATAGTAGGATAATTCTAAGAAACACAAAATTTGCTATTTAAATTCACATATTTGTACATCTGACGCGATCCACCACTCCCTTTTTTTAAGTTCTGATTAAATTTACTGATTTTTTGTGATTAACTCGTAATTTGTTACTTTTGTTTCTTTTACTTTTCCACATATGGTACACGAACGCTCACCAATACACTCAAATACGCACGCCCCACACCCACCTGCATACTACCACATACTGAACACTGAATACTGTGCACCTGCTCACTCATTGGACCCAAACTCTACCACTGACCCGATGATATACGATATACATTACGTTCTCCTTTTGATTTGAACATTTTTGTTTGTGGATTCCGACGATTCCCCACACACATGTAAACACGATCACACAATTGGACGCCATTGCATGGAATCAATATGTCCTGGTTGTGTTCGCATCCGATCTGCATGCCAATAGTGCCCACGGTTATGTGTACACAGCGAGCACGAACACCTCCTACGTGCCGAATTCGCGGGTTGACTCGGAGAGGGCCAGCGTCAGCTCCGGCGGACGCACCGACTCTGACACCATGTCGCTCTCCAGTTGTTCAATGTGAGTAGGGCCACCAGCAAAGTGGACCGGCCAGCGAGCTCGATGACATGATAGATTGAAGGCCACGTTTCAGAAGACAGGACTCTTTACTGACAGCTCGTCTGACTAAAGATACTTGCTCATTCCAGGGACGGTCGCCCGTACATACAACGCAGACACAGCTCGACGGAGAGCAAGGCGATTCGCCAAAGCGCGATGGCAAACAAGGAGACCAATACCTTTCAGGTAAACACTGCCCAAATATTTATTCTCTATGGCATGATGAATACGGAATTCTGTAATGCTTCAAACCAAGATATACATTTGAAATTTGCATTATTAAATATGCCTGTTCTGTTATTAATATTAAAAAAAAACAACAAAAAACAGGTTATACCTCGCACACAACGACTACATTCAAACGAGCACAGACCACTGAAGGAGGATGAGCTTGTGGCTCTACTGATACCTAAACTAGAAGAAGTAAAGCGAAAGCGAGACCTGGAGGAAAGAGCGCGCGAGGTAAGATAAGAAATTGTATATTTCCTCCAAAATAAAGTACGGATAAAAACCATTTGTGCTTATAAAGTAAATATATTTGTGATCACTGATCAGCATACGTTTTTAAGATGAATTAAACTTCCAGAAACTTTCCTATTTTCCTGTATACAAGTCGGACTGAACAGATCAGACCACTAAACCAAAATAAACCATGGAAAAAGTAGAAAAAACTAATAATTTGCAGCTTATAATTGGAGCATTATAATATTAATATAATTAACATTTCTTGAACGTTCCTATGGCAGCTATATGATATAGTAGTCCGACTTCGATCAAATTAAAACCTTAATTCTAGAATAATACAAAATGGCCATGTTTCGATTTTATGCAAATACGTTGAAAACTGACAAAGTTATCATTTTTGTCCTCCAAATTTTCCGATCGTTCCTATGGAAGCTATATAGATATAGTAGTCCGATTTGCATAGAGTTAAAACCGAAATTCTGAAATGATATAAAATGGCTATATCTTTGAGAAGATAAGAAAATGTTGAAAACAGGGAAAATAAAATGTTTTTCTAATAAATTTCTTGAACGTTCCTATGGCAGCTATATGATATAGTCGCCTGATTTTGATAAAATTATACGAAAACATGTTGAAAACTGACAAAGTTATAATTGTTGTCCTCCAAATTTTCCGATCGTTCCTATGGAAGCTATATAGATATAGTAGACTATCTACAAAGTTTCATTAAGATAGCTTTTAAACTGAGGAACTAGTTTGCATAGGAACGGACAGGCTATTGATGCTGATCAAGGATATATATGTATACTTCATAGGTTCGGAAATATCTCCTTTACTGCGTTGCAGACCTTTGACTAATATTATAACACCCAGCAAGGGTATAAAGAGAAAGGAAGCTAACTTCGGCAAATATGTTTTAGTATTGTCATCTAATAAGCTACCTAATCTCTTACTACATTCTCAGCGAAACCCCGGAGCTGCGCTGCTGACCAACGAAAGAACCACCGCCAGCGATCGGGCCTTCGCCGAGGCGATTAGGGAGAAGTTTGCACTGGACGAGGACAACGACCAAGACATTCTTGACCAGCACGTGTCGCGGGTGTGGAAGGACCAAACGCCGCACCGTTCTCCAGGAACAATGTCCCCCTGTCCACCCATTCCGTCGCGAAGACGCACCGCTACACATGACTCGGGCATGGTCAGCGACGGCGCTATGAGCTTAAGTATGGCTAATAAAATTCCTGATGGGAGCATCAGCGGCCTAACAAAGAATCCATCAACAGGCGGGCACTCCATGAAGCACTCGAAATCTATGCCGGATCACAGTTCCTGCTCCTCGAGGAAGTTGACAAATAAATGGCCTTCCATGAATACGGACAGTGGTATTAGCATGTTCTCGGCCGACACTGTTACCAAGTACAAAGAATCAAGGTAAGTAGGGTAAAACGTTCCTCTTAGAAAAACAACAAAAAAAACTTGAATCCCTTATAGCACTCGTTCCGGCTCAAGCACCGCCTCAAAGTTGGAGGAAGCGAAACGAAGACTGGAAGACGAGCCGCGACGCTCTCGTCGATATACCCAACCGCCTATGCAGCAGGGACACTTGGCACAACCGCCTATGGCCTCCTTCAGCAGCAGCAGCAGCGGCGGTAGCATCAGCCTGCCTCATCAGCACCAGCTCCAGCTTCAGACCACAGTGGCGCCTCCGCCTCTGCCTGCTAAACCGCCGGAGACGATCGTTGTGTTCTCATTCTGCGAGGAGCCAGTTCCCTACAGAATAAAAATACCCGGTACCCAGCCTACCCTGCGTCAGTTCAAGGACTATCTGCCCAGACGGGGTCACTTTAGGTAATACTTACTCGGCAGTTTAAATATTCCCTTGCTTACACATTGCATCTTTGGTTGTTTAGATTCTTTTTCAAGACGCACTGCGAGGACCCGGACAGCCCAGTGATTCAGGAAGAGATTGTTAACGACTCCGACATATTGCCCCTGTTCGGAGACAAAGCGATGGGTCTGGTCAAGCCATCCGATTAGTATTAAGCATTTAGTGTAGATTTTGTATTAAGGAACATTTGGAGTTTGAGTGGTTTGGTGCACTGATGATGCACTCGGTAAAAAACGAACGAAAAGCGGAAGCGCCATGTGTAGGGCCACCTACCAACTGGAGAAGCTAAAATCGAAAGTCAAAAGAGATACGCTTTTTTAAGCATCACAAACTACTCTCTGTAGGGGCAATTTATTTTTCTGTACAATCAAAGCTGATCTATTCAAGCCACTTAAAATGGTTATAAATTTGTAAATCCGCAACTATTTGAAGATTGAGCTTGATCCCACATGAGTATATCCTGTATTTATGTTTTTTGGAGGCGAGGCCATAAAATCAGTCGCAGCTGGGTTGTTGAGAGAGCTGAGAGCCGGGAGCCGAGACGGGGCTGAGAGATTATTAGAAACTGCACAAAATCGATTGTATTAAGAAGATTTAAGGTATGGATTTTCCTCGACTGGGATTTGTTTGTTACGTTTTACTAACTACGGACTGCCTGCAATAAATTTTGTTAATATTCTTGTGATGTGCATTTTATGATGATATGATGATGATATTAACAAAGTTATATTCAACTTGACAAAAATCAAAAGATAATCTGTTTTATTTTTGTATAATCTTAACTCTGCATACACACACAACACCCTTCAAATGTATGTATTTATACAATGTATTTTAATTGTAATTGTAATTGCGTCAATTGCATCTCCCGATTTACCATTAACCATTAACCATTAGGTACACTTTATTTTCGAGGGCGATCAGTCCAGTCCAGCGACACGTTAAAGACCAGACGGCCAAGACGGATAGGGTTGACCGGCGGGTCGATTGATTTATTTGAATAAGTTAATGCATACACCACATACTATACATATTTTTTTAAGAAATGAAATAACTGAAATAACCGCAGAATATGCAAATAACGGATACAATTATTATATCAAACATATTTTATTTGTGAGCAAAATGCATATAGATTTAATAAAAAAAGTTCGTGGATAGAACATAATGCACTTATCGAGCTGTTTCTCTTCAGCCGGATGGTACTGCAGCTGCAGCTCATCTCGAAATGAACCTCTTGTGGAATTGCATAAACATGATACACAATATTCGATGTGCGTGCAATTGCTAGACCGCTGTGCAGTCGTCGCGTTGCACATGGCTTATGTAGTTCTGTTCGTTTATGAACGTGTGCGTGCACTTGGTACAGTGGAAGCGTCGATGGCGATTGGTGCCCGGGCTCTCGTGCTCCCGCAAATGAGCTTTCATGTTGTACATCTGGGAGAAGCGCTTGTTGCAGACGGGACAAGCGAAGGGTTTGTCGCCCGTGTGAGAGCGGGTGTGCCGCTCGAGATGGGCCTTAGTGCGGGTCTTGAAGCCACAAACTTGGCACTCCAACCGCTTTGTTTCGTTGTCGTGGATCATCTTGTGCTTGTAGAGAGCCACCTTATGGACGAAACGCTTAGAGCACACTTCGCACTGATAGGGCGTCTCACCGGTGTGCCAGGCCATGTGGTGCTTCAACCGGAACTTGCGGCTGAAGCGTTCTGGGCAGACGGGGCAGGCGAACTGTTTTACAGGCTCATGGTTTTGCAGGTGCCCGATGAATCCCGAGTAGGACTGCAGTGTCTTGCCGCACTGATCACAGACGTAGCCCGGAAAGTGCTCGCGCTTTGTGTGAGCATTGTAGGCGCGCCGGCTGGTGAACTTCTCTGGACAGCTTGGGCACTGTATGTTCACTATGTAGTCACCTGAACTGTCCAAGTCTTGTTCGTGCTCCTCGGCATCAGATATTATGTATTCTATTGTGCCGTCCAGGTGGTCTTCGAATTCACTCATGGTGTCCTCCTTGAAGAACTCAGCATCTTCTGATTCGTGCTTTGTTTGCGGCACGATCTCCTCCTCGGTGGCCTCCTCGTTAATGATTATCTCGTTATCAATATCTAACTCTAGATTCATCGACTGGAACTCCTCATCATCGTCTACGCCTTCCGCCTCGTTAAGTATAAAGGTGTGCTCCTCGTCCTCTCCCACCTCCTCCTCAATAGTTGCTTGGTGCACAAACTCCGTCTCCGTGGCGCCGTCCATGTCTTCCCCGCCCTCCTCCTCCTCCTCATAAAACTCCTGCTCATCGACGTCGGCGGCTTCCTCAATATTTCCATCGAACTTGGCTATGCGTTCGATCTTCACCGCATCATCTTTCAACGGCGAATGCTTCAGGTCCTTGGTAAGGAACGGGCTGTGGATGAGTTCCAGGATTTCCTGACGCAGCTTCCGCGCGATTTGTATTGACTTGTGGTAGCGGGCCAACTTCTCGCAACACTTCTTACAAATCGTCGACGACTCCTTGGTCAGGACATAGCTGGTGCCCTTGGTGCATTGCAGGACCAGTTCGCTGATCAGAACCGGCGGATTCCCGACTGTCTCAGTGTGTATGTTCTTAGGGGCGCGCACAGAAAACTGGCAAATGCAACAATTCATTTCGGGGGACTCTTCTGCCAATTTATTTACAAAATATTTGATAGTGTGACCAGAACCGCGGGTTAACGTTACGGCAGAACGTCGACAGAACGATTTGTGCACCAAATGAAAAATACATTTTTGGTCTACTAACTCCATTCAATTAAAATAGGCTTTTTAGTCGTTGCTGTCTTTATTTCTTATTTTAAACTTATTTGGTTGGCAAAATTATATTGTAGTTTTGAAATTTGGTCCACGAAAGCAAAATATCCTTGGTCCTGCCATGAGGAGCTTCGCCAAATGTCTGTTGGAGGCTCTCTTAAATCATAGTTCCGTTACGAAACCCATTTAACTCACCTTGCAGCACCCATAGATCTGTATCAGTTTATCTTTCTCCGTGTTTTTTATAAAGCCGCCCCCAAGGGAATTTGTGCATATGCCAATCTCATCCATTTTTGCCTTAGTTTCCTCAAAAATTTCCTCTGAAACGCATATAAATAAGTATAGGAGAACACAAACGCTGCTGAGACCCTGGGGACAAACCATGACTTTTATCAGCGTCTCCGCGGACGATCGTCCTGCCGAATCTTGATTGACCATGAATATTGATCAGCATTAATAGGTATTGATTTTTTCCTGATGCGAGCTGGACTCTTGGCACATTTAACAAAAGAGCGTTCACCCTTGAAACACTCAACTTGCGTGTGGGGCGAACAATTTCGGAGATGGGCATTAAAAATTTTAAGTTCCTCATTTTGTTGAATTTTGTAAATTTAGAGCGGTAATTTAGATACTATTTCCGAAAAATTGGTTGTATGAACAGTAGGACAGCTCCGATTCGACTGAACGGTCTGTGAAATGTAGCTAAAATCCTAACCTTAAAGGTATCAACAAAGTCATGGCACTATGGATGGATCATCATATTTCGAGCTGTGAAATACGTTTTGTAATCGTATTTACCGATTATAGAACTTAAAATTGAAAAATATTTTAAAAACCTTTTATGCCGCAGAATCCCCTAATCGTTACACCTTCTCTGCAGATATGAAGGTTATTTTCTACCATTTCCAAAGATGATCAAAATGCTACCCTAGACGCAAGGGTTTCCGAGAGTTCCTGGCGGAACTTCCGCTACCAAGTCTTTGTCAGAGTCAGTAGTTCTTTTGGTTCCTGCTTCAGTTTGGCTATATGTACATCAAGGGTACTGCAATTAGTTTACTGCAATTAATTTTTTACGAACCCCAAGTACTGTAATCTTGGGGCGGACTCTAAAATTCAGAAATAAAACGAGTTGTTGAATTCCGTTTGCCATTTTTATTTTGTAAGCGATTAAGATTTCCCAAGTTTATTTATCGACTACGATTTGGAAGTCCTTGAATGTGGACCACGACTGTAGTATATTCTTCGTCCTGAAGTGGTCAGCATGCCCGAAAGTCTATTTAATGGGAACTATGAAGACAGCAGCTCCAAGAAACATTATATATACTTACTGAACTAAAGCCGTATATTCGTATTTTTTTGCCCCTCACATCATTGTGAATCCTTCCACCTCCAAGGCATTTCGCGCAAATCCCCTGTGGTTCCATCTCCTCTAAAGTTTCGTCGAAGATTTTCACTGAAAATAACCAATGCTAAGCCATTCCAGGACACAAAATATCAACGTCCAACTCACAGTGATTTTCGACATCAGCGCCCCGGACGATGGTTCTTCCAAATCTGGTGTAGCCATGCGAGTGAGCCAGAAGCAACAAATAACGACTTTCGCCCTCCGGTATCTTAACCCTAGGAAGGCCTAACAGATTAGGCAAATCGGTCGAATAACCTTTTTCTAAGACAAAAGAGAACATAGATCCGGTTTCATTCAGCCTCAAGTATATTTCTTGGTTTTTAAACTTACGCAAAGGGAGAACACATCGTGGAAGGACCAGTTTCCTTAAAAATTTCATATTATAAAGTCAAAAATTGTTTGTGCACAATTTAAATAATTTGGATTCCAAAAAGTTTTAAACAAACGGAAACACGACTTGGGAATGACTGATTTTTCATGAAAATCTACATCTTTATTTCCCTTTCCACAAATATCTTGGCCCACTAGAACATAGAAATATTTCAGCCTGTTTTTTTTTCTTAATTAATTCGGGGCTAGTAACCATCATCAGAGATTTCTATCCTGTAGTCTGGGTATTGTTTTTCCAGGATACTTCTGGTCTGACTATGGTCCGCTTTTCCAAATCCCTATAAAAACAAATGTCGCTTTAGTATTGTCTAACACAAAACATACACACATTACACAATACATACAACATATGTAGTACTTAAGCACGTACCTGAGAGTAGCCGTACACCTTTATATACTTTTTCTCCGGATCGTGTTCGATGCGTCCACCTCCAATGCAGTTGGCTTTGAGCTTAGATGCCGAGAAGATCGCCTCCTCCCGTTCTAGGATGTCGGCTAGAAGATAAGTTTTAGTATGAAAGCCGACGTAGCGGAGATTGAAAAATATTTATATATTTATGTATGCTTACCATGCCACTCGCAATCGTCAAAACCACGAACTACAGTCCTTGTCAAATCGCCATCAGAGACGTTGATTAGAATATATTTAAAGATACCCTGAGAGCTAATTTTAACCAGGGGTACAGTTTCAAGTGTTTCGGTGGACATTTTGGGTAATTTTTAGGAACAATTTTTCAACAAAATAAATTTGCAACTTTTTAGAGAATAATGTGACCAGTAGTAATGAATATCCCGAATCCCGAAAATATTAGAAACTGGAAAGTAGAGGTGCAAAAACATCGATGTATGGAGGATATTTAATAATATTTTTATAATTATTGAAATATACACTTTTGGTTGTATTAAATAAAAATATATATTTGTATTCACTTGGCCTCATAAAATAAAATAAGAAAACTAATAACTGGATAATTTCTTATAAACTATTTTAGTTTCACTCACCAATAATTAAGTGATAGAAAATAATACAAATAAATAAAAACATTCTTTTAATGAATTGCTTATAGTATAATTAAAAATAAAAATATTGTTTTTCTATTGATAGTGACGGCCCAGAAACATCGAAGGTCGAAAAATATCTAGGATTTAGAAAATTCAATAATTGATGCATCGATGTTTTTGAACCTCTAAAATATATCATCCTTAGAATAATATCGATTTGTTGATGTTTTGATTTATGCATCGTTGTTTTGATCGATGTTTTTGCACCTCTAAAATATATCATCTTTAGAACAAATATCGATATATTGATATTTTGATATATTATCAAAATTCTACTCCTCATCCCGAAGTAAGAACAATTGTGAAAAATCCAGAATCCGGATCCAGGACACACATCTGCAGTGGCGCGTGCATGCCACTCGCACCCCCACATTCCCGGAATGGCCACGGAGCAGCACCACCAGCCGCAGAAGCGAGTGCTTAAGCAGGACGGCTACCTGGAGCTACCTGGCGCTCCCTGCAAGATGCGCAATGTCTTGTATCATCCGCAGCTCAACGTGCTCCTGCTGGTCGACTGCGGCAACCTTGTCAAGGTCCTGGACGCCAACTCTGGTGTGATTCTGCAGACCTACGTGCTCGGCACCAATGGTGAGGAAGTTGGGGAAAAAATAGCTACACATACACCCATGCACACACGGGCATGGGCACGCACACAAGCCCAGGCAAATGTCAATACAGTGGAGAGCTGCGAATTAGAACCCACACAGAGAAAAAAATCAGTCTACTTCGAAATTTTAATAAATCGCTTTTTTGGCGTTAAGTTGTAGAATTCTGTTATTATTTGTGTATATTTTTCTAACCCAATATTAAAAAAGAAAAATTAATAATTGGTTTCTAAAATTGTAAGCTTTCACTAATCAAACATTCCCAAGCAAGTCTTACTACAAACCAAACTTTTTACTCAGTCTCCACTGTATTGCATTCTGTATGTAATTGCCTTGCACTTGCACACTTGCCAGCTTCTGTGTGTGTCGGACGCTTCTGTGTATGCGTTTGGCATTAATTTGGAAGAAAGTTCTTTGTTTCCGCAAAGGCGGAGTGATGGTCCAGTCCAGTTAATAGATCCCCGCGGAATCCGGGTCTTGCTGCGGCTTGTCCTATCGCAACGCGTTTGTTATTGCTTCTGATTAGGGAAACTTCCAGCAGCACGCGTTGTGTTTTCGGTTTTGTTTTTGCTTCTATTACGCAGTTCTGTTTGATGACCAACAGCACCCTCCCCCGCGGCTCCCAAAGCTCGTTCTACGGAAGTGTTTTCGGGATGTTCCGGTTTAAAGTTTAAAGTAATATTAACCCTACTTTACTTTAACCCCCTCTTTTGTTTATTACTTCAGTGGTTTCGTCTTTTCTCGAACTCAATTATGTGTGTGAAAATTAAGCATTTAATTAGTGTTCTTCCGTCTGAAATGATGCATTGTCAATTGTCATTCCTAATCTATGTTTCTTGGGTCCCTTGGTTTCCCCTTTAAGGCGACAGTGCCGTGAATGGTCGATATATGCCATTGCAAGATAAGATCTTGTTCTGGGATGGCCACAACCTTGGACTCCGCGGAGACTACAACGGCGTCCTGTTGCTGGACACCATCCTCCAAGCGCCGATTGGGCAGAGCGATGAATACATCAAGCTGGAGATCATCTTGTCCGAGGCGATCATCTTTCAGAACTGCATCATCGAGCTCGAGAGCGAGGGCTTGGAGTGCCCCTGCGACATTAGCAACGAGCTGACCCTGAAGATCAACCAGGCGCAGCAGAATGCCAAGAAGGGCATCAAGGCCCAGCGGGTGAGACTTTGCCTCCTAATATATTGGAGCAGAACTGATAATGCCTTCTGTTTTCTGTTTCCCCGCAGTGGAATACCATTTGCTTGGAGGTTACCTACTCCAGCCTCAAGCTGGTGGCCAGCAATGTCGTCATCATGCTGAAGCGTCTGGAGCGCCACATTCCTGTGCTGGCTATAGCCTCTGCTATTAACGAGCGCCTCACCGAAATGATGTTGGGCTCCCGCCTGCCGGACTACTTTAACTTCAGCAACTTCCAGCGCGTCCTCATGCACTCGGAGGCACTGCGTCGTCAGACGTTCGAGAAGTGGCCTCACATGGACTACAAGTGGGCGCTGCCGGATCAAATGGCCCAGGCGGGCTTCTACCACCAACCATCCTCCTCCGGCGAGGATCGCGCCATGTGCTTCACCTGCAACGTGTGTCTCGTCTGTTGGGAGAAGACAGACGAGCCGTGGAGCGAGCACGAGAGGCACTCGCCTCTGTGCCCCTTTGTGAAGGGCGAGTACACGCAGAATGTGCCGCTGTCCATCACCTACGCCACAAACCCAGCATTGGCAGCTCCAGGACTGGGGTTCGACATCATCTCCAACAGTGATTACGCAAACGTGCTGTGCACCAGCTGCTCGCAGACAGGGGAGCTGAGTGTCTGGAGCATTGAACGCCACTTGAAGCTAATGCACAGCATCCACGTTCCGACCCTCCTTAAGGATGTATTCGAGGAGAGCTTCGAGTGGGCGAGGGTCACGGCTATTTGCGTTCTGCCGAATGCTCGGGCCCGCACCAAGGTAAACTATGTTTACTCCGCGGCGAATTATGGTGGTGTGGCCGGTGGCAATGGATGCGGTACCCATTCAGGATCGAACGCCGGATCGGGGGGCAAGTTTGGCAGCGTAAATGCCCAACATATCACCTCAACCTCAACCCTCCGAGCCGGGGTCGTCGGTTCCAAGATCGTCCTGGGGGTCAGCGTTCGTCAGAGCAGCGGCGAAGTGGCCCTGCGCATGGTGGTGCTCAACATCGTCGAGGTGGATCGCCACAGCGAGACCTCTGCGACGGTAAGCAATGACAGCGGCAGCGTCTCGAGCGTTGGCGGCCAGCTAATGAAGTCGTCGTCGCCCATGGTCCCTGGTGAGTAGAACAGAGCCTTTTCCTATTTTCCTATTTTGTTTTGAGTCTACCAAATGGGATTAAATACGGCTCAATGACCGCATTTATTCCTTGATTTAACTGAAATTAGACAAGACTTCTACGTTCTCCGTTCCCCACCTCTTCTTCCAGCATCCAGCGAAAGCGGCAACGCGGTCGTGGCTCAAGTGAACCTTGAGTCCAAGGATGATGACAACAAGGCCATGACTCCGTACGAGAAGTTCGCCGACGGCTTCGACAGCAACGGCTTCGTGTCTGCCCTAATGACCTACAACAAGAACAACGGAGTGAGCCAGAACACCGACGACGCCTCCGTGCTGTACGACTTCGATCTGTGCACATTGTCGCA
This sequence comes from Drosophila bocqueti, assembly GCA_018151655.1. Lineage (NCBI taxonomy): Eukaryota > Metazoa > Arthropoda > Insecta > Diptera > Drosophilidae > Drosophila > Drosophila bocqueti. Next base: position 459,038 of record JAECXF010000020.1, read on the forward strand.
GATCCTCGACCAGAATCTCGAGGACCCCCTTGTCGGCCTGATGGTCGGATCGAACACGGTCAATGTCAGCAGTCTCGGCATGGGCAACGAGCTGGACAAGCTGGTCGACAATGCGGATATGACTCACCAGAACAACAACAATAACAACAACAACAATGAAGCCAACTCGCTGGGCGGGAGTTCCTCGAACCACAACAACAACAACAACAACAACATCATGATCAACGGGAGCTCCACCGGCAGCGGCAGCAGCACCAGCGACAAGATGACGTCTGCCGAGGAAATAGACTGCGTGGTGGAGAGCTGGACGAGTGTGAAGCGCATGAATGCCCTGGATGGCGCCGGGAGTGGGGCGAATGTGGGGCGTGTGGCCCATTCGATGCAGGAGATCATCGAGATTGCCGAGATCCTGCCCACGACGCCCAAGTGCAATCAGCTGCTGGTGAAGTTGCTGCGTACCAAGGCCCCGGAGACGGAGGGCAGCAAGATAATCATGGCCACGGTGGCCAAGGAGGAGGAGGAGGAAGAGAACGAGGAGCAGCGGGCGGACGAGGCTATGGAAATGGGTAAGACAAGTCGGGATAACCCCGACTCCATTCAGAAGGAGTCACTATTGAAGGTTTCTTTGCAGATAACGCCGAGGGAAATGTGGCAGCCCAGCTCCTGGTTTTCGACTACGATGACACCCAGATATCGAACGACTTCACTTTGGCCATGACCTTCAGTCGGGCCAAGTGCCCCAAGCAGCTGTGCATTCTGCCGCACTTCAACTCCTCCGCGGAGAAGAAGGGCGCCGGCTCCATCTGCGTGGTGTGTGCCGATGGCAGCGTCGAGATATATTCGCTCGCCGACTTCCAGGGCACTATGGTGATCGAGGAAGAGGGCGAGCACTTTGAGTCGGTGGTTTACTGCCGGAACCTGGACAGGCTTTGCTGCTGCTCGCGCCAAGGCGGACTCGTGTTCTTCTCGCTGAGCGAGGGCGAGAACGACTCTGGCGATGAGCTGTTGGAGATGGAGGACGAGTGCAGCACCACATTAACGCAGGCGGCGGCCGATCTGAGCGTAACTGACGGCGCCCGGCATGTGTCTGGCGCGGATCTAATGGGCAAAACCCTGCAAAAGCCTGCCAGCGATTCCATTTGCGTGGATGTGAGCAGTGATCCGGCGGCGCCCTCCACCGCTGGACAAAGCGCCCATGTGCAGACTTCTCCCTCGGCGGCCTCCATGGCCGCCAGCAGTGCCAACCTCCTCGCCTACAAGGCCACCGATCTGACCATCGACGACTTGAAGCTATTCTACGCCCTCACACAGTTCGACGACAAGCTGACCGTGTACTCGGCGGAGGTGCCCAGCTGCTGGAACGATCTCGGCCAGGTGCACAAGCACCGGAAGCAGTCGCAAAGCATGCGGCATGGCGGCGACGAGCGCGACTTCACCCGGACCTGGCGGCTGCATAATGACGCGTAGGTACACCATTGCACCAGAGATGATCAGATTAATTCAAGGACGATTTCCCCATTCAGAACTACCTGGGACGAACACATCATAGAGCTCAACTTGGCCCAGGCCGTGTCGCTGGGCCACATCGACCTCAAGTTCACGGTCTACCAGCAGTGCTCCAATCCTGCGGGCATCCAGGTGACACTTCTCAAGCAGAACACCAACGGATTTGGCTACAGAATGAAGGGGCCTCACGCCAACTACAAGCCGAATGTGATCGACGACAACATCGATCTCTCCTACAGTAAGTACCTCCAAATGCAGCCCCGCTGACGCCGTTGACTAATGAAAGGTTAATTCGCCTAAATTTGCAGTTGCCAACGAGAATCCCGTGCTCAGTGAGGAGTATCTGCTGGCCCATAACGCGGAGGTTTTGGCTGGGCCCATCGAGCTGTCCTCGTGCATCGATTTGTGCGATCAAGGCGGCACTGCCACACTGACCTCGCCCAAGCTGTTCAAGACGCGCTCGCGCAACTTCTTGCTGCACATCAAGACGGTCTCCGATCCATCGAAGGACGGTCAGAACAAGACGAGGGGTATGTTTGAGTGTGCACAGAGATGGGAAGAAACTAAATTGCATTGAAGGAGTTGCGAAAGGGCCAGGACATGTAGACGCGTTTTATAAAAGGCTTTGGCAGTTAGTTACTTTCTTATGTCCCCAAAAGAATAACCTTGCGAGGAGGTACTTAGGAGGGACAACAGGTGTGTCGATTTGTCCAGATGTTCTTCTAAAATATTTTGAAGCTTGTGAAACTCTGCAGTCCGAATAGTTGCACAGATGTCTCGCGCGTTGTGAAGTTGACTTGAGTTCACCCACCGTATTTTGCAGCTTCGTCGTCACAGCAGACACGCTCACAGCAAGCAGAGGCAGTGGACCGAAGCAAGAGCGGCATTTCGCTGGCCAATGCGGTCAGAATTATCAAGAGAGCCTGTAGTTCGTGCGCCCTTAGTATTAATCAAGCGCTCAAGCTCAAGCCGAAGCCGCAAAATAGTAATCCAGTGTTCTTGCCCCATGTCGCGAACACCAAACCCCTGGGTCTGGGTCCGCCCGCTCCAGTTGCTCCGTCAGTTGCTTTGGGACAAAAAGCGGAGCAACTGCCGCCAAGTAGGGAAGGTACTTCCTCGCCCCACGGTCGGCCATCACTTTCCATGAGGGTGAATCGCAGTCGGTCCACTCAGTCATTATTGTCTCTCTCTGTCCCCTTCGCAGGCTGCGACTGGCTGCACGAGATATCCATCAGTGTGCGGGCCGTGAAGGCGCACAGTCGGATTGCCAACAGCCGAATGCAGCGCATAGCCATGCTGGAGAGCAACCATCTGCTGGAGCAGCTGCTGCGCATAGCCAGCGACTCGGGCTCCAGCCAGCTGGCCAGGAATATGTCGCTCGACGTGCTCAACTGGATTTGCTTCGTGCGGCTCAACCGGTTCCGCTCGCCCAAGTCCGAGCGCCTCAAGGACCAGATCAATAAGCAGACAGCGGCGAACATCCAGGACCTGCTGGCACAGCAGTTCGAGTGCATTTCCCTCTCCGAAAAGCACATTGAGCAGCTTCTTCGCAGCTGCGTCATCTACAGCGAGCGGAGCACGGCCCACAAGTGCGTGAAGCTGCTGATCATGCTAACAGAGTAAGTGACCAGCAAACCAGTGAAACAATTCATTACAAACATTATCCTGCTGCAGGGGAGTCACCAATCTGCCGGCGGAACTGCAGCATCACACTACGCTGGACCACAGCTTCAAGGCGGCCATCTCCAGCACCTTCCACGAGCTGCCGCGGGCGCAGTGCGGCAGCGTGGTGCGCTGGTACATGATGCTCACCTGCGCCACCTCCACCGCGGAGTCCCACAACAGCATATCCGAGCAGGCCATCCACCTGCTGAAGAAGATCTCCGGCGAGATAGACAAGCGCTGGGATCCCTACTGCGCGCTGCTGAGCACGCGCTTCGGCCTGTACGGCTTTCCCTTTGAGCCGGAGATCTTCGACTTTGACTTTCCCAACATCAACCGACACGGGTCCAGCTCCTCGGTGGCCCTGACCAACGTGATCCGCAGCAGCGCCACCATCCTGCCAGTGACGGGGCTGGACATCAAGCGACTCAGCTCCATAGGTGAGTTCGTGTTCGCACCGAAGTGATTTCCCTAAACGAGTAATGCTTTTGCTGTTGCAGATGGCGTGGACTTCCGCACTTTTCCGTACCTCATCCGCGGCAAGAGCATCAGCAACCAGCTGCGGGGGCTGCTGGAGGTGGTGCAGCTGCACTTTAACTGTGTGCAGACTTCGGAGGCCACTCGCATCGACAACATCGACAGTGTGGGCGCCAATTCCGCAGCCAGCGTTGTCATTGAGGACGTCATGATGATGCCAAAGCTCAAGGTGGCCAAGGAAAAGGACGAGGAGTTGGTAAGGCCCCCTCTTAGGAGAGCAATCGACGCAAATAACGCAATAATTTATGAGCAGCTCAACGACCTGGTCAACGATGTCGAGTGCCTGGTCGAGGAGATGAAGGAGAACGAGAGCAAGGTCAACTACGACGCCCTCGACGCCTACGGCTTCAAGGATAAGACATGTGAGTCACCAGTACGGAGCGCATTCCGAATCGAATCACTTACTAATCGACATCGACACAGCACTCTCCTCGCTCGCCGACCTAGAGCACGCCCTGAAGGAAGAGGTCAAGATTGAGAAGGCAGATATCATGGACAAGCTGAAGATAGCCAAGTTTCTACCGAAGCTCTCTCTGTTTCAGAAGAAGATCAACGACCACATGTCGTTCGACGACTTCGGGAAGCTGGACAACTGGGAGGACGGCTCAGCACTGGCCACTGGCCACTTGAAGCCGGGACTGATGACCAGCAAGGGTCTGGAGACTCCCCTGGATCACCACCCTGCCCAGCAGCAGGCAACTGCAGGGACAGGGGCCGGCGGCATGCACGACGCCGCGGACACCGAAAAGATCATGGAGAGCCTGAGCGCCAACCCCAGTCAGCCGATCGCCTGGCACAAGCTGATCACTCCCCCGCCCAAGCAGATGATCGTCATCGACCGGATGCACTCGGGTGCGCGGCGCTTTGTGGTGCTGGACTTCTGCCAGCACATCCTGCTCACGGACCTGGTGATCCCGGCCTGCGATGAACTCACTTCCCTGACCATCGACATCTGGTGCTTTGACGAGGAGACGGACTGCGCGCGGCTGGTGCAGGTGAACGACATCCAGACCAAGACGCTGGTGCTCAGCGACATTCAGCCGCCGCCCATTTGCCGCTACCTGAAGCTGACCATCATCGGACGCATGGGAATGTCGTCCACCAAGTGCAAGGTGCCCTTGGGTCGCTTCTTCGGCCACCCCGTGGTGCTGGAGCACGACGGCTACGGCGACCAGCTGATGAGGTTCATCAAGCAGCCAGCGCACAGCTTGCAGGCGCAGCTGAAGTCCCTGAACGCGCTGTACGAGGACGTGAACTGCCGGTACAGCCTGGCCAGCTCCAAGCTGATGGACCTCCTGGCTCCGATGCGCAGCTGCGAGCTGTCGAACGTGGCCCACCTGCAGGCCTTCATCAACAAGCAGCGCGACGAGGAGCTGAGCGGCCTGGACAACAACAACAAGGTGGTGTCCCTGTACGACGAGTGCATGCTGCTGCAGTACCAGATAAACGTGATCCGCAACGTGGTGGTCCGCCTGGAGCGCGCTCTGTCGCCCAGTGCCTGGCGACAGAGCATGCCCGAGGCGGAGCAAGCGGAAGTGTTGCGCGCTGCCTCGCGGGACAAGTTGCGTGTGCTCAGCCTGGGCCTGGTGGAGGTGCTGCTCCACTTCTCCATCGAGTACGGCATCAAGAACATCCTGCCGGTGCACCAGAAGTTCAACGCGGCCACGGCCAAGGCCCTGTTCAACTCGCTCGTGGTGTACGGAGACGCCCAGCTGCAGCTCGCCACCTGTTCCCTGCTGGTGCGCATGTGCTGCTTCCAGCCGTGGTGGGGCGACTTCCTCGCGGACACCTTTTGCAGCCTGTTCTCGGCACAGAACTGCAAGGCCTTCCCGCAGGATCGGTAGGTTTTTGTCTGGCCTAACAGCAATTTAATTGAAGAAAATCGTATCTTACCTCATCTAATCTTTCGTTCCCTTTTCCTACCCAGCATATTCTTCCTGCTGACCTACCTAGGACGTCGGAGCATCGCCATGGGCGCCTGCCGCTCCATTGTGATCGACGCCGTCCTCAAGACGCTCGTGAAGCTGCTGGCCCCCATCTCGCCGTACTACAAATTCCAGTCTGAGCAGCCGAGCACATCGGCGAACGCTGCCGACCGCAATGCAGCCATGAGCACCTCGTCCGACATGCAGCTCATCACCTGGCTGCTTCTCTTCCTGTCCGTCTGCCTCGACGACAACGAGCGCAAGGATAAATGTAAGGATAAATGCAACTGCAACTGCAACTGCTACTAACGATGCTTCACTTCACTTGCAGCAGCCGCTCGCTGGGACTTTATGAGCTGCGAGAGCGACTTTACCAAGGCGAGGCCCAGCAACACGCCCAACAGCAAGCAGCTGCGGTGCTTCAAGAAACGAATCATTCAGCAAAACAAGTACTCCGTGCAGCCGTACACGGACTGGGGCAAGAAGATCTTCATGATCCAGAATGAGGTGAGTTTTTAAGATTAAAAACCGATGAAGGATCCAATAGTAAGGAGTGCCAATCTACTGCAACCCACAGCATCCCGGTATATTTATGGAGTTGTCAAACAAGTCGAAGGGCAGTGGGGCCAGCAAGTCCACCTCCACGGTTGGCAAGATCAACATTGGATCCTCCGGCCTGTGTGCTTCCAGCAGTGCAGGCAGTGCGACGAGCACCTCGGCCAAGACGCCGGCAGCCTCCACCTCCACTTCCTCGCCCAAACACCACGACATCGTCTCAGGATCAGGCAGCGATGCCGATCGCGACAGCAACTTTGACAAAGGATTGAAGACGCTGCGCATGGCCAACATCAAGGTGGTTATCCGGGGCCTCTTCGCGCTACTCCTGGAGATGGACTTCGACTGCAACATGGATCAGTTCCTGCTCACCTGCAAGGTCATTGCGCGGCTCGTGGCCGCCTGCCGTCCCTCGGTGCAGCTGTGCAAGATCGTGACCAGCGCCCAGCTGGAGCAGCTCATCCGCCTGTCCGTTTGGAATGACCAGCAACAGCCCTGGGCTGTCCACGCAATTACATGTTTGCTCCAGGTGAGTCCTCGGATTTGCAACATTTTGCATGTTACGAAATTGTTTATGTCATTTCTGTCGCAGGATCTCTTGGACGCCGACAAACAGTTCAGGGACAGCGATATAACGCCCACTAACGACGCTCCTCGCACCATGGAGGCGTCGGTGCAGGAAACCCGAGATCTGTTCAGCGACTACACGTGTAAGTATCCCCCCACCCTCCCCATACAGTTTTGTCTAGCGATCCAGAGTGCAGATGAATCTGCAGATCTGCGAGTAACAAATAACCAAAAGCGATCGAAAACGATTGCAAGGGCATCCTGCAGACGGCTTTTGCTGCTGAAACTGATGTTTCCGTTCTTCTAGCAACTGCTTCCTCGTGCTCCGAGGCACAATTTGAGATGCTGATGCCGACGGCAAGAGAGTTTTATCAAGAGGGTAAACGTCTTTAAGTCTTTTCCTATCAGTAGCACCCACAAATCCACATCCATACACTTGGCATCGTATTTTGGGTGTCTGGACAGGCTGCTTCGATGGCTGGCCATCGAGCAGCTCTCCCACAGCCCCAGAGCCAAGCTTTTAGTTTGACCCCCATTTTGATTTGATTTGAGTTTCCCCCATTTCCCGTGGCCATCCCGTGGATGCAGCGAACCGTGTCACCCGACTAACCGCTCCTCTCGCCCATTGCAGCCGTCAAGTACAACTACCTTCCCTCGCTGATCGAGTGCGACGACACCGAGTTCGACGAGATGCTGAACGACATCGACATGATCGAGCGGACGAAGCCGGTGACCAGGAAGGAGAGCAACGCGCTGTGCAAGAACACCTTCAACTTCTTCTGCAAGTCGATATCCATTGCCCTGGACTCGCGGCTGGACGTGGGCCTGGAGCTGCACGTGGAGACGCAGCTGAAGAGGCTCACGAACCGCACCTCCCTGGACCTCTACTCGTCGCTGCCCCAAGTGCTGACCAATGAGTTCGTCTCCCCGCCGCCGGAGGCTGCTCCGTGGCCGGAGTACCTGACGCAGCTGTGGTCCGGAACGGAGTACAACGGCCGCAACACCTACGTGATGTTCAAGAAGGTGTTCGACTCCATTCTGGCGGACCTGCACTACGAGGACACGTGGGTGCACCTGGAGCAGCTGCTCCACATGTGGCTCACCCTGAACTGCGAGCTGGCAGACAAGCCGTACAGCAGTGGCATCACCCCGACGGACGTGCCGAAAATTCCGTTCGGGGCGAACGCCGTGCAGGGACTCCTACTGGCCCTGGCCTGGCACAATGACATCAAGCTGCGCACCTGGTGTCTCGGCTTCCAGTGCCTGTTCCTCGCCTGCAACTCCCTGCCCATTGGCGAGCATGCGGACTGCACGCGCATCAACGAGGTCATTGTGAACGACGAGAACTTCGAGAAGATGCTGCTCAGGTTCTTCTCCGGCTACGGAATGAGCTCCGCCATTATTACCAACCGATGTGTAAGTCTGACCGATGCGAGGGTTCTTCCTGTTGCTCCTACCACTTCCACTTCCACTTCCACTTCCACACCTTTCTTTTCGTCGTCTTTCCAGGCGGGACCCACAATATGCAAGCACCTGCACGAGCTGCTGCTCTGGCTGCACAGCAAGAGCGAGACCAGTGGCATGCCCTGCAAGCGCCGGCTCAAGGACATCTTGCTGCATGTCGTCCTGCAGCTGGTGCAGCCAGGCGGCGCCATCAGCAATCAGCAGGGACCCATCGATGCCCAAAACCAGCTGGTGCGCGACCTCTTGATGATGCCCAACGACAAGGGCGACCTCAACATAGCTCTCAAGATCACCGAAAGTCTTTGTAAGTAGAGAACACTTTCTCTGGATGTGTATCCTATCCTGTATCCTGTATCCTGCATCCTATTTCGCAAGCTTTCCTGGTGTACAACAACATCTCCAACGGCGACAAGCTGCAGTGCCAGCGGGGAAACGAGAACAATAATGCTGGCAACAACTTCAGCAACCTGTTCGCCAACGTCCTGGGCTCGGAGAATCCCGCGAAGCAGAGCGTCACGATATGCGACAACTCGCTGATCATCAATCTGCTGAAGCTGTCCTCGCACATGGTGCTGACGGAGATGCCCAGGCAGCCGAGTGTACGTCTTGCTGAACTGGATTTCATTTAGCAGCGATAATCCCATTGGTATTTCCGCAGGAGGTCACTATTCCCGAGGAGGAAGAGCTGTCCAATCAGAGCCAGACGGACGAGACCAAGGCGGAGCAGCTGAACACCGAAGGACATCGCACCAAAGTGCCCTGCATAGCGGACTGGGGTAAGATTGGGATACGCCCCACACTTGCCGCTGGCTCTTAACTATCCGATCTGCGATCCGATTCAGTACTGCGCCACTTCCCCACGATGAAGCGCCTCTTTGGAACGCTGTCGCAGTGCTCCACCAACACGTTCACCATGATGACCTCCGGCTGCTTCTTCTTGCCCAAGGCGAACATGGTGGTGGACGATCCGCAGACCATCGCGGACGCCGTCTTCAGTCTGATGGTGACGCTCAGCGACAAGGCCACCAATCCCCGCCTAGTGGTGGCGCCCATCTGCCAGTATTTGGAGGAGAGTAAGTCAAAGCTTTGGATGTGGATGTCATGCGTCTTGTGCTCCAGCGACCCCTCCCCTTCCTCCCCCACAGCCACAATCCAAAGGAATGCCACACTGCCCCGTCTGCCGCTCTCGGAGCCCTTCCTGTGGTACATCTCGAAGGTGCTGGAGGTGACTGCGGCTGTGCAGACATTCACCCAGCTCGGCGGCATACAGATCATCTGCCACAACATGGTGAGGCTCAACAAGACGCTCATCAACATGCAGCCGGGATTGGTAAGCGAGCGCCTTGCTCTTACCAGCTTGCTAGTGCTCATTTAACTAATCGGAGAATCCCTCCTCCTCCTCCAGATCTCATTGATTATGCAGCACATGACCCGCAACACGCGGCTCAAACTGAACTCCCACGCCGCCGGGGGAGCCAACAGTGCCGGCAAGAAGACCACCGGAACGGGCACTGGAGCTACTGGGTCTGCCGGAGCAGCTCAGCCGCCGCGGGGTGGGGCCCAGTACGATGGCCTGATTAACTTTGCGCCCTTCTCGCACATCGTGTCCGAGAACGATGCCGGCCAGAGTGCCGAGGTGCTCATCTCCAATCCGAATGCCACGCACAGGAGGCCCCGCACTCCGGCCTGGAGCTACATGTTCTACCCGAACGAGACGCACGTGGACCTGACCATAACGCTGCCCACGGCTATTCTGCTGAAGGAGGTGCAGCTGATGCCCCACACCTCCAGCCTGGCCTCGTGTCCGTCGGCGGTGGCGCTGGAACTGTCGCGGGACTATGGCATTGGCTCCGTCCCCATAGGAGCTCCCATGGCCACCACCGGGCTGACCTGCATCAGGCTCAAGCTCTCCAAGGCGGAAGTGGCGACCAGCATTGTCCTCAGATTGTACAAGTGAGTGTCATCGAATCTGCAGCGTCTGCAAAATACAATAATATCGATTTTTCTGATCTTTCCAAAGACCCAAAGATTGCGGCAATGTGGGTCTCGTGCAGATCGCCGTTCTGGGCCAGACGATATTTGGGAATCGGATGCAAGGGCTGCACCTGCGCTCCCAGGGCCCGTTCATCGACTCGCTGGCGTCCTGCTCCACGCCCCTGCAAGCGTCCACTCTGGCAGCCATGGACGCAGACGCAATGCCCGAGGACGATGCCTTCGCCAAGACGAGCATTGGCTGGGTTCGGATTCTGTCGCGCTGCTTCCACGTGGCGGCCCTGCAGCCCGACAGCAAGCTGGCGGACCTCATCGCCGCGTATCCGGCCGCCTATCCAGGCTTTCTGGAGGCCTGCTGCTCGCTGCTGAACATCATGCCCATGATCCCCAGCCTGGCGCAGCAGCACCTGGAAACCATTCTGCTGAAGCTTGGAGCGTACAACCATGAGCTCAGCCTGCAGCTGCTGCGGACGCTGCTCTGGCACACCACGCCGCAAGGTGGGTCCCTCTCGTTTGTCTCGTCTGTTTCGATCGATTATTTTTGTTTTCCGACTCTCCGCTCTCTGTCTCAACAGTTTTCAAGCTATCCAGCGATGCGGTGTGCGATCTCATCCACGAAGTGGTCACGGGCTCCACGGAGCACCTGCTGGACAAGCTGCGCGTGCTCATAGACTGGGTGATGCAGCTGCACGACAACTACAGCAAGCAGGCGCGCTGCAACAACCCGCAGAGCGGCTTTGTCAAGGTGATTGCCTCCATTCTGTGGCGCGTGCAGACGCAGCAGCAGCTGCCCGAACTGCCCCTCTTGATCTCGTCGGCCCTCTTCGAGACGTGCTTCGAGTGGGTCTCGTCGCTGGAGCACGACGAGCCGCTGAAGAGCAGCTTCGACTCGCTGCTCTGCGCGCTGTGCTTCATCAGGCCGGAGCTGTTCAACCAACTGCTGGCGAAGCTGGGAGTGAAGCTGGAGCCGCCGGCGCGGGGCCAGACCGACGACAGCAAGGTGCAGAGCGGCAGCGCGTGGTTCCGGCGCGAGGGTATCGAGAATCTAACGGTTCTGCTGCAGCGACCCACGTTTCTGAAGACTCTCGCCCTGTCGTGCCAGTCGCCGGCGGCGGTGTACCAGATGCTGGACTCCGGACTCCCCAAGCTGCTGGCCCACGCCATCTACGAGTACTGTGTGCACCTCTTGCCTGGACTAGAGACATCTCCTGCCGAGGGACGGGAACCCGTTGGCCCCACTGGCAACCCAGCTGTTCCTGCGGATGGCGAGGATGACGAGGACTCCTCGCTGACGGACTGTGCCAAGGCCGAAGCGCATGTGGGCCACGGCACCTGCTACCCGCTACTGAGCAGCGCGAATGTACCCAAGGTGCTGGACTTCTTCGCCGAGTGCTGCGCGGAGGGACCCATGCGGGACTGGCTGGGCACCATGCAGGGCTCTGTGTTCTGGAAGCCCCTGCTGCAGCTGCTCTGCAACACCCACGCCACCCAGTTCAGGAAGACGCTGCCCATGCAGCAGTCCTTCATCCGCCTGGAGCGGGCCACCATCAACTTCTTCTCGCGAGTGAGCGCCTGTCACCCGGGCAACCAGGAGGTGCTCACGTCGCTGCTCATCGGAGCCATCATTTGCAAGCCATTGACTGGGCAGTCGAGCTTGGGCGTTCGACCCACCATCTCGGGATTCACCAGGCAGCTGGTTCTACAGCTGCTCCTGGAGAACGAGCACATCACCGTCGCGGTGAAGAGTCGGCAGCCCTTGCAGCGGAGGGACACGCTCTCGGCCATCATGGGGGGCTCGGCGAGTGTGGGGGCCAGCACGAGTCTGCCCGTGGCGGCCGTCAACAACCATCCGGCCAAGCGCAGCAGCGCTCACCACATGCTCTTCACTGTGACGACTACCACCACTTGCCAGGAGATTATGCAGAACTGCGTCAGCGGTAAGCCACGCCCCACCTATTTATGCTTTATACTAAGGGATACTTGGGGCTACTTGCGAGCGCTAAGCTAAGAACGATTCGTTCTCTAAGAGTGTAGCGGGTCCTGCCCAACTTCGAACTGTCCAACGAAGGCCAAAAATAAGGGATATTGTTGTACACTCACTGCGAGCTAGGCTAAGAATGTTCCGTTGTTAATTACGTGCTTCTTTTCGCTTCCGTTCATTAATTTACTTTCTTTGTTTTCGTTGCTCTCGCTCTCGGCTCGGCCCCAGTGTTTAGTAACCTAGTTTACCAACAACCAACAGATCAGCGAGCTGGCGAGGCAGCGCCTTCGGCCTCTGGGTCGGCAGGCATCGCCAGTGCGTCCAGTGCGACTGCAACGCCTGGCGATGGCAAACTAGCGATGGAGAAGAACAGCTTCGCGCACTTCAACAACGTTGAGGCGGGCAGCTTGGAGTTCCTGACGGTCGGAGCCGCGGTGGCGGCCAAGGACAAGCGCCTCAAGGACGAGAAGAACCTGGCGGCCGTGAACAAGGACAAGGAGACCCAGACCAGCGCCATGAACCTGGCTTCCAGTAGGAACAAGCTTGCAGGGGTTGCATTTACAGACTTGTTAACCTTGCAAAATCGCTCTTGCAGACATATTCAACGTGGAGGAGTTCCTGCTGCAAACGGCGAGTGCTGCCAACGGCAACCAACTGGTCGTTCCGGAGTACCCCGACATTCTGCTGGCCGGCGATGCGACCGTCTCGCAGGTTCTCGCCACGCTCCAGGACGCCGGACACTCGCTGTCCCAGCCGTGCATTACGCTGAACCTGGTGCCCCAGCAGCGCCCTGAGGATGTCGGCGATGCGAAGAAAACGAAGGCCGTCTGCGCGCAGCCACTTCCGTCGCCCCTGCAACGCTTCTCCAGCAACGGCGGGCTCTCGCTGTTGGCCCACTACCTGCCCACCGTCTACCCAGAGCACTCGGGTCGCAAGACCACTGCGGTGGTCAGCGAGAAGGAGAAGAGTCCGCCGTTGTCCGACTGGGTGAAGCTGGAGCCGAACGATGAGATATACGAGGACCTGGAGGACACCATCTGCGAGCCGGCAGCCAAGCAGGCGACGGTTAGCTCTGTGCCCCAGCATTCGCTTGCGGCCTTTGGACTCTTCCTCCGCCTGCCCGCCTACTCGGATGTTCTTCTGCGGGACAAGTTGCGGGCGCAGTGTCTGCTCCGTCTGGTCCTAGGCGTCACGGGAGATGGAGAGGGCAGTAAGTACAGACACTGTCCTGCTGTGAATCACTGTTTCTCACTGGCTATTTTACTACACACACCCAACTAGATGACATCTATAGCCTGTCGCTGGCGCCTTCGCTGCCCACGCTGCCCTTCGAGGTCTTCCGCCAGCTGCTGGACAGTGTTCCGCTCTCTACCGACGACGGGGTGCTACTCCGCCGTGTGGTAATCGAGGTGGGAGCCATGCACTTGGTGCTCAACTGCCTGGGCATCTTCTCGCACCAGTCCCACAACAGCCGGATCGGGGCGCCTGTAAGTGAGCCGTCGCCAAGTGGGGCGAGTAGCAGCAGCAACGGAAATGGAAACGCAAGTGGCAGTGGGTGCGGAAGCGGAAGCGGAAACGCCAGTGTCAGCGGCGCCAAGGGAAACTCCGCGGAGGAGGCCCAGCCCAGCGCCAGTGCCACGTCCGATGACAAGAGCCACATGTACTGGGCCAAAGGCACGGGCTTCGGAACAGGGTCCACCACCCAGTCCTGGAACGTGGAGCAGGCGCTGCTGAGACAGAAAAGCGAGGAGGAGCACGTGACGGTGCTACTGCTCGTCCTGGCCAGCTACGTCAATCCCGGAGATTGCATACCCAGTGAGATGCGCGGGGAGGACATCCTTGCCTACCACGACGTGCGGGACGTGACTGGCGAGCTGCCGCCCGTCTTCCAGACCCTGCTGCAGCAGTCCTGCCTCATCCCCGCCCTCAGCTCCTATCTGCGCAACGACTCCGTGCTGGACATCACCCGACACATTCCGCTCTACCGTGCCATACTCAAGCTCCTCCGCGCTCTCTCGCTGTCCAAGACGCTCGTCTCGCTGCTCCAGCCGGCGATCACTGGCAGTGGTGTCAGCACACCGCCGATCGCGGAGCTGCTCACGAATATGAAGACTTGCGTAGACACCTACGCCAAGCGGTTAAAGTAAGGCCACCCCTACCCCTTAACCGAACCGAAGGTACTAATCTTTTCCGCTTTTCTGCTATCCGCACAGAGTCAACAAGAAGTCGAACATCAAGGGCCAGACGCATCAGTTGACATTCAACATCGATGACGGCGACGACGAGGGACTCGCCCTGCTCATCCCGGACATCCAGGAGACCAGTGTGCTCGTGCAGAAGACAACGGATGCAGACGCCCTGATCAACATGCTGCACAGCAACGACGACGGCAGCGGGCACCTGGAGCCACTGAGCAAGTCCATTGAGGAGCGCTACCTGGAGCTGATGAAGAAGCGCCAGTTCGACACGTACGACATGATCGTGGAGTCGGACAACAACAGCTTCCGCTTTGTGGTCGCACACCACTTCGAGAAGATGGTGCGGCTCGCCGGCGACCGCTACCATCCGTCGCGAGTCAAGCGACTTGCCCAGGAGGCGGTGACTCTGTCAACCAGTCTGCCGCTTAGCTTTAGTAGCTCGGTATTCGTGCGCTGTGATACGGACAGATTGGACATCATGAAAGTACTTATCACCGGGCCAGCGGACACGCCTTATGCCAACGGGTGCTTTGAGTTCGACGTCTTCTTTCCGCCGGACTACCCCAACCTTCCAATGCTCATTAATCTGGAGACCACGGGTCGCCATTCGGTGCGCTTCAATCCCAATTTGTACAACGACGGAAAGGTGTGTCTTTCGGTCCTCAACACCTGGCACGGCCGGCCCGAGGAGAAGTGGAATGCACAAACCTCCAGCTTCCTCCAGGTGCTCGTCTCCATCCAGTCCCTGATATTGGTTCCCGAGCCATACTTCAACGAGCCGGGCTTCGAGAGGAGCCGGGGCACTCCGAGTGGCACCAACTCGTCGCGGGAGTACAACAGCAACATCTACCAGGCGTGCGTGCGCTGGGCTATGTTGGAGCAGATACGCAACCCAAGTCCCTGCTTCAGAGACGTAAGTGCTTCCAAATAAACCCTGGGATCAGCTGGTCTTATAACATTCCCAAAATTGCAGGTCATTTATAAACACTTTTGGCTGAAGCGCGAGGAGATATGCGCCCAGATCGAAAGCTGGATCGAGGAGCTGAGCAAGCCGCAGTACACGGAGCGGGCCAGTCGCACCATCTCCTTCAACTCGATGGTACTGCGCCGGCACTATCGGCACTTGCGGGAGGAGCTGGCCAAGCTGAAGCCTCCGCGGGGCCTCGAAGACTTAGATGCACCCTTCAATCCGGTAGCCACCTTGCCGCCGATGGACGTTTCTGCACCTCCTGCAGCGACGACAGCCACTCAATCCAACGCCCAGGTGGGAACGGATGAGGTAATAGTGCCGGACCTGAACCTACTCAGCGAGACGGTAGACGACGCCGATGCCGATGCTGATGCCGAAGCCGAAGCCGATGGCGACACTACACCGCCTTACTTGTTCCAAAAGGAGGAGGGACTGCTGCTGACTGGCGAGGAAGAGGTCGTGGAAATTCTGAGTGATACGGAGAACGAGAGCAGTAGTGTGTGGCAAGAGAAGGAGGAGGAGGAGGAAGAGGATACCCCGTAAATCCAACAGCTGCCTAGAAGAGAAGTAGAAGAAGCTGAATCCGAACTGCATTTCCCAAGCTCCGAACCCGCCACCTTGCCACCTTGCCACCCCAGGACACCTTTATTATTTATATGCAATGAACTTTGTTTTATGCCTTTACTTGTGTCATTTTTTGTAAAAGAGAGACTGCAACAGAACTTGGTGTGCTTTACTTAACGGACCCGGCGACACGTGTACACTCTCAGAAAAAATCAGAAAAATTACCGCATTGCCAGAATCTTCCCATTAAAAAGAAACGAAACGAAAAAATGAATATAATCCACTTCATACTGTATCGACCTCTTTTTATAAATGCTTATTACGGAATCAGATAATAGATTGATCAGATATTGATTTCTACAAGAATAGCCAGAACATAAACTTAGACGTGTGTGTGTAGAATAGTATAGATGAGCGAAATGGAAGTTCACTGAATATTTCACCACAGTGAATGAGTAACAAACAAAACCACCAAAACTAAATTAATGTGTATTAAATTATGTATGTACGTAGTGATTTTGTTAACTATTGTCAGCGCTGAATGTGAAGTTACATTGTCCAATCGAAATTTAAATAAAATGCGAAATATTATTTCCCCCCAAAAGCATGCATTCGGTTCCCTAACGCGATTCGAGTTGGCTTATAAAATATTTCCATGGCCCAACGAAAAGAAAAGATATTCGTTTATCACATCCCGAAAATATTTTGGAGCGATATCTTTATACCGCCGACATTGTCGTTTTTATAGGGTAGCTATAAAATATTTTAATCGTTGCTAATCCCTTAGGTGGCCAACAGTCTTGGAACATTGGGTATCATCTGTTCTAAATACATCTTTTTGTTACTGCGTTCTCATTCCTGAGAGTGCTTCGTTGCTATTCCCATTTGTTATGTAAATCTCACCAACTGCAGACGGGCAGAGGCTGTGTTATTGCTCTTTAATTGAAGGCCTGCTCTCCAAGACCTAGCCATCCGATATACTCGGTTTTCTCGATCGAGAGAAGTTCTTGATATTGAGTTGCGGGACTTTGTCGAGATCGGACGTACAGCGGAATTCTGCTGAGTGCTGAGCTTGTGGATCGATTTATATTATTGGCCTTATTGCAGTTCGCTTGCCGGATCATGGAGTTAAATAATGTTGAAATCGGCGTAAGTAACGGGTTCTTCCAGAAGACTATGATTTTCGCGCGAGGGCTTATGTAAGAGACTTTCCGCCCGCTGCTGCCGATTGACACCGATGTGTTCCTATTTTAATGTTCATCAGTTCCGTTTTGTTGGACATTTCCCCACTCAATTGCTTATATTGCTTAATTGTTTTTAGTTGCTTGTGACATTGCATTGCAAGTAAAGGGAATAAGAGATGAGTTTGGGAGATAACACCCCACAATTAACAGTACATTCAGAAATATTTAATAAACGATTTAGGGGAGTGAGTAACTGCAGACTACCCAATAAAGAATGCCAATTTGTCATTAGTATTTATGGGGTAAACCTTCAGTCAAGCTTACTGACAGCTTATCGACAGCAGCACTGATTTATTACCTGATTTTTTACCTGATTAATTAACTCTCTCAAACCAATCTGATATTAATTTATGGCCTGATTAACATAGCTGACCCTAACAAGCTGAGAG
This sequence comes from Drosophila bocqueti, assembly GCA_018151655.1. Classification (NCBI taxonomy): domain Eukaryota; kingdom Metazoa; phylum Arthropoda; class Insecta; order Diptera; family Drosophilidae; genus Drosophila; species Drosophila bocqueti. Next base: position 476,592 of record JAECXF010000020.1, read on the forward strand.
CCCGATACCGGCGCTTTCAGCGATTCATGCACTGATACTCTCTCTCTCTCAATTAATCACTTTTGGCGACCGCAGGCGTCAGTTGTTAACGGTTAAATTTGTTTGGCTTAAGCCAGCATTTGAAAAAAAAAACAACAACAACCACACTTAAATTTTCGCCCATATAAATTCTGCCCACTCGTGATTTTTGTACTAGGCGAGCAGAAATATTAGCAGGGAACTGATTTACTGATTTTATAGTCCTGAAGTAACGGAACCAAAAAGAGGGGAACGAAACGAAGGTCTCTGATTGGTCAATAAAATGTAAACAAAGAGCGGCCATCATTAAAATCCTGATCTGCATGCTAACATAACGGATCTCTAAAGAGGGAGAGAGCGAGAGAGAGAGAGAACGCATTTCACTTGCTGCCTGCTGGGCCCCTTGCTGCCGTTTCTGTTGGCCTGGTATGCAGAAATCACAAATTTGTTAAATTTGTGTGGCTTAAGCCAGCATTTAAAAAAAAAACAACCACACTTCAATTTACAGCCGAATTTAGCCGTTTCGCCCAAATAATTTCTTCCTACCCGTGATTTTTGTACTAAGTGAGGAGAAATATTAGCAAGCAACTGATTTACTGATTTTATAATCTTGAAGTAACGGAAATCGGAATCGGAAATAAGTCTGGGGAGATAACACCCCACAATTAACAGTACATTCAGAAATATTTAATAAACGATTTAGGGGAGTGAGTAACTGCAGACTATCCAATATAGAATGTCAATTTGTCATAAGTACCTTCAGTCAAGCTTACTGAAATCGACAGCAGCACTGTTTGATTACCTGATTTTTTACCTGATTAATTAACTCTCCCAACCAATCTGATATTAATTTATGGCCTGATTAACATAGCTGACCCTAACAAGCTGAGAGCCCGACACCGGCGCTTTCAGCGATTCATGCCCTGATACTCTCGCTCAATTAATCACTTTTGGCGACCGCAGGCGTCAGTTGAGCCTAGGCCCCCTTCTCTCCTCCCACACCATCCAAGTGTCGCCTTAAGTCATGTAGTTATGGAAAATAATGCGCAAATTAAAACGCGATTCTCATAAATAAAACATTGAAATTTGCCGTACTCAGTAATTACACAATATAGTATAGAGTCAGAATATCTTCATGTCTGCTAACAAATACTATTCCTCATTATCATACGCAAATAGAAATTTGCATTAACTTACTATGAAATCACTGATCAGCAGGTTTGGCATAGCAATGAAATTATTGCAATAGAGCTGGTTTCATGAAATCATATTTTTTAAGTATCCTCCATATACTATATTTTTATTTCTCTCTGTTTAATATTATGCTGAACCGGAAGGGAAGCTAACGATTGACTCGGCTGTTGATGCTGAACAGGAATATATATGTATTTAATAGGGTCGGAAATGTCTCCTTCACAGCGTTGGAAACTTCTGACTAACATTAGAATACCCTGAAAGTGTATCAAAAAAATAATTCGTTTTGGATTACATTCTCCTTAATTTCCAGGGTGAAGCATCCAAGTCCCACGCCCAAGCTGCTACCACATCGTCGGGCGGCGAGAAGCCTAAGCCGCATTTGCTATACGCCATCAATGACAATCCGCCGTGGTACCTGAGCATCTTTCTGGCATTTCAGCATTACCTGACTATGATCGGAGCCATTGTCTCAATACCCTTCATACTGACTCCGGCGTTGTGCATGTCCGATGAGGATGCGAATCGCGGTATTATTATATCAACCATGATATTTGTCACCGGCATCGTCACCTACTTCCAGGCCACTTGGGGCGTCCGTTTGCCCATTGTCCAGGGTGGAACTATATCCTTTTTGGTCCCCACACTCGCCATTTTGTCCCTTCCGCAGTGGAAGTGTCCGGCGCAGGACGAAATGGATGCCATGAATCAGGCCGATCGCGAAGAACTGTGGAAAGTGCGTATGCGTGAGCTTTCTGGAGCTATCGCTGTATCCGCATTGGTTCAGGTCATCCTTGGCTACACTGGTCTAGTGGGTAAGATTCTAAAGTACGTGACCCCACTAACTATTGTGCCCACTGTTTCGCTGGTGGGTCTTACACTGTTTGAGCACGCAGCGGATACGGCTTCTAAGCACTGGGGGATTGCTGTAGGGTAAGTATTACTTTAAATCTAGTGTAATCTCCACCGATCTCAATTAGAACTGAAAACACAATATTCCGCTAGGGACGAAAATCGTTTACCCAAGTACCAGCAGAACATACATTTTAGCAAGCGCTTAAAACCATTAAAACACTCTTTAGAAATTTTGCAGAAGCCACTGGTACTGTGCAATATCAAGTAAAAGTTATTCACAACAAATGGTTGTTGGATTCTTTCCAAGCTGTTCTGTTCGCCTGGTATTTACAATCAGTGACTCGAAAAATGTTGACCTCGTGTCTGCAAACCGATCAAGATTTTAGATTTAGTGCAAGGAGCTCAAAATAGCCAGAAAACCGTAAACATTACCTATTTTCATTTCCACACAGAACCACTGGGATGCTGACTCTCTTTTCGCAAATAATGTCCAATGTCTCCATCCCGGTGCCGGCGTATCGCAAGGGTCATGGAATAGAAGTGCGACAGTTCCAGTTGTTCCGCCTCTTTCCCGTCCTACTGACAATCATGATCATGTGGGGCCTATGTGGTATCCTGACTGTCACGGACGTCTTTCCTCGGGGTCATCCATCCCGCACCGATGTGCGACTGAATGTGCTGACCAGCGCGAAGTGGTTCTACGTGCCCTATCCGGGTCAGTTTGGTTTGCCCTCAGTGACACTGTCCGGCGTGCTGGGAATGCTGGCGGGAGTACTGGCGTGCACGGTGGAGTCGCTGAGCTACTATCCCACCGTGTCGCAGATGTCCGGTGCTCACTCACCGCCGCTGCATGCTATCAATCGAGGCATTGGCACCGAGGGCTTGGGAACTGTGTTGGCCGGACTCTGGGGGGCCGGAAATGGAACCAATACGTTCGGTGAGAACGTTGGTGCCATTGGAGTCACCAAGGTGGGTTTGAGTTAAAATTAAAACTATTGCTTTTATCATTATTCAATCTTTCCAGATTGGATCGCGTCGCGTAATTCAGTGGGCTGCTTTCATCATGGTGCTCCAAGGAGTGATTGGGAAGTTCGGAGCCATTTTCATTCTCATTCCCGACTCCGTCGTGGGGGGGATATTTTGTGTGATGTTTGGCATGATCATCGCCTTTGGCCTGTCCACGCTGCAGTATATTGACCTTAGATCAGCGAGGAATCTCTACATCTTGGGGCTGTCCATATTTTTCCCCATGGTGTTATGCCGCTGGATGCAAATGCACCCCGGATCAATCGACACCGGCAACAGCACTGTGGATTCTACGTTGTCGGTGCTGTTGGGCACAACGATCCTGGTGGGAGGAGTTCTGGGATGTCTGCTGGACAATATAATACCTGGAACTCCGGCGGAAAGGGGTCTGATCGAGTGGGCCAACGAGATGCCCCTCGGTGAGGACAATATTAACGACGGTACAGCCACCGACTATGATTTTCCATACGGTATGAATGCCATTCGCAGCTGGCGGTGGACCTACCACATCCCGTTTTTGCCCACCTATAAGCTACAGAAGCAAAGCTGACCAAAAGCAAAGATAATTCATTTTGTAATTAGTTTTTTAACAAAACACTAACACTAAAATGGAAAACTGTTGTTGGCAAATAAGTTTTGTTTGAAAATTATTGTTTTTTTTGTTGTAGGAAAAAGCAAGTAATAAATCTTGAAATTTTCAACAAACAGTGCACATCCCTTTTTTGCCTATAAGCTACAGAAGCAAAGGTTTTATAATTAATGCAAATATCAACCATTTGGCTATAATTTATTTTTAGAATTCGCTGCTTCTTCTCACGCTCCAAATACATTTTGTGTATCGTATTCTACCCAAAGCTTTAATATTTTTTCTTGGCTTGGGATTGTCGTGTAATTTTTTAATTTGCATTTTCAATCCGCTTATTGTTCGAGTTTCTTCGCTCGCAATTCGGACATGTTCTATTATTTAGCAATTATATCAATAGTCCCTCAGGTAACGAAAATTCCTTCTCATTGGAAATTTCCAAAACAATCCTTCATCAGTTCGGTTTCATGCAACAAAAATTCCAATTTAAATTATTTTATAAATGTTTTTCTCGAATTTTTGGAGCGGTTATAATAAGAAAATACACATTAATATCTGTAAACGCGTATATTTTTTCAATAACTTTTGTCTGTTTTCGTTTATGTTCCGCTAAGACTTACAAACTTACAGATTAAGATTAATTTTATATGACTCTTGACTAAATATTAAACCGTCGAAGGAACCAAGGCACAATCATTTGAAAATCGTATATGGGGCCACGATCTGTGTATGTTTGGAACTTCACTATAACCGCTGTGTTCCGAACTATAACAATTAATTGGCAGAGTCCAAAAGTCTACAACTTTGACCAAGTTTCCATATAAAAAAAATATAAAAATCTCTAAAGCCTAAGGGAGTCGTAACCAGTCTAGAACTTGTGCTCTTTTGTGTAATGGTGATGGTGTAGGGGGCCAGGCTGCAGGATCTGATTGGGAGCAGGATGCAGCTGCAAATGTTGCTGTGGCTTTCTGGAGCCGGAACTACTGGCGCGTGAGGACGACTGCGATGACGAGGCAGTAGTATTGGGCGGCGTGCTGAAGACCTGAGAATGTCTGTGCCTGTGCCCGCCTTCCTGTCCATATCCGGGAGGCGCCTTCTTCCGCTTGGAGTAGTAGCAGAAGATGCAGAAGCCATTCTGCGGTGTGGTACATCAAATGTTTGTGGGACTGCGCGTGGCAGATGAAGTGCGATAGCGCGATCCCGATCTGTAATATTTTCAATTATTTACATTTAAAAGATAAAAGATATACATATGTATGTATAATATATGGGCAATTTTCTGGTGTCGAACGTGACATTTGTACGCATTCTTTCTTTTGACTCTGCAATCTCACAGTGATGTTAGAAGGCCAAAGTGCTTTGAAAGTTTTTATCAAAACTCAACATGAACTATTTGTGATGTTTTTATTTGAATAGTTTTGTTTTTGAATATGATAAAAGCTACTAAATTAAATCAATTGGAATAATTGGTATAATATAATATAATTTTAGAATAGAGAACAGCCCACACACTTGTCTCACGTTACTGACCTTGAAATGCTCGAGGTGTAATCTCTAACAGGAGTGTGCATCTCCCTCCGTCTGTAGGAGGAGGTGCCCTCTCCACTCCTGCTACTGCTACTGGCCGTCGGGGGCTCAAGGAGAGACATCGTCCTGTGGTCATACGCCCGGACGGATCGTCTGCCCAAGGTGGCGTAACCGTCCAGGTGACTGCTTGCTGCGCCGCTGCTTGTGCTGGTGGTGGTAGGCAGGCTACCATTTATCGAGTAGGAGGATCGTCTCTTCGGGTTGTAAGTGTTGTAGTAGCCACTGGCGATCGCCCCATTGCTGGGACTTGAGCTCGAGGAGTTCTTGTACCGCATGGGCACGGAGCTGTAGTCGTACGTCTCGTAGCGCTTGCTGAGAAACGAGGGAGAGGTATTCCGAATGTCGTTCAGACTCTTCCTTGGCTTGCTAGTGGCACCCGCCGAGGATGAGGAGTGGTCTAGAGGAGAGCGGTAGACAGGAGGCTTGAGCTCCGTTCCCACGGGACTCAACTTCAGGGGCCTGAAGAACTGCTGGGCGATGTCCGGAGAGTGCGCTCGAATCGGTGGTGAATTTGCATCCGCTACGTGCAGCTTGTGACTGGAGCGGGCTCTGACCGCCGCCTGCTGTTCCCGGTAGTAGTCCCTTACCGCCGAGGGACCCACAATGCTGCTGGTGCGACGCGGCTTCTTCTGTTCATTGAAGCGACTGTAGAAGCTGCGCCTCTTGATCCGGTCGATCACACTTTCGTTGGGATCGGAGCTCTCGGAGCAGCGCGTGGGCGACGACAGGGAGGCCCTGGACAGACGGGAGACCGTGGGTGAGGGCGTGGCGTGTAGCATGTAGTTGTCCTCGGAGCATATGGACCAGTTGTCAAAGTACAGCTCCGGCTCTTCGGTGGGGGAGAGAAACGTGGAGGTAGAGGCGCAATCGTCCTGGTAGCTGCGCGAGTCCGACGAGTAATTGGCAATATTCTCCAAGGAGGGTGTTAGCAGCGTATTGTTCCGATTGATCTCGTTGGCCGAGGAGGTCCTGTACCCGGAGGTCTGAGAGCTGTAGTTGTGATTTGTGTTGGTCGAGTTGTTGTTGGTGGCGTTGTCCATGGACTGCTGGCTTGAGCTGGCGCTCTTGATGGCTCCCGGATAGGGTGGCAGGTTGGAGTAGATTCCCAGTCCCGAGTTTCCGTTGAGCAAAGCTGGATTCGTCTTGGCTCCTCGGTAGCTGCTGCCGCTTACGGTTGCGGGGGCCGTGGATAGCGAGCCAGGAGCGGCGTTGCCCGCGTTGCCCGACACGTTGGTGCTGCCCAAAGTCCAGCATTAGCCCCTTGCGCTTCTCCTTGTTGATTGTCGCGGCTGACGGCGGTGCATTGCTCGAGCTCAGAGTGCTCTGCCTGGTGTTATGACTACACTCAGGGCAGGTCGTCTCACAGTTGCAGTTCTCCTCCCTGGCTTGAGTTGGATGTGCAGCTGTCTTCGCCTTTGTGGCCTTGACCACGTTTTGGTAGAGGGGAGAAGTTGGCAGTGAGGCGTCCCGCTGCTTATCCTGCTCCTCCCGAACCTGACGCTCTATGTTGCTGGTGGACCGGGTACTCCTCACCCGACGCTGTTCGCTAACATCCCTATCGAAGCGTCGAAGAAGACCACCAAACATCTTGTTCACCGCACCTCCCTGCTTACCATGATCCTGTTGGGAGCCTGCGTGCAGTTCCTCAACGCTGGCCGCCCGCATGGGACGCATAATCCTTCCATTGGGCTGAGATCTCGGTACTGATCTTTCTCTCAGGGATCGCAGCATGGTGTCAAAACGGAATCTCTTGTCCACTCGCTTTTCTTCTGTGGGTGCCAATTCCAGAGGTTTCTCTGTATCGAGGACTTTCTTTTTTGCTTTGTCCGAAGAAATGCAGTTCTCAGGGGATCCCTGGTCGCAGGCCACAGCAGCAGCTGCTTCGGTGGTTCCAAGCTTCTTCTCCTTGCTCATCGCGGAGTCTCGTAGCCTCTCAAACTTTTGACCCAGCACATAGAGCAAGCCCTTGCTGGGCTTCTTCTCAGGGGACTTTTCCTTTACTTTGATTGTCGGACTGGACTCCTTGGAGCTGTCCATAGGAGTGGTGCTTGCCGTAGTTATCGGCGTGGTCGGTGAAACTGATGTGGGTGGTGCCAGCTTCGACTTCTTGGAGACCTTGATGATCTTTTTGATGGTGGTGGGTCGTGGATCGCAAGAGGAAGATCCAGTGTCCTTCCCATCCGTGGCCGTCGTCACGGTTCCAGTGCCCGATAGTGATTTCTCTTCGGAAGCTGACTTGGAACTAGTGGGCGTAGTCATGTCCGAGGATGCTGGAGTGGTTTCCGCGATTGTGGGTATGGCCACTCCACTCTGCGTGACCTTGCGCAGCTCTTTGGAAGTGGCCAACTTTGAAGCCGGGTAACTTTTTGGCCTCATTAGGCGACTCTCTCGAGGAGCAGCCTGCGTTGAGACTGAATCATTGGTCACTACTGAGGGAAGCTTGCTGGGCAGTTTGCTGGGCAGGATCGAGGTCTGCTCAACCAGGTCTGCGCGGGTCTTGATATTCAGACACAGCTCCTTCACAGGGTATGATTTTGGCCTCTTTAGCTTGGTTTCCGTGGGGGCAGCTGCCACAGAGCTAGTCAAGTCAGAATTATCAGCAACTGTGGCTTTAGTGGCTTCATCCGCCTTCTTGGCCACCTTCTTGATCTTTCTCGCCACAGTCGTCGTTGTCGATGTAGCCGCAGTCGATATTCTGGCCACTTCTGGCTCACTGGCTGTGGTCTCCTTGGGTCTCACCTTCTTGGCTTTTTTGATTGTAGAAGTCTCCTTCTCCTCAGATTTTGCAGTCTCCTTAGCCTGGTCACTTTGGGTTCTCGCTGCGGAAAGGAGCTGCAACTCCTGCATTATCTTGTCCGCGAGTTCATGTTTACCCAGATCCGTTTCCGACTCCCGAGATCTTGATGAACTTCGTAGGCGGAGACTAGAAGACTTTGCGGGATCCTGGAGTGACTGCGGGTGCGGGTCTGGAATTAATTCCATGCTCTTGTTGCGCGAATGACGCATGGATGAAGGAGTGGATCCCGGTTCCAACGGTGGCTCCGTTTGCTCCACATTTGGCAAGCTTTGCTTTCGCCGCCTCATGCCCTGAGGCTGCAGCTGCTCCTGGTCATGGCGGTTCATGGACTTCTCCCTTACCTCCCTCAGCATTGTTTGGCCTTCCCGATCTTTGGGATCATCGAAGAAGTCGGATCGCAGGAAGCGCGAGATCCGGCGCTGCGAGGGTCGCCCGATCTGCAGGCAGCTCGTGCCTTTCGAGGCAGGAACTTGTGGCAATTGAGGTGGAGGCGAGAGACATCCACTCGGTGGACGCCCCAAGCCGACGCTGTAGCCCTTCTCGGGAGCGTCCTTTGAAGCAATTGATGGACTTGCGTTGCTCGACTTGCTCAAGTAGGGGGAGTAGTACTTGTACTTGTCGCTGATTTCACTGGCGTAGGTGCTGCCGCTGCATAGGGAGGATTTTCCACAGTCGTCCCTGCAGACACTGCTGCTCCGGCTCTTGGTGCTCTGTGTGGGTCTACTCTCTTGTGCCGCTTCTGGTACCGAGGCTTGCACGGGCACCTGGCTGCGGCTGAGGCTTCTCCGGTATATGGCTGTGCTCGCTGCAGTGGTCTTGGGTGCATCGGTCTTGGGTTTGAAGTCAAACGATTCTTGCTGCTGCTGCTGATGGTCCGGAATGTAGCCCCTGCCCCCGCTCTGGCTCCGCTTGTAGGGCTTGGGCGTGCAGGAACTGCTGGGTGCGCCAGTCTGAACGCTCAGGGTGCGGGATAGCTTCCGGGCCTGGGTGGGCGGCAACTTGGCCAAAAGCTGCTCCTGGAAGCACTTGGGCAGTCCCGGAGTTATGCTAGACAAGGTCGCCAGGTCCTGCTTGCTCAGCTTCAGCCTTGACAAGTCCAGATCGGCCAAGTCCAGTGGATCCTCGCTCTGTGCAGAAGTAGTTTTAGACCCGGTGGAGGGAGGAGCAGAGCTGGGCTTTCCTACGGATCCGTGGAGGCCTGTGGGAAGGAGTTAAAATACTAAACTTAAAGTACAATATCTTTACTGAAAAGTGGAAGGAAATTTTGATACAAGTCAGTAATCAAGCCACTTACTTGTCCGGTGCACTGATGATGGGAATCAAACTCGTTTGTTTACTTACTTGACTGATCGACGCCCCAGATCCGCCCGAGAATCTGAAACTTTCCTTCTTTTCGCAACCAAAAGAAACACTTTTCAAAGAAGAGACCCGAACACTTAACAAACTTGCAGGAAGGATTAAGGATTACAGAGTTCGAACAAAAGTTAACGTAATCAAAACACAACTAATTAGTATTAAATCACGTGCAGGGTAGTGACAATGGAGGTCGAATACTGCTTTCATATTTTATTTCACTCGGTGTGTGGTGTTTGTATAAAAACGGTATTACGTTAAATGTTTTAGTTTTAGTCCGTTATCAGTTCTCAAGAGTTCTCAATTATCAGGGTTAGAAATTCTGATTTGGGCTTTAAATAAAATATTGCTTAAGTTTGTAGTTTGAAGCTGTTGCACTTGGGAATGCTCGGCTGAGAATGGACAATGTAGTGGAGTAGGATGACTGTCATCTACCTTCTAGCCGGGCGTTTATAATTACTTTAAAATCAAAATCACAAATCATATAATTATCCTTATGCTGCGGAATGCTTCGTATTGATAAATTCAATTAGTGAATTCATTTCAAAATCTCCAGCCTGAGTGGCTTAGATTTTTCAGTGCCAAAATCACAATAATTCAAAGGTGTACCATATTAACTTTGTGGTATTATTAAGAAGATTTTGATTTAACTACAAAATATAAATTACAGTTAAAAACATTTCTGTCTTGTCATCTTTGGATGTCCTTCAGCCAGTTCCAGATGCTGTCCCTGTGACTGGGCTTTTCAGAGCGCTTTTGGCAAACAATAAACAATTGCGCAAATCGAATTTTGGCAACCAAATAAAAAGTTGATTTGGCCAAGACTAGAGCAGCACTCGCCCCCCGCCCCAACCGCAGCGCACAAGTGCTGTGTGGTGTTATGACTTCCTGGGGCTTCCTGCGGTCGGGGTTTCTATGCCGAGCTCACTGCTAGGCGTAGATATGGATGAGCTGGCGGACCTTATGGCCATGATGGATCTTATGGCTGCTTGTCGTGAAGGCTGTTTACCGCCTCCGCCATTCAGGTTGCCGGAGTTGGTTTTGGAGCAGCAGGAGGCAGGATGCGGATGCGGTTTGGTAGCAGTCGTACTGAACGTACTTTGATTAATGGTTATAACATGCTTTGTGGGCGTGGAGGTAGTTGTTAAAGTAGTTAAACCTTCTGTAAACGAAAGTAAGTACAAAACATGTGTAAACTGCCAATAGTAAAATGATTCAAAGAGTATTTGTAAAACATCTAATGAAGCTATGAAATTGTGTGTATAAGGCGATGGGGAAAAACAGCATTCTAATATTTTATTTAAAGTGTGGCTTTTGATCGGCTTCTCTACTACTTTAGAACTATGACAAGTATTCTAGCTGTGCTCCTAAGACCTCGTTATGCGAAATAAATTGAAACGAAGATTAGTTAAAGCCGAATTGGGATCTTCATTTTGTATACAATCTAGGCTTTCCTCTCCGTGTTGTGACTGTGGTGAAATGAATTATGATCGGGGTTAGGATTCTACGGAATGATGATGAACGTAATCAGTTCGATTAGTAGCCGAGAATTTCAGTTCTGTACATTATCGTATTCAAAGTTTTGGACATTTTTCTTCGACAATTAATTGTTTGCTGATTGTGTGTGCTCCATCGACTCTGTTTTCCATCCATTGGAAAGTATTATTACAATTGAGACTCTGTTAGATGGTAATAGAAAAGGCCAGAACTCGGAAATTTGTTTTTGTTTTGTTTGCTTTAATTTAATTTACAATTTACAATTTTAGTGCCAAGTTAGTGTTTTCTATTATTTTTGTTTAGCTTGTTTGCGGTTTTTAACAGCGTGGCAGAGACAAGGGTAAACTACATTGATAAGCTGGGAGTGTCGACTGTTTGGTGCGCATGTATTGCATTTGATTTGCATATGTGTGTGAGAGTGAGCTTATTGGCGTTGTTAAGGAAATTATTTTCTTGTAAAACACAAAAGTTTGGGGTTTACCATTGTTTTTTAGAATCGTAAATAATTAGACATAAAAAGGGAACTGGAAAACTCAACTTTAAACTGTTTTGTTTTTGATTTTTGGGTTAGCGCATTAGAATAATTGTTTTTTTGTTTATTTGTTTTGTGTTGTTTGTGTGTGGGATATATTTTAAGATAATTTGCCTTCGAACGAACGGTTTGGTAAAAACTAAAACAAATTTAAGGTAGCGGGGCCATTTGCATAAAACTGTACAACAATAAAAGTTACCAACGAAAATAGTTCGAACATGTTCTTTTGGTTGCGAAAACAAAATCTCAGAGTGGTCACCACAATAATTACAATATACAAATTGTTATTCTTTTTCTCGTCTTCTTTTATTTGGACTGTTTTGGTCTTATTGTCATCTATGCTGTTGTAGTTCTCACTGCAAAATGTAGTACATTAAATAGGTGGTGTTGGTTTTCATTCGCTTTAGTTTATTTTATATAAGTACAATTTTCCTTATATCATAAACAATTTCTCGCGTTTCAAGTAATATTTAGGTCGGAGTTGTCATATATAAATACATATTTATCCATATATATATATTCTCATTCTTGAGCGTGTGTGTGTAAGTCAGCGCTGGCTTATACAGAACTTTGAATACGATTTCGTGACACTTTTATCAACTTTTAATAACTGGACTAATCTGCTGGCCTTTACTTCGTGGCTTTGTTTTTTATTTTGTTTAATTTAATTTTCATCATCATCATCATCATCATCATCATAGCATGAAGGCTTAAAGGAAGAAAGGGGAAGGAAGAGGAAAGGCAACGCATAACGGGGAAATAAGAACTTAAAGGGTGGCTTTCGGTTTTGAGCAATTAAAACAGGTCCTAGACTCGTAAGCGTCTGCAGCATTGAACGTTAATAACAAAAGAGTGGTGCTCTAGGACAGATAGCGATTTAAATAGTAGTTAGGTGTAGATAGTTCACTGGATAGAGATAGCTATTAAGTGAATAAGTATAGATTTACTTGCTATTAAGAACTGTGCGCGCACACAAAACAGAAAGTCAAGTAAACAAATCAAGTAAAGTACGTAACGTAGCTTTAAACTACTTTCAACAACTTTCAAAACTACAATTTTGCCATAATAATTACGTATTAATTGGCATTTTGACTGTATAATTTCAGTAGACACTTCATGTTTATTTGATTTTGCTTGTGGGTCTAGTTTCTGGGGACATTTCATGGGTTTAAATTAACTTGATCCTAGTTTGTTTCTTTGTTCTTGTAGTAGTTTTTGTTTGTTTAGCAGACATTAAACTATTTCAACTTAAATAGGTTTTGAGGTGTACAACGAGTACGAGTTAATATTGGCGTATTCTTAATTACATAGCATACTTTGCATACTCTGCAGTGCGCGATTTAGTTCTACTCTGTTTGTCTCCGTATGTGCGAGGACCTGGATCTGCCCAGGCCGCATTTTACTCACTACTGATCTAGGTATTTACGCTTTATTCTGTGATATTCACCTCTTGGCAGCGTGGCCCCTGTTCGCGAGAACATTGATTCCATGTCGCTGCCCAGGTCCCGGGACATGCTGTGCCGCCAGGGCGCGCCCAGTCCGCTGCTGTGGCTGCTGCTGTTGAGGCGACTGTGGAGAACAACGGACAAATAGAGCAGGTGAGTAAATTGTGAACACCGAAAACGTTCGCCGAGGGACTTGTACATTGCACGGGCTTGCAACCCGTAATTCTGCGCGGACAGATGGACGCGGCCCAACCATCGACGCAGCTGATTCGCAATGATCAAGACCCTCAACTTGAAAGCAGGCCAGGATTAAGCATTACGGGCTACCAGGTGTGGAACATTGGACGGAATGCGAGAAGTAAATCGGTTGCCTGATACTTACACTTTCTTTTTCTCGACCGTCTCGCTAAACGTATAGTTGACTTGGGATCTTTGAGCACTGTGAGTGATTAGTAAGCGTTGGCATTGAGAGTAAGATGAAGGCAAAAGGACGGGGTGCAGCATGTAAGAAATGGACATCAAATTTGCAGTAAATGTTAGGGCGAGGCTCAAGCACAGTGGTGGTCTTTGGTCCAATGGTTAAGAAAGGGAGTCAAAGCATTAAATGTATTGGCCTGAAATCCGCCTAAGTAGATACCAGCGCGTTGCATAAGCCGTCTAACTGATTGGCTGCTAACTCTAGTTGAAACTTCAGCTCCACTTTACTCTCCTCCCACTCTACTTCACTGCTCACTACTAAAAGAGCCTGGCGGCCCACTCACCTGGCGAAGGGACCTCCTTGGCTCCAGAACGGACTGTGACTCTGGGCCTGCCGCGAAATATCCGTGAGCAGGCGACTAGAATGGCTGGGGAATCCGACAGGCAGGTCGCTGTTCACATTGAGGCGATTCGTCAGAGCCCGCACCTAAGGATCAAAGCAAGGCATAGTTTCGTGAGCCATGGCGTCACATTAAGAAGAACGGAAGACGGGGGAAGGGCACTTACCCGCTGCAGCAGAGTCGAAAACAGATTCTCCGCCGTGAGTATCTCAAAGCCATCGTCGTCATCGTCATCCTCCTCGTTGGAGCTCTGCGAGTCGTTGTCTTGACTGATTTTCTTGACAGGTCTCGAGCTTCTGCGGGTGCGCCAAATAAAAAATATGGAAAAACGATGAGCAAAGGATATCTATTGAGCATGGATGTATGAAGGTAACCGATTCAAACAACAGTCAAAAGGCAACGGGAGCAACTGCTATACACTGTTTATAAAACTTAAATGTAACTCTCTCTTATATACAATATTGTAAAAAAAAGGGAAAACCGTATTGATACATTTATTTGAAAATTCTAAGGTATAACATTAGATTGATCCGGGAAATCTAGTGCTAAAAATCAAGTGTATTCTGGTAGCTAAAAATCAAGTTTATTCTGGTAGCTAGTGCTATTTTTATACCCTTGCAATGTAAATGTACAAAACTTTAATTACTTTAGTAATTAACTGCAAGGGTATTTAAGCTTCGGCTTCCTTTCTTGTTTTTAATAGCGTAAATACCCACCTAAGTCGATGCGGGGTGAAGCAGGCTTCCTCCTCGGCGGCTCCGCTGCCGCCGTCCTGGCCTATCGAAGCAGTGCGCATCTTCTGAAATGGCGAGCCCTCGTCGAAGCCGGCCTCGCTTAGGAGTGAGCTGCATATTAAATCGAATTGAGTCCGGCCAACCGTCAACTGCAGGGTCGCACCCCCACGCCAGCCATCAAAGAGAGCTTGGAGCGAGGAACGGGGACCTGGATCTAAACTTACCTGATGCGACGCGAAGGACGCAGACGGCTAAAGGCGGACCGATTGCTGGTGGTGTGACTCGACTCAGAGGGCTCCACGCTACGCTCCCGCGGCGTGAGGAAGCCACCGCCCTCGACGGCAATCGGTATGATGAACTCCCTCGGACTCTTCTTGATGGGCTGGCAGGCGCCCTGGCTGACCGTGGCCAGTGACGTGTTCGTAACCGTGGCTGTGGTATCCGACTCGGATTCCAACGTCGACTGCCGCGACAGCGAGCCGGAACTGCAAGGTGCAAAGGTGGAACATGCGAACTGAATCATGAGCTTGAACACGAATTGGATGCTGCACATATTCGAAGAAGCTGTTGTGCATGCAGTTTTATAGAGTTAACGTACTCGAATAGTTGGGTCTGTGATCTGACTGTTTCTATGCATAAAGGAATTAATTGGGGAGGTACTGGTACTCACCGCGTAGTTGTGTTGGAGCCGGAGCGTCCGTAAGCGTGCTGCGTGGTCGGCCGCTGGATCGTGATGACGTGCTCCTTGGGCTCCAGACTAGTGGCCCTGGCTTGGAGCGTCGTCTTGATGGGGCTGTATGGGATCGGGCCTTCGCGGGGTGGGGCGCTCCGCAGGTCAGCAACTGGATGCTGCATCTCTGTGCTGAAGCGCATTGCCGGCTGCGGCAGGGGTGGCTGCTCCGAAATCCGCGGGTTAATGTCCAGCTGCACTTCAGCCTTGACGTTGATCTTGCGGCGCGGCAGAGTGGCCGACTTGAGCGTAATCGAGGCCGTCGACGTCTTCACCGCTCCCGGCGAAGAGGGAGGTCCCTCCGCTCCTCCTGGCGATGCTGTGGAGTAGAGGGGTCAGTTAGGTCGGGGCTAATATAGACTGGACCCTGCGTAGCATTCGGGGCCAGAGGAACATGTAAGCAATTGAAGCATCAGTAACAGAGAGCAAAACACATTACGCAGTGGGGCTAGTAGACAATGCAGTCTAAGGGCCAAACAAAGGCCAAAGGTGGTTAAGGCGCTCCTTAGAGCTTTAGGGGTTATGCTAAGGCAGAAATACCGCAACTAAGTCAACGAGCACGAATAACAACAACTGCAGCAACATCAACAACAACACATCACATCACGAACATCGAGGAACCAACAACGCACAAAACAGAGACAGAAAGAGCCAGAGATTTGGAATGGGGTTTGGGTGTGATCAGAAAAGGAAAGCGAGGACTACCAAGCCAGGCTATTAGGACACTGATTAGCCGATGGGAGCTTCGGAGGGTGCGTTTCCTCATCCGGCCTTTTCAGTGACAAACTTGCAAGAGGAAATATCAAATACTCGAGGAACGCAGCAGGAAAATGACACGGATTGCATTGGGTTGCTTTCTTGTTTGTTCTCTTCTTTTTTTTTGCGGGCACAAATAGCATAAAGCAAATGTTTGGTGGAGTTCCGGATATGAATAGGATTTTTTGATTTTTGAGCCGCCGCCAAGACTTACATTTGAGCCACATGACCTCGGGCACGGCACATGTAGCACTGGCATTGGTATTGAGTGTGTCTTGAGCTTGATAATGAATAAATGGTCTCGTTCGCGAATTGACATTGTAATTGGCATTGGGCATCGTGTTGAAGCTGTTGCTGTTCCTGCTGCTGTTGATGTTGCTGCTGTCGGGGGCGAGGCCATGGCTGGGGGCGTACTGCGGCGACGGGGGCGGCGTGAACAGAGCACTTGTCCTCTGATCCTTATCCTGATACTGGCACCGCTGCTGCAGCATCTTAAACGATGGTCCCTGCCCCAATTGCGTCGACTGGAAGATACTGGCCGCGCTGTAAGAGGCCTGCGGCTTCCAGGTGGAAGGCCTTTGATTCACTGGTCCGGCATGGTTGCTCCTGCCTCCAAAGATTCGCTGTTGTATCGTTAGTTTGGCCAAGGCCAGAGCGTGGGGCGAGATCAATACGGGCGGTGCCGTCTGAGGTGCCAGGATAGGCGGGGCTGTGGCCACCGCTCCTGGTCCTGCTCCCATAAAGCCCATGAAACTGCTGCCGCTCTCAGCAGGCTTGGGTTCCCCGCCCACCACTCTGCCGCCCCCAATGCCATTGCCATTGCCAAAACCGTTGCCGATGCCTTGAAACGGTGTAGGCCGGCGTATCACTAAAATTAAAATGATGAGTCAATGAATATGATGAGTATGTAGGCGGTTAGGAGTGGACTTGACAATGGGTTGGACAAAAATCACAGTCGAAGTAATCCCTAAACGATGCTCAGAGAGAACACCTACAAATAGGTGGAAAATTGATAAGTTTCTAGCTGGTTTTGAGTTTATATTGACTTGATCCATAATCAATGTGATCGCTAGATTTATCAAAAATTAATTGAAAATTTAACAAATTCTCAAAAAGAAAAAAACTAAAAACATTTGATCTTATTATATTACATTTATAAGCTTTTTATGTACTCAATGAATGACAGAAAAATGCAAAGGACGTATTTTACTTCCGTTTTCTGTATTCTTTGTCCAATCCCAAGCGGTTCACCCTTAAGATGTGGTAGTCAGCAAAAGAGAGGGTGAGAAACGAACACAAGTGAGTTCAATGTCGATGACATGGCGAGGGTATTATTGTTTCAAATTAACTTTCAATTAACTTGCTTCGCCTTTTGTGGGCCACGGGGCCAAGCGAGAAGCAAATTGGAGGAGGGAATCGCTTCGATTTGTTGGTTCTGCTGTTGGAGTTTGGTGAGGAGATTATATTCCAAAAGCCAAATGTAATCCATGCAGCACTCGGCTTTCAAAACGTTCACATACACATTGAAAATGGAAAATAATTAAATATATATGCCAAAATAAGGATAGAAACAAGACAATGGCACCAGCCGGGTCTGGATTAGCACAAGTCGAACTTTTGTCGTGGAGGGAGATTATCGATATTGTTTCAGAGGTCTATTGAGTGGTTTGACAAGCAACGATGTGATATATGGCTCCTTATGATATTGTCATAAAATTTGCATAAAATCATAACAGAAACTCTGAAATAATAACAAGAAAGGAAGCCAACTTCGGCACACCGAAATTTCTATACCCTTGCACCTTACAATTGGATCATTTTAAATTGACCAAATTTGATCAAATGAAAAAAAACTAACAAGAATTATAAAAGGCTAACTTTATTCTGCCTTAAATGAGCCAATAAATGAGCCTTTTTTTATTATTAGGTTGCTCTTAAGTACCTTTTGATACACGACATTGTTTGTTTTCTTATCAGGCGCAAAAACTATCACCTCAGATGGTCTTCTAAATGTCACCTATATTTTTGACCATAGCAAAAACAGGGATCTTCTAGATTCACAGCACTAAGGATTGGCCTTATGATTTGCTGAAGGTCATGTCAAATGCAATTCGGATCGGATTGAAACGGCAAATCGGTTGGGATCATCTCTATTTGTGAAGCAGTCGACAGATAGGAATGAATAGGAATACGAATTTATTTTTGTAGTTAGAATTAATGTCTAGAAATACAAATCCGCTCGATTAATCTACCGGTACTTGAGCAATTCCTTGTATTTGCGAATAATGAGTAGTATATTTGACTTGGAGATGCATAGATAATTGCTTCAGCGATTTTAGTATCCCAATGGGTATCGTTTTTAATAAGTTTAATAAGTTCTTTACCAAATCGCCTTGCTTCCGTCTTTATAAATTTTATGCTGAAGCATTCTAAATATAATAACGTGGCATTTTTGGGTAATCAATGTTCGTGCAAACGGATCGGAGAAACTGGTTAATGTATTTGCTGGTGGTGTTTCAGCACGTTGCATGGCATTCGAAGCCGTGAAATATACTCGTTGACCGTTCTCCAGATGCACCAAATCGTTTCATTACAGTTTACTTAACGGCAAACTTGATAATGTGAAATTTCGACGTTTTTATTTGGGGATTGCAAATCGATGCTTTTCTTGACATATTTGCAAAAATTCAAAATCTCTTTAAGGACAGCGGTCGCACCGGATGAAACGGGATAAAATATGTCCTATCGGAGTCTCCTGGCTCTGAGCTACCTCCTCAGCAATCTTCAGCCATGTCGGTAAGGCCAGTAAAATATGTTGAAAAACAGCGAAATGAATTTGTTTTCCATAAATTTCTTGAACGTTCCTTTGTCAGGTTTTTATAGTACATAGTCCAATTTTGATAAAATTAAAACCGAAATTCTAGTATGGTACAAAATGACCATATCTCAAATTTTATGAAAATACACATACATATGTTGAAATTGACAAAGTTATCATTTTTTATTTATTTATTGCTTATAATCGGAGAGGCGGACGGACGTATGACTTTTTGTCTCGACCGCAGAGCATAAATATTTGTACAACACACATCAAGGAGCCTTGCATTATGCACTACTCGAAATGCTGCGTATAGGTAGGTATAGGTTTTCATTTATATTTATGCAAAAACAGTTAATTATGACAAAAACAATAATTATTCATTTACGGTATTTTCAGACGAAAATGTGTGATTTGTAGCTGTGAAATCATATTTAAAAAGCGTCGATTTGCCATTTAATCAAATTATTATACTGCAAACTGCAAACTGCAAGGGTATCGAAACATCGGCCTTTCCGAATCTGAGCATTCTTGCTTCCTTTTTGACTATTCTCCCTCCTCCATTCGACTTGTGTGCCGATCCTTAACCAGATCCCAGATACTTATTATAATAATATAAATACTGTTGTGCTAGTAGTCAAAATTGAAAGCGCTGCGAGGTTTAGCTTAACTTAGGTACGGATATCATAGTGGCTAGCTATAGGGAGTAGGCATACTGAGATCACTCACCCGGTTGGATCGCATTTCCGATGATGGCGCGCGCGTTCTTCAACTTACGCTCCCGCTCCTCTAGTGTCACGGGCTCGTTAACTCCGATGGTCTCCGTCTGGGCGCACAGCTGATCGACCTCCTTGCTGGACTCGTTCTGGGCTTGCAGCAGCAGGGCAATGGAGTTCTCCATGGAGCGACGCGCCTCGTCCAGCGAAATGGATGACACCGAGTTTTTAGAGTCACTGGCCTCGAGGGAGTGACTGGCCACCACTGGCGATGCGGGTGGAGTTTCCAAGGCCTCCGCTTCTTGGGCAGAAGCAGCAGCGGCTGCCACCTGCTCCTGGGCTCTGAGCTCCCCAGGAGTGGGGCTTCCTGTGGCCGGGGAATTAATGGCCTTCCGCTCGAACTCTTTCTTAAAGCTGCCCACACTGACGCCGGGAATGCTGAGTTTCTTGGGCTTTACTCCAGTCATAGTCACTGGCACCGGGGGCTGGAACTTTTCTGCTGTTTCCAGGATGCGGGATTTCCTGCGCTCGGCGTTGAAATTATTTAGCGTGGATTCATCTTGCAGACTGCACTTGCGCACAAAGGGAGCAGGCGGCGCAGCTCCAACTGCTGGCTGCCCGGCCTTGGAGACCTCATTAATGGCTTTGACCAGATCGGTCGTCCTGTGCTTATTCACAAACTTCTTTATCACCTTCGTGGCGTCCTTCTCTTCGGGTATCTCCGCCACAGCATCGAGCTTTCCTCTGGTGGCCTGGCTGGCAACAAATAATGCACCTGGTGGAGTCGTCGCCGATGGGATATTGGGGTTACTGACCCCGTCGCCAATCAGCTGCTCGCATAAGTCGCCGACCATTTTCATGTCTTTCTGGGAGTAACTGGGAGCTGTGCTGGGAGCTACTTCCTCCGAAACAGGGGCCATCTGATCCGCCTCCATAAGTGTGTCCTTGGGTATGGCCATATCCTGCGGTTCCTCAGTTAGAGGAGCTGCTTGTGGTCGAGCCCCTCTGATCACAAAAGAGCTGTTTGCCGGTTTCTCCTTCTTCTTGGCCGTGGTCCCTGCCGCATTTTCCATGGACACCGTGGGTTGCAGTTTCCTCTTCGTTTGCACCGGACTCTGAATAGGAGTTATGGTCCTGGTAGGCGAGGGCATCAAGGCGGCTTCTCCCCCGGCTGGAAAACATCACGGAACAAAGACGGAGACAGAGAGAAAGGGTGGCGTGGTTTAATGAGTTTGGTTAAATGACTTTAGTTCAAAAGGCTTCAAGGACACTCGCGAGTGAGGGGCGTTTGTGAGTTGGTTCGGGATTAGGTCGGATTCGGGGTCGGTGGGTGTCGGTGTTGGTGTGGAACGGCCAGTTAGACTCCATTAACATATATACACATGAGTCTGGGGCGGTTTGCCGGACTATTTCCTGTCTGAGAGATTACAAAGCCAGACAAAGCGACCCATCCTACAAACTACTCAAGGATTTAATTCGGGTTGCTGCACGGGAACCTCCATCTCATATTCTAGGGACCACTCAAGCGATTCGAGAAGCGACTAGCAGGCCGACAAGGGGTCTACTCACCGGCAACCATGTCGAGTATTCGGCGCTCTGCTTCCGTGTTCGGCGGTCCCATATCCCGGATCGAGCCCACCGAGTGCGAGCGTGGGACGCGTTCGTTGGCTGCAGCCTTGGCAGCAGCCACACCTTCTGCTGACGGCACCACCAACTGGTCCGCCGTGATGGCTGAAGGCGTGAGGGAGAGCAGCACGTCCAGCCGAACAGGCGTCTGGTTGGCCAGATCTTCGGCTAGGTCCAGGCAGGAGACGTTATCATTCTCATTCACCCACCAATGCGAGCAGATCTGCTCGATGGTGGCTCGCTTCTTGGGACAGACCGTCAGCATGTCACGAATCAGGGTGGAGGCGCGCGAGGGTTTTCGCGGCTCGTAATAGTCCCCCTGGCTGATTTGCTTCACCAACCGCTTAAAGTTGGAGCCATCGAAGGGCATGGAGCCGTAGACCAGCGTGTAGAGGAGTACGCCCAGAGACCAGCAGTCCACCTCGGGTCCCTGGTACGGGGTACCCTCCACGATTTCAGGGGAGGCGTACAGTGGTGAGCCGCAGAAGGTGCCGAGTAGGCGCTGGTCATCGAACACATTCGAGAGACCAAAGTCGGCAATCTAAATTGGGACAAGTAGAGTCTTTAATAATACGTTTCGGCAAGAACTGTTCTGCTCAGCAAACAGTTTCTATGAGAGAGTATTTATTGTTAAAGTCTAATTATAGTTATGCGCACCTTGGCGTTGCCCTTCTCGTCCAGCAGGATGTTCTCAAGCTTGAGATCCCGGTGGCAGATTTTGTGTTTGTGACAGTAGTAGACGGCGGTGGCCACTTGGCGAAAGATGCGACGGGCCTCCTCCTCGCTAAGAACCTTCCGCTCGGACAGGTAGTCGTAGAGCTCGCCGCCTGCGGCAAACTCCATGACCAGCACCATTTTCTCGCGGTTCTCGAACACTAAAATCACTCTGTCACTCTTTGAATATGAACAGAAAGTACTACTCACCTTCGTATATGTGGATGATGTTTGGGTGATACACAGAGCTCATAATCTGCACTTCGCGCCGTATGCGCACCAAATCAGCCTCGGCTTCGATTTTGCACTTCTTGATGGTTTTAATGGCCACCTCTTGGCCGGTCTCCTTATTAATACCTAGCTGCACTTTTCCGTAGGTGCCTTGTCCCAGCTTCTTAATAATATCGAACCTTAAGGTAAATAAATGAATATTGTTCTTTGCTGTTTCACCCGAAACTAATTAGGGAACACTCACCTTTGACGCAGCTTCTTGCGGTGATTGTTCATTTTAACGTTACCCGTATTGTGGATGCTGCTCATTATATTGTCTATTTGATCCTGCGGTATCCCCGATGGATGCGCTATACTGTTACCCGTGCCGTCGAGTCCCAATGGAGTAGCGGATTCTGGCGTGGCTCCTGCGCCCGCTCCTCCTGCCGCACCATTGGGCATCGCCTCAGGTTTGCTTATCACCATTGCTGTGGATGTGAATGCGAATGTGGAGGGATTCGGCGACTGCGAAAACTGCTTTCAAAGCTGAATATGTGGCTGGGTCTGATGTCGAGGCAGCTCCAGTAACAGCCGATCCAAGTTACTGAAAGAGACGGAGACGAGAACAAGGGTTCAGTTAGCAAACAGAAACGAGCACTCGGCAGCACTCATCTATGGTATGAAACGTTCAATCAAATGGCCAATCAATTAATTATCCACGAAGTGCCGGCACACACGGGTGGCTGCAGTGCTCTAGGGCATGATAGCCGTGCTGCGCTTTTTCCTGAACGGCGGGACAGGAGCACAGCCACCCGAAATCTACACTCGACCTAGTTTTAATTATGCCCAAGCCAGGAAAACCAGCCAGCCCTATTTCTATTCCTGGCCGGGAGTCGGGCAACGCATATTTACCGCGCAGTATCATGAAGGTTTTCTTTCCTTTCAATTTCAAGTTTCAGGAGTAGTTGATAATTATTATTATTAAAATATATAAAGTATACACATTTTTCACAGCTTGTTATTAATAGGGTGCCAAAAGCTGTCAACGGTGACAAGACAGTAATTTAAAAAATTCAAAAACTTGAATTGGTTTTAGGCAGACAAGTGCTTACATTGTTTATTTCCTACATAAGCCAAAATTCCACAGTCAATTAAGTCACAACAAGAAAGGAAGCTAACTTCGGCAAGTCGAAATTTAAATACCCTTGCAGTAAGTATTTAAA
Source organism: Drosophila bocqueti (assembly GCA_018151655.1). Lineage (NCBI taxonomy): Eukaryota > Metazoa > Arthropoda > Insecta > Diptera > Drosophilidae > Drosophila > Drosophila bocqueti. The sequence continues at coordinate 499,824 of JAECXF010000020.1, forward strand.
ATGTTGGATATTTATAAAATTAGAGCAGCAGCGCTCTGGCACTGAATTTATGCCTGCGCTTAAGCTGCGGCGTTTTGTCTCTAAAAGTTATGAGCAGAAAGCCAAGAAAGAGGTGGAAAATAGCAGACACATGGGAGCTGGGCCATAGGAGAAGCAGATATCAGGCTCTCTATGGACTGGATCCTCTTCGGGTGGCTTTGTTCCAATTACAAATGTGCACTTGATGGCTAGTAAATTACAGTGTAAGCACATAAGTAGCCCGGAAAAGACAGTCTAGCACTGCGGCCATGTGCAGTGCTTGGCTCGAGCCACCACCACCAGCGTTTCATATCATTACATTCTTGGACCTACAACAACTAAGCAAGTTTCCATTGAGAGTGGAGATACATAACAAATGCGCTGGCCACGCGTTTACCAGCTCCTCCTTGACCTTATAAATAAATTCATATTTTCACGCAAGTATAATGCCGGCTTCCTTTTGCACAGATAGAACAAATTTATGGGGAATACGTGATTATAATTTTAGCTGATAGAGAATTAATTTGATTATAACACATCATTTTTTACCACAAACACAAAGATTTGTATCGGAATTTGCAGTACACACAAATTGACAAAAGGATAAGGAAATTATTGTATTTAATATCTTGGGCAATAGCTTGGGAAAGCCAAATTCAAAATCTAAATCAGGGAAAAGAACATTTTTTAAAGGGCACCGAACTCGGCGCGGTGTCTTCAGTCTCGTATCTGCAAGATACAATAACATTGAGCGGCGACCAGTCTTTGTAATTCGGTTTTTATACCCTTGCAGGGTATTATAATTTTAGTCAGAAGTTTGCAACGCAGTGAAGGAGACATTTCCGACCCTCTAAAGTATATATATTCTTTCTACGCAAACTAGTCCCTCAGTATTAAAGCTATCTGTATAATACTTTGCAGATAGTCTCCTATATGCTCTCACTACTATATAAGTAGGAACGGATCGGACAACTATATCATATAGCTGCCATAGGTGAATTTGGTGTATTCTTAATGATCCAATTATAAGCTGCAAGGGTATACAAACTTCGGCATGCCGAAGTTATCTTCCTTTCTTGTTTTTTCTTTAAATTTATTTTTTGGCACTCAGCACACATTATAGAGCAGCTAGCGGAACAACTAACTATGCGCTATGGGACTGGGGTAAGATTAGAGGGGGTAAATACGGTAAATGGCACCCGTCAGAGATAAACTCCCAGAGAGATCCCCTTCCTTTTTTATTGGGCGAATTTGTTGAAATATCTGCGCTTGCTTTTCCGTCAGTTTGGAGTTTTTTGAATAAAATATTCCTATTATTTCTGTTGGCTTTTTATACCCTTGCAGGGTATTATAATTTTAGGGTATTTAAACTCCGGCATGCCGAAGTTAAGTTAGCTTTCTTTCTTGTTATTTTTATTTTCTGCTGCGGCCCGGCCACTGCTACTACTTTTGACAGGAAAATCAACAATAAATTCCATCGAGATAGGTAATGTAAATATAAAAATAAGAATGTTTTTCTAGGTCAAGTCAAGTGCGACATTTCGGCCAGCTATTTTTGACCGTCGCAAATATTTGATATTTTTGTTGGCTTTCTTTGTTTCTTCCCGTTTTCAGATTTCCTGCGCATCCAGCCAAGTGGGAAATGCCTTATAAAATCGATAATAAATCAACGATCTCAATAAAAAAAAAATGTGCTCCGCAGCAGCAAAATGCATTCGATGGCATAATTAAATTCGAGATTCAATGTCACTTGGGGGGAGGCGGCAAACGGTGGAAAGTAGGAGCGAGTGACAGCAGTAATTGAAATTGGCAGCAACAAAGGGCGAACTGACAAATTTGTGTTAATATTTAAATGCGAGTAAACCAATTGCGAAATTTAATGGATTTCTATATTTGGTAAAACACACATTTGGTTTCAGGTTTCCAATTTCAGGCTAAAATGAGGGTCTCAAGGGTTTCTTTAGAAAAGTAAACATCTGTACTTTGGTATTTAAGCAGAAAAAATAGCACGAGATCTTTAAATAGTATTTGCAGAAATTTAAAAAATTTATTCATTGGGATATAGGACTCTTTGTAGCCTGTTGGTAACCTCTTCCCATAATAGCCAATTACATTAATTTATATTAATAAGGGAAAAACGTACATATGTATGTATGTATGTATGTATGTTAGTATAATATAAATTTATCCTTCGGCAATTTTTAATGGCGTTATATATATAATAATATAAGTCGAATGTTAGGTTAATTTAATGTTAAAATTATTATTCTGTATAAAATGTTAAAATTCAAATATGAAATACGCAGCCGAAAGCCACAGCAGCTATAACTGTTAGTCCCCCTGTAACCTAATTTTAATTAGGTATACAAAATAAATAAATAAAATAAATAAAAAATAATTCAAACTCTGGGAAAGGAAGGAACAAATTAAACGCACACCGCAGCGCAGCTTTTTATGCATCTTTTGGTTTAATTCCGGTGGCTAAACCCAATCAGAACAGAAGACAAAAAAATGTTAAGCAAAATATGCAAGCCAGCGAAAGGAACAGGAAATGTCCGGCATCTCCTCTTCTTGCTCAAAAGTTGGTTAACACCCAGAAGCGCGTTCGCACTCGCACCCACACCAGAGGTTCCGTATACTGAAGAGTCTTCCACCGCCTGATGTGTGTACATTTTGCTGGTGGAAAAAAGTGCTAAAGGCCCGAAGTTCCCGTTTACACCTTATTCGCACACATGAAAATGGACCTCATTCCATGCGAATCATCTGTGAACGGCGAGTGAACAATTACGCTGAAAGTGTCCCCAGAGAAAAATGGTGTGCAACTTTGTAGAACTACCTTTTCATAGAACTACAAATTTGCAAAATTAACAATCTCAGCCAAATGAGAAATTAAACAAAAAAATTCAAAAACACAATATTGTTCGTATAAAATCTGCCTTTGGAAATCCTTATTGAACTGGCCAAAACTAAAAGACTTATGACACATCTTAATAAAATCATAAAAAAGAAAAAAATGTTGCAAAAATAAAAAAAATTAAAATTGTAATGCTAATTTTTTCGATTTCCTTTCGCCAAATCGGCAAAATCGCCCACTGTGCGGTGGAAACGAAAAGGGAAGGGAAAAACTGGTAGTTTGGTTTTTGAATCATGTAACTTCCATTATAACCAGGGATCGTAAATAATAGTTTTGAATGAAATAAAAATTACTAAAAAAAAAAATAAGCTGGAAAGATGAAAAAAAGATACACCATATTTTTTGAAGAATTTTTCAAAATAATATACACTTTTATAACCTTTTTTTAATTGCGTTTTAACAGATATTATTGGATTTTAAAATATTAAAATCAGGATAATCATTTATTATTATTATATTAATATATAAAAGTTGAGTAATAATTAAAAAAAAGGTACACCATATTTATTGAAGAAGTTTTTAAAAATAATATACACTTTTAAACCGTTCTTTTTAATTGTGTTTACCAGGTAATATTAGATTTTAATAAAAAAAGTTGCAGGGTAAATATTAATTATTATTATTAGTAATAACTTTTATTTGTAATAAAAAATAATAATAATAATAATAAGAAAGGAACTCCTAATGTATTGTAAAAATTATAAATGTTACGATTCCTAATTATAACGAGAAACGGAAATTTGTTGTATTTTTGGTAATCTTTTTGTCGGCATTAATGCATCGGCGAGAGCGCCATCAGCTGAAAATCTTTAAGAACATCGTCGTCCCAACGTATTTAAAGTTCGTATCTCCTAGCAAATGAGACAAAAAAATTAAAACAAATTTTTAAAAATAACTTTTAGCGAACACGCAAGAAGAATTTTTATTTGAGAGCCAGAAAAGCAGCAGCCCAGCATACGAAAAGTGTAAAAGCAGCCAAGAGAGACAGACAGCTAGGAAACTAAAACATACCCCCAAACTAAACGGCATAGATGGGATGGGACGACGAACGAGGAAGTGGTTCGGAGAAGCCAAAACCAAAAACGAAAGCCAAATTCGAATCCAAATCTGAAACACTCGTATATATCAGAAAGAACGCCACAGCAGCAAAGTTTTTCTCTACTTAAGATTCTTCTGGCTGTGTTCTTTTCTCTTTTATTTAGTTCTTTCCGGGATAATGCTTTTACAGATACACACTAAGACCGCTCGCCCGGCTCTCACTTATTATTTGCTGACATTTATCGCCGTTTTTTTTCTTATTGCAACTTTTGATGACCAGCATTTGTATGCACACATCCACCGCCACACACACAGAGACGAAAAATCAACATTTCACATTTCTTTTTCACATTTTACTTTTCGTCAAATTAAAAATGGTTGCTTTTGCGCTCCCCTCTGCTACCATATGTAGTATAAATCCGTCTCTATGTATTTTTATACCGTAGGCTATATCTGCACATATAGATATCTATAGGTTTTTGGGTATATCTTTATATATGAATATACATATATACAAATAATTCGCGCACTGTTCTTCAGACGCCTTGCTCGCGTTGCTCTATGTGCTCGACTGACACAGCTCTGAAAATTTTCCTCGATTTCCCCGAAGAAAATATAGAAATCCGCTGAATATTGCGCCTTGCCGATGCCGATGCTCTTCGGGGCTCATTGTTGTCCTAAAAATAAATGCACTATTCTCTCCCAAAAAACGTTCTTCCTCATTCTCTTTCCTTTTCTATGTCTCTGTCTCGGTTTCGGTCTATGCGTCGTTTGGTCTCTATCTTGATCTCAAACTCTCTAATCTCTCCGTCAAATTCTCCCTATTTTAGATTTCGAGCGAGGCGCGTGCCGTGATTGAGCGGCATTATACGTGAACCGATCGCATTCACGATCACTGCACAGCGATATTGGGGTGTCTATAATGCCGTGTTTATGTGTGCTCCTACGTGTATATACACATTTGTCCTATGTAAACAGCTGTTGCGGGCGGGGGAATTGGCAAATGAACCATTGATTTATTATACCCTTGCAGGGTATTATAATTTTAGTCTGAAGCTTGCAACGCTGTGAAGGAAACATTTCCGATCCTATAAAGTATATATATTCTTGATCAGCATCAATAGCCGAGTCGATCTAGCCATGTCCGTCTATCCGTCCGTCCGTTTTTGTACGCAAACTAGTCCCTCAGTTTTGAAGCTATTTTAATGAAACTTTGCAGATAGTCTTGTGAGTATGCATTCACTACTATGTAGGTCGGAAAGGGCCACATCGGAAAACTATATCATATAGCTGCCATAGGAACGATCGGAAAATGTTGAGCAAAAAAATTATAACGTTTTCGAATTTTCAACATATTTTCATAAATTTCAGAAATGACCATGAAATGACCAATGAAAAAACGATTTTTTCGGTATAAGTTGTTTAGATAAATCTTAGCTTCAGTATTAAAAGTCGTTCCTTAAAAAATTACTTTTTTGGTACAGCGTACGTTCAGTTTGCATTTGCATATGCAAGAGCGTGCAAAAAGCTTATCAGCGCTGCCCAAACAACGGACAGAAATGCTTCAGACTGTGGCGGCGACTGGGAATGTGATAGAGATGGCGATGTTGACGATAACGATGATGATGCGAGGAGAGGGTGGCAGCAGCATAGGCGCTCTATATAACCTTTTAAAATTTAAAAGCCTGTTCAAGCAACAGAAAATATTGCATAACACCAAGTTTCCGTCGAGGAAACGCCTGAGAATCCGGGTCGAGTAATGTAATTGAAAGCATACAGTATACGGAGTAGGAGCAATGTATCTATACATGTGTATATACATACATACATACCGACAGACTGGCAGACAGACGGACCACTCAGTAAGCCAATCCTTAATAGCATAAAAGGAACTTAAATAATTTCCGCATGCCGCGTTTACCCGCAAAAGTAAGGGGTTTTGATAACTACCAAGTTCAAGTCCATAGAATTGTTCTCTTGATCTTTTTTTCTCAGTATTTATTTTGTGCTTAACGGTAATTTAATGTGTGTCTGATCTTCATGGTCATATGATGGACATTTTAAAAAATAAATATTTAAGACAACCCCTAGAAATCGTGTTGACGACCCAATTGCACCTGAAACCAAGTATTTTTTCTCGATATGCTGGTAAATACTTAATGGGTGACGCCGGGGCTTACGTGTGTGCGTGCGCCATCAAATGATCGACCTAGTTAAGACCTCGCACGCCTCGTTTTCGTTTTCGCCTCATGCCTGTATCTGCACTTGGCGCATGCAACAGCAAAAAGTCACTCAAAATAAGGAGAGAAGTGAGAAAAAGGAAAGTGGGGAAAACTGCATGCCAAAAACGTCGCCAACTAAAACAATAACAACGTGAAATCCAAGTGCGGGAGGGTCGATGTCGGACGGGAGCGGGAGTGTGTAGGGGAGAGTGGAAATGGGACTTGTGCGTGCCAGCTTTTCGGGGGCTGCCTTAAAAATAAACGCGACATTGCTGGAATTTGGTTTATACGCCAACATCAACCGGAAATTCCATTTTGCTGGCCGCTCAACTTTTTGCTGGTTCAATAAAGCCCGACAGGGAGGAGGAGTCGGAGAATAGAAACCGAAACAGGAGATTGGTGGTAGGGGCAAAAAGTTACGTATAGGTAACACATACGAATGCCATTTAGTAAGTGTGCATTAAGTATTTTGAAGGCGCTAATGTATACTTAAAATAGTTTACCCATAAAAAAAGCTGCGATTATTAAAAACTTAAGTTGCCAGTTATGAATTTTTAAAGTTTGTGCCTTGTCCACCCATACCCGCCACACCTTATACGCCTGCATTTACACTGCTATTCCGTGTGCTGGGCCAGATATATTTAAGCTTTGTTAGCCCATGTAACGATTTCAAAAAATTAAAAATAAAAATGTATTCCTTTAAAGGCTTTATAACTAATCTAGTACGATAATAAAAATTTGTCAATATTTAATGTCATTACAATATTAGAGCAGTGGGAAAAAATGACATTCGTCGCCTACTTCTTCCATGATTATGTTCCGTTTTTTATTTCGAAATCACCGCTTTCTAACTGGTGAACAAGATTTCTCAAAAACGACGTGACCCATTTGCCTAGAATTTATTAGCGATGGAAAGTTACAATTATTTTAACTCCATAACAGTTAATAAATTTACTTCTTAAGTTACATAATACATTACATTATATTACATAATAAATTCCAAGTTATAAGTCTGGAGTGCTATTGAGAAAAAATTTTTTTTTAATTGTTTCAACTTAAGGGAAAAATGATTTATGCCTTTATGCATTGCATTTGTCCCCATAAAGTTTATTTACTGGTGTACCTTCATTCATTCCATTGCACGAGGCAAATTTGACAGCACTTGAATGAAACTAGGAATGAAATGGCAACGAATGGCCATTCCCCCGCCAAGCGTAATCGACTTTGCATGAAACTGGGGAGAGCTGTCTGCTGTTCTCACTGACGGCTAATTACAATGATGACATTACATATAAGTTAAGTTAAGTATCCTCAAAAAGATTGATTTTGGTTTTAGTTTTATCAAGATCGGATTACTATATCATACAGCTGCCTTAGGAACAATCGGAAAATCTAGAGGAAAATATTATAACGTTATATTTATTTTTAACATATTTTCATATATTGATATACACTTGAATTTCCCACCGACTTTTAGAAATACCCTTTGAGGAACATAGACAGGTGAAGTTTAGTTTAAAATGTATAATCAAATTGTCTTGCCAGCCAAACCGAATATATTTTAGAATCCCATATGATTCCTTGTCAAGAATTAAAAAATAACAGTCAGGATACAATTCTTGAGTTTGAAAGACTATAAAAAACACTGAGCGTAATCATTTTTTATCACCATTACCATTTGCGGCTACTGGCCAACTTTGCGTATTTATGAGTATCATTCATAAAATGCTTTCGTTGTCAAATAATTTAATTTGGTTTGGTTTTGATTTAGAGTCAGCCGTGGTGAAATAAAATCCGCGCGTCTGGTAAAAAATATTTAGTAATAAACAATAAACAACAACACAATGGCTGAAAACAACTGCAAAAACATAAAATTGCGTCCTAGATTCGGGCGCCCCATGACCGAAAGAGGAGGGCGACAAACATTAAAAAAAAAGTTAGCCTACGAAAAAAAAAAAATCTGCGAAAACTTAAAATATTTTATTTTTCAGTTGCTTCCCTCTATTTTGTCACTAAGCACGGAACGAAATATTGGTTTACTTTTTGCATAAGACACTTATTTTGTCTATTAAATACGGTCCACGTAACCAATGGTTTTTGGCTAATAGTTTAACTATTTGCATGCGTGTTGTATTTCTTAGAGAGTTTCTAAGTGCTCCTCGTAGCGTTTATGCCTTATAAATTTCGACATTGAAATTAATGTGCGCAAATGTGTCAAATTGTCTGACTGCTTATCTCGGAGGAAGAGCCCCGAACACAGAAACTGCACATTGTGAGTGTTGCCAAAAGTCAGCAGCTCTAAAAACAACAAAATAATGACAACAAAGTTTAAGAAAATTAAAAGCGGAAATTAAATAAACATTAATTTATCTCCGTGTCGTTTCAGCTTAAAAATTTTCTAAACCAACATATGTACTTGTACTTGTACTTGCACATGTACTTTAAATATTTAACATCCAATTCCTACCAAAAATAAACAGCATACAAATCTTGCTCTTCTTAAATGGCAAAGCTAACGAAAAAATGGCTACACTTTCCCTCGGCCTGTCGGTCGAAGGTCGCCAGCATTCTTGTTCTTTTTCGGCTGTCACTTGTCACGCAGTCGTTTGCAAACGAAGGCTGGCTGCCTACTTTTTATTTTTTGCCTCTTTATTCGCTGACCGCTGTCTAACTTGGAAGCATTGGGCTGGGCCAAGCCCCTTTTCACGTAATTAAAATGCATTTTAACTTTTCTGTTGTTTTGGTCTTCTCACCGTGCCCTCCAGTTGTTCAAGAGTTTTCTCCCTTTTTCAGGATTCAGCGCAGATTGCGCTGGGAGGGGTAAAAATGGGGTTTTGAGGGAACTGTAGCGCAGCCACTGTTGTAACCACATTGTTTATTTTTGAGTTTTCGTCAAAGAGCCTTTTTAAAGAGCCTTCGGCAAGCCGAAGTTTAAATACCCTTGCAGTAAGTATTTACAGTTTTTTAGATTCTTAGATGTTCTGTTCTTAGATTCTATAAATGTTGATCGAAACATGTTGGCAGTGAAAAATGTTGCGCAACAACTAAATGTTGCTAGCAACAAATCTTTCAAAATAATTTAATTTATATACAAATTCCAATGACAGCTATATGATATAGTGGTCCGATCTTGTTAAAATTAAAAACGAAATTGTAGAATAATACAAAATGGCCATATCTCAAATTATATGAAAAGATGTTGATAATTGGAAAAGTAATAATTTTTTTCCTCAAAAATTACCGATCGTTCCTATGGCAGCTATATGATATATAGTTCATAGCCGAAGATTCAACTGTGAGGAATTTCTTTTGCAGAGTCCTATGCCTAAGTAAAGCCAACAGGGTGCTGTGGACGAAAATAAGTCTAGGGATAGATTTACACAAGGCGAAATCACTTTAAAAGTAGAGTTAATTAAAAATGGCAAATTAAGTTATTCCAAACCAAATTTATTGCGTTACATCCTCTTTTCAATAATTTGTTTATTTATTATCTTTTTTACTTCCAAGTTTGATCCGTTATTTAAAGAGAAAATTTTGTGTACGTGGGTAAGACTGTGGATTTCATTAAGCCCATAAGCCGCCTTCAGAAGAGCACTACAGGAGGAAAAACGGGACAGCAAGTGAGGAGCGTGTGGAGCAGCTACTCTAATCAACGTCAGCTCCCTGTGGCACCTCAACGAGCTAACAAAGTGCAAAAACTGCCAGGTGAAAGATTCTCCAAAAAGCCAGTGAGATGCGCAGCTCTTGAGCGTATTTGTTTCCGTGTTCCTTTGTTTGCGTCCGCGGGCAGACCAACGCATGCCAAGTGCTTTTTCCACTGCAATATTTAAGTAAAATAATTCAGCAAGTAACGTTTGCCTATACGCAATGTAGGTCAGTCGGTGCCCAGCCTGAAAATGTGCGCACTAAACTCAATTATCTGATCGATCACATTGGCGTTGATCAAACAAAATTCACTTTAAGCAAATCAAATTAAAATCAATTAAAATTAACAAGCAAGCACGGTCCCACCACCCAACACCCACATCATCAGCGACCAAAGCCGAGCAAAGAAGTACACACAGAGAATTGACCTAAACCTACACATTGTCTTACATTGAGTAAATTTGTATCTCAAATCACCGTATACCGTAAGAAAAAAAAATCAGCCAGAAGCATATGTATGTATACTGTATAAAGCACTCTTGGTCGTTTGGAAAACACAAGCGAAAATATATTTTTGATAATGATATTGAAATAAAATTTGACCCAGATTAACAGTCCCACCAACTCAAGAAAAAAAAGAACTAGCTCGAAATGTTAAGCCCGCTAAGTTTAAATTGAAAATGCACCTTACTTTTGCCCACAGTAGTATATATGTATGTATTTATTTACTCAATAATTATAAACTTCAGAATTTTAAACACATTAACAAAATTGGAGCTCGTGTCAATTTTAAAACTATTGGGAAGCCCTAATTTTATCCAAGTGTCTGTCACAGCAACAACGAAAACAAAGACGCCAATGCATTAAAAATATGTTGGAAACTGACAAAGTTTTAATATTTTTTTCCAAACATTTTCCGATTGTTCCTATGGAAGCTATATGATATAGTCATCCGATGCAGTTACAATATGTTTAAAATATTTTTATAGATTTTTAAGGGAAATTCATGGCGATATCTCAATGCGAAGTAATTATGGCCGCGGCTAAGTACAAGTCCAACCACTGTGCAATGTCGACATGCCAAACACATGAATCATGCATTTTTCGGTTTTTGCCAGGGCTCTCTGATTTTTCAGCTCTACGAACGGCAATTGTCTTGTTGTTGTTGCGGTTAAGGTGCGGCAATAAGAAAATTAAGTCCCGCGTTCCCCTCAAATTTTGTTGACTTTTACGCAAACCAGTCACAAGTACATCTGCACCAGTGGATAAACTTTAGTATGTAGGTTAATGAATGAGATTGCCAAAAAGAAAAGACTGCCGGAAATGGGTGGTAAATGGAGGTGCAGAATAAAGGAGCACATAATGTACTAAGTGTGTGCAAGTCAAGGTGAGCTGTTCACACATATGTACATACAGATATGTATGTGTATACATAAGCACCAAAGTAAATTCTAAACACCGGAAAATTCTATCACTCCATGATATTAGTATTGCAGAATCTAAGTCGATGGATAATAAAGTTCCGGTCCACTAGACAAATTTAGCAATAACGACTGAATATATTTTACAATATTTTACAGCCTTTTTCTCCAGTGCATTTTACGCCGATTAACTGTGGGCATTTTGTTTGCGCAGAGAATAAAAAGAGTCGCGCAAACCGAGTGTTTTGAATCGAGTTGAGTCACCGAGGAGCTTTCAACGGGCCCACTCACCAGGCAATGCCCACACACACAGCTGTATATCTTGTATAAAAGAAGGTGTTGATCAGCTCAGCACCAACAGGTATGTAGGTAGATAAAACGAAAGAATAATTGGGAGCGCGCTGCAGGCCGGCGGCCGGCGCCACCTAGGGGCACTGCTGAGGCGTAACTGAGATATCTAGCCACAATAACTAGCCAGAAATTAAGTGGTTCTCGACACACTACATGTTCACTATTTCGTCAACTTTCCCCGCCGACAACCGCACCATTAATGCACAAGTGGAAACTTGTGATAGAACGTTTTAAGTGTGTGCAGTATTCTGTTTGTTTTTCTTTTTAATAGAACAAGGTTAAACAAGAAAAGAAGCTAACTTCGGTATGCCGATGCTTAAATACCCTTGCAGTAAGTAGAAGAAGAAGAAAAATGTTCTGACTTTTTCGTTATTCCGGGATGTTGCAAACTTCTGACTAAAATTATAATACCCTGCAAGGGTATAAAAATTGAAGAGACCAACGCCAAAATGCAGAAGGCGAAGATGAGGCACAAATGGCCATGTTTATTATGCCAGGGGCAACGACAGTTTTGTTATTATTAAGTTGCGGAGGATGTCACACACAAAACCACAAAAACCAAAATCGAACTCAGACGACCATGACCAAGTGCAATGAAGGGAAGACAATTGCAAATGTAAGCAAAATTTTGTGACAGAAACTTTTAAGCAAAAAAAATGCTACCTTCGTGAATAAAGACATCCATATACAGCAAATAGAAGTTGTATCCTCAATTTTTGATTTACTTTTTAAAATATTTAATATGATTTAACCGTTCATATCACTATAAACGGCAGTCATTGTAGTGACTATGAGCACCGGTAGTCTGGAACACATTTAAATTAATTATATAGAGTCATAGTATTGAAAATCTGCTATAATAGTCCGATCAGAACCATTTATAACTTGATCGAGAGGTATTGTTAACCTTTAAATAGGCTTTTTAAAACATATTTAAAACAGGGCAGAAAGAGCGAATAGAGGGGAAGACGCGCTCAGCTGAGTAAAATGCGACTTTGGGCGTAGGTGACTTTGGCAGTTTCTGCTCTCGTCATAGTTGTTCCGCACACACGCTTACTTACGGCGAGTGCCCGCAGTTATGGTGTTGGTGTCTTCGCCTTGCCGACTATAAAATTTGTTGTGTGGTCTGTGTTTGTGTAGGTGGCGCTACCAAGGCTGTTGGCTGCACATTCACAAAGGCCCGTACACTAAACACCAAAGCAGCGGCTGCTGCTTTTGTTTGGCAGCCCAGAAATGTGTTTTTTTTTTTTAACCGTTGCCAATGAAACTACCACGCCCCCACACCCCACGCACAAGGGAAAACACATTGCAAGGGGCAAATAATTATACCAAAGCATAAAGCAACCAGAAAGGAAGCCAAAGTATATATATCTGTATATGTATACCCTTAAAGTCTTCAATTAAATCATTGAAATTTTCGTCAACTGAAAGAAAAACAAGAGATACATATGTACATTAAACTGACAAGTTTGAGTAAAAACTGACAGACATGCAAACGGAAGGACAGACTTGCCTATCTTTCGGTTCTCCTTAGCTTTACAATTACGTTCAAGAAACGACGTTTTTAGGTGCACTTAATTGGCACATTTTAAGAAAAAACTAACCTTTTTACCAAAAGAGCAAATTTTTGCCCTTTTTTTAAATTTTTTATTTATATTTCTTAGTTGTTCTGCACTTGAGCTTAGATGGGCAGCAAAGAAACGTGTATTTTAAAAAACATATAATTTTTTTTAAATTAATTAATAAAAAAAAAAGCTAAATAACGAACATCATGGATTGTTTTCAAAAAATGTAGTACAATGCACTTTCTTTAAACAAACGGAAAAACATACAGAAGGCAAAACACTCTGCCGAGGTGGATTGTCCAGTCATAGTACGAGCCTGATCATCCGAATAAATGGTATTATGGATAGATAATAAATATACATAGATTAAAGAACACTATTGATTCAAATGCTTTTTATAATATCCCTCGGAAGTGGACCTTTATCCCAAAGGAACTTTTCCAAAAACTGGTGGAAAGTATGACTCAGATGATCAAAATTTAATAAAAATACGGTGGCATTTTGAATTGCCCCGGCCGCCCATGTATGTATGATATGTATAAAAGCGAATGAGCCCTTTACATCAACGATGGACCCTACCCCATGAGCGCTTCGGAGCACACAGATTGCATGGTGCAAAGTCCCACTATAACAGTGTGGGCGAGAAATTCATAGCATGCGCTGCCGCCGCGTTCCATAAAAATGTGTTGTTTATGCATTTTTACTAATTTTCACCCGCAATACTTGCCCACAAACAAATTTCCTGAAAACGGCACACAAAATATGATCGCGGTAAGCAGCTGCAAAAACATCTTCGTCTTTGTTTTCAGAGCGGTGGAGTCGCTTTTTGTCCTTTGCTTGTTGCCTTTGCGCGAATATAACATGTGATTTATAAACTATTCATGTGAGTTTGAACGAGATGAAGATCGTAACGGTTAAATCACCAGAAATCAAATCACATCGTATGCTTGCAATTAATCCTCTTTCATAAATAAAAGAAACTCACGCGTCATTCCAATCAGAATGGCGATGGAGCGGTCTCGTTTTCGCTTTCCAAGCTGGCAACGAAAAAGAGATAGAAATTATGTAATTCCCACATTCCTGCTACCCAAGCAATAATAATAGTTAATGCCAAAAAGGAAAACAAAAATATTTTAGAGTCACCCACACACTGCCACATTTTTTGCCTGATTCGGAGGTGCGGCCCACACATACATAGGCTTATATGCATATCGACAATTACTCAACACACGCACTTACCTTGTGTTGTTTCTTTTTGTTTCGTTTGTTTGTCTTCGCTCTCTTTCGCTCTTGCTAGCGCCCTGTTCTCGCAGTCGTTTTGTAGGTTCTTCTGCAGCCACTGGATTCCAAATGTTACCATTTCACGTTTTATTTCGCCATCAGGATTGGATTTTATTGAATTTACACACAATGCGTAATAGCTAATTACGCCAATAAAACAACTATAATTTCACATTCTTCCCAGTTGGGAGTTAACACGCACACACCCGCACACCAAGGTGCAACTGCCGGCGACGCAACACACGGGCACAGTTGCGGGGGCGGAGAAAAGGCGCCTTCACCACAAATACTTTAAACACTTTCCGTTGCACGGGCGGGGCGGAGGAAGACTCCTACACCGCGAAGGGTTTAATACATTTACTCGATGCACTTTCCGCTACTCTTTGTTTTTCCAATTTTTGTAACCGAATGAGCTAGGGGTGGCGAAACATCGATGCCAACATCGATGTTTTCGAAGCTTCGCTAATATCGATGTTTCTCCACCTCAAGCGTGTGATAAATAATTTAAAACGCACTCGAAACATCGACGAAGCCGATGGTTTCTTGGCATCGCTAACATCGATGTTTGGTGGAAATCATCGTCGATGATTACATGTGCATGTATATCGATGATTAAAATAGTAACGTGTCACTAAAATAGCTATATCTCTGGAAATATGTAATATTTCGACTCATCCTTTTTTAAAGATTAAGCTTTGAAAATATCAAGAAATATCAAATTTCAAGAATATCAAGATCAATTTTGATTCTTTCTAATTTATACACTTGATAACCCCTTAAGCTAGGTACTAACATAAACTAAATTTAAATTAAATTATAACGAACAGGAACGGATTCGATATTGAAATAGCAGTGTTGCCATATCGGCGGGGCTGCTCGATAACTATCACCTCGCCTATTGTTGATGTTGCCAGATGGTGTATTCTCGCCCATTAAGGGGGTTATCAAGTGTATAAATTAGAAAGAATCAAAATTGATCTTGATATTCTTGAAATTTGATATTTCTTGATATTTTCAAAGCTTAATCTTTAAAAAATGTGACCTCAAAAGGATGAGTCGAAATATTACATATTTCTAGAGATATATTTTAGTGACTCGTCTTCAATACTGGCTCGGCTGGAACTATAAGCTAGGTAAAGTAAGATAAGATATATTTTCTTAACGCGGCCAAACTCCATATAAAAAAAACGGAGCGAAAATAATAAGAAGGAGAACTTTCTGACTTTTCGCTTTCGCGGGTACTTACATAAGATAAATGTAGCAAGCGAAACGGGTCAACGCGTTGCCAAATCAAGATACTAAACAGCTGTGATTTCGCAGCGAAATAAATCAATTTAAATATTTCGAAAGCTAGATATGGAGGGAAATTCAAAACATACAACATTGGTCGCATAGGGCGCTTTTATTCTCCCCAGGAAAAAGTTAATTGTATAAAAGCCGTAATGATAACGGCTATTATATGGGATTTAATTCACAAAAGAAATTTTATATAAGGGAAAAATCCGTCTGTGGGCCGCGACGGCCTTCTGTTATTTGCCTTTTGCAATATAGTGCGAATACATCAGTAAATAGTATTCCAATATCGAATCCGTTCATGTTCCTTATTATTTAACTTTAAAGTTTTCATGTTCATTGTAATTTAATTTTGTAAAGTTTGTTTACATAAAACAGCTGTGCACACGAGGCAGTATGATCCCATTTTACGGTTTTCCGCCTTTTCTTTAAACTATTTATTCATACTGGTTCCCGCGCGAAATATGCAACAATTTCGCTCGTAGGTCTTCGAAAGCCAATTTATCTTATGTCAGTACCTACCTTAAAACGTTAAACGTATTTTTCTCGAAACTACATTTTTCAAAATGGTTGCAAAGTTTTATTTATTGGGAACTCGGTGTGAATCTTCTCAAAGTATGTCTCTATCGTTCGAACTAGGAATAAAAAATAATTATTTTAAGATTAGAGTTTTTTGCTTAAGGAATCCTAGAGGATAAATAAATAATAAATATATACCATGTTTTCCCAACTTCAGATCGTGGTAACAGTGCCTTTTATTTAGCATATAGTGAGTTGAGGGGTCTAAAAAAATTGATACAATAAAATTAAAAATAAATC
The DNA here is from genome assembly GCA_018151655.1 of Drosophila bocqueti. Lineage (NCBI taxonomy): Eukaryota > Metazoa > Arthropoda > Insecta > Diptera > Drosophilidae > Drosophila > Drosophila bocqueti. Next base: position 516,391 of record JAECXF010000020.1, read on the forward strand.
AAGGCATTTCGCATTCAATATAAGGCCATGTCGGAACAAAATTGCGTTGCTCAGGAAATGTTTAAAGATTTAGGTTTCAAACAAAAAAAAAAAACATCACAAATAAATATCGATGAATCGTTCAATTTTGTAAAAAATTAAACAAAATCTTAATCCTATGACTTTATTTGTGTGTAACAAACGATTCATTTTATTATTATTATTTATTTTTTTAGGTATTATAAAACTAATAAAAAAAATAATAAAAATTTCATTCCAGTTATTTTTATTTTGTTTGAGATTAATAAGAGGAAAACAACTTAAAAAAATTTAACAGTATTGCTTTTATAGCATTCTTTTTGTATTCATTGTGTGTTTATTATTTAATTTTTGTAATTTTCTCATGTAAATCACTAGGAACCGATGTTTCGTCAAACATCGATAAAAACAACGAAAAACCTCGGAAAAAATCGTTAAAAAAACATCGATGCTCGATACATCGATGTTTTCAGCATCACTAACAAGCAGTGCTGCCACATTGTGATAAAAAAAAATGTTTTTGACTGTTTTTGAAAAAATATAAAAAAAGCTTAAAATGTTCACAAAAAGGCCGTCGCTTATCCGCCTGGGTGGCCGTATTCGAAATTTGATGTGGCTTATCCGCTTGGGTGGCCGTGTTCGAAATACAAATTGAACAATGATTGCAATTTTAAGAAAAGCTGAAAATAGCGAAACATATGTTTTAAAATATTATATTTTTATTTATTCTAAATTTGTTCCCGCATCTGAATTTCAAAAAAAGCCAAGTTTGACGGGGAAAATCTGAAGTGGCAGCCTTAATAGCTGCCGCGCTGCTTGGGTTTCTCATTCAGGTTTCAAATTAATATTTTTTCAGTGTTTATTCAAAAAGCAACGCGTTCGGTCACAATCCCAGAGGTCTGTCTGCATCTCGAAGTCGGAATCCGTGAAACACGAGGCTTAAAGCAATTAAAGACAGGATGATAGTTCGAAAATATAGATAAAAATCATCGATAAAAAAAGCGGAAAAAAAGCCAATAAATATGAAAAATCCAGAGTTGTCGCTTCCTGCAATGCTCAATTTTTTCCCACATCTGAATTTCAAAAAAAGCCAAATTTGACGGGGAAAAGGCTAAAGTGGCAGCCCTTCGAACTAGTTTATTTAAAAAAAAAAATTCGAAGCGAAAGCACGAACGGTCCGCTGTCGACGGAATCGCGAAGGGCGGATGAGTGCTGTGCGAGTTTAATGCTTTTAAATCGCCCCGAGTTGTGGAGCCAGCTTCCGCTTTAGACCGACGCAGGATTTTAACAAATATCGACGCAGTTTCCGCCAAGGAAATGCAGGTCCAGTGATGAGGCCTAATAAGTCACGCGTGTGAGATGGTGCACGAGAAGCAGTGTGAAAAGTAAAGCAAAGGCAAAAAAGGAATTAAAAAAACGACAAAGCGAAAACTCAGAGAGAGGCGTTTGTAAACGAAATTGACAAAAAGTGTTTAGATCAGTAATGTGCATTTAGCAGTCGCGTCGCAGAAAAGCAATCGTCGCCAAACATATTGCTTTGTGTTTCTTTGTTTTGTTTGGCTCGCACGCTCGCTTGTGTGTGTGTTTTGGTGTGCGTAGCAGTGCTTGTGTTTTTGTGCGCGCGTGAGAGAGCAAGGACAAGAGAGAGAGAGAGAAGAGGAGTCTGGAGGAGAGAGGAATCAACAACTGTGGAGCTGAAAAAAAACCGCTCCGACGATGGACACGTTTCGCAAATGGCTGAACAAACCCAAGGTACAGTTGTTGTTTTGCACTTAACCGATGATAACCCAAATTGTAGTTGTTCTTATCACCCACCAACAACAACAATAAGAACTACAATAGGCATACGAAAGAGAGCTGCAATTAATTAAGAGCAACAGTCCAAATGGTGTCAAAGCAACTCTACGCTGGTATTGGTGTTGCTGCTGCCTGTGTGTTAACGTTAACTATGCCGTTCGTTCGTTCGATGTGACGTCAGCGTTTGCTTTGGCCCTGGCTTATTATAGTGCCCCCCTCTCGTTTGCACCCACTGGCGCTGTCTATTGCCATCTCGCTTGGTTTTAACCGCATTTTATGTCCGATGATTAATTCGCTGACGTTGCAGCAACAACACACACATACTGCTGGCAGCGTGTGCAAACTGCACTCTCAATTCAAATTGGAAACTCACACGGACACACACGTACATATGTGTACAGCAGCAACAACAACAAAACAAATATGGCGCCAGTCCGTTCGTGTTGCAAATTACAAGCAGCCAACTTAACTAATTTATGTATCTACGTCTGGTAATTTGGGATCTGTTCTTAAAGGGGGAAAACCCCTCGCTTTGTCCGTCCGGCAGTGGAAAATCACCCGGGGAACTACAACACTGAGAACAGCGAAATAATAAATAGAGTGCATTGAAACAGAGCAGGTTCTCCAAGATTCACTGCAAATGGCTTGAATATTAAGCTGTTCCTAGGGTGTTATCATCACTATTAGGTTTCTGAGGAACATAACTGAGCTGATCGAAATCGTTGGGAATTCTATCTTTGGGCCTTAAGTTTGTTTCAAGAAACGAATTGTTACCTGTACTAACAACAAATAAAAAGTTTTTTTTCCGTTTAGTATTCGCCTGTAATAAATTTAGTTCAATTTTAGTTTAAATCGCAATTGTAAAGTGTTAACTCAAGTGCAATCAATCTTGCTGTCATTATTTTTTCAATGAATTATTGCGAATCGTTAAACTGGAAGATTATCTTTTTATTTTCAAGCAATTAAATCGAAACTGCATTCGAAATTTTAAATCAGTGCAAGTTTGCGAGAAAAGTAACAAGCTTTTCCCCCAATTTCAGCCGTAAATAGAATTTCATTGGGGAAGATGATGGTTCGTGATACCGAATTTCGACCGTATCTATATTTAGCACCCCCTTGATGCTTTCGGGTGTCTGGAATATATATTTTGTACATACATACGTTAGGGTTCGCCTCCAAAAATAAAACGCCGATGGAGCGACTTTCCGACTATGTATTTCCCCCGACATTCGTGCCGCGCTGCTCCATTCAATTTTCCTCCCGATCGCTAGTCAATCTGTCAATCGTCTGACATTTTGATGGTCGTCGCCAGATTTCTATGAAGGTGCCCCGGAGTACGGAAAAATTGAATTAGAAGTCATTTACACGCAAATCCATTAAATCAAAGGCAAACACTCCATATGGCTATATAGCGGCTTTGTGGCACTACGAAGTGTGTGTTTACTCGACCCCGCTTACCTGGCGGAGGTCAGTGCCGAGACTTTGGCTTCTGTGTTCCCCGTTCGGAATCGATTCAATTGGCAAACAGATGGTCTGAGGAGCTGAAGGGCCGCTCTTATATGTTTATATTTTGTATTAGAGTGCCGCCCCGATTGCCGGGAAGAAGGCAACAGCTTGGACGAGTATCTGTGTATCTGGCAGTTCGATTAGATAAGATTGCGCCGAGTGGAGCCAGCGGGGATCTGGATTTGCCGCCGCCACCATCACGTTTAGTGACAGGTGATCGGAGGGACCCAGTTGGCTATCGATAAATTGTCGTGAAGTATCCAAGATGCATAAAAACGTAGCTGCTTGATTTATTACGCTCTAAATGCATTCGAAAATGCCAATTGGCATGATCAAAGTAAAATGGTAATACGATTTTCATTGGTTTACTTTCCGGATGCCTTGTTAGTTAGCTGCTCTTTCTCTCTACTTTGCTTTGGTTAATTAACACACTTCCCTCCGCATCTGCCGCTCATAAATAACGGCACGAGTAAGTTTTCCTTATTTTCTTGGTGGTGGAAAATGCCCCCAAACGAAACGGAAAATCCACAGACGTATAGAGTTTCTGTGTTTCTTTCTTTCTTCCTCTTCTTTTTTTTTCTTTGTGAAACTCTTTCGTCTGCTGCTTTTTCTTCTGCTCTTCTTTTTCATTCATTGACTGCACACAACATTGCTTCCTGGTCTCCTCTTTCTTTGCGTTTCTTTTCTCGACCCGTCTCGCCTCGCCTTGTGATTGTGTCAACTTTCTTTCTCCTGCAAAGTAAGAATCTCGCGTCGAGGTCGCTTTTGTTGCAGTTTAAAAATAAACAGAATCAGTAACGGTCAGGCGATGGCGTTGCCAGATGTTGCAAAGGCATTACCATATCGAATGCAGTAAATGCAACTTAAAGGCAATTACCTAATATAAGGATGTTCTAGTGAAGCCTAGTCTTCTACTATATTTGTATTTCAAGAAACTGCTTTGTTTATTCTCAATATGCGAATATCACAATGTTTGCAAAGACTGTATTAATTAGTTACTAGGCGCCGATGAAAAGATATAGAAACTAAGACTTGTTCGAACTATCGCAATAGCGTTCTTCCTTTTTAGCGAAGACCAAGCAGCTTAAAATCTCAACCATAATGCAATTCTTGGGATCGTAGTTATGGTGTGCAGTGAACGCAATTGTTTTTCTCTGTGCCTTTGCATATATGTATGTATGTATGTACATTTTCATACAAACGAAACCGACAATGACGCGGCGAACGCAAACAAAAAGCGCAGCGAAACCGAGACAATGGAGTCTGGGAAAGAGGCTACTACTGGCGGCTGCCTCGAAACCCAAAAAACGCGATCGGATCGGCAGTCAATGGAACTGGGAATTGGGAACTGGCTGGGGGCGCCGTTCCCCCTGAAAAAAGGAAGGCGGCACGCGCCACAGGCATCTGTAATTGATTATCCGATAGAGCGGCCACTCGATCTGTGGGCACCAAACCAATAGCGTTACATCACTATCCGCATATTTAATTTGCTTGCATAAATACCAAGTAGGTATAGGTATAGCTATATTCCCATCTAAACTCGTCCACATTCATATATAGGAAGCATTGTACAGGCGATAAAGCAAACATTATTTTTATATTGCTTTTTTCCCCTGCCTCTGAATGCTTGCTTGATTATAAATGTTTGCCGATCAATGACTATATACATAAATACATACGTAACTATGCACAATAAATAGCAAAAAATAGTGGGTGCGGGCTCTGAATCGTGCCTCTTAGTGTCTGCTTGCCTGCCAGTTGATCAGCATTATTGAGCACATGGCTCAGATTCGTATACGGATTTAGTTGTTGGGTCTTCCCAGTGCTGGAAATGCGTTATTTTTAATGCTATTTCAGTTCTGAAAGTTCAAAATCTGCAACCCTGGGGATTTCCCTAGCACACGTTCTAGACATTTTTCCTTCGAGGTTTCCTGTTTTCAATCGGATATATACATATGTCCAATACTGGTGTTGGCTTTGTGTGCCTGCTATAAACTCATTTGAAGTTGGCATTGAATTGTTTTATGGGCGAAACGCCAACGAAACGTAAAAGTAAACCATAAAAAAGTGAAATCTATGGGCGGCTGGCAAAGTAGTTTTTTGGTTTTTTTTTTTTGGCTTTTTGTCTTTAATCGTCGATGGATTTTTTCTGGGTGCTTTGTTTCGTTTCTACAATTATTTTCGGTTGTTTCTTTTCGGATATTATTCACCTCTCTGTCTCCCGAATCCCGGAGTCGCCGTGTTTTTGGAGCATGTTGCAAATGTGTGCAATTAAAGTCGGTTGCGTCGTCGTCGTCGTCAGCACGAAATCGGCCATTAACACAATAAACTCTGACAGCCAGAGTCCGACAAAAAGTTATGTATAGTATTAACCATGAGCCGGCAAAATGGAAATTACAACAATAAGAAACATTTAACAATTGGGCCCAAGAAAGTCATGACTGGAGAGCTACTAGCTGAATGAACCGAGGGCAGCGAAGGGCCTCTCCAGCTCAGCAACTCTCCAGTTTTTTTGTGAAATTCACTTATTTACGCTTTCTTGGCTCGGCCATAAAAAGAGCTAACAAGAGCTAAAGAGTAAAAACTTTTCTGAGGGAAGTAAAGTGTCAGAAAAGCCAGAGCTAAAGATACCAAGTTTCAATGATGCGGATACAGTGCGTTTCGCCATCTTAACCACATTATGAAACGACCTTACAAGTAAATAATTACGATAAATAGAAAGATAAACACCAAACAGAAAAAACCTGTTCAGGGAGAGCCATTGTTACCTTAAATGTGGTTGGGTCTGTTGCTTGTTATAGCTTCCTAAAACATTACGTAAAAATTGTGGGTGTTCTGGAACTGATTTTATTTTTATCGGTGTCACGATGTTTTCACTCAATGGAAATGCTCTTCAATGTTGAATGAACATTCTTTAACCATTTCTACGGCTACAAGCAAGTAAATACCAGCTACATGTGTTACAGTTTCTCTTTCTTAATTTTATTTATTGCGTTTACCCCATTTGTTAACACCCAACAAGTGTTTTATGGTTCTAGAAACCCACTGTACTATATATGCACTACGGCTTCTACAAATAAAGCAACAGCTGCCTTTGAGCTGATTTTCCACACCCGTTGTCGTCGGCGTCAGAGTGCCATGAATGGGCGCAGTGCGTATACGACCCGTTGGACAAGCCCACTACGATGACGATGACGATGGACTTCAGTGCAATGCAACAAGGTTCGTGTGAGTGAATGTCTGCACTGCGAGGCCTGTTGCGCGTGCCAGCCACAATAATAGTAACAACGAGAGCAACCTGTTTCTTTCGGTGCATTTAATTTGGGCCATATTGACATGTGCGCCCGCCACCAGTCGCCGCCGCTAACGAGTCGTGCTTCTTCTTGGTCTTCGGCTGGCCCCAATTTTGATGTTCGTTCTAGTCTGGTAAAGTCAAGTCAAGTCAAGTCGTCGAGTCAAGTAAAGCAATATATATAAAGCAAAGGCCGCCGAGGTGGGCCACAAATGTTGACTGCCAGTCAACATTACGAAAGGCGCTTGATAAACAGCATTCTGATGGAAGTCACCTCAAAACGTGGCATTAGACAGACAGCACTGGGTATTCCTAGCGGGCAATGTGGGTATATTTTATAATCGCTATTCAAAACGTGAATATTCATATTAGTTGTGAGACTGATCTAGATCGAATTAGATACGTTAAATATGCAACTCAAGATCTGGTTAAAAACAACTAGGAAACAACTTTGAAGCAAAGTAGCTTCTGGAGGGAGCTGTACTCCATTTTAAAGAAATATTAAAGTCTGCGGTTATGCAAGCGATAAAGTGCACCGGAGCTGAGCCTAAGAGTGAAAAACAGCTACATATATTAGGGAAATAATGGCTCGACGGCGGTCTATCGGTGGCAAAAACAAATAGTGTGTGAGATCATTTGCTCCACACATTCTGCTTGGCTGCGACGCTGCGGTTGTTGTTGGATTCTTTTGTCTGCTTTCATAGACACATCATTTTACACTTGATATTATTGTTTTGTCAATCTTGTAAACATATTCCAGCGAAGTGGCAGCACGTGACGACCGCCCCTTAAGTTTACCTTCTCACTCAGCTTAACCATTTTATTTGCTTCGGATGATTTAATCAAATTGTTTTGTTGATAAACGCAAATCCTCTTTCACCCCGCCTCATTCATCCAATATGTTTGTAAGCTTCTAACTTTTCCACTGGGGAATTATACAAAATTAACACAAAATTAGTAGATAATACAGAGAGCACCAGGGCTGGTGTCGCGCAGTGTTCGTTCGTGCCCCATGCGCTATTTAGCGGCTTTAGTGACGCATTAAGTCGGGGGACCAGTAGTGATAAGAATGCCTCGTCTTTCTAACAAAGTGTGAACGTCCGTGTCCAGCAATATTGAAGAATTGAGCACACGAAGCTTAGTGGAAACGTGCCGACGTCAATGATCGTGTAGAAATAATGACTAAGAGAAGAACGAATAATGTCATAGAAGTCGACGCTTAATTTCGTAATTCTCTGGTAATCTTGGGATGATAATACAGTGGGAATTATCCCTAGATTATGTCAATTATAAAATTCGCTATATACATATATTATTTTGTAGAGTTTTCTGGGTATTTATTTATTCATTTCTGAAGCCAAAGATTCGTATACCCAGTTTAATCAGTGTTAATCTGTGCAAACTCGATTTGTTTTCATTGGAAAAGCAATTTCCACTGATAAGTGGGAGGGACTTCTTGCTGGTTGTTTGTTCCAGTGAGCTAAAAAGAAATATTAATATTATTATCATGACAAACAGGAAATAATTATATGCACATGATGTTGATGGCGATTATCACGACTTCCAGCTGCGATGTTAGGGTAAATGTAAAACGTAAATTCTCGGAGATCATACAGATTAACTGCTGGCTAGTTATCTTAATAGCATATAATCGTAGCTTTCCCATGACATTATTATTTTCTGTTGAAGCTCTCCCCGCACTCCGCTGAGTCACATATTCAGGAGTCCAACCTTTATCGTAGCATGAAACACATGTACTCCATTTATACAGGTTTATACCTTTACATTGCGATAAGATTGTGTAACATATTTCCCAAACAAAAATCAAACAATTCACTTCACGCTACGCAGAGTTCGATTATTTTCTGTATTTACCTGGCCTCCTTGCCTGTTGTAAACGTTGTTAAATATTGGTTGGCAACTTAATCCGTGTGTTTACTGGCATGTTTCCTGCTACTGCCTGCGGAAGAAGCAAATAATGGAATTTAAAGTAATTTTTACACTGTTGCGCGGCTTTATTGATTGCGGCCTCAGTCCGGGTGTTATCTGCTCCGACCAACCTCTCCTGACAGCTGTCCATTAGAGCGATTGATTGGTGGGGGCCTAAGCCCCCGATCGAAGGGGTTTCATGGCTACCGAAGTGATACAGCTGATATTCTGATGGATCTCTCACCGAAGATTTTCCCAGAGCCATCCGTGCACTCTGTGATCTTCCCACGTTATTGCTCAATTTTGAGCCAAGGTGGACTGCCTGCCTGGCTGGTTCATTGGCCATCTTGCTGGCGAGATTGTGCCAAGGCAGACTACGTGCCCGTGCGCCGATCAGACCAATATGTCAATTATTCGTTACGCTTTTTGCCAGACAGTTACCCGAAATAAAAACGCTGTTCAAATGGCCAAGCGCCTTGGTCAGTCGGGGGAAAAGTAAAAGCGGTGAAATTTTCACATTCACAACGACTGGATCTCCTCGAGAAAAGGCGAGTGCAATGGCCACCAGCACCGTGGCAGCTGCCGAAGTGGAAGCCACTCTCCTACTTTCGAATGGCAGCGGCAGCGGCATCGACAGCGGCGGCGGCTTCAATTGCGGATTGCATTACGCCCGCCAGACATCGCCGTCCATTGCGTCCCACTTATTACCTAATCCCCGACAAAAGCCCGGCCGGCTGGAAGCTATAGAAACATCGGAGAGCCCCAGCCGGAGCCGGAGCCCGAGCCCTATTCGAGCATATTGAGCGGGCGGCGCTCGCTTATCAGTTTTCAGCGACACTTTGAGGGACACAGGGAGAAAAATGTAGTATTTTAATGAAAAATCATGATTAGTGTTAACCAACAAATAAAATAAAATATTAAGAGAGAAAAATAATTATGTAAATATCACAGGAATGTACCAAAAAAAGAAAATATGTAATAGTAATACATATCGCGCTTTTCTGCCATATCTAATCATCTCCTAGGAGGAAATTCATAGTTTTTATTCGAATTTTCTGTAAAATAGGCTAATAATAATTCCTCCTATTTATAGTTAACTTTTTGAGACATTTTCTCCGTGTGCAGCTCGTCTCGGGTTGCGTAAGGAGGAGGTGGAGTCCGAGGCCGAGTCTGGGTCCGTGTTTTCCTCTTTCTGTGTCTGTGGCCGGCATATCAATGAGAGGAGGAGCACTGGAGACGGCTGCAGATCGGATGCGCGTGTGGACGCCAACGCCCACGTACTGCACGTACCGAAGTCCGTAACCGCTGGCTGGCTGACTGGTTACTCAATTATCGGCACTTCCGAGTGCCGGAGGAACGCACTTTAACCCCCCAGCGATGGAAAGTGAAAGCGATTTGCGGTTTATCTTCTTGCAGCTCGGCGGGGTGATTATATCGGGAGCAGTGTCAAGATAAATAAAAAACCAGTGGCAACAAGAGCTCCGGGAAGCCGTGGAAGTGTAGTTGGGAGAAATAAATTCCCGATTCGATGGGCTCAGCTCGGAGAAAGGCAAAGCCTCAAGTTTAAGGTTAATCTGATTAGAGTGTTTTTTTTTCAGGGCTAGAAAGTTGTAGGGGTTTTTCGGACCAATAACTTAAATCCAGAAACTCATAGGTATTTTTAATTGTATTTATTGTATTATAGTAGATTATAAACCAAGCAGATAATAACTAAGTGCCTTGTATTATTAAAAGACAAATCATTTTATTAAAATAAAGTTTGCAAAACAGGCTTATCGATCTTATGCATTTTCAGTGGCTCTTAACAGATCTTAATCGGCACAAAGCTTGTTTTTAATTCAACTGAAAGCCACCTGTTGATAACCAGAGAGAAACAAAGGAAAAATGAAATAAAAACAAAAACGAGAAAAAAAGTCGGAGACAAAGTGATTTAAAAAATGTGCGGCCCGTACGGCCTCAGTTTATCATCGATTGCGACATTTTTTTTTTTTTTTTGGGCCTCATGAATATGCAATGGGGTTGACGATGTTGACCTCTTTCTCCCCTTGTTCCGTCTCCCTTTCTCCTCCGCCCACCGCCTCTTTAGGGCCTCCCGCCCATTATTATCCAATTTATAAAATGGCTTTTATTGGCAGTCGCCTCTTGGGCCCAGTTTGTCATCTCTTCCGCATTGATTCGCCTCTTTCTCCCTGTCCCTTGTTTATTTCTCTCTGTTTTAGCGGCTCCCTTCTGCATTTGTTTGGTAATTTCGTCGATATGCAAATGTTCAGTTCGGTTTGTTAAGAAATTGAATTCATTATGACATAATAAAAAGCAGCCACTGGTTTGGCGGGTGTTAATTTTAAGCCGCGCGGCGGCGGTTCGTTCAACCTTTTTACAGTAAAAATCCTTAATATGACTTCCGGTAACCGTGGCTGCGAAAAAGGGTATAATTTGCATAATTTACTTTATTTCTTTTTTTTGGGGGAGTTGAATGCACTCTGAATGTATGGCCACGGAAGTATAACCTTTCTGGATTCGATATACAAACTTTGATCCCTGTCCTTGTACTGTACTTCACTGTTTATATATTGATATAGACTTTCTGATATTCAATCTTTGTATTTACGCGCACAGCCTTAGCTTTCATTTGTTTATCAAGAAGCTCATTTATTTATATACAATTTGACCGTGACTCAGTTTTCCCTCGGTCTGCGCCTGCCTTCTCTCTCTCTTTTTTTGTTTGGCCGTAATTCCCCTGTCTGCCCCCTTTGTTTCCCAAAATGTTGTAATATTATTTGTAGAGATTTCAGGGATCGCGCAGAAGTGAAATTCGGCAAATATATTCCCTGCAATAGTGGTTTTATTAGTCATGCAAATAACTGATTAAAAAATTCCCAGAAGTTGGACTTCGAGAGTGGTTTTTCCCCCTGAGACCCATAAATGGGAATACATATAGTTTGCAAGTATTTATATTTTATGTATGCTTAGGCTAGGCTTCATACCTTACTTTCTTTGTTTAGAAAATACGACGCATTTTCTAGAGCGGATATAACGAATGCCTTAGGTTTTTCTGGTTACCTTGCAAATCATAATAATTAAATACAAAGTTCTCTCTCTATTTAAACTCCCCCTTAACTTATTATTATTAGTAGGAACTTGGCGTGCTCGGTCACGTGACTAGTCCCCCTATATGGACTGGGAATCGTCTGTCTGTGAAATTATCCAGAACCTGCGACATTTAGCACTTGCAATTGATATTTCAAATTTTCCCCAATTAAATTAGACACTTAATTTGCAGTTTGTTTGAGCGGGAATTGTGCAGAAATTGAATTCAATTGATCGGTAGAAGCAGCAGCAGTAGTTGCCAGCTATGGAGGTATTTATTATATTTATTCCAGCCCGATCTCCTCAATTAACCGATGACAGCAGGTGCCGCTGGAACACAGACACTGCCTTTGTTAGGGGTTCGCGGCATTTGCTCTGTCCTGACCTTATTTTGCCACATTTCTTGGGTTGTTTTCAGACCCACAGCTCAATTGATTGAAATTAAAACGGCGAAGCCGAGAGTCAGCCATCAAAAGAATCGTGAGAAAATTTCAGTGTCAAGTGCATGTTTTTCTGCGTATCCTTTGCGTCAGCAGACTCGGCCCTACGAAGGCCTTTTGGGGCCGTAGGGCAGAAGTCCATGTAGATACGCTGTCTGTCGTCGTCTCGCCTTGTCCTTGTCCCGGCTGCCTGCCTGCCTGCCGTCAAGGATACAGAGCCGAAGGGGGCGAACGCCTGTTGCGCGTGGCGAGGTCAAAGTTATGGCTGTGACGTCAGGGCAGATGTCCTTAATGGCCAAAAGCTGGAATCGGTGCACTCTGTGTGCTCTTTGCGAAAATTATAATAGTTTCGGACTGTTTAAAGCCGGAATAGGAATTTTAGCAGCAAGGGATTTCTCAAGTGGAAAATTTCTAGTCAACGTTTGTGCAACCTGAGATTAGTTGGTCACAATTTTATAACCAACAATTTGTCAAAATTCCTTAACGTATTCAATGCTTCCTATTATTATTTCTGAACCCACAATAATTAGAAAGTTGAACTTGTAATTACTCATTGCTCTCAATTGCAGGCTTTACGGGTAATTCTCTCACATGTCAGCTTCAATATACTTCCTTTTATGATTTGCATTTTTCAGTTACTTTGGCATAATTTATTTTCTTTTTCAACTCGACTTGAAAGTGGTTCTCACCCACGTCAAAAAATGAGCAGCAAATTTGGTTTCACCTCCAAATGCGATACGGCTCTAAATGTGTGCGTTTTTTTTTGTTTTGTTATCAACCATAAACAGAAAGTTGCTCACATACTCACCCTTAATTAGTTAATTGAACGAACGCACACAGAAACCAGTTGAGAAAACAATTGAAATACTGGAGACAAAAGCGTTTTCCAACCAAGCTGGCGGATAAAAACAAATGTGCTCAGATATTAACCCATACTCCAAGGTGTGTGGTCTGTATTCCAGGGTACATAGTGTCAAAGAACTTTCGCAACCTCGACAAATATTGTTTTCGCCACATTTCCACCGAAAAGCAATTCCTCAAATGTTTATTTTGATTCGTGAGGGTACTAAATATTTTAGCACGACTTTTTGCTGAAGATTTCTTTATGAATAATACACGCAGCGCCATTTCCTCAGATTTGCAATTTAACCAACCGCCCAAAGGCTGGGCCAGAATTGCCAAGGAAAGCCTTGGTAATAAGGCCTGTATCCGCCTCCGTTTACTTCTCGTTCCGCTTGGGCTCAGAACGAGCTTAAAATTTGTAATTACCATTTAACTTTGCCTTTTTGTCAGCTGCTGTTGCCGTGGTTTCAAACTCTTTAATTACGTTTGGGATTTGGCTAAATATTTTATGTATTTATGAGGCATGTAATGGCCTTTTCGTATTAATTCTTTATTAACTTGAAGGCTAAGCAAAGGTGGGTTTTCGTAATCATATTTTGGAATTTTTGCATTGTAAACTGTAGTTTTTATTAAAGAGTGTTGTGCTCTGAATGCCCTGAAAGCCTCAGGAATATATCCATTTTTTCCTTAATCAAGCAAATGCTTTCCTTATCCGTGTAGAGAACCGAACCCCTCATATCACCCGTGCCTCTCCCCTGCCAAGCAGTCTGTTTCTAAATTGCGACGCTAATTAATGGCTACAACGACTGGCACTTACAAAAAAAGTGCCTGATCCGGCCCGGCCTGGCCTGGCCTGGTCTGGCGTCGCCGACAACGTTTGGCCAACGTCGTCATGACGGCCAACAGAATGGGAGCGGGATTCCCGGGGAGCGGGTGGGTGGGCGGTCTGGCGGCGAGGTGAGCGGACTTCTTGGGCAGTCATTGAACTATTTACGCATGGCCTTGCTCAATTTATATAATTTATAATTCTCAATTGGATTTCTTACTCGTTGCCGTCGTTTCACTTGCGGCTCACACACACCACACAGCGAAATAAACCTCAAACACTGTTAGAGCTTTGCCCATTTAATTGTTGTGTAAACAAATGGCAAAAATACTGAAAACAAAGCAGAAAACCCTACTCTACCCTTGGGCCTATGACGAAATGGAAAAAACGAATACGATATACTCTGCTGCATCGATTCATCGGATCGCGTGGGGTGATTCATTCATAACCACTCACTCGCATTCGCGAATCATTTCTGCTGAGCTATACTTCATGGCTTAGCTGCACACGGATTAATACGACAGTAGAATTGATATACTTTTTTGATTGCATTTATTTAATATTTAAATATTGAATCTAGTTTTCTGAGGTCACAACCACATTACGTTTTATGCAATAATTAACCTAAAGCATCCTGAAAACGCTGAAATTTCAAAGTATGAAAAGTCCGCTCGCAGGTAGTGTCACCTTTAATTAAAGCCAGGGTGTGTCTGTGTCTAGTCCCTAAGCTCCGTAGTATTCCCAGCATTAACCTAATGCATTTTTTCCCTATGTGGAAATCTAGCTGGGTAGCGTAATTCAATTTCCCTTGAATCGTGGAGCCATAGCTATATACTAGATGGAGGTATCGCCGTGTGTGAGTAGAAGTTTCGCCAACTGTCCGCTCTGCCAACACCTCCAACTTGCAGCGGTGTTCTCCGGCTCTCCGACTCTCCGGCGTACCCAAACCCAAGTCCAAGCCCAGTGATAAACCTGCCGAACTGCGCAGTTTTGAAGGCAGCAAGACAACGGCAACGGCGGAGAGTGAACGCTTTTGACTCGACGTGTTTACCTTTATAATAAACACATTTCGTTCGCTCCACACATTTGTTTCCTTCTACGCTTTTAGTACTTAAGCAGAGCACATACTATACGCGAAAACGCACACTCGCAGAAGTGCCCCGAGAAAACAAGTTCAACTGCCGATAACTCGCTTTATCGTCCCGCTCTCCGACGCCGCGCTCTCGCTTTAGTTTATATTTCGTATTTGTATATTTTCCCCCTGGCTGGAGTACACATCTCGTGCGATTTGTTGGGGTTGGCAGCCCTGCTCAAGTGAGCCACGTGATTTAATGGATCATTGAAATTTCAGACACATAGCAGCCACTTGTTGCATGCTGGTGGATGAGGGGGAAAAGCGGCTCATCTGGGATTGCATCATCTTGATGGGTTGCTGCCCTCCTCCTTCTCGCACTCTCTTCTGTGAGGCACACAAACTTTTGATGTTCGTAACATCAGTTTACAGCTGAGATTTTGGTATTGATTTTTCGGGTGCGATCACAGCTGCGGTTAGGATGATAGCAAAGAGTCACTGATACTAGATCTGTGATTACATTTTGTGGATTTAATACGCCTATTATATTTTTTCTGTTTCAAAAACCCAACAAATGTCACAGAAAATAAGAGAGCTAAAGCGGAATGCACAAGGAAATGTTGCTAGAAACATGCTGAGCAGCATCTGAATGTTGCTGAAAGACGTGTCTAAATCGACTCGTCTGGTGATGTCGATTAAGAATAATTAATTAAGCTATAAATTATAATAAAAAAGAAGAATGTGTAATATTTTTTGGTTTCTAGTTAGAAAGAGACTATCAAGTATCCTTCCTTGAGCCTCATATGCACATATATCATATCAGATCACATCACAAGTACCCCTGATTTACTGCTCCGACCACCATCGTATTTTTACATACGTGATTTGTGGGTTTGTTGTGAAATCAACGAAAATTAGCGGTGTTAATTAAGCCGGTCGTCTGTATGCCTGAACGATAGCGTCTACGTGTTTAGTGGCCCGTTGAGTCATCGTTATCGCCATGGCCACCTCCGCCGCAACCCTCTTGGCAAACCCAAACCCAACTGCACTTGTCACACGATCCCTCCTCAAGTTCAGCCCGATTGCCCATTACAATTTGTTGGACTTGCCAAGCGATAAGCCTGAAGTGAGCAGACAGCAGGAGGGAGGGATCACCTCTTATCTACGGCCAGTTACTCATCCAAATTGCATCTCTTTCTCCGCTGCAGGCTGACGACAAATCGCTGCTGGCTCGCTTCTTCCATGCGGACCGATCCCTTACAGCGGTGGCCAGCGAGCTGGACAGCTTCGATGGCCGGGCAGAGCCGGATCGGTGCACCAGACTGGTCAGCAGGCTGCGACAGAACCAGGTGAGTCGCAGAGAAGGCCAAATGTACAAATCAGTGGATAATAGTGTTCATTCCTTCTACAGGACAAAGTCTTGGCCATCACCAACCTGATCATGGAGGAGCTGCTGGGCGATGACCGCGATCCAAGGGCTTTTCGCGCCAAGTTCCCCGAGGAAGTGCTGCAGGAGAATCTGGCGGGGCAGCTGTGGTTCGGAGCCGAGTGCCTGGCCGCCGGGTCATCGATCATGAACCGCGAGACCGAGAGCAAGGAGATGCGCCCCTTGGCCCAGGCGGTGACCAAGAGTCTAGGCAACGTGCGCGTCCTGCTGCGGGATCAGTGCCTGCGCAACAACGTGCCCAACAGCAAGACCCTCCACCTCGACCTGAACGACTCCACCACGGAGCAGCTGTACGAGAGCCTGAAGATCTTCGACCGCCTGTTCGCCGAGTTCGAGCTGAGCTATGTGAGCGCCATGGTGCAGGTGAAGTCGCGGCACGAGTACGAGATGCAGCAGTGGATCGGTGTGCTCTTCTCGGAGACGCTGCAGCGCGCCCTGAAGACCGGCCTGCTCGACCAGGACATGGTGGATGCCTTCGATCCGGGCCTGATGTTCTCCATTCCACGCCTGGCCATTGTCGCGGGCCTGGTGGTCTACGCCAAGGGGCCGCTCAACATGGACATGCCGGGCGACCAGCTGTCCGAGATGTTCCGTCCCTTCCGCACCATCCTGATCAAGATCCGCGATCTCCTGCGCAACCTCAACCGGCACGAGCTGTGCCAGCTGGAGAAGCTGCTGTGCACCAACGAGGATATCAACAGCCCCAAGGTGAGCCGTGTTTTTGGCATCCCTTAGTTACCTTTGTACTTATGTCGTGATACCTGCTTTTTCCCAGGTTCCCCTTGGCTCCAGTAGCATCGAGGCACCCACTCCGGAGCACAGTGCCAATCCCACGACGAGCAGCAGCAGCAACAACAATAACAACCACAGTAGCAGCTCGGCAACGCACAGGACTGCGGAGCGGCTGGTGGACCAGCGAAACAACAACCATAGCAACAGTGCTGCTCCAGCCGCGGAGGAGGAGGCCACACTGCGCTCTCCGTCCATGTTGTCGCTGTCGGCCACCAGCACGCCCACCGCGTCGCCCGCCCCCTCGCCCACGCCCTCGCACTCGATAGCCTCCACATCGTCGGCGGCCACCAGCTCCACCAACCCACCGGCGGACTGGAGCGATGGCGATGCCGAGGATGAGGACGACGAGGAGGCAGACATCGAGGTGGATGAGGAGGAGGAGGACTTGAATACCAGCAGCGACGACGATGACACGGACGAGGAGCAGCTGATCAAGGATATTGTGGCGGCGGACTGTGCCTCCGGCTACCTGATCCCCAACACCAATCTGGGCAATCTGCTGCAGCCCCAGGAGGTTCCTCTCACCGACAACTTCGTGGCCAGCGAAGATGACGAGTACGGGGCCGGGGAGCCGCAGCTGCAGCGGCAGAGCCAGGAGGACGAGCCCAGCACTAGTGCTGCCATGCTGGCGGCCAGCCACACCCTCCAGCGGCTGCGTCTGCCCAGCAGCGACAGCGAACACCTGGCGAACCCCGAGGAGCAGCTGCAGAAGCAGCTGCAGCCCGTGCCCAGCAGCCGGCATCGGCATAGTCACCGCCATCACCATCATCGACACCATCAGCATCAGCATCACCACCATCACCAGCACCACACACACCACCACGAGCAGCCGCATCCACATCGCACAACGCGCAGTGCTCGCAAGCGTTGCAGCCTGGAAAGCTCGGAGCCCGCAGAGACGACGACGAATCAAGCGGAGAGGGATCAGATCCTGGCCAGCGGCGACACCAGTGCCGCCTCCTCGCTGTCCGACGACGTGTCCCTGGCCATGCGCAACACCACGGCACGCCTCAAGTTCAAGTGAGTGGCTCTCAGGCTCTGTTCGATCTCAAAACTAAAACGATTATTCCCACAGGAGCACCGAGAATCTGCTGCATCGCCTGTTCGTCTGCATTGCCGGCGTGGCCGACCAGCTGCAGACGAACTTTGCCTCCGATCTGCGCCAGATCCTGCGCAGTGTGTTCCTCATGAACATGTCGTCCGCCCAGGAGGAGATCGACATACCCGAAAAGACCAAGGAGTCGGAGCTGTTCGAGTTCCGGGCCTCCGAGAACGATGTGATACAGGAGAGTGCCGGCTCCAACCAAAGCATTTACTCAGCGGAGGAGGTGAATCCCGAGCTGGACAATGTGTTCAGCGCCGGCGGAACCGGAGGTGAAGGAGGATCCAGGAACGGCAACCCCGCCACTGTCCAGCGCCATTCCGCCGGCGCCAGTATGCAGCGAAATCACACCATCGACCTGGCGACGACGACGACGACGCAGAGCAGCGAGGGAAGTGCTGTTCCCGCCAGTCGCTCGCATGTGACGCGGAGCCGGAGTCTCGGGGACCAGGACTCAGCCGGCAGCAGCACGCAGCTGCAGCAGCAGCAGGAACAGCACCAGCACCAGCAATTACAGATCCAGCTGCAGCGGCAGCGCAACAACTCCGTGGGCAGCAACACGCCGTCCAGCGCCTCCTCGACCACCTCCAGTTCGGAGCAGAATTCCCCGGTGAGCGCCAGGAGCGGCAGTCGCCGTCGCCTGCAGAGCAACAACGAGACCCAGATGCCAGCCTCCGCCACCACCACGCTGGCTCCGCCCGCCTGGATACCCGATGGCAAGGCGCCGCGCTGCATGGCCTGCCAGACGCCCTTCACTGCCTTCCGGCGTCGCCACCACTGCCGCAACTGCGGCGGCGTCTTCTGCGGCGTCTGCTCCAACTCCTCGGCGCCGCTGCCAAAGTACGGGCTGACCAAGGCGGTGCGCGTCTGCCGGGAGTGCTATGTGCGTGAGGTGCGCTCGGGCTTGCAGGGGGGAGTGCAGGGCGTCCAGTTGCAGAGTCCCACGGCCACCGCCTCTTAGGACTGGCCCTTGGCGCTGGCAGGCGCAGCTGATGACCAAAAAGGAGGAGGAAAAGCAAACTGTGAATCGCAAGCATTGTTTTCTTTATTTTATACGTAAACCGAAGCGAGAATCCGAAGCGAGAGCGCGTATAGATCGTATATATATCTTATATATAACCACAACTACACGAGTGTATTTTTATTTCCAAAACAATGACCAACAACTGAGCGTCTATCAAACGAGTGTGTGTACAATAAAGCTTCGATCCCGCACTATATATAACGCCATTTGGTTCATATCAAAGGATAGGGATTGCATTTTTCGTTTTTCGTTTCCTTTGGGCTTTAGGGAAGAGCGCACCTTAGCTTTAACTCTGCAGAAATCCTTTGTCACTAGCCAAGGCCTTACTAAGTAGATAAATGTATATTTTTCTAGCGTTCGCGGGGGCATTATGTCAATCGAGGTAGGCGTTAATTGTAGCAGAAATTTGTGCGAAAACATTCTTTGTGATCTATCGTAATTTAATATGTATTAATTCCCCTATGTTAAAGCGTTTTACTGTCCGACCCCTAGCTGGAAGTAACTAAGTTAGTCCTAGACGTATGTGTATGTGGCGAGATGAAGTCCTTAAATTGAATTTCAACAATAGTTAAATCACTTTACCACACTAAACATGAACATATATATATTTTCTGATTCAAACTTGTATAGAGAACACTGAGAGACGTGTGTAAATTGAGTTTAAGAAATATATGCAACTTTATGCTTAAATAAAATAACAAGAAATAAATAAAAGTTGATTTCATTTGGATTTATTTTGACATTTTTAACTATAGCTACGAAAGGAGTTTTTAACATTTTAGTTTCAGTTCCAACACCGATTTCTGAGGTAACAGGATTTCGAAACCACAATGATTTCAACGATCATAATGCATTACACTTTTACTTCACACTTGTACAGTTCGATTATCTGTTTTGTTTTTGTTCCTGAATGATTTTATCCTTCGTTGTTTGTTTTTTCCACCATTTCCTTCTCTGATTGATACCCCCAAGATGAAGTTAACCAAGCGAAAGCCAATCAAGAAGAGCAAGGCATCCCCGAGCCAGGCATCCGTCAGCTCCAGCCTGAACTTGGCTGAACGCTTCAAGGACGCGGTGGAGCCAGCTCAGCTCGATCTGCTAGAGGACCTCAACGAGGAGTTCTTCCACAGCTCCTACCTCCTGGTGCAGAGCCTCAGCGGCCGCGACTCCTTTGTGGCTGGCAAAATCAAGCGCTATGTGGATATCCTCGTTAGACTCCACGCACGCTACGCCTCCGAGGTGGACGAGGTCAACGAAGCTGCGACTGAAGGTGAGCGAGGCGGACGAGAAGCTGGAGCTGGCCCTGCGCTCCACCTCCACCTCGGAGGCGATGATGGAGAAGCTGCGCGAGTCCTTGGAGGAGGCCTGGCGGAACGAGGATGCCACCAGGAATCGCGAGGAGCTCATGCAATCCCAGCTGCAGTCCCTGGTGCGCGCGGATCAGTTAGAGGGCCACAAGATAGACAGCCAGCCGGTCCCAGGGTGAATATGCGAACTCCATTCCGCGGCTTAACTGAAAACAATCATTTACAGATCGGGGAATCATATTCGGAGCCTGGTCTTCCGTGAGCGCGATCGCATTGCCGGGGAGCTGCAGGACCATCAGAAGCGCCTGACCACCCACCGCATCTACTCCGAGCGCCTGGAGGATATGCTGCAGTTGGCCCAGGAGACGATCGCCAGCCAACAAATGCGCATGAAGACGATCGAGTCGGCCAACTTCAAGCTGGAGCGCAAGGCTCGCCTGCTGCGGGAGAGTGCCCAGGAGCGGCAGCAGCAGCTGGGCAGGGAAATCGCAGCGCTGAAGCAGCAGATCCTCGACCTACAGCAGGTGAAGCAGGACTTGGCGGGGATGACGACCGCCCACGAAGCACTGAGGCAGAGAAACGAGACCCTCTCGCATGACAACTACAGTCTGTCGAAGATTCGCCACGAGCAGGAGGAGAGGAAGGCGCGGCTGCAGCTGAGCCTCAAGGTGGCCGAGAAGCTGAACAACGCCCAGCGGAGGAACAATGCTGACCTAGAGCTGGCTCGCCGTCAGGCCGAACACAATGCCAAGAAGAAGGCGGACGAGTCCGTCAACTTGGAGCGGCGGTTCCGTCAGCTGGCCAAGAAGAACTGCGATCTGAACGACCAGGCGCTGACCGACCAGTACGCACTTTCTCTTACGGAGCTCTATCCGCATAAGCAACCAAAGACTTATTCATTCTTCTCCCCCCTTGCAGAAACGAGATCAAGTTGCTGGAAAAGAAGATCTCGTTGCTCTCCGCCAATCTGGACGAAGCGACCAACCAGAAAGACGAAATGAAGCGAACGCGGGACAAACTGAGGATAGAGATCACCCGACTCAATGACACCGTGGCCGTCGTCCGGCACGAGATCTTCGGTGTGCGCAGCCAGAAGCAGGACGTGCAGGTGGAACTGGCGCAGGCCCGCAAGCAGCTGGACGCGATGAACCTGCAGGTCCTGAAGGTGGAACGCGAGAAGCAAGAGCTGGTCGTGGAGCTGAACGACACCGAAAAGTCGATCGGCGGGCTCGAGGAGGCGCTGGCCAACAAGGCGGAGCGCCTCGAGGCCACCCAGCTGCAGCTGCAGCAGAAGCAGCAGGACTTCTTCAACGCCAAGAAGCAAATGGAGATCCTGCACTCCGACAAGGTGATGATGAGCAAGTCGCTGGAAATGTGCTCTCGCGACCGCGCCACCATGCAGGCCACAATGGCCAAGCTGACGCACCAGATCAACCAGCAGAGCACCGAGCTGGCGGCCAACGAGAAGGAGATCAGCTCGATGCGCAACCAGATCGAGCTGCTGGGCCGGGCGGTGCGCCAGAAGCAGAACGAGGTCCATGCCAAGGGCCTCCTGCTGGCCAGCACTCGCAGCGACCTGCGGGAGATGAAGATCAGGGTGGAGCAGAGCCAGCACACCATCGACGCTGACGAGAAGCGGGTCAAGGGCATGTCCTGTGCCCTGGACGAGGTGAAGAAGGAGAAGACTCTGGTGGGCCTGCAGATGGTCAGGCGCAACGACGAGCTGCGACTGCTGCGCGAGAAGCTGGGCATCATGCAGAACGCCATCGATCGGGGCATCACGCAGTACAACCAGAGGCTGGAGGACATCCGCCTGCTCAAGGTGGAGGTGGCCAACCTGCGGATGTCGCACAGGTGCATGGAGAAGGAGGTGGGCCACAGGGCGGAGCTACGCCAGGATGTGATCCGACTGGAGCGGCAGCTCAACCAGGAGAGGCTGCGGGTGTCAGCCTTCTCGGAGGAGCTGTCCCGCCCCTGTCGCATCCACCGCTGGCGTGTGCTCTTCGGCAAGGACCCGCGTCGCTTCGACCTCATCCGCAAGGTGCAGTCCCTGCTCAAGCTCAACCTGCGCCTGTCCGTCCAGCGCGAGACCCTGGCCAAGGAGCTGGCCGAGGCCCAGATCCTGCACGAGGACTACAAGCGCAAGGTGGAACGGGCGGCCGCACTTGGGGTCCACGAAAGGCTTTTCGTGCAGGAAACCATTAATCGTCGGCAGAAGCGCCGCATCAAAGCCATGACTGCTGAGCTGCGGATCAATGAGATCGACCTGAAGACGCGCGATGGCTTGATCGTGGGCTTCCAGGAGCAGCTGCGTCTGCAGCATCAGGAGGAGGGTCATTCTCCGCCAGAGCACAGGTCCCTGTCGGACGACGAGCGGCATTTCGAAAAGTTCTTTGAATCCTCCTCATCCAGCTGAGTGTCAGCTGAAAAGAGTCCAAATGTGTAACTTGGTTTCCTGTGAACCACTGTCGCTATCTATAAGGTATCATTTTTTAAGACGAAGGCATTAAAGCATTACTTTTATAGAATAGAAAGGCGTTTGTGGTTTTGGAAGGGCTGATACGAGTTTAACAAAGAAGACCGTCGAAAACTACACAAAATTGGGGACCAGAGCAGGGGCACATGGTTAAAAACGCCTAACTAAAAGTAATCCAAGGCTCAGTTTCTTAAGACAATAGAGCTTAAAAAATCGGTGTTTATTAAGAACAAAAAAGGAAGGAACTTACTAAAACATGTATTAATTTTAGTTAGGAAATCTCTGCTAGTTAATGTTAGATTAACAATTCAGAATATTCAATTTAAGTTTTAAAAAATTATAATTTGTTAAATGTTTCACAATTTCCAGATCGACTCGGCTGTTGATGCTGATCAAGAATATAGATATTCGATTTATAGGGTGGGAACCGACTCCTTCACAGCATTGCAATCTCCTGAAGAACCTCATTTAAGCCATCAAAATACTGGCAGAAGAATCTCCAATATGGAAATCCCGCAGCCTCCTAAAGCAAGTTGCTGACCATCTTGAAGCCTGCTCCCAGGGTCCTGGGTAGCTGGGCAGGGGCCGAGTAGCAGTGCATCTGCTCCAGCAGGTGCCGTTCCTCCAGGAGCTTCTGCCTGTGCTTCTTCTCCTCCAGCAGTTGGGTCTTGGTAACGGCCAGACTGATGCGCATTTCCTCCAGCTTCTCCTTCTTGGACTTCTCGTCCGCCTCCCTGGCACTGAGCTCCGCCCTCAGCACTTTGAGTTTGCGATCCTTGGCAGACAAGTTGGCCTGTTGGAGGAGAGATTAAATTAAAGATTGTTCGATGGGAAAAGGACGAGTCCCCAGCTGCTGAGGTGGCCCACCTTGACGCTGTTGAGCTCCGCCCGCACCTTGTGACTGGGAAGCTTCAGCATAAACTCCTTGAGAGCCGCGTACAGCTGCTGGGCCTCGTTGAGGGCCCGCTCCTGCTCCGAGGCGGCCACGTTTTGCTGGAGAAGCTGCCTGCGCAGAATACCGATCCGGCTGAGGAGATCCATCTTCTCGGGGTCCTTGCCGCTCAGCAGGCGCCAGCGGTGCACGTTCATGGGGGTGACCATCTCGTCCTGCAGGGCGCGGGCCTTGATCCGCTCCTGGTTGAGCATGCGATGCATCTGCAGCAGCTCCTGCCGCAGATCCGCAGCACTCTCCCTGTCCGCCCGCAGGACGTCCCTTTCGGTGCGCAGGTTCTTGATCTCGACGCCCATGAGCCGAATGTCGTCCTGGCACTGGGCGTACTGCCTCTGGGTCTGATCGCACACCGTCTGCAGGTTCTCCTGGCTGTGCTTCAGCCGCTCGTACTCCTCGTTCCGCTTGGTCAGCGCCGCACTGATGGCGTTCTTCTCGTTGATCAGATTGTCCGCGTCCTTGCGCAGGCGCGCCAGCTTCAGCTCGTCCTCCTGCAGCGACTTGGCGTGCCGGTCGTTCTCCTTCCGCTTGTCCAGCAGCTCGGCCTTGGTGTGCTGCTGGCCGAGCTGGGCGTGCCGGATGTCGTTGCGCAGCAGGCGGCGCTCCTTCTCCATGCGATCGATCTGCAGCTGGAGCTTGGACAGCTCCGCGTCGCGGTAGCCGACCTTCGCCTTGAGCTTCTCGATGAGCGCCTGGAGATTGACCAGCTGGTCGCGGAGCTTCTGGCGATCCTCGTCGGCCACCTGGACGTTTCGCTGGAGCGTCTGCCGCTCGCCGAGGAGGACATCGTGCTGCTGCAGGAACTTGGAGCACTTGGCCTCCAAGTCGCTTATCGTGCGCTTCAGCTCGATTTCGTAGTTCTCCTTTAGGTGGATTTCGTCTGGAAAAGAGGGGGGTAATGAGAAGGAGAGGGGAGAGGGTTTCCACAAGGACACTCACTCTGCAACGCATCCAGCTTGTCTATCCAGTGCTGGATTTCGTCCAGCTTCTTCGTCTTCTCCTTCTTCAGCTTGCAGGCGTCCTCGCTGAGCTTCTTCAGCTTAATGTCCATGGAGCCGATGGTGTCCTTGAGGGCCCGCACCTCGTGCTGCGCCTCCTGATGCAGGGCGGTGGTCTGTTCCAGCTTCTGGTGCTCCGACTGAACCTCTCGCCTCAGCGAGTCCCTCTCCTTGGTCAGATTTTCGTTGTTTTTCTCGAAGTGATGGACCACGCGGCGCATGGACTCCAGCTCCTTGTCCTGGGTGCCCAGTTGGGTCCTGGAAAGCGCATTATTTAAACTTAAGTTGGGGCTTAAGTTCAGGTGGAATAGAGCTCACTTCAGCCTTATGTTCTCCTGCTCCACCTCCCTCTTGGCCTCGTCCAAGCCCGCATACTTGCGGGCGATGGTCTCCTGGGACTTGGCCAGCTTGCCGTTGTCCTGGCGCACCTTGATGAGCTCATCCTCGCGCACCTTGAGCAGGTTGATGCGCTGGTTGAGCGCTCGCTTGTTCTTGTCCCTCTCCTGCACCGTGTACTCCAGATCGACGGTGATCTTGGCCAGCTTGTTGTTGGTGGCGTTGTGCTGGGTGTTCAGGTGCTCGAGATTCGTTTTCAGGGACAGAATCTGCAGGTTTTGACGCACCTTCACCTTGGTGAGGATCTCGTTGGCCGACTTCATCTGGGAAATCTGCTCCTGGTAGCGCGACTCCTCGCTCTTCATGGTCGACAGCTCCTTGGTGAGGGCGTCGACCTTGCGCTTCAGGTTGACGGCATCGCTGGAGGTTTCCTGCGCAGAATTCAGTTTAATTTAGTTTCAGAGTACAAATTGCAATGTGAATCAATCTTACGTCCAACAGCTTGAGCAACTCCTTGTTCTTGGCCTCCAATCCCTCAATGGTGCTGTCCAGCTCGGTGGCATAGGCTCGCTGCAGGTTCAGCCGCTTGTTCAGATCGTTTATCTCGGCGGTGAGGCGTTCGCGCTCCTTGCCATCGTCCCGCTTGCTCATCGCCAGGCGCTTCTCATTGAGATGGGCCACCATCTGCTCCGATTCGTCCAGTTTCTCCCGCAAACCCAAGACCTCGTCCTGGGCAGATTGCTCACGGATCTGGGCAGCGTCCTTCTGCTTCCACGCGCCCTCTAATCATCAACTTTATTAGCTATTTACTCAAATTTAAGTGGTAGTGTCTACCTATGACTCCCCTCAGCTCCTCAATGGTGGCCATGTCCATTTTGCTCACTCGCGCCGCCGTCTCCAATCGAGCCTCGAGTCCTTCAATCTCCCTGCGCAGCTCCTGGCTGCGCTCCTTCTCCAGGCGCAGATCGCTCTTGTAGCGGGAGCCACAGATGAGCAATCGCTGGACATTGTCGGCATTGTTGGGAGTGTCCTTCTGGCGCAGGGCCTTCGTGGCCTGCAATTAAGTAGAAGTAGCAATTGATACTTTAATTAATTAATGCCGCCTCACCTCGGGTATCTTTTCGCACAGCTCCTTGTAGAAATCGTCATCGAAATCATCCGGCACCAGCGGCTCGTCCTCGGAGCCCGAAGCCTTCGACATCCTTTCAAGTCAAGTTCAAGTTGAAAGTTCTTTTACACTTTTTATTGACAAAACCCTTGGGGGCACAGGCTGTCAAGGGCAACCACAACAGGTTATAATATGTCTTTTATTATCAAACTAAGGTATGCATAAAAAGCGTCGTTGTGCTCTTAGTCGCTATGGAAACAAAGTACACAAGTGTCCTGGCATTTGCTCTTTAACTATGACTATTTTAAGGGAACTGTGGACCTAAACTAGTTGAGCTTAAGCTTAACTTTCAGCTTAAAACTAAGGAATTTCGCTAGTCTGACTATGGCCACTCGTCCTCGAAGGGGGCATCGTGTACCGTGTGGAAACTGAGGCCTGTTCCCTCCGGCTTGTGCCAGGAGGGCAGCAGAACTGTTCGCCAGAAGGATCTGCTGGGGAAGCGTATGAGTTAAGGGCGCTTTAGAGTAGAAAACCCACTCACCTGCCTCTCACCAAGCCCAGAAACAGTTTCCAGTTCTTTTTGGTGCCAAAATTGTAGGGATTAATGTAAATGCGTTGCTGTTGCAGGAGTCTCTTGCGCTCCGCCTCGTTGATGTGCGACTCCACGCTCGTCTCGCCGCGTGTGATTAGCTTGGCATGCCAGATGGAGAGCGTGCCCAGAGCCAAGACGACCGACACGAGCGTGAAGGCCATAAACCACAGGGCTCGTCGTCTGCCAGGCGAGGGGGCATCTGTGTCCACCAGGGGCGTGGGCAGGTTGTGCACAGCGGGAGGCAGCATGAATTCATCGTACTCATTGGGATGGGTCTGAAGAATAAACTCCATTCTAAGTTGGGATAGAAAAAGTCATCTGGAGATGACTTACCACGGGAATAATGTGGCCACTCAGGTTGAACTTCACTGGCTGCCCCTCCAGAGGCTCTACCTCGGTCCAGCTCTCCCCGTGATCCAGCCACAGATATTGGTGGCCAATCTCCAGGCCGGCAACTATAAGGAAGAGGCATCCCAGCGTGGTGTACATCATGTACAGGAAGAAGTACCGATGGTTGGCGTAGCCCACGCAGTTGTTCAGCCAAGCTGCACCCCAAAGAATAAAACATTACCCAAGGAAACAATACAATGCAAACAATACCCACGGCAGTGGTGATCCATCTTGAGGACGCAGCGATTGCACACTGAGCAGTGGTGCGTCCTGGGCGGCTTCGGTGCTATGCACTTGCCGCACATGCTGACGGCCTCCACGAGGGACACGCCCTCCGGCGGATTGCCAGCCGGCGTGATCACAGCCATCACATAGTGGAATATCACATTCAGGAGCAGCCAATTTCCCACGACGAGCAGGAAGTAGGTGACCAACGGGCTCTTGGCCCACCAAAAGGGCAAGCCAATCCAGTAGGCAATGCTGACCACGGAAGTGGTCAGGGCAGCCACCCCGACCACAAAGAACTGAAGGGATAAAGCTATGAAAAAGCAATTCCAAGTTTTTCGCCAACTCTTACCGGTCCCAGGCAGTGAGTGTAGTTGTCCACGAACCAGAAAATTGGTGTCAGGCAGACATCCGAGGCGTAGGAGGAGTTCATGTGGGCGTTAAAGGTTAGCGAGTGCCAGCAGTGCTTCATGTAGGACCAGCGCAGGCGACAAATCGCGCTAAAACGAAATTAATAAAGAAAAACATTGCTAGTTATTACTTTTCCCAGGGAAAGATGTACAAAGTGTCGACTTACAGGAGCTCCTGGGTGGAGTGACCTCTCCACGTGATGCGTGCCATGGCTATTTGCGATGTTTTCTTAACTTATTTTCTAACTAATAACATTTTTGGCCTCAAGTTCAGTTTATTTTGGCAAAACAAAAATTTGCAATTGCTTTTTCTTAGATCTAGTGTGACCAGAGCCAGACCTGCACCAACAGCTGGTGCCCAGCGATAGCACTTATCGATTACCTGGCTATCGCTTGGGGTCCATCTCTGCACAAAACAAATGTTTTGCATTTTCCGGTGAAATTAATTAAAACTCCCGATTTCTCGCCATGCGTTCACGTAGCAGGAGCCGCAGCCGGCAGAGGGACCGCCGGCGCCGCAGCAGATCCGAGTCCAGAGAGCGTTACCGCTCCCAGAACACCCGGCATTCAGTTTCCAGGGAGCGGGAAAAGGACAGAGAACGGGAGCTTCATAGGGAAAGGACTTTAAATCGCAACTCACGGCGTTCCAGAGAAAAGAAAGCAGCACCCCGTAGTCGGCGCACCCGCTCTGCGTCCTCCAGTAGCTCCAGCAACAGCAGTGCCAGTCCCAGTTCCTCCAGAGGCTCCTCTGGCCACCGAAAGTCGCAAAAGTCTGTGGAGCGCTGGCCCAACGATCGGTTCCACGACAACAATAGCGACCCGCGGCAGAACCCCTTCCGCGGTCGAGCTCCGGAACGTAGTTTCATCAACGATCCTGCTGAACCCTCCACCAGAGGCCATCAAAGAGGTCGCGGCGCCGCCGGCAGCCATCACTCGAATGCCAATGTGAATGCGCGCAGGAACCAGCGTGTTCGCATTGGCGAGGAGGGTGTGCCCGAGGTCTGGGGCAAGAGTCCAACGCGACCGGAGAACGACGATGTTGAACTGGTCAAGGGCTCCTACGTGGGACCCAAGAAAAAGAAAAAAAAGGGCAAGAAGAAAAGCAAGAAATCTGAAAAGAAATCAAAGAAAAAATCCAGGAAAACAAAGAAGAAAAAGAGCAGGAAGTCGAGCTCTTCGGAGGACTCCTCCTCCAGTGAATCCAGCAGCGAGGACAGCAGCGACGATTCCAGTGATGACACCAGCAGCTCCAGTTCCGACAGCGACGATGAATCTGAGAAAGATGTTTGGCTGGAGAAGACCGCCGAAGGCATTAAGAAACCTAAAAAGAAAAAGTCTACAGCAAACAAAAAGGATAAGAAATCCAAGAAGAAGAAGAAGAAGAGTAAGTCGGAGATGGCCAAGTCCAAGAAGAAGAGCTCCTCTTCCAGTGGCAGCAGATCCAAGACCAAGGACAGCTCCAACAACAACGACGAGGATGTCGGTCCCTCCCTACGCACCGGTGGCAGCCTCAATCAAAAGGACTTTGGCAAGGCCCTGCTGCCCGGCGAAGGAGCTGCCATGGCTGCCTACATCGCTGAGGGCAAGCGAATTCCCCGGCGTGGAGAGATCGGCCTGACGTCCGACGAAATCGCCAACTTTGAGTCCGTGGGCTACGTGATGAGCGGCAGCCGCCATCGGCGCATGGAGGCGGTCCGTATCCGCAAGGAGAACCAGCTGTACTCCGCCGACGAGAAGCGGGCACTGGCCATGTTTAGCAAGGAGGAGCGGCAGAAGCGCGAGAACAAGATCCTCTCGCAGTTCAAGGACATGATCCACAACAAGCTGCAGGCCAAGGACAAGAAGTAGATGCCGAAAACCTTCGAGTTAAAAGGTTCCGAAGAAAAAATTTAAAAACTTTGTAAATGTTTTTCTGATAGAAACACGTAAAAGGCTAAGAGTTTGCATTGACTTTGTAAAACCTCCTTTAAAGGAGAAAAACAACAGTGTAATCCACTTCGCTCGATAAAATATAAATATAAGAACTTAAAAATCATCCGCATAGTAGTTATTTCTTAATTTTAATTAATTTAATCAATTCATTTTATTATTGGGCATAATAACGGTTACTCTGAAATGAAGGATTATTAAATCGTCTAGCGACTGGTCACACCGCCCGAAATATGACCAAAACGTGGGGTTGAAAAACCTTTGAGTAAAACTGTGCCAATCCAACAATTAAACCGCAAAGATTGCAAAATTTCGCGGTTACCTCGATGTCAGCTCTTATTTATCAGACCCATTAACCGAATTCCTCGTGCCGCAAAGCCCAAATTTTACTTCGAATCGTGATTGCATGTGCGAAAAAAGCATCTGCAGCCGCGGCAGTGAGTGTGGTGGTAGTGCGAGCGAGACAGCCAGCTGACGAAGAGCGGAGCAAAACAAAGTAGCGCTAACCGGCGGCGGCAAATAAGAGGAAGAGCAAAACGCAAAAGTCAGGAGAAGATAAGCCCTGCCGCCGCATACAATTGAAAAATACACATTAATAAAGATACTCTCGCGGGAAGCACACCCACACACCAGTCAGCGAGCGGAGGCACACCCACAAATACACTTGCCTCGTTTAATCAATTAACGGGACAACGGCCAGAGAGATTCCCACTTCCAGTTCGTTTCCAAGCGTCGCGTGCGAATATTGTGTCACCGCCGAGGGCTCGCTCGCTCGCTCCAGGACAAGGATAACAAAGTATTTCATCGGGCCAATAAAAAAGGGAGAATATTATAGACGACGACCTTCCATTCCCACTTCCCTTTTGGGTTGAAATTTAGTGCAGAGCGAATCTGATAACGTTTGTCACAGGACTAAAAGCATTACTTTGTATTTTTGGTTATTTTGTTGAATTTTCTCATTGTCTCCAAAGTATTACCTTAAATATCATTCTATATACAGATTTTTATAGTTTTTCCGCTTTCTAATTACCCCTTTATTCCCGTTCAGCTAAAACCGAACCATGGCTGTATCCGATGAACTGCAATCGCCCTCGAGCGAAATGGTCCTCCTTACACCCAGTTCCGGAAACCCTCCATCCAGCATAGTGCCCTCCAGCAACGGCACTAATCCGTCTAATCGTCCGCCCGAACCGTCAGAAAATCGCGAAGGATCTGCTGAATCGGACAGCAGTCGTGTGGTGATCAAGAAGCAGCTGGGTCTGCTGGAGGGCGTGGCCATCATTCTGGGCATCATCTTCGGCTCCGGGATCTTCGTTTCACCCAAGGGTGTGATCATGGAGGTGGAATCAGTGGGCACATCGCTGGTCATCTGGATCCTCTGCGGTCTGCTGTCCATGATCGGAGCTCTGTGCTACGCGGAACTGGGCACAGCTATACCCAAGTCTGGCGGGGATTATGCCTATATCTTCGAGGCGTACGGCTCGCTGCCGGCTTTCCTATATCTCTGGGATGCCATGATGATATTTGTGTGAGTATTGCTGAGCATTCGTTCTTTCGTAAAAAATGGAAAACATAGTTATAAAACACCTAAATGCTGATTGATTTGTTTATCAGTCCAATTACAAATAGGTTTCATAACAAAGAAGATAATAATAATTTGATATTTCGATTTCAAAATTCCTTATCAACGCGACATTGATTTTTTGTGTGAGATTTAGAGCTTTCAATTTCTACAAGTGAAGAAACGCTTCGTGCTGGCTTTATCTTTCTTAGTTTTTGTGTTCTTGAGGTATTCCAGTTCGTCTCTTTCAGGGACAAGGTCAAGTTTAAGGTAATTTTATTGATAACACCCGGTCTATGCAGGCGGTGAAAGTGAAACACCGACCCTTATCACCCGCAATCTACTTTCCGCACGCTTATTTATTGGGGCAGTTTCGCTCCGTTTCATTGCCTGCTATTTTTGACATTTCGAGTCCCGCGATAAGCTAAAATATAAGTTTTTCCATTTGCTGCATGCGAATAATCGAAATGAATGTGCAGTCTGCGTTGAATTTCCACTGATTATGCGTCCTTATCTCTTGCAGACCCACCACCAATGCGATTATGGGCCTGACCTTCGCCTCGTATGTGCTGGAGCCCTTCTTCGGCGGCGCCTGTCACATACCCAAGGCGGCCCTGCAGCTGCTGGCCGCCCTAACGATCTGCTTCCTCACCTACCTGAACTCGTACTACATGAAAGTGACCACCAAGATGCAGAACATTATCATGTTTACCAAGATCGCCGCTCTGGTGATGATCATTATCGTGGGCCTGGTCTGGATGTTCATGGGAAACACGGAGAACTTTGAGAGGCCGTTTGAGAATACTGAGACTGATCCCGGCAAGCTGTCGGTGGCCTTTTACTCTGGCATCTTTTCGTATGCCGGCTGGAATTATCTGAACTTTATGACCGAGGAACTAAGGGATCCGTACCGTAATCTGCCGCGCGCTATTTACATCTCGCTGCCCCTGGTCACCGGGATCTATGTGCTGGCCAACGTGGCCTATCTGGCGGTGCTGTCGCCCACCGAGATGATAGCCTCCAATGCCATTGCTGTGGTGAGAATACAAATGACCCTGATCCCCCTTTCGATCAGATAAGGCGGGAAAACATAGAGAACGCTTGAACTTTAACTTGCAGTTAGACTAGATTGTAAAATTTTAATTGAGCAATTTTCTGGGCTATTTATAGCTTTTAAATGTTAATTTATTTGATCGGAAACACAATTGTTTGAAACCAGATCAGCTTTGTCAACTGATTTCAATTGTTCTCCCTCTCTATTTCACACAGACATTTGGGGATAAAATTCTCGGCGCCTTCTCATTGGTCATCCCCATCATGGTGGCCATATCCGCCTTTGGTGGACTCTCCGTCCACATCATGACATCCTCCCGAATCTGCTTTGTGGGAGCCCGCAACGGACACATGCCGGCTATACTGTCACACATCAGCGTGAAGAGCTACACACCGCTGCCCTCGCTCGTGTTTCTGGTGAGCGCTGCGCCGCGCCTCTCAATTAGCGCACAAAAGATGTATTACGTAATTAATCCCTAATTGATTTGGTTTTGTCCCACTCACAGTGCTTTCTCTCCATTGTGATGCTCGTGGTGAGCGATGTGTATGTGCTGATAACCTACGCCAGCATTGTGGAATCGTTCTTTATAATGCTGTCGGTGTCGGCGGTGCTATATTTCCGTTACACCCGACCCAGCATGGATCGGCCCATTAAGGTGAGTTTGGGTTAATCGTAGTTATCAAAATGTATTGGAGTCTTACTACAGTTGATATATGTTTGTATATACGCGTTTATTCTTTCGCTACTTGTGTCTGTGACAGGTCGCCGTGTGGATACCCGCCCTATTCGTCATCGTGTGCGCGTTCCTGGTCATCGTGCCCATCTATGTGGCGCCCTACGAGGTCGGCATGGGGGTACTAATCACCCTAATTGGCATACCGTTCTACTACGGCGGCGTCGTGTGGAAGAATAAGCCGAAGTGGGTGCAGCAGGCGATTGGTGAGCACTGACTGACACCATCCAGGCAACCCCAAATTCTCCAACTCTTTGTTTTCCTTTATAGACTCAATGACCTTTACCTGCCAGAAGCTCTTCATGTCCGCCAAAGAGGAAAAGCAGGACTAAACTGCCCACCGAAATAACTAAAAACACAAAACAAAAAAGAAAACATCACTCTGACTTGCCAGCTATCAAATATCTCTCTATACTTAACTCTCGATTGATGGTTGGAGGCGAAGTTTGACTCGTTGAACCTGAAAACCAAAAAAACACAAACAAAAAAGCGAAAAAGAAAATAGGGACTGGAGCAGGAAGTCAATTCTACTTCATACTTCTATATATATTTATAAATCATGACAAACAAACGTTGACCTAAAGTGCAAACTCATCGAATAGTAGCTGTTAGTTGCGACTTAACCCTCTTTAGCATTTCGTAGCATTTAATTTGAACTGATTTTGTAAATTCGAGACCAAAGTAAGCCATAACTGTTGCCAAAGTTGCAATTTCACTACGACACTTGCCATTTGAAGCAGTTCCTTACCCCAAAATTTGTTGCATATTGTTTAGACAAGTAATTTATCATCATTTATTATTATTATTTTATAATTTATATCCTACCTAAGTGCATTGCATATTTGTAATAAAGATTTTGTACGTTTCGACGACGACGGAGGCTCTGTTCCATCTTTTAGGCGCTGGCTAAGACCGGGAAAGTATGCAACAAGATGTGGCCGCCAGATAAGGGGAAAACAATTGATAAGGCAGAATTATTGATTGAGCATCCAATTGCGTTTCCACGGCAATCAATAATGGGCTGATAAGTAATGTGCTATTTTTAAGCCATTCATGACGGCGAAGTTGCTATTCTGGCCAAAAATAAATCGCAGTGTTGCCGGAATTGATATGTTCGCCGGACTTTCGGATGACGGCAGCGCTATATTCGATCTGAGGCACTGATAGAGTATTCTGCGCGGATTCCTTGGCCGAGTCTAGGTGTTTTTAATTGATAAAACTGTAGCGCACAGTTGGCATTCCCGGCACGGATGCGCAGGTGCGCCTTCTATGCAAAACTAGGCGAGAGAGTGTGCACACGGGAGATTGATTGGTATTCGGGGATTCGTGTACCAGAGCCTCGTTTAATGTCTTTTTAAGTATTTATTATGCAGGGAGCACGTCTAGTTACCAGATCGCTCGTAAAATCGTCTCGATTCAATTTGATGTTGGTTTATTATGGCCAAATAATTGAGTTATTGCGACTGGTGGAGCATTTCAAGTGCGCCGTGCTGCGATCTGTCTTTTTTACAGCCTTTTATTGGCTGATCTTGGCGTCTTCATCTACGACCTGCGAGTTTCACAAGTCCCGGACCCAAGATAAACAACAAACAGCTTAGTTAAAATGTTGCTAATTGCTGGCACGTGATAAAACACACTTCGATATTGATGAACTACGCCAGCTATTATTGATCGAACGAAGGCGTTGTGTGGACTTAGTGATCGATAGCAAATATTTGAGATATTCCGCTGCGCAAAGTGTCTGACGTTTGCATAATCAATTGCATTCTAGATCTTATCATGTCAATCGGCTGGGAGGAGTTCCTCCTTCTCCGGCCAGCTCTGGCGCTCATGTGATAATCATGCGATTATTTTCTGACAAATATTGACACCTTTTTGGGCAATCATTGGCGGCTCTCCGCACAATTTCGTGTTCAAACAATTAAATTAGCAATGGGAAAGCCCACTGATTGCTGTTGAAGCTGAACGGACCGACTAGAACCGGTAACTAAATTATTTGCAAAATGAGATTAACTAATTTTAATTGGATTGGATTGGCTGGTAAAGTGTTTTTTTTGTCTTTTTATATCAGTTTTGATATAAATAAAGAAATAAGGATTTTAAGGATTTTTTGATGATTTTTATACCTACTATTTTCAAGCACAAAAAACGTTAAACCATTTTTGTCATCTCTTTAATGGCGAATTGTATTTGTAAAGTTTCTGATATCGTTAAAGCCCATCGTCGATATAAAGTCTTCCATTTTTTGTCTTATATTTTTATCTAAATAACTTTTAAAAATATTATTAAAGCAGTCTTGTTTTCGTCCTTTAAGGGTAAATAGAAAGTTAAACGAACCATAAGTTTCCCTACTATTTCATCATATTTAATTTTCATTCATAAATATCTCTCCGATAAAAGGCAAACCCTTTTCTTAACAGTTTAGGCTGGGCCACCGAAAATTGCGTAAGTTGGGGCCACTGGAAAACTTTGTTTACAGTTAATAATCGCTATATAACTCAACATTTACAAATCGAAAACAAGACCTGGGCCCAGCCTAAGCGATATTAACTCTCCCTCTGAACATAGTTGTGACTGATATGTTTTTCCATTGAAAAGTTTGGTAGCTTTCCCTCGCCATCCATCACGAGGATTCGTAGTTTTATGGCCTGTCTGAGCCTTGGCACTTGAATGCCTGTCTGGGCGATTCAATGGCAAATATATCCGAGTTCGTGTGACCACCATAAAGATATAAATAGATATCAGAATAGTTACACACATTCGCCATGTGGATCACGAACTGCCGTTCTGTGTTACAGAGATCGAAGTAATGAAGTCCCCAGCTCTCGGGTCGGAACTGTAAAACGTGCGAAAAATCGCTCAATGAATGTGCCGCCGCCTTGCCTCGGATGGCGATCGATCGCCTGGTTTTGTGAGGACCCCGCTTCCAATTAGCGACTTTCGGCATGACGTTGTCATCGCGTTGACTCGTTGGCTTAGTAACGCTTAGCAGAACAAAAAAACAGCGAACGGGGCGAGCAAATAAATAATAAATCGGGCAAATTGTGTATGCAAAACAAAATATTATCAGAAATGATCGAAGGCAGTTACCACTTTGGCTGTGGCGGCATTAGGTGCGAATTATGACAAGTTTTTTGGCAGCAGAAATGGAATAGGGAATTTGATCGACAAGGGCGGCCCCGAAAAATGTACGTTCTTCGCCGCGTTAAGTATACGCCGTGTGGCGGGCGTTAAGTATACGCCGGGTGGTGCAGGCTGTAGGCCTAAGTGGGTGACTTAGTGGCTTGGCCTGCACTATGCCCTCTACTATACCGATTCCATTTCCGATCCGATCCGATCCCATATATCGATCGATCGTCGTCGTCGTCGTCGGCGGCGGCCGTTCGTGCGCCTCCGACTGAGAGTGTGTGAGTGTGCGGTGCACGCGCTTCGGGCGGGGATTTCAGCTTTCGAATTTTCAAGTAGTTCGTTGACTGCCTGCTGAGGAAGTTGTGAAGGTGCTTCGCCAGCGAATCGTCCGCGCAGTCTAGAATCTGTCACCCGATCGGAAGGTGCTATAGCCGCTCTCCCTCTAGCCAGGAGTCCTTCCCAGAGATCCACATCTATCATCTGTCACAATGAAGTTTTCTCTTATCTGCGAGGTTTCGCTTTTGGTGCTCTGCTGGACGCAAGGTAATTATGTTTGCAGATTCCAGTGAATTCTTTTAACGTCATCCAACACCTGAGTCACCTGTGTGGGGGGTCCAAGGTGTGCAGATATTTATTTTTGAACCAAAACAGTAATAACCATAAATCGATATCTATTCGCGCGAAGTTCCTGTGACTACGTATTACTTTGTATAGTCATAGCACTAGGGTATTTTTTGTAAGTGTGCACAGTGACAAATATGGTGTACATTCGGTTATATAAGACGGAAAGGAGATTAATTAGAACAGGTTTGTGAAGCTTGTATACCTAGGATATTGTTAATATTTTTAAACATTTAAAAATGGTTTTAAATAGATCTTTAATAAAATTTAAAAATTAATTATTAGTTCTTATAGATGCACATATTTTGCATTACTATGTAAAAGCCGATTAATCGAAATATATTCAATGTTAAAATGTATTTATTCGACAATTATATAATTAGAACATATTATTTATTTATTATTTATATATTTTACTTTGCTTTAACATTAATTAGTTAAGCTAGTAAAGCTTGTTTTCAAACTTCCTAACTAAATTTCATAAGTATAAGTAAGATACCATCATGTGACACTCCTGTATGGCCGGTTTCTCCCTGTGTACTGAGCTCTTCTCGAAACGCGTGTGACTCTGGCCCATATCAGTTACGAAATGTCAATACCTGATATTAGGGGATCTGGGCATTAGCAGCCATAAGTACACACTTCACGAAACTAATTTCGACCAGTTTAATGGTGTTTATTCCACTTGAAGCTGTCAATTAAGACATTTTATTGCTGGCCGAACTGATTTAGGTGCTAAGATTGTTTTGTTCTTCGTAACAATATGTAAATAGGAAGCTCCATAAATATTATTTACACACCCAAATTGACATCTGTAGTCCACACATTCCGCTGTGACAGTTTATTATCTTAGCATTTAAATTTAAATTCGATTACAACGAATTGACTGGACACATTAATATCTATACATTATTTATGACACACCTGACAGGAAACTAATTTTTAAGCATATACTAAGCAATTTACCCACTATCTAAGGCCTGAAACAAATATTATAATATATTATATTATTACAAATAAACACCTAATTAGAGCAATTCATCAAAGGTGTGTGTGGTCGCTGTCATATGATACGTTAATTCCGCGCCGAGAGCTCTGCAAACAGAAATTATCACCAATCACATGCAAATTAGCCTTTAAATAAGCGCTTTCCTTTCGCCTTGCAAAAGATTCCATGGAAAATAATGAAAATTGTTTGCGCCCGCCATTATCTGGATCTACTTACTATATATCAATATCAATCGCGACGATATCTAATTATTATTGCCGCGCCGTGCCCTTGACGCTGCCGCTTTCCTTAGATACTTACTTACCCTATTTATTTGCTCAGCCATTGACTAAAAAAAGAAAGAGTCGTTAAATATTTGCTTGCCTCCCCCATTCGTTATGCCGTAATTCACAAGTGCTCGTATATGTCAGAGATAGCCCCGGAAAACGCACGGGAGAAGGTCAAGTGCGGAGGGGTTGAAAGACCCGTACGGGGCACGTGATCACTCATCCATCGTTCGGGCTCCAAGATTCAAGATTGCGTCTGACGGGGGCTGTCTGCACGCCGGGGGAAAGCACTTTAATTTGTCCGATTAAGGACTAAGGTGCGCATTCCTACGGAAAATTGATGGTGGCTTTGTTTTCTGAGAAACAAGTAAGCCCCGGCCTAATGCTTACATAAATAGCAGCTTAAGGCCAGCGAAAATAAATTGTTTAATTTGGGTTTGATTTGGGAAACCCTGAATGTAAATATTTAATACTTTATAATATATTTATATTGGATATATGAAAGCAGTTCAAATTATAGCTATAAACCTTTTACATTTTATTTATATTATAAAAACTGAACTTGAATGCCTCAACTTTGTTTTGGAAATCCCAAAGTTTTGTTATCCTTTTCAGCTTAAATTCCTTAATATTTTATAACTGAACCTTAAGGTAATTAACCCCAACTTAACTTCCTTTCAGCCGTTAACAGCCATGTCTTCGGCTACTCCGAGCCCAACCAGCGTCGCTGGGCTCGTCATCATGGCCACTGTGCCGGGAAGACCCAATCTCCCATTGCTATCACCACCAGCCGGGTAAGATCCCGCCTGAATCCATGTCCCAATCAGACACATATAATTCGGATTTGTTGACCTTTACAGACGATATCCGTCCACATGCCGGCGGTGGACATGATTGGCTACCACAACCTGCTGCCGTATCCCCTGAAAATGGTCAACAACGGACACACGGGTGAGCATCAATACAAGAGTTCTAGTGACTTACAAAACTAATTAAAATTCGGTGTCCTCCCAACAGTTTCCATTGGCATACCCAAGGTCAATGCGAGCGAGGTGGGCGAGGACTTTCTGCCCTACATCCGGGGTGCCAAGCTGCCCGGGGAGTTCGAGATAGAGGGCCTGCACTTCCACTGGGGCGACAAGAACAACCGGGGCTCCGAGCACGTCATCAACGACATCCGCTACACCATGGAGATGCACATTGTGCATCGCAACAAGAAGTACGCCACCATTGGCGAGGCCCTCAATCATCCCGACGGAGCCGCCGTTCTGGGTTTCTTCTTCAATGTGAGTAGGGGCGAGGTGGACTCATTCCGAATGATTTGTAAACCCATTATCCCGCACAGCTGGATGAGGACGAGGGTCCGGGCCTGGTGACCATTAACCGGCACTTGCATCTGATTGCCGATGCCAATCAGGAGGCCTCGCTCAACGTCACCTTCTCGCTTTCATCGCTGATTGCCGGCGTGGATGTGGACAAGTTCTACACCTACAAGGGTAGGTACACGGAAAAAAATTATTCAGGGGAGATTAATTACTTCAAAATAGAGGAAAAATACAATCTCAAGTGTAGCTTCAAGAGGGAGCGCCTCAGTGGCAATTAGCATTCAGGGCAGGCTTTCAGAGCTTCCCAGCCGTTGGGTATTATTAGCTGACAGCGAATCGATGTCTACATGCGATCCTAATCTCGGTGATGTCAATCCAACTAGGGATGACAGCACTGTAACCATATTTGAGGCTAGGGTCGATATATAAAATCGATATCTACCAAACCATCAGCTCTTGCTTAGTTTGCAATTCGTATAATAAATCAATTAATCAACCAAAAATATCATTTCCAGGTTCCCTGACCACGCCGCCCTGCTCGGAGGCCGTCACCTGGATCCTGTTCCCCGACCCCATCCCCATCTCGCCCAAGCAGATCTCCCGCTTCCGCCAGCTGTCGGACACGCAGGACGGGGCACTGGTGGACAACTTCCGGACCCTGCAGCCGGTGGGCAACCGCCGGATATTCGCTCGCACCGGCCACGTCCGGCACACCTCGATCGCGGCGCTGAAGCACGAGGGCGACTATCTCAAGTACGACTGGTTCTACTGAACACTCGAGCAGGAGGAGGAGCAGTGTGCCATCCCTTATTAGGATACCTCTAAACTAAGCATTTATTAAGTAACACTAACAGCCACGACTAGTCTAACAACGCGGGAGGAGGGACTTACCCCTTTTCTGAATCAAGAATACAAAATACATTTCAAGAAGTAAAGAGACTTGTATTTCGAGGCACAGGGACTGCTCCCCTGCTGCCTAATTGATCATCTGCGACTTGCGACCGTACAGGGTCAGGGAGTTGGGTACATCCTCTACGAAGAAGCTGGCCGGAAATATGGCGAACGTCTTGTGGAGCAAGTCGTGCAGGGTTCGCTCCACGGTCTCGACCACCAAGGGCCTCAGGGCCTCAAACAAATCCTGCCAGTTCTCATTGAAGAACAGATTCGTGCTCCTCTCCACCTCCTTGCTGTGGCCATTGAATAGGTTCTCCAAGTTCATGTGCACCTTGCCCACCTCCAGCTTCACCTTCACGGACGTTATGTTGTAGAAGGTGTAGCCGCCCTTCTCGTACAGATGGGTTTTGGTGCTCATCAGAATGTTCAGATCATCTGTCAATATGAGCGGGATTAATGGGGGACAGGTCCTACTTCAAAATGCAATACTGTACCTATTTTCATGGAGATTTTTCCGGCGCCATGCAGCGGCACCAGCAGAATGCGACCGACCATCTTGTACATGCCATCCATGCTCATCGTGGGCAGGTACATCTTTGTCTGCCAACTAAAATCCTTTTTGCTTACTCTGAAAGGAAATATATAATTAAAATTTTTCCAAGTTTAATTACAATGCACCTAATTTGATTTTTGTGTTTATTGAGTGCAAATATTTGTTTTTAAGTGGAAAATATTTGCATTACAGTTTTGAATCTTTATTAGTGCCACTCTGGGCATAATTGGTTTTAAAAAAAGTGGCTGGTGAAACAACTCCATATTTAATAATTCATTAATTATATATTATTACGACAGTCTATAACAATTTGACAGCCTTAAATCGATTTAATAGGCTTCTAATTCCTACTAGACGCTTTATGGCAAAATATCATTCCAAGGAAGCTATTAGCCGGCTGGGAATTTCCCAGCCAACGACCTCAATCAGCTTTTGATTGATTTTAAACTCACTTGCTCTCCTTGATCACCATCTGGCCAAAGCCGCGGATCTTCATCTCGGTGAGGTTGGCCGCCAGGGTGGCCACATCGCTGTTGTCCTGCTGGAACACCAGCTGATCCTGCCGCATGGGATCGATAGGGCCAAAGGATTCCTCAATCTCGGGAATGCCTTTAAGTCATACCAAATATATTTGAATTTATTTACTTAACATTTGAGAAAGGACTTACCCTTGATGAGCTGGTTCATGAAGCCCTGGATGGAGCGTGTCGAGCATTTCGTGAACTCCGGTTCGTAAATCCGGCAGGACTCTATGTAGGAGGCTGAAAAGTATATGATATCCTATTACAATTTACAATTTATCTAAACGCTGTTTCATTCATGAAATTCATAATGTTTTTTTGGAAACTTTT
This sequence comes from Drosophila bocqueti, assembly GCA_018151655.1. Lineage (NCBI taxonomy): Eukaryota > Metazoa > Arthropoda > Insecta > Diptera > Drosophilidae > Drosophila > Drosophila bocqueti. The sequence continues at coordinate 558,282 of JAECXF010000020.1, forward strand.
TTATTCGAACTTGGATTTTATACGTAACTCACTTACGCTTTTCCTTGTAGAACTCAACGCACTCGATTCCCCGGAGGCCGGCCTGGAGCAGTATCAGTAAGCCAATTATGTGCATCGTGGAAAGTTGTCGTCACTGTCACTTCACTTTCGGAATCTCACTCTTACTATGTCACAATGGGAATCTTTAGAGGCGGCTGCCTAATCGAGTTTGGCGCGCGCCAGAAACGAATGAGTTTCAACTGGGAACGGTGTTTGCTTTTATTTGAACTATATATACATATATAGCCCACGACTTGGGAGAATTTGATGAATTGAGCATGAGGCCTTTGGGTAATACCAGAATCGAGCAATTTTCAATTACTCGCTCTACGAAATGCAATTTATTCTATATTTATTATTGCATATTAAATACGAGTTTTGTGCACTCTAAAAAATTCAAAAAAAAAGAAATATAAAAAAGATTATCCAATATATTTGAACCATATTTATAAAGTCTATGATTGTATACAGACATAACTAAAATCTCAATTTAATATTCGGCTCAGAGAGAAAAATTAGCTGTGTTCCCCCACATTGCAACTTAAAACCCAGTCTGTTGTTAGCCATTGATTGTACATTGCAGGCAAAGTGAAAGTGGAAGAGAGAGAGAGAGAGAGAGAGAGAGGGGGTAATCATAAATAATAATATTTAATGAAAGTACAATCACTGTTTCCAAAATCCCAACGATGTTTAGCTGTGTTTGGGTACTAAGGACAGCTACAACATTTGTTTATAAAAGGAGCTCATGAACACGGCATCTTTAAATTCAAACTTAAACTTATGCAAGTCATATTTCATTTTTTTATTTTTAATAATTTGTCTAGCTTATAGGTAATAAAACACTTAACACGTTCTCCCAGTGCAGTAGCTAGTGGCTACTGTTATTGCTGTTGTTACATGCGATTCTGAAACTATAGCGACTTCACCTTGCCACCGAACCGGTAAGCTAATTTAATATCTGACTGGAAAAAACGCCATCAACTACATGTGTATGTATAGGTATATGTCAGAGCAAAAAATGTTTGCACAAATAATCGTACTCGTACTCATACTCACACTCAGTCGTACTCGGACCTCACAAACTTAATTGCTTCGAGTCAGGTGAAATAAAAAACTTTAACTGCCATAATAAAATCATTAAATGGAGAGGCGGCAGCATCTTTGTAAGCGATCTCAATGTTTCTCGGTCGTCAAAACGGCAAATAGAAGACCGAGAACTTTGTACGGCTATAGTGCAGTGAATATATATATATATATACGGTATATAGTAATGCTGACATATATAGCGCTGCCTCTCTGACTCCCTAACGATGTCGCGGCCTTGTTGATATGTCTGGAATTGCCTTGGTTCTTGTTTCGCATTTTTCTATTCATTTTAAGAGAGCTTCTTATTGCTTGTGGTATCGAAATAGCTGATATCTTATTTTCTGAGTTAAATTCGCTTGAAAAACAAATTCAGCAAAAATGCGAATAATATTCAGAACCTTATACATATATTAATATTAATATAAAAATTATATCTTATATTTTATGAGTTAAATTCGCTTGAAAAACAAATTCAGGAAAAATGCAAATAATATTTAGAACCTTATACATTAATATTAATATTAATATAATTGCAATAAGTTTAAATTATTCAAAGCTATAAGGGAATTGCCTAATAGGCAATGCCTATCGCCTTAGGAATTATTTAATATTTTCTTTAGCTATATACATATATGTATCTTTTTTACATATACTGTGCATACTCTGTAGCGCAAACCTTTAACAGAAGTTGACTTTATAAAGCATACTAGGTGATTAAGAAAACCTAAGTTTATCTGGAAATATTCTTGGGAGAAACAAAGATCTCTTTTGTAGTTATAAATATCTAGATAATACAGGAAAATATATTCTTTAGGCGCTATACACATATTATTAAATCTATTAAATTCTTAGGAAGTACATATAGAGAATGCATCCCGTGGGTGGTGATAAGAAACAGAAGCCTCCGGACCCCGTCTTTTGTCTCCCGACTCTGGAGCTTGGTACATTTTCTTCCCAGCTGCGACACTATACTCGCTTGACTTAGACCGATAAGCCCTCTTCAATCGGAGGCCATGTATCAAGCATATATATGTATATATGTGGGATCGCAGAAAAAGAGGCTCTTGCGATTTTATATTTGGCGAGGTCTCTTTAGTTTCAGTTCTAAACGGAACCCAGCAAGTTGGACTTAAAAGGCTACCATGTGGGGTGTCAAACTCGCAATATTTTCCCTACTCTGTGGCCTCGCCGCAGCCCAGATCTGTACGAAGACAAGTGTGGTAACTGTCAGGGGAAGGCGCACAGTAAGTGGGGCAAGTTTGCTTATTTTTCCCAATAACTTATTCCCTATTCATTTTGATTAAGGAACGAAAAGTACAAGCCTGCTGTCAGGGTTACAGAAGAGACACGAGTGCCAAAAAGGGGCTGAAATGCATTGCCACCTGCACTGTGGGCTGTGGCAGTGGCAAGTGCACCAAACCGAATGTGTGCTCCTGTAACAGGGGCTACACCAACTTGAACAAACTGCCGTCTAATCGGTGAGTGAGCAACGGAAACATAATGCACAATATACTTACACAAATTCTCAGCTTATCAGTTGCTTATAAAACACCAATTATATCATATTCCTGACATTCACATTCAAATTATAAGTCCAAGCTTTTTTATTCTGTAAAAATATGAGTATATAATTGCGAGTGAATAATTTGAGTCGCTTACATTCTCTTCAAGACCGTTAAACGGCCAAAGTTCATTATTTATTTTGCTAAAATAGGCAGATAATAAAATATTTTTGTGCCTTTTATTTATCAAGCATTTAAGAGAAAAATATTACATATTTGGCACTGATATGTGAGTGCTTTTTATAAACATTTTCAGCATTATTGTGAAATAAACTGAGAATTTGATAAAAAAATATATATCCCAAAAACAACATTTTAATGAGGAGTTGAATAAACGATTTTCGTGCACAACTCCGTGTGTAAAAGGTAAGGCCTTAGGGATGCATTCCCCATGCTGCTTCGTCCCGCATAAAATTTTAGTATTCCCTGCCGAATTTGTCCTTAATATAATATATCCTTTTCCCCGCAGCTGTGTGCCTTTCTGCAAGGGCTGTGATCGTGGCATCTGCCAATCGCCCAACCGCTGTGTCTGCCACAAGAACCATAGCAAGGACCCGAAAACGGGCAACTGCCTGCCCATCTGTCCCAGCGGCTGCCCCAACGGCGTTTGCGAGGATCCCAACCGATGCAGATGCAATGAGGGCTACTCCCTCAACGCCACCACGCAGGTGTGCCTGCCCAGCTGCCAGGAGAACTGCGCCCGGAGCAATGGATTCTGTGCGGCGCCCAATCGCTGTGAGTGTCAAAAGGGTTACATGCCGAAGCCCAACTCCAGGTCCTTTGAGTGCCAGCCGGTGTGCAAGAACGGATGCGGAAACGGAGTGTGTCGGGCGCCGGACGTGTGTGAGTGCAACAAGTTCCACCACCGGGATGCCGAGGGACGGTGTGTGCCCACCTGCGACGAGGGCTGCATGAACGGCAACTGCACGGCGCCGGGCATCTGCGAGTGTCTGCCGGGGTACACGGCCATCAGCGAGTCCATTTGTCTGCCCAATTGCACGGGCTGCACCAACGGATTCTGCTCGGCGCCTGGCGAGTGCGCCTGCAACGAAGGATACGCCATGCAGGATGGCGTCTGCTCTCCGCTCTGCGCCGGCGGCTGCGAGAACGGAGTCTGCTCCTCGCCAGGAAAGTGCTCATGCAACGAGGGATTTCAGTTGAATGCCCAGGACAAATGTGCTCCCATTTGCGAGGGAGGATGTGAGAACGGATTTTGTGCTTCGCCGGGGAAGTGTTCGTGCCTGGAGGGATTCGGTAAGGATACCGAGAGTAGGTGTTCTCCAATTTGTGAGAGCGGCTGTGGAAACGGTTACTGCTCCTCTCCAGGAACTTGCACTTGCAACGAAGGATTCAAGATGAATACTGAGAACAAATGCGAGCCAATTTGCGCGGAGGGATGCGAAAATGGCTACTGTGCTTCTCCTGGAAAGTGCTCCTGCAGTGAAGGATATGAAATGAATGCCGAGAACCGATGTACTCCCGTTTGCAAGGGCGGTTGTAAAAATGGTCTCTGCTTGTCTCCGGGAAGATGTTCCTGTCTCGAAGGATACAGCAGAGATACTGAGACCAGCTGTAAGCCAATTTGCAAAGGAGGATGTGAGAACGGATACTGCGCTTCTCCCGGGAACTGTTCCTGCTTTGAAGGATATAGTGAGGATACTGCTAGCCGTTGCAAGCCGATCTGCGAGGATCCATGCGAGAACGGTTATTGTTCTTCTCCTGGAAAGTGCTCCTGCGACGAAGGATTCAAGATGAATACCGAGGATAAATGCGAGCCGGTCTGCGAGGAGAAATGTGAGAATGGATTCTGTTCTTCTCCTGGAAAGTGCTCCTGCAACGAAGGATATGAAATGAATGTCGAGAACCGTTGTACTCCCGTTTGCAAGAACGCTTGTGAAAATGGCTTCTGCGCCTCACCAGAAAAGTGTGCCTGTTATGAGGGATACAGCAAGGACTCTGAGGAGAAATGTGCTCCCATTTGCCAAGAAGGATGTGTGAATGGCTACTGTGCTTCTCCTGGCAAGTGCTCCTGTAACGAAGGCTTTGCCACCGAAACCGAGAGCAGCTGTTCCCCCATTTGTGAGGAGGGATGTGAGAATGGGTACTGCTCCTCGCCGGGCAAGTGTAGCTGCAATGAGGGATACAGCAAGGAGAGTGAGCAGAGGTGTGGTCCCATCTGCGAGGGAGGGTGCGACAATGGCTTCTGTGCCTCTCCCGCAAACTGTTCCTGCAATGCAGGGTACAGCAAGGCCACCGCGAACCGCTGCGAACCGATCTGTGAGAAAGGATGTGAGAACGGATTCTGCTCATCACCAGGAAGGTGCGAATGCCACGAAGGATACGAAGTGGATAGCGCAACCCGTTGTGCTCCAGTTTGTCAAGACGGATGTCAGAATGGCCACTGCTCTGCTCCAGGACAATGTACTTGTCATGAAGGCTTTGGCAAGGAAAGTGAAAGCAAGTGTGTTCCCATTTGCGACGAGGGGTGCGAGAACGGATACTGTGCTTTGCCCGGAATCTGTGCCTGCCATCAGGGATACCGGATCAGTGCAGAGAACACGTGTGATCCCATCTGCGAGGAAGGCTGTAGGAACGGAAACTGCACATCTCCCGGAGTCTGTTCCTGCCTCGAAGGATTCAGCAAGGACACTGAAAAGAGCTGCGTGCCAATCTGCGAAGGTGGGTGTGAGAACGGATTGTGCTCTTCACCGGGGAAGTGTTCCTGCCACGAAGGATATGGGTTGGCCAGTGAGAATCGGTGTGTTCCCACATGCCTCGAAGGATGTGAGAACGGAGTGTGCTCCTCACCGGGAGAGTGCTCTTGCAATGAAGGGTATGAGATGAGTGCTGAGAGCAAGTGTATCCCTGTCTGCGACCAGGGCTGCCAGAACGGATTCTGTGCCTCCCCGGGAGTATGCTCCTGCCCTGAGGGTTACCATCTGGAAACTCCTAATACCTGCTCTCCCACCTGTATGGAGGAGTGTGTGAATGGCTTTTGCTCCTCCCCAGGAGTGTGTTCATGCGAGGAAGGATTCGCGAGGGAATCGGACCGGACTTGCGTTCCAGATTGTGCAGAGGGTTTCCATTACGTCCCACTCACGGGCAGTTGCCAGCCTGTGGATCCTTCTCCTCCTCCCACTATCATGACTACAATTACCTCGCAGTATGTCTGTGCAGAGATCTGCCGGAATGGCACCTGCCTTGATGAGGAGTGCACATGTGGGAACGGCTACAAGTTGCACGGGGATCAATACGATCTCCTCCTCTGCCTGCCCATTTGCCAGATGGAGTGCATAAACGGATACTGCGAGTCCCCGGGAACGTGTGCCTGCTACGACGGCGGCCTGCCAGCCGCTGGCTATCTGTGTCAGTCCCCCCAGGACGGGTCTCAGCTCCTGGGATCGTCCAGGCAGAGAAACCACCTCAAGTGGCTGTTCATCTCCATTGTGGCAGTGGCAGCCACCCTGTCCATGGTCATAGCCGTGCTGATGTGCTACATCTTCAAGAAGCACTCCTATCGTGTGGATACCAGAGGTAAGCTGCTCGAACCCTACATAAATTTGTATTACATTATATTGTCTTGCAGAGAAACAGTTCGGTGTCTACTTCTCCGCCAACAAGGCGGACGTGATTCGTGCTGATCCCCATAGGCAACAGACCCGCGATAATTTCAATATTTAATAAATAATTATAGACCAAAACCTTTTTCAGGGGGAGGTTTCACTTGAAATTTCCATCAATATGGCTTCTTTGTATGCAAACTAGGCAACTGGAACTGGATTTCCCTGTGCAATAGCAAGACACTAGCCCCTCTGTTGGTTTATAGCTTATTTATTGTCGATTTAAGCTGGTTACTCGCTAAACTTAGAACTGGATTCCTATTTGGTACTGCTCCTCCCTTCCTCCAGGGCTGGCTGCTTCGCCCCGTACAGTTGCTGGGGCGTCGGTATATCCTCCACAAAGAAGTTGGCCGGGATCAGATGGAACACCGTGCCCATTACGTCGTACAGGATATTCTCCACGGTCTCAACGATCAGCGGCTTAAGGGCCTCGTAGAAGTCGCGCCAGTTCTCGTTGAAGAACTCATTGGTGCTGCGCTCCACCTCCTTGCTGCGGCCATTGAACAGGTTGTCCAGGTAGGTCCGCACCTTGGAGATGTTCAGCTGGGCACGCACCGCCGTCACATTGTCGAAGGTGAAGCCGCCCTTCTCGTACAGCCGGGTCTTGGTCAACAGCAAGATGTCAAGATCGTCTGTGTGGGAGGAATTATGCATGCGTTAGAATAACTCGGCATTGGCGGCTTGATTAACATCGACATGAGCTTGCGCTCGACACTGAATTTACATATAAAGAATTACACAATTGCAAACCTCATTTTAATTTACCGATTTCTATGAATATTTTGCCAGAGCCGCTCAGCGGTATGAGGAGTATGCGTCCGGCCATGTCGTACTTGCCATCCAGCCTCATCTTGGGCAGATAGATTTTAGTTTGCCAGCCAAAGTCCTTCTTGCTCACCCTTTGGAGGAAGTAGGGATTAAGAAAATATGAATGGTAGATAGTTGATTTAGAGGTTCCTGCTTCTCCCACATACCGACTCTCCTTGACCGTGGTCTTCGCAAATCCCTTGACCACCAACTCGGTGAGATTGGCCCGGATGGTGGCGACCTCGTTGTTGTCCTGCTTAAAGACTATATCCCTCACCTTCATGGGATCGAAGGGGCCAAAGCGCTCCAAGACCTCTGGGATGCCCACATTCAGCTGATCCAGAAGCTTCTGGATGCTGTTCGTCGAGCACTTGGTGAAGCCCGGCTCGTAGATGCGGCAAGAGGGCAGCCAGGCAGCTGGGATTTCGGGGCTTAGTCAGGATATATCAGTTCCATATCAGTTCCGTAGCACTTACGCTTCTCAGTGTAATAGGCAACGGCTTCGACCTCCAAGGTGATCTCGTTCAGGCTCAAGATAGTGGCAATTAACCAACCGCAGAGGCAGCCGAGCGACCTGCGACCATGGCGCGTGCTGCTCATGATGTCTAATCCACTGAGTAAGTAACTAACTAGGCAAGTAACTAACTAAGTAGCTGAAAAGTAGCCGCATCAAACGGTGTCACGCTATGCCGCCGACTAGCCAGCCGCCGGCTGTGCGCTTGTGTTTTATTCTCGAGAAGCGAAACTCTGTGACTCTGAGATTCGAGACTCGAGATTCGAGATGCGAGATCCGAGAGCTCTCTACATGGTAACGACTTACAGCTAACTTAATGATGCCGGGGCCAAGTGCAATTTGGTGAGTATAATATTAATTAAGTTTTTAACTTAACTTAGTTCCTGACTGCCCCTTACAATATCTTAAGTCTTGTAACTTGGAACTTGGCGAGAAATGATGGGGTATAAAACTCGTAGGAAAACTTGTTTTAGCTTGAACTGTGTCATACATTTTGTATAAGCATTATTATTTCATAAAACCATTAATTAAACCTATAACTCTGCTTTATAAAATACCGTTATCACCGAATAATTTAAAACAAATAATATTAAGGAGCTATAACTAACTTCTTTCAGTGTGTTAGTGGTTTTCTCTGGAAGTATTTGCCTTAGTGGAAGTCTTTGATCAAGTAGGTGGCTGGCACATAGCTAAAGGTTTTCTTGAATCGATCCAGGAGCACTCCACCCACCGTCTGCTCCACGGCCGGACGCATAACCTCGTAGAATTCGCGCCAGTTCTCGTTGAAGAGCTGGTGGGAGGTGTCCTCCAGATCCTTGTTGCCTCCGAAGAGGTTCTTCAGCTCGATGTGGAACTGCTTGATCTCACGGAAGTTGACCTTGACGCTCTGAACATCGGCAAAGGTGCCCTCGGGCCTGACTTGCGGCTTGACATGCATTTCCAGGTAAATCAGAGCGTTTTCTGGACGATTTTTCAGGGTTAAAGTTACTTTGCCAGGTCTAAGGAGTGTTTACGTACCAGATTCAAAGTAACCAGTGCCCTGGCCATTGAGAGTCAGAGCCACCACGTGACCCTTGACCTTGTACTCGAAATTGAAGCGCATCTTGGGCACCGAAATTAAGGCCTTTGCCACATAGCGCTGGGGATCGTAGCTAATGGGTTAATAAATAATAAATAAATTGAACAAAGAAAATAATTGGGGCTTAAATAATAATTAACTGCAAATATTATTAATTGTTTTGTTTATTACCTGGCTTCCTTGACCACGGCCTGGCCAGCCCCCGTGACATAGACCTCCTTGAGATCAGCATTTATAGCAATAGTCCTGCTGGCATCCTGGGCGAACTTCACCCGCTTGATGTACAGAGGATCGAAGGAGGGCACGGCATTATAGCCGGGAATGCCATCCTTCCACTGACGAAAGAATGCCTGGAAATTGGCAGTCAGGCAGGGACTGACGTTGGCGTCCTCCACGACGCAAGGGGTAAGAAAGTCGGCTGAAATTCGAGCGAAAAAACCACATGACTTTTGGATATAAGAATTTGACAGATGTGATTCACTATATATTCTCTATCTTTAATTTTTTTTTAATGAGTTCTCCTCACGCTTCTCGGCCAGATATTTGGCAGCTTCGCTGGCCGTTGCCAGTGCAACCAACAAACTCAGGAACTTGGCCACTTTGACGAGCATTTCTAGGACTTTTCCTTCAAAATATGAGAACTGTTTGCTCCGAACGCTTTGAACAAAATGACGATTTTGCACGGACCGAGGGAATTTTATTTAAAAATGAAACGCTCGAATTTGGGCAACTTTTTAAATCATTTCTTTGTTTCGACGTTTTATATATTTATTAAGTTTATTTATTCCTGCTCTGTTTTGGATACAATTAGTAAGTAAACAAGTTTGTCAGCCTTAGACTTGTTGTGGTTCGTACAGGGTGTCTAAATTCTGAGCTTGAGTTTATTAATTAACCTTTGGCAACTCCCCTGATTCATTTATTTTACTGCCTATATATATTTTATTATTTATTTGATATATCAAGTCTAGATACATTACTGTTCTAGCCGGAGATTATCTCACTTTCGCTGAGCCCGAACTGGTTTCGCAAGACCACTTAAAAATGTCAGCTCATTGTGACGACTGCGAACCGATCTGCTGACGGATTTATGTGGCTTTATAGAGCGCCTTTTCAGACATAAGTGAACGATGGCCAAGTCTTGGCAGCCGCTTCTGCAAATTAGTTGCACATTGAGGTGAAGTCAGGAGGGTAACTTTGTGGGTTTTGCCTGCAGCCAGCCATGACCAAGGTCTGCGGTTCTTGGGGTTAACGGACTCTCGGGTAATATTAAGTTAAGTTAATAATTATTTTTCCAGTGCTCCCGCTTCAGTTAGCTAAAACGTCACAAACCGAAAATTCCCCTTTTGGATTTAAATGGCTTTAAATTAGACTATTTGGTTAATGGAAGCACTTTTAATTGTGCTTTGGGGAGCTGTTCACATATGTCTGTCATTCTCTGGGCAGAGGTAAACACGCTTTAATTATAAACTTACTTTTCAGGTTCGCTATAGAAGAAAAACATAATAACAGCTTAATTGATTATTTTTTACGTCACTAAAATATACCTATTAACTTTATTTTAAAACTATTAAGCAATATAATCATAAAATGTTTTTTCTCATTACAAAACACGTTCTTTTAAGTATAATTTTTAAAAATATGCACTAAATGAAGTCATAAATCGCATATGAAAACTAGTAACAAGTCTTCGCTTTTTTTTGGCATTTCTTTGACGTAATGCCAGCAACCTGTTTTCGTAGCCAAAGCATATTGACTAGGTCAGTAGACCAGCCAGGCCAAGTCTTAGTGTTTCTTCCCCTCAAGTGTGAATTTTGACAGCCCCAGAGAAATGGCCGCAAATTGAAGTCAAATTGCTTGTTGCGGTTGCAGATTGTTATTGTTGGTGAGCGAGTGACTTGGCCAGGTAAGCTGCTTGCCTGCAGGTGAGTGCAATCGATTAACAGTGGAAAGGGGGGATGGGGACTTGCTTTACATAATTGGAATGCCTAACAAGTGGACAGACTTCCGCACCTTTCAAGACATTTCGATCTATTCTGGTTCTGTGGCTGTCAGTGATGGCAAAGGTACTGCAGTTTGCACTATGTACCTATAGGTTAAAGTCTTTATAGAGCTGTAGTTGTTACCTTCCTTAAAAATCTAGATAAATACAAATTAATTTTGAGTGAATCTTTATTTAAATTGTACAGCAATAGCATGATAGGACAATAAAGTCGCAAACTACCGGTGAAGATTACTAGCGTCGCTGGACTTATTTTAATTGGGTACTCACGAGATTCTACCTGTGTTCTAGGTACTTTATAGCCAAGTTCTCGTCATCACTGCTGATCTCTGCGGTCTCATTGCGTATGCGTGAGCGGTGCGATCTGGAAGCATAAATTGCTGGCCAAGAATTCGCCGCGACGACGCTAATAACCTGATTGGAAATTACTCCTCGGCAGCCCGGGCTGTGTGTGTACCTGTCCAGGTGAGCTGCGAGTTGGTGTACGGACTCACGCCCAGCTGCTTTCGATTTCTATGCTGCATTCCAAGCCAGGTCGGATCGGTTCGGCTCGGTTCTCGTATCGGGAGTTCGTTTTCGGTTTCGTTTTCGTTTTCTCGATCGCAGCTGATCACCGATCCAGAGACTTCGGCTCGGCTGTAGCTCGAAGCTTTGCACATTTTTTATAGTTTTTTCCCCTTGGCGTTGGCGCGCTTTTGCGAAATGTTGGTGGCGGTATAAAAAGCGTTGCACGCCCTGGTTTTCTTTCGAGTTTGTCGTTTCGATTCGCAGAGTCTCGAGTGCAAGTGCAGAGCGTCCAGAGTGCAGTGCCTTGAATATATATAATATTTTGGAGATTGGTGAACACTCGACTCGACATTGATTGGATTCCCAGCTAGTTTCGGCAGAACGATGAAATTGGTAAGGTCGCGAGGGAAAGTGCGGATTTGCGCAGTGACATTCTGAAAATATCTATTAAACCGGTTTGGGCCATCTGTCCTTGAGTGATTGCCTGGCAAGTGATAATTGGAGCCAGTAATTGGAATATATTCCGAAATACTTGCTCAAAAGCGGACTCATTAAAGCCAGACCCGAGTTCGCTGGTAATTGCCGCACTTACGGCTGGGTGTGACCTGGAAAGTGACTAAGATATGCAAATGTATATCTTGTATTTACACCTCTTTGTTTGCTAACCTGCGCTGTGCCTCTCTGCGTCTACTTACAGCCCTTGAGCTCGACCCTCCTCCTCCTCCTCCTGGTGGCGGCCCACAGTGCGTATGCGCAACACCAGGACTACACCACGCCCGTGCCCATACTCAAGCAGATCGACAAGCACAACGACGACGGATCCTACACCTACGGCTACGAGGCGGCGGACAAGAGCTTCAAGATCGAGACCAAGTACGCCAACGGCGAGGTCTACGGCAAGTACGGCTACGTGGACGACCAGGGCAAGGTGCGGGAGATCGAGTACGGGGCCAGCAAGCGGGGCTTCGAGCCCGCCGGCAGCCACATCAATGTCCCGCCCCCGACCTTGACCAACAGCAACCCGTATCCGCTGGGGCCCAATGAGCTGGACGACGGCCAGTACCGCGAGGATCCAGCCGTCTACTACAAGGATCAGAAGTTCAACAGGCCTCTGGCGCCGGCCAGTAAATTCAGCCTCAATGATTTCGGGCGCGGCTACCAGCAGCCTCAGGCCTACGCCCCTCAGCAGCCCCAGCAGCCGCAGCAGCCCTACTACAGCCCTGCGCCTCCTCAGTCCCAGTACTACAATCCCCCGGCCCCGCAGCCCCGCTACTATCAGCCGCAGAACAACTACTACAACCCCCAGCCCCACCAGCAACCCTACGCAGGCCTGCCGCAGCAGCACCATCCCTCGCTGAAGAACCTCAACCTCTACACGGGCTCCTACAGCATCGACTACACGGGCAGGAAGTAGGTCTCCGGGGAGGATCTGCGGTACAGGGAACGGGAGGAGAGACAGCGACTGAAGTGCCCGAGAGGAGGGGACAATGTCAACTTTGTTACTGCCAAATAAATCAGTCAACTCCGCACACCCACACACGTAATCTATATACTAATTATAAACTGTTGTGTACCATATATATGTTCTTGTCTGTGTGGAATAAATCGAGTTTCGAGACCTGAAAAGTTTACAGAGTACACAAGAAAGGGGGGTATGGAGAGGATTGTTCGATAAACATCTAAAAAGTCTTGAAAAGAGCTTCTTTTTGTAGTTAAAAATAAACTATTTTAAATACATCGTATTAAAATGTATTTGAAAACATCGTAACACCTGAAAAGCAATCAAATCAAATCAAAAATACTGTAAGAAATATTTCTTAAATGCATACATGGAATAAAGAACCCTCTGATTTCGTATATTCAAGTATAGCAAACAAAATTCCATTGTTTACAGTGCCTAGAAGTATTTCAAGTATCTGCTTTGGCATTCAATTTGGCCAACTACCAGGTTCCGCTTCAATTAAGCCGCCCCGCCAGCCGATACCGAAGCCAGGCCAAACCTGGCCAGCAGAGCCCAGCAAGTGGCCAATAATCGTTAGGCCATTACGTCAACACAGAATGATCGGACTTGGGCCAGAAAAAAAAGCAAAATCGAAGCACAAAACTCCGGCCGATTCAGATAGAAAAGCCAAGTGGTTTTAGCCGTTGAGTGGAATTTGGTGCACTTATGCAATGTGCTGAGCTGTGCTGTGCTCTGGCCCCAAACCCAAACCACTTTCAAAATGCACTGCTCCCAATGGCCAGACCAGTTGGCCCAAACGCCGTGTGCTGTGAGCCAAGTGCTGTGTTGGGCAGTGGTCTGGGGTTAATTCGGAATAGCCCTCGACAGGTAGGGCTAAATCAGCCAGATACTTATCTCATCGTTAGCATAATTGGCTTTTAATTAACTTATTCAATTGATTAATGGTGGAAGTCAAGAAATTGATTTAATTCCTTTGCTTGCATAATATATATCAAAGAGCAATGAGTTTTGGATCTATAAATCCATCTTTAATTGTGTTAAAATTGGTTAGAAAATGTTGTATTATGTAGGGAACTCTTAAAACCATTTTAAATCACTTTTTAATACTATATGGTTATTATTTTATCTGTTTTTTTGAGAGTGTTTCTTAAAGTACTCCTTTGGGTTTTACTAAATTTGTAGCACGCTTCTGTTATCCAAACATTAAAAGTTGGCAAGGGTCTGAACTCCTAAAAATTTGTAAATTTATTCAATAATTTTTAAAACTCCTCCACCACTGTCTTGCTTTCGGCCAAGTCGAAACTGCAAACGCTGGCGACGAAGAATCAAGTCCAGACTGCACCCATTATGGTAGACCAATGCAAACACTCACACAATGGCGTTGGGCATTATTTGTGTATATTTTCAGCGTTTATATAATTTTTGCGAAACTGGTCTGCCTCCGCTGGGGCGTTGGCATGACTCGAGAATTTCCTGTAAATTTGTCTGCTTTGTTGTGGCCTCTGACTGGTGGCTGGAGGCTGGTGACTTGGTGCCTTGAGACTCGAGAACAGCTGCTACAATTCCACAGAGTTTCTGCAGCAGTTGAAAAGATACCAGAGCAAAGGCTATTGTTATGGCGAAAATGTAATGGCGGTAGATCCTGGTGCGGCTCGTTGAGTAGAGTATTTTTCGGTGTAGAAGGGTTTGTTTTGTGTAAAAGGAAAGTTTAAGGGTTTCCAAGAAAACATTGGTTTTTTAATTTAATAAAATTCATATACATTTAAATATCAAATATTTATTTTATTTGCCTATTTCAAAATGATTTTAAAAGGTTTTAAGGTTTCTTATTAAAATCAAGACTCACAAGAAAACCAAAGAAGTTTTTGTGAGTTTTATAAATTTCTAATTTTCCCCTTAGAGTATTTCAATTTCGTGGTAGACTGACAGAGATTATTCCGCAAACTCCAACGACCTTGATCATGTGCGTCCAAGTGCGTCTGCGAGTGCGTACAAGTTCAGGTGCACGCCCATTCAGTACAGGCACCGAGCCCGGCCAGAAACTAGTACTTAACGTGGCGAACAGATATGCAGAGAAGTAAGGGAAATAACAATCTTACGCACTTGATGACTGACAGCTGCCCTGCGTCAGGGGCGGCACTTGGAGGAGGCAAGTATTGGGGGGTCTGAAATGGCGACTGACTCGGTTTCCTGGTGTGGTATGTGGCCAGGTAACCGGGTAACCAGGTAACCAGTTTCCGAGCTGAACTATCACCGACACCCGAAGCTGTGGATTGCATTGCTCTGCCCCGTTGTGTGTTGTGTGCTTTGTGAGTGTGTTTTGCAGCAATAACGGTGCGGGACTTTGTGGTGCGTCATTAATTCCAGTGGAGTGACTGGCGACAAGGCCACTTCAGAAGGCGTGGAGTGCAGCACACACACTCGGCGGTCTAGTCTTGTCTTGGCTGATTCTTACTGGGACCCTAGCGCTGTCCTGAACTCACATTCTTTGACATCACCCATACGCACTGTTGCACTGCGGCAGCAACAAAGCCAAACATTTTAAATAAAAACTATGGTTATAGGTTATAGAGGTACGAATTTTGCGGAAAATAAAGTCCGAATTATGGTTTAATATTTTTGTCCTTGCAGCATATTCTAACTTTAGTTAGAAGCTTTCACAGCAGTGAAGGAGTCATTTCCGACCCTATAAATCATATATATTCTTGATCAGCATCAACTGCCGAGTCGATTAAGACAAGTCCGGCAGAAAACATTTTTTTTTAATTTTTTCAAAATTGTATAAGGGGTTATTACATCATTAAATTTTGCAAAAAGTCAACAAAAATTTTTATTTTTTAAATAGAAAACTTTTTTTTGCGGATTTGTTTGCCTAATAAATTTTACCACATAGATGCTTTCCAAATTGAAATTAAGGATTTTTTTGTCGAGTTTTGATATATTTTGTTAATGGAACTGCAAACTTCAAAGGTATAACAATTTCAGTTTCCCGAATTGTTTAGATTTAATTTAAGAAAAATAATACATTAACTTGGGTTTCTCAACATCTGTTTTTGTTTCAGGATTTTTGAAGAATAATAAATAAATATTATATACTAGTTATACATACATTTCTTCACAACCAAGTCTTAGAATATAAGTTTAATTTTGTTAAATTCCTTAATAAATTTACTGGGAACTTCTACATGATTTAAATGCTTGTTTTCTTCCTTAAGCTGGCTAACTTCTGTGAAATCAAATGGTAAAAACACCGACCACTAAGCCAAAAAAAAATCCACTCAAAAAGTGGCTTGTAGGTCAGGGCCTAAAGGGACCTCCCATCCAACTGGAGGAGTGGCACTCGCAACACTTCATTTCACTTTGTCCGGCTTTCATTCATTAGCCATTCGGCCTGTCGACTACGCTTCATTTTTCAACATTTTATGGGCCTCACAGTTTTGATTAATTGTTCAATTGTCCATCGACGTAGCCATGGCTCTTGTGAGAGTCTTTTTCCGCCCTGATTTCGGAAAAGCAATTTGTTAAATTTGTTAAATTTATTAAATTGTTTGCCTGGTCCTTCAAGATAAACTAGAGGGGCGGGGGACCCCATCTTTATTGTTCTGTGGAGAGCTCAAAGGTAGACTTGAAATTTCAAGGAAAAAAAATGTTAAGTACATATTAAAGTAGAAGAAAACATTTGAACTTCTTGTAAAATAAATCAAAAGAAGCTTGCTTAAGTGTGTATAAGTTTTAAATATAATTTTAAAACATATCTCTTTACATTTTTACCCGCAAAACACCCAATAACATTAGTGGCCATTCTTGGTTTTCCTGAGGAAAAGCTCGCTGAAAAGCACAGTGAGAGAATTGTCAAGCTCGGCTGCAGCCTCTCTCTCCATATTTCTCTGCCCGTTTCTCCGCTCTGTTTCTCCAGTGAGACCGCTCTCCGTCCTTTCGTTGGTGAAGTCTTGTGGCTGGCCATTGTGGTGTTTCTGGGTCCGTTATGGGAGCAGTTCGAAAAAGGTTTTCCTCGCTCGATCTTGGGGTATATAAAGCGAAGTACAACAACCTGGGCGGCTCAGTTGCCGTCCGGTCCCCAAGTCAAACTCCACGCGATCCGATCTCTTCGAGACACGGTCCGAGCTGCCCCAGAGACACCACCGCCGACACCGACACCGACATAGACCAGACCCCGCTCCAGTCGCCGTCGCAGTTCATTAGGGGAATTGAAAGTGCTTTGTTCGGATTCGCATTCAGCCAGCCAGCCCGCCTGGGTGTTGCCAGCGAAGGCCTTTCTGGCTTTAATCGATTCGACTCGAAATATCTGACTGCCAATAGAGCCGATCCAACATGAAAGTGGTATGTGAGTGGGCGGGTGGGCTAGACCCCATAACGGGGCAATAAAATAGCAAAGGTCACCGCCTGGCTGCGTGGCATAAGATCGAGATATGGAGATATCCAGATCCAGATGCAGATCGAGATATCGGATTGGAGGGGCTGACTTACGTCACCGTCAATTGCGGCGAGTGTTGTGCAAATATCGCATAATTTGCTATGCAAATTCGAGCGAACCGTTAATTTAGCTCCCAGCCCCGTGATCGCAATTGTTCAGCCAGCGACACATTTTCCATTATCCATTATCCATTTTCCAGCACCCAATTTGGTAACTGGATTTTGACATAATTTATGGAACGAACGCAGAGGCAGAGCAGCTTCTTGGGAAAATCGCAGAGGAAAAACCGAAATAGTTGCAGGAGCCTCAATCAGCCAAAGTTTCCACTAACAAGCTCGCTTGAAATACCTACTTTTTCCCCTTTTCCCCTGATCCATGCCTCCATCCAAGCGCGAAAATATCAAAGGCTGCTGCTGGCTCAGTTCAGTTCACACGCGGCGGCAGCCAGCCAGGTTTTTGGTCAGTATTTCTGGTCGAAACTCCAAACTGTGCCGCCGGTGCACTGGGTCCCCATGTGGACGTTTGTACACTCGGGAAAATAATTAGTAACATAGTGTGGTAATTTGTCACTTGGAATTTTAGGAATTTTATTTATTTATTTGAAATATTTATAGTCTTGGGGTTCCTTGAAATGCATACATTTTTCTTCTCTCCTATTTCTTTGTTGAAGATTATTAAAGGAATTCATAAATATCTTAGAAATTATTAATTACTAAATTATTTAAAACAGGACATTTTGACACATGATTGTTTTATAGTTCCCTAATGTTTCTCCCAGTGAAAATGTATCTGTATCGTACTGGTATCTCTATACCTGTCCATCGCAGCCAAGGCTGCGCCACTTGGAGCCTAGATAGTGAAAGGTTTTGGCATGCGGAATGGTGGAGCGAATAAAAAATTTCACAGACCGAAAAGGCCAAAAAAAAAGAGTAGGAGCTAGGCCAAGATTCTACTTGGCAAAGATGTTTTGCTGAACGCTAAACAAAAAAAAAAATAAAAAATACAGACCAAAGCCATAGACCTTCAGGGTTTTTACAAGAGACTTTATGAGCCGAAAATAAGATAGTTTGTATTTTGTAAACTAACGAAATTGCCACAAGTAAAAAGGGCAATGCCCTAGCTGGTATCAGTATTTCTTGATTATATATTCAAAGATAATATGTAAAAATACAAATGTCTGGTAAATCTGTTATTTATTGCAGCCTTCAATTCATTATTTCCCATATTTCTTGGGGGCTTTGCATGAGCAAATTTGCATGCATTGTCAGTTTCTTTTATCTTACTCACTGATTCAGTAATTTTGTGGCAAATTTCTTTGGCATTTGCATGCCGCTGATGCATCTTCCCAGACTTTCAGTTGCAACACATTTTTCGGCAAGTGTGGGAACTTTTTCCCAGCCTCACATAACACGAGTGTGAGTGTGGCGCGTCTCTTGCTCCCATCTCTTGAGTTCGCTGCCGGATTACCCAATCGCGGCCCATGTGGGAGGCTGGCCAGACGATAATTGACATTCCCTGCATCCCGTCTGCAGCTGCAACTCCGCATTTCTCCACCGCCTTTGGGCCTTCAATTAAACCCTGCCCAAGCCATATCGCGTGTCAGTTGGTATTGGGTGTCGAGGAGGACCGGGGCTTTATGCAACTGCAATGCGAGTGCACTCATCCTGAAGTCTATTTAAAATAAAATCATGAGCAATATAAAAAGTAATGATAACTTTACTGCTAAATATTTTCAGTTTAATATATTTTGATAATTATACACAGAGGAAAGGAAAGGAAGGGAAAGGAAAGGTTTTCTTTCAAACTTATAAAAGTTATACACAGTTTCATAAATCTTTCCTATTAACCTGCTTAGTTTTTACAACCATTTTAAATACAATCTTATGTATACCTTTTCCCTGAGTGTATTTTTGCAACTGCTATATTGGTTCCTGCTTGGCATTGAGGGTGTCATTGGCCGGCGGAAAAAGTGAAAGGCAGAAAGACAGCCTGACTTAAGAGTTTTGTAGACATCGTCGCCGTCTGGCATTCTTGGTGCGGATACACTGTCAAGGTGTTCCGCCGTCCGGCTGAGATGGAAATCCAACCTTTTCAGCCGGACAGGGTACAATTAGCGAACCGGTTGTCCCAACTCCATCAGCTATTTCCCCTTTAGAAGCCACTAACCTCCACTTCTTCTTCCAGATGCAACGCGTGCTCTTCGTCAGCTGCCTGATAGTGTGTGGAGTGGGTCTGGCGAGGTGTCAGGACTACCAGGACTACCAGGAGAACACACCCAGGACGGCGCCGTTACGCCTGCGTACGAATCCCGCTCCTGCCCAGGTAGAGAGGGCCACTCCGGTGCCCATACTCAAGCAGATCAACAAGTGAGTCCGAGAAATATAACCTAAAATAAATGTTAATCTCGATATTAACCCCCCAGGCACAATGAGGATGGCTCCTACACTTACGGCTACGAGGGTGCCGATGGCTCCTTCAAAATCGAGACCAAACTGGCCACCGGCGAAGTCAAGGGCAAGTACGGTTATGTGGACGAGACCGGCAAGGTGCGGGTGGTGGAGTACGGGGCCAACAAGTACGGATTCCAGCCCTCTGGTGAGGGCATCACGGTGGCACCACCCACCCTGGTGGACGAGACAGCCAAGGAGGAGCCCGACTACGCGGATGAGCCTGCTCCGCAGCGTCCCCAGAAACCATATGTGAGTTGAGGATCACAACACTTTTCAATAATTAATGAATCGTTTTCCCGGACCTTAGCGGATCAATCGTCCTCAGTCACGGCCCCAGTCCGCTCCGGTGCCCCGCCCCCAGACGCCGCCGCCTCAGCCTCAGCCGCAGTATGTGCAGTACGAGGAGGAGGAGGAGCCGCCACGTCGGGTTCAGTATGCTCCACAGCCCCAGCACCAGCCACCGCCTCTGCCACAGCAGCACCATCAGCAGGCATCCTTGGGTCCGGCGCCGCCTCGCCTCCAGATACCCGGCGCCCAGCGCACCACCGATGTCCTGTACTCCCCGCTCCAGCGGCCTGCCCGCCCGGAGCCGGACTACTCCCAGTCGCAGAGCTTCGGCGACGGACCCTCGAACGTGCGGATCTCCCGTCCGGTGTACGCCCTGCCGCCTGCCTCCCCCGCTCCGAGCAGCGCCCGCGCCCAGGGCTTCTTGGCCCCCGCTTCCGGTGGACGTCCCCTGCTAGAGCCCGTGGGCTTCGGTCACTCCCAGGCTCCTGTGCCCGCACGCCCCGTCCAGCAGCAGCAGCAGCCCAGCTACCAGCCCCAGCCGCAGGCCCGAAGTGGCGGAGGAGGAGCTGGTCTGCTGGACCAGCTGGCCAGGGACTATGCCCTGCCCCAGGGCAATGCGCAGCCGCTGCACGACATCACCTTCGGCTATTACTGAGTTGCTCCTCCGAGATAGCACCCAATTCCTCCAATTCCTCCTTGCTTCTAGGTCCTAATCGCACGGGTGTGCGAGATTTTTCACTCCCTGAGATTTTTCTAATCGATAATAAAAATTTCCCTATTAAGAAATTCTATTATTTGGTTGATTGTTCTTATTTCAAAATAATTAAATTTCAAGAAAAACCGTTAAGGATTGAAGATTAGTTAATATATTCAATTGTTTGCTTGTATGTATGTCTTAGTTTATAAAATATTAAATGTATACTTTTCGGCCTTAAAAAGATTAACAGAGAGAGAGAGCAGAGCAGCTTTTGGGGCTTTAATAAAGGCCTAAAGAGAGTAGTTAACAGCAATTTGTTGTTATAAATAGTAAACAAAAGAAATATAAATAATTAGTTTTTAGTATAATTCATTTTGATGAATAAGTAAAATGAATAAATAAGTCGGTTGTAGAGTAAATGCCCCGAAAAGGTATTCCACTCGCTCTTACTTACACGAATATTACATGATCTTACCTTCTTCCAAGCATACTTTCAGGAAATCAGCTAAATATAAACCCAATAATAACCGCGTAACTAATGTATTCAACGATTTATTTAATTTAAATACTTAAACTTAAGATGGGGGAAGCTCAGGCACAAACTCTTGTGACGCCCGCGAATGGGTTTCGGTTTCGGATTCAGATTCAGATTCAGATCGGAGTGGAAACTGTGTGTGTATATATAGAATGAGGAGGAGAGTGACTGCTGATACATATAGATATCGGAATAGGCAGGAACGGTTACGGATTGACTAACTCTAGGATACGTGGAGATGGACAGAGGTCCGCTGAGGTCCTTCCGCCTCGTCCTCTACTGATGGTAGACTGCAAAGAGAGCGGTGAGAGGTGAGAAGGAGTCCCATTTGGTCTGGTTTTCAGTGCAAGAAGAGAGAGAGACAGTGAGAAGAGAAAGTGGTGGAGGTGGTGCTGGTTCTGGGGGCATGCTGTGCTCGGGATGCAATGTGGGGCTCGCCTTTATTGCCAACCCTCGGGAAGCTCAATAAATAATTAATTACGATAGCGATAAGGATAAGGATAACATAAATAAGTTACAAGTAAATGCTGCACATGACTTAGAGGACTATGAGCTACGATGAGGCCTAACTAGGGTTTCCGGCTGCTCCCTAAACCTCCATTAGCCGGTTGAACATCAGCGGGTCCTGGATCTCGTAGTCCTGCGGCCGGAAGACGCTCCGCTTGAGGTGCTTCGGGCTCGCCACATGCCGGCGCACCTTGTAGCCACCACTGTGGTGATGCGGTGGTGCACTGTACACGTACTTGGACTTCTGCACCACCGGCGGCAGGTACTGGAAGGGGGCCTGCTGCTGCTTGTGCACCTGCTTCTCGATGGAGTATACTGGCGGCCCGCTGCCGTGGCTGTTGCCCTTCCGCTTGGCCACCTCCAGCGCGGCTATGATGGGCGTCAGATCCTTGAGGGCGTTGCTCTTGGAGGCATGGTAGTTCTCCACCCGGTAATCACTAGACTCCGATGGCGGCCGAGGTGTGGGCAGTAGGGGTGGACCCGCTGGTCCCGCTGGCGGCGGTGCGTAGTCGTAGCCCTCATTGGGATGCTTCTGGATGTACAGCTCCTCGGCACTCGGCCTCTTGGCCATTTGGTGGTACACATCCGCGGGATTCTTTGAAGCCGCCGGGTTGTAGGCAGCCGTTATGGACTCCGTGTGCGACAGGGACTCCAGGGTGCCCAGATTGTTGGGCAGCGGCAGCCCGTAGCTGTTGTACACCTCGGCCTGCTCCAGGCCCGTGCCCGTGGGCACGCTGCTCGTGTCCAGGGCCACCGTCTTGGAGGCCGTGTACTCGGTCTTGCCGTTGGGCAGCAGGCTGAGGATCTCCTGGAGCTGCAGGGCCGCCTTGCGGGCCTCCTCGTCCGTCAGCTTGGTGTGGCGTCCGTAGATGTTAAAGTCATTGCTATTGGCACTGGTGGCTGGTGTCGTTGTTGTTTGTTGTTTTTTGAGTGTAGTGTTGTGGAGGTGTTGTTGTGGTTGAGGTTGATGTTGAGGTTGAGGTGTGTATGCAATGAGTGAGATTTCATTAGATTAACCAGTATCTTAAATATTTGCATTTTCATGTGGGGTATTTACACTTGGTCTTGGTACGAGTATAGTTGTGAGTGTCGTGTGGATTGCACAGAGAAAAAATAATAGTTCTGACGGATTCAAAGTATTTTTTAAATTAAGTAAATTTCAGCTTAATATTTTAAGTTAAAATTATTAAGTAAATAAATGTTGTATATGTGTTCAGACCTTTCGCTATAAATATATAGTGAAATGTTCATTAACATTCAATTGGCCTCTGTTTTACATATTTAAAAATGACTATAAATTTTGATGAAATCATTTTTTGTAACCTATTATTTTTCTACTATTATTCCTTCTCTGCTTTCTGTAATTGTTAGATGACTTTAGTTTTCCTGTACAAATGATTGTTTACTTTACACATTTTGTACACTCTTCCGCTGCGTTCTGATGATGATTTTCAGGTGATTTTCTTGATGATCTGAGATGAAGTCCGGTTTTAGTTTTGGGGTTAGCTGAATGAGAGTCGGCGGGCGGAGACGTTACGTGGTAGTAGTTGGTTTTTCAGAATTTCCTATGGAAGGTTTTCGCTTGCGGCCACTGACTAAATACGTATGCGCACTATTATCAAGTATACGACTTGTGGCCACTGCGAATGGCTCAATTAATTGCTGTACGGTTCGATTAGGGAGAATATATACACAGCTGGCGTAATGGGCAGTTATTAAATATGTTCATAGGCGTTTATGTACAATGAATCGATTAATGGTCGCTTGCGCAATGTGTTAAAAAATCGAATAAACTTAGCCTAGGAAATGTGTCATTGGAACAAGTTCCAAGCCTGTCCTATCCCAACTTCGGCAGCCGAAAGTGAGAGTCGGTGTTAATATTTACACTATTTACAATGTCTGCTGTGGGACTTCAGTCCCGTCTTAACGAATTTTGAGCAGCTGATGACGATGCTTTCACTTTCCTCTGCGGAAATGAGCCGAGGGAGGCGAAAAGGGCGGCGGTTTGCTGATGGTTAAGTGTATGCAAACCCCGTTGAGTGATTTGCGATTGCGGGCTGATGGGACAGGCCAACGCCTGTCATTGTCGCGAGTGGAAAAATTTTTGAAATATTTAAACATAACATGAATATCTGTAGAAATTCAATATTTTTAGAGAAAAAATTACATAATCTCATTTTCTTGAGATACATTTTCATAAAAATGTTTAAAATTCGGAGAAACAAGCTTAAACTTTGATTTCTGTGAGTAAATTTGTTGGAAAAAATGCTTTCTAATATCTATACTTATTTATATATTAAAAAAATTTCCATGTTTACCCTTTCTATAAATATTATATTCATAATGAATATATAAAGCCATTTATGCACATAGTTTTTAAAGGAAGTTTTGAGGAAATCACTAAGATTCACACATCTACAATATTTCAAGTGCATTTAAACAGATTTCCTCTGTTCATTTTTACATACTTAAACAATAATATTTACAGGTAATTTTTCTATAGTTTCCTACAAATATAAAATACCTTGAGAGAACCCTTCACCTGTATTAGATCAGTGAAATTTGTACAGATAGTATTATTTATAGGTAACCAAACCCTTTAAAATCAGTTTAAGGAACCCACTCCCTTTACGCACCATCTTGTCCGTAGGCCGATGGCAGATAGTTGCTCGGCGGCGACTCGAAGGCCGCCGGGTGGCTGACGCTGAAGGGCGCCCCGCCGCCCACGTAATTGGACCCGCCCACCGGCGGCAGGTACTGGTGGGTGGCGCTGCTGTAGGACGGCGGCTTCGAGGGCGGACCGTAGCTGGCGTGGCCGGTGGGTATCTCGTATGTGGTGATCGCTGCAACAGAGAGACGGGAGAGACTCTTAGACTCCGAAATGGGACAGTGGCAGGGGCAGACGCAAGTGCAGACGGAACGGGTTAGTGGCAAAAAACGAAAGTTGCCGCTGGCAAGGAGTTCAATGCACGCTCCACGCTCTGATTTGGCCGAAGCCGAAGCCGTCTCTTCCGTTTTGGCCAGCTGGGCGCTGGGGCTGTGTGTATTGGTTATTAGGCGGCTTAATTGTCATGGATCTGGTTCAGTTCAAAGGCATTGCATAAGCGCCTGACAATCGGAGCGGAGCGTTGGGAGCTGAACTTGGAGGAGGCTAACCATGGGCTCTGGAGGCCAAGTCGAGGGAGGAGGAAGTAACTCAAGACATTTTTCAAGTTCTCAAGATCTATAATTCCCACAATTTAAGGATTTACTCACTCTCGGTGTGCACGACAGGTGGTGGGGACTTGTGACCGCTGCTGCCGCCGGAAGAGGCTCCAGACAGGGAGGTTAGCTTGGCGAAGAGCCCTCCGCCGCCGCTGGAGGAGTGACTAGTGGCGTAGGTGTGCGAGTTGATGTGCGCCGAGTTGATGATGGACTTGCCCACGTCGGTGACCTTGTCTCCGCCGGCGGCCACCAGGTTGCCGCCAGCGCTCAAGGCGTAGCCGCTGCCCTTGATCAGTTGACCCTTGAGAGCAGTAACCCCGCCAGTGATGGCCTTCACCGCCTGGAAGATGGTGTTTAGCACGGACTTCTTGAAGGACCAAGGGTCATAGTCCACCGAATTGCCCTGTGGATTGTTAGAGAATATAATTGGAGTCTCAATATGCCATTTTTTTGTACCACAGTTTATTGATCCCACATTTCAGAGATAATCTCAGGAAACGAGAGCAAATACTTCAACTTACATGGACAACGATCTCGTGGGACTTGTAGCTATCCCCGCCGCCGCTGCTTCCGCCGGAACTGCCGGAGGCAATCGAGGCGGAGGCCTGGCCTATGCCCGACAGCAGGCCGGACTTCAGGTGCGCCACATAGTCGAAGCTGCCCGAACGCTTGTGGATCTGCGACTCCTTGACACTCTCGCCCGGCTCGTTGTCCGTGAGGTCTGTGTCCTCCAGCGAGAGCGAGGACTTATCGGTGGCAGGAAGGGAGTGGCACATCAGGGGCAGAGCCACCAATAGCAGGCTCAGGCTGAGGACCTGTTCATGAGAGCAAAAGGGTTGTTTATTTATTGGGAGAATAACAAATGGACATGCCTTTATAGTACATAAACTTAAAGCTCTCTCTTAGGATATAAGCAAACATAAAGTAGCAATAGTTCATGACCTGCAGTAAGACGAATAATATAAAGCAACTCATTTACAAAACCATTCAGAAACTGACAGCTTGAGTTGCGTAATCGGTCTAGGAATCAGTTTAAATTTCTCGTGACAGTTGGAACAATGGTAAACCGGGGAAATTCAATTGCCAAAATGTGTCAGTTGCGGTGATGGTTGCGTTGCACCACCGCCAGACATCAGACATCATTTTTGGTTAGAGCTCCGCCGATTGCCTCACCGAGGAGGTTGTGCATTCATTTGTCAACTGTAAACTGTCATCCACACACGCACAAGCCCGCACCACATGCAATCATAATCTGCCATCTACTGGGGAGTACCCCATGCCTCGTAACTCCCATTCCGGCTCTGCATATGCCAACTCCCCAAAGCTAGTTACCCCCAACGTCAGCCCCTTTTGCTTGGTTAACAGTCGGGCGAACTTTGCCTAATTGCTGAGGGGGTGGAAGGTGGCTTAAATGGCCTAACAGCCAATTTGGCCAAGCGGGAAGCCTGCTGCCAGTTGAGATTGGGCGTGTTTACAGCGCGGTTTCATGCCCCATTAATCCGCCGAAATGCTAAGTGCACAGTTGCAGAGACCCTTCTAATTGCAACGATTAATTTCATAATTAATTGATCACTAGATATTTGTAGAGTTAAGAGTTATTTAAATGTTTAATCATGAAATTAGTACTTTTAATAAATAAATTAAACGGTTCTTAAATATTTTTTTAAAGAAATCTGTCTTCAAAAATTTCTTATCTGCGAATTTCTTTCTTATGCTTAAAGTTCAAGTACGTTTATAATCTTACCATTTAAGAAATATATTTTTCTATATAAATATCTGAGTAGATTTAAAAACACTAATAATAATTACCATATTTTTGATATTCCGATTTGGGATAATTTTTACAACAATTTTTAAGCTAAACTAAAAATGATAACCATGTTTTTCAGAGACAAAGTTGTGTCAATTTCCTTTTAAACACTTTTATTACAAAATCACTCAGCTTAAGTGTTTTCAGTAATAATGTCTAATAATTTCGTTGATGCTCAGCAATTTCCACTCTGAACATTTTCCAACATCAAATAAAAACGAGTTTAAGTGATTATAAATTAAATGGAATATTTTTTGATTTAATTATGGTTTAATGATTTTGGGCAATTCACTTACTCAAAAATAAAGCAAGATATTGCAGAGAAAAAAAAATCGGGTCAACAGCAAACTGTTGGGAAATACACCATTAACGTTATTGATATTTTTGACAAATGCGTTTTAAATTAGTTTTTTTCTATTTTTTATTTGGGCTAAAGTGGAACCGCCTCGAAAAATATCAATTAAATTGGCAGCCTTTCTCCCGATCGATCCCCCGATGGCGCAACCTCAATTATGACTAGCCAAATATGTTGGAGTCGGGGCTTTGGGCCAGTCTTCTTATACAATTCGAGCGGGCTTAGCCCTGGCCCATTGCAATCTGCATACAAATTGCACAAATTAAGCGAAATCAATATAGTTCTGCTCCCTGCGATTGTACGATTGCATAAACAAATACATAAAACAGTGGCGAAAAGTAATTAAAATAATTGAAAGCTAATTGGCGGGGCGTGGCGAGGCGGTTATGTGGCGAAACAATTATTATTTATTATGTTTCGGAGCTGAGTAATTAGCGGAATGCAATTCGAGGCTGATTTGGTTGTAGGAGGAATCGGAACGGCTGGCTTATTGAACTATTGGCCAATATTTGCCACAGCCATTTGGCTGTGATTGCTTGTGGTTTCTTTCTTTCTTTTCCGCCAGCTCATTGTTATGGCCAATATTTTGTCGGAGAGATATATTGTTGAAGATGAGAGTGAAAGTGCTGTGCTTGCCGGCTCTGTGGCCGCGCGCTCTCATCCCCAACGAGTTCGCTCTCTTTTTCCGTGTTCACATTCAATTAGCATATTTGCTGTTACACTGGCCAACAAGTGGAGTTTAAAGATTACTTTAAAAATATGAACAAGTCAAGGAGTTTTTAATTAGATTTTTCCCTAGCTGGGAAAACTTTGTAGCAAGCTTAGGAATGTTATTGTATTTCATTTATAATATTCTATACCCGCTTTCAAAAGATAAATATCACATATTTATTTAAATATATAAAAATGTCTATTATAGTTCTACGATTTAAAAGGAGTTTTAAGATAAATGTTACCTAAATAAATATCTATCTCTGGTATTGTTTTTAAATTTGTATCCTAAATCTAAATATAAATTTCCTCTTAACTCCACAATATATAATATACTAAATACTTTAAAAAATGTAATTTAATTATGAACAAACTCTACCCTTTTGCTTTCAATACTCAAATCGTCCAACGAAAATTGAATTTCTTTAGCCCAGTGTAATTGCTTAATTTTGAATGAGCAGAATTCGTTGTCATTTGCTTGCCCAGAGATATACACACGACATTTCTTCAACTATGACTACTAAATTAATTGCGGTAGGTTCGGTTTTCGGACTCGTTTATGCTTTTTACGTGTCGGCGACTCGCCTCACCTGCTCCGTCTTCGGGTTTCTTCCGCCTGGCAGCTACACCTGGAGCTCTATACAAATTTCTTCACGATTTTCGAAAGCAACTCGAGACGAGTAGAAGTGTGGCTCTGACATAATAATTATGCATGACACTTTACCTTCACGACGGGTCAACCGCGGCTTCTTTCGCCCAGTGACATAAGGTTCCGAGTGAATGAAGTGAATGAAGGTCTTTGGAAAATCTATCGAGTGCAGCGAGGCATCGATTGGGCTTTCTGGGTTATCCACCGATTGCATAACACCAGGGCATCGTCATCATCTCTCCATCGAGAGGCAGGGAAAAATGCGATAGACATCACGCAGCCGGGGGCTTAGCTAATAGAGTCAGCGATGTGTGGCAAACGAGTTTGGCGAAGAATGCCTTGCACTTGAACTTGTTCGCCGAAGAAATTGCATAAATGAGATATGTCGACATCCATAT
The DNA here is from genome assembly GCA_018151655.1 of Drosophila bocqueti. Taxonomy (NCBI): domain Eukaryota; kingdom Metazoa; phylum Arthropoda; class Insecta; order Diptera; family Drosophilidae; genus Drosophila; species Drosophila bocqueti. The sequence continues at coordinate 586,995 of JAECXF010000020.1, forward strand.
ATGGACATAAAGTGTGCGGGTAACACCAAGATATGCACAAATTAGTCCAGTAATCAGCGCAACTTTCACTGCGGCGGCATCCTTGGGCACTTACCTTCATCTCGAGAGCCGGGCAGCTGTGCTTCGCTCGCTGGATTAGCTCAAATTGGGCCTTGGATTAGCTGGGCGGCTAATCAAGATCAAAATTCACTTTTATTTGGCTTTTAGGTATCGCCGTGTCGGCTTCACACCAACTTTCTTCACTTTTTTCGTCACTTGCAGCAATATTGGCAGGCACTTGGCCGGCGCACTCTTGTCGATTTACGTTTGCGTTTGCGTTTGTTTTGTCATCGGCATTCGTCTCGGCGGCACAAAAATTTCACTCGCGACTTTCTTTCACCGATTCCACCCCGTCATTGGCTCTCATACATATATTTTGTGGCTTCAATCGCGGCAACGTCTGGGCTCGAACTGTGCTCGAAAATCACTGGGACCGGCTTATTTAAAGAAAACGCCGGAGAGCGGCGGCTTGGAGTGCATTTTGAGCGGTTTTTTTGGGGTCTCTTTTCAGTTTTGGGTTAAGAGTAGAGGCAGTCAGACCTTCTCTCTCTTCTTTATGGCTCTTTTTTTGGTGTCTTGGTTGGGTGTTACAATTTTTGGCTGATGAAACCGAGACTGCGGCAGCAGCCTCTTGGCCATAAACGAGTGCGCGCGCGCGTGGGGTTCAATGCGTTTCGAGTGGCATCGGCCACATGTGGCAATCGCAAAACTGCAATGCGGCTCATTAACTTTGGTGTCTGAAACGAGTTCGACTGCAGGGGCAGCAACGAATGGCAACAACACCTTTGACTCGGTTTTCTGGCCTGGCCCAATCGAAAGACTGAGGCAACGAACTTGAAATGGAGTGATCGCAGAAAGGAATAGTCATCGTCGAGAGAGAAGTGAAGCAAGGACAAGTCTTAGAATCGAAGTATTGCCAAACTAAACTTAATGTCAACTGGATTGAGGTATTATGGCATTTGTTTTTGGTATGTGGTACTTGGTAAATCGGTTTAATCAAAAGACTGAGGCAACGAACTTCAATGGGAGCAATTGCTGAGAAATAGATATAAGGAAAAATCAACAAGGACAAGGGCTTTGAGCGGATTTATTTATTTATTTATTAACGGTGACATTTAATAAATAATTCAATTAAATTAGATTAAATTTAATTCCATTTATTAATAAGGTAAACGTTGTAATTTTTAATATGAAACTAATAAGTTGTATTTAAATACTACGAATGTTCCAAAACAGTTTACGTGTATCTTCCCACTATAAATTAATTATATAATGTGTGTCTAAAATATATAGTATTTTTTAATCTAACACACAATTTCTTAGAATCCGAAGCTGGAAGAATTTGCAGACTTCGGAATTTCCATTGTGATGGTTTAAATATAATTTAATTGTTGATATATTTTGTTTTTCTTTGTAAAATTCCAATGAAAATCCATTTATGAGCGTTAAATACGCATACCTAACATAAGCCCATCTTGACCCGTCTGGTCTCAAAGCGATAACCTTGACCCCTGAAGGTACCTTCAACCACAGACTCCGAGACAGAGGCCCAGGCAGAAGCGAACCCGAGGGCAAGTCCATTATCTAATGTTGCGACAAATGGTGGCAGTGGCAGGTCGACACTCTCAATGGGAGTTCACTGTCACTATGTCAGAAGCAGTTCATGTGGATATTTGCGACACACAATTAAGGCAAACACAATGGCAGCTCCGTTCCCAGTCCCTGGCTATTGTCCTACGAGTAGTACCAGCTCCTCTCGAAAAATCTGCACCTAGTGCCGGAGTTTTGGTTATCTAACCAAAAGTGAAATGGACCCAGACAAAGCCAACAACTGCTGCAACTCCAACTGCAACTGCATAAATGCAAAAGGCAGTGAAGAAAACTTGGCCCAAACATGATACTTAAGCACTCGCAGTTAGCAAACTGCGAATTTGCTAAACAGCCAAAGGAAAACAAGCCGAGGCAGAGGCAAACAGCAATGAAATAAATGAAAATGAGCAAGAAAATTAAAGAAAATAAAAGGAAAAAACCTCCGGCGACTCATGTAATTGTCTGCGAATACGCGTATATATGCAAATGGGACAATGTAATTGCGATTCGGGGGCGGCCGCCGACATTAACGTCCTGGACTTCAGTCAGCTGAATGCCCTGCGTTGGGGAAATTGTTAAAGTTTTGCCACACAGGGAAGTTGCGTTAAAATACAAATTCTGGAAGCCGTAACAAAACCGTAACAGCCATAAATATAAAATCCAATCCGTTACTAATAACTGACTTTAAGTGCAACATTTTGTGCTGTGGCAAAAAACAAGTTTCATAAAGAGCTTTATTTAAATGAAAATTTTAAGGACCCATTAAAGGTTTTTTAATTATTGCTAGGGGAGTCTCAAAATATTTTAAGTATTTGCAAAGCAATAAATTAATATTTGCATACATTTTACTGAAGAAGGCCATTTGAAATTCGAGGAAATTTAACTTTCCGCCCCTCAGTTGTCTTAATAATTTAGTTTTCAATTTGTTTAGCTACTGTTTATTGGGCTGTCAACTTAAAGTCTCCCACTGGGAGGGGAGATTTTAAATGTTTCTCTGCCTGGGATAATTCGTTGTGGTTGAGTTAAATTTCCGCTGAACCGACAATGTGGCCATTCAGTGCGGGTTGAGTGCACAGAAAGTGAATTGGTTTCGATTTAGTGGCTCTTGGCCCGCACCCACTGCCTCATTGCGTAAATAAATATAAATATTAAGAGCTGCAACCGGTCAAATTTGAACAGGAAGGAAGCCATTCGTTGAATCTATAAATTGCAGCTGAAAGAAGCAATGAGATAACACTCTCGGGAATGCCGCAATGAAATAATTAAAATAAATGCACGCTTGTCAAAGGAATTTCGAGGATAGGTCCTCTCATCATACACTTCCTGCCATTATTGGTTTTACTTTTATATATCAGCCAGAGTCCGCAAGTACTTTTCATTCATCACTCACTCTTACAGGCCTTCCTCGGCTGCTGCCTCTTTTTTCTTTGCTTAATTGACATGGGGCAATCGCCAGTGCAAAATGAAAATGAAAATAAAAATAAAATAAAAATGTGTGTTGGGGGAAAAGTTTTCAGAGTGTAACGCGAAATGCGATAACAGGCAGCGCGCGGCGTGTTGCGCATTGGGAATTGCTAGAAAATCCACCGAAAAGCCACCAAGAGTCCACTCCACTTCCTCGACTTCCTGCTGCAGTTTTGCCTGGCTTTTCTTTTTATTTTTCTTGGTTTTTCTCTATTTTTGTTACTGTCCAGCCGCTCGTTAGTTGCGCAATGAACTTCAACTTCAACTTCAAATTCGCAAAGTTTCGCTGCTGCAACACGGGCGACAAAGTATATCCGAAATCCATATCGGAAGCGAACTCGTTTTTGGCACTTTTCGTGTGATTTATTTTTTATCTGCCATTTTTTTCGGGCGGAAGCTGCACGGCATAATTCAATTTGCCTTATTGTGTCGATAGGCTGCGCACTAAAAACATTTAGAGGGGTTTTTGTGACGCGAAATAAACTAAATAAATACTAAATACTTCTTCTAATAGGTTATTTATATAATATTTCCTAAATGTATTTTATTATTCCTATTTATTTTTATCTATCATTTCTATTTGTATTTTTAAAGCCTTATTTATTTTCCGTGTCCCCGTGTGGATATGGATATGGGACTCCAGCCAGCTGGCCTGGGAAAAAGTGAAAGCCTGCCTCTAGTTTGCTCCGATATTTGCTTAGCACTTCAACCAGGGGCATCTCCATTTTGTATAAAAAGTATAAAAGTAAAGCAGCAAACTGTGCACTGGGGATTATATCTATGACGCAATCGATTCGGCCGACAAATTGAGCAGCAGCTGCTGCTCCGAGCCGGCTGCTGCGATCTCGTCCTGGTCGCCTGTTTCACATCTATTTATTATGTTTATGTTTATGCTTATTTTCGAGGCGAACGCACCGCCATGGCGCTGTCATGGAAATTGCATTTGCAAGCAGGCTGAGTTGTGGTGCGTCCACATTTTTGCTGGTGCCGCTTTAATTGTGGCTGGTGGAAATGTTTTTTATCGAATGTGCAATGCAATTTTATTATTTATTCAGTCAGGCACACACACACTCCGGACTCGGACACACATCCATGCCCAGAGACCGTCATTAAGCGCAAGTATTTTGTGTGTTTCGCCATTTTTTCTCGTTAACTTGACCCGAGCGTTTGCTCGCTTGACTTGCCCTGACTTTTGGGCCATCCTCGCCAAATTGGCCAATATCACCTGTTGGTAGCCATCAAGCAAGGTGGCCCGCCGAATGATGTTGTTTCCTCGTCGATTAATAACTATTAAGTAAATTGGATCAAGTCGTTAGGAAAATGGCAGCCCATTTCTAGCTAAACTTTTCTTTTTTAACCTCAACTTAATTGATGTGGGCTTAGTTGGGCTTTATTCGTGGTTATTATTTGGTTAATGGCTGAAAGAAATTAAGGCTGGCACGCACAATCTTTGTCTCTATTTCTAAATAATTGTTATCAAAGGTTAACAGAAATTATATATATTATATTTCACATGCTTAATAGCTAGTAGTTCTTGGTAGCTTTTGACTTATTACAAAACCCTTACAACTATTGCATTACTTTGTGGAAAGTAAGCATTGTATTTATCATTGAATATCTAATAGAATTCCATGACTCATTGAACGTTGCGGTTAAACATCATATTAAATCATTTACCGAAGAATATATTAGCTATCATAAAAAAAGGGTTTATTTTATTTGTATATATTTAACTAATAAATGGTCTGTTTAATAGCTGATTTAATACAAATAAAAATAAATTTCAAGCATTTAATAATTAATTACGAACTCTAAACTGTAATCATCACCAAAGTTGAGCTCGTTTCATTATAAATTTTCGAAAGCATCCCACAAATATGCACCAAAATGATTTCCAGGCCCCTAAGTATGCTAGGCAGTTGCCTAAAATAAATACATACATTGCGCAACATTGTTATATTTCTAAGGAATTTTATCATTAAACATTGCACAATGCACTTCAATTTAATTCCTAGAAATAAATAAACGTCAGTAGGGCGATTTTTTAGAACTGATATAGTTTGCACCGGAAAAAAGAATGAATATAAAAAGCAATTATGATGGCGAGCACGTAACTACTTAAACATGAAACGCCACTATATTCACATTTAATTGCATTCTTATTACACATTTATTTAATGATAAACAAATTCAAGAGAACCGATGTAGGGACACAAAATTCTCGCGAATCGGTTTATATCAGTCATCGGTTAATAATTGCCAATGGCGGTCCCACCAAATAACCTTTTGTCGCGGCAAGTTCAAGGCTTCAGACAGCCAGTCTGAGAACTTCAGAAAACGAGATGAGATTCATTCATGGCCGCAGGTAACGCTACGTCAGTGTGCCGATTCTGGCTTCAGATACATTACATACGTCCCCACATATTTGCTGTGCGAAATCAAGATGCGGTTTTGTCCGAGATCTCGGAAATCCCAGATTGAGTCACCCTCCAGGGCAGTCTTTCCCAACGCCGCCTGCGCACCCTCCGAGGCAGATACCACTTAAGAGATACTGTGACTCCCATGACGCGTGCGACGACGGAACTGACGTGTGTCGCACCCCATCGGAATATTTAATTTTATTTATTAGGCATTAGGCTTGGATTCCGATAGTGGTAGTAGCTGCTCCGGCCAGGTGTGCTCTCTCAAGCAAAGCTCCCAGGTAAAAAGCTTTGATCGGGCAGCACTTTTACTTTCGTTATCAACAGATGTTGACCAGGCTTAGAAGACTCTCGAAAGCCCTATAAGTGTCTAGGTTTTGCCAAAAAAAAAAGGGTAATAAAAACAAGAAGGGAAGCCAACTTGCAGTCTTCAATTGAATACACGCCATTGGAAATTAAGCATTACTGACCCGAAAATTCATTTCAAAATATCAATTCAGAAAGTTTTCCTGTACTAGTTTTTATTACGTTGACAAAGAAGAATATCGAATTTAAATTTTTTTTTTTTGTAATTTTTTAAATTTTTATGATGTAACGCCTTAAAAAAAATTGAAAAGTTTAGTATATCTTTTTTTTGAGACATGGCTAGATTTACTCAGCCGTTGATGCTGATCTACAATATATGTAAATTATTTACAGGATCGGAAATGACTCATTCAGTGCGTTGCAAGCTTCTGACTGAAATTATAATACCCTTCAAGGGTACAAACTTAACTTTTGTAATTTCGGATTATGTTTATTTAATTTATTTATAATATGTTTGGGTTTGGTACTAAAGTAGACACAGGTAATGTTAGAAGCAAATGTATGAACCAATCTAAGATTTTGGTTAATAAATAAAAACTGAACCCTATATGTATGTGTCTTTTATAATTATAACGCATATACAGATATATTTAATTAATTTGGTTATAAGTTGGTTGTTTTTTTTTTTTATTTTTTAAGGGCTTAAAACAACTGGCACCCGTTTCTCCCCGTGCACGATGAGTCAAACCGTTTAAGCTTGCCGTGGAGAAGCCGAAGCAGAAATTACTTGTAAATTGAAGAGCGCACTTCGGCTGTCGACTGTCGACTGTCAGAGCCCCCGTTCGCTCCGGACATCTCAGTTAGCTTCCAGTCGTGCGCTCTCGCTGTCGTGTGTTCTCGATCGCAGCAGCCGTAATTAAAAATCGGAATCAGAATTAGTTAATGCTGGAGACCCCGGCCGGGTGATATGGTGAAATCCTCCTCGTCGACGTCGGAAAAGCCCAGCGCGCGCCTCTCGATAAAAACCGATAAAGGCCAGTAGCAGCTGATGGTTGCATAAAAGCGCATGCGCGCTGCCCCATTGGTTTCACTCCACGCCGGCGCACAGAACCGAACGACCACGACGAGCCACCGATCCGAGCGTACCTTGGGATCCAAACGCGGGACAGTCGTTAAATTTGGGGCCCAAACACCTGGTGACCAAATCACTTGCCATCCCAAAAACCAATGCCGAAACCGTAACCCACACCGAAATAAGAAACAATAAAAAACCAGAGACAGTGACAGAGACCAGCCAGCAAACGGCCAGCGAACGGCTACCAAAAACGGTTCAACTAAAGCGGCGAGAGCGAAACTAAAGTGAAAAGCAAACCGACTAATTGAAGTGTCTTCCTCTGTCTGTGCCGCCTCGCAAACGTGCAAAGGAAACAAACAAAACGGGAAACGGAATAGGCGACGGCGCGACAACGGCGCAACACCTAATAGCTAACAAAATATTTATAAATAAATAGCAACCCGGCCGCCACAACTACGGCAGCAATAATAACATTAATAATAACCAACGCGAATAAAGACCGGCATTAACATTAGTCGTGCCAGTTTGTTTATTTTATACACACATACGCGCAGGCCCCATAAAAATATCAGATCGAGAGATATAAACAAAGTCTGAAGCCGATTTGCGTATCCCCTGCTCTGTGTATTAAGCCCCGATCCCCGATCCCGACGCAGACGGAAGCCGTCCTCAGAATATAGTAGTTACATATATAGACACACGGACAAAATGCCGCCCATGTGGTTCAAGATGATCAAGGTCCTGGTGCTGCTCTTCGCCCTCTTCACCACGGTGAGAATTTTCGTCTTTCTCTAAGTAAAACCTCCATAAGTCGAACCTCCATAACCCGAACTATAAAGCCAGTGAAGTCTTCCAAATGGAAAGCATTAATTTAGGGAAAGCTTCCCATAATTTTTGCTAGCATTCGATTTTATTTCAATTAAGATTATTTTATTTTATATTTCAATTAAGATTAGTGAGTTGAAACTGATATATAATTTTAAAGTTGTTGAATTTATGTTGAAGTGATTCAAAGTTTCCTTAATTTTCCCAACATCTAATAGTAAATACCCAGTGACTCAAATTGTTTAAGCAACTAAAAAATCAAGTAAATGTAATTTTCATATTTCCGAGCTTTCCTGTTTGTTTAGAATTGTTGAAATGATCCAGAATATATATAAATATTATAGAAGCTTTGTTAACTCAACTGAGAGTCTGGTTATAACCCGATTTTCTACCGACAGCTGGTTGTTCCAGTTATGAAAGTTCGACTGCAGTGTCTCTGTTGTTTCTGTGTTGTGTGTGTTACTCTCATGCATTTTGGGCTTTGGGTCATTATCTCCCTCATTTCCGATTGCTGTAGGTTTTCCTAGCGTTTCCGAGGATTACCATAAGCCGAAGGGCACATTTAAGTTTATAAATGTACTTGCTGTTTAGGTAGATAGTTTAGAGAGATTGAAAACCCGTTTCCCATTGCCAACGGCGGCGGCGAGCTATGTGCAATTTTCATCATTCTCCTTATAATAAATGCATATCATCGGCATTGCAATAATGTGCATTAATTGGCAGCAAGTGATGCCGAGTGATTCTGCACACGACTCTCGAGCTAAATTACTGTCGCCGACAAAAGGGATTCCGCCGCCCAGTAATTAATTGGAAAATTGTTAGAACGCCTGTCACTCGGTCTGCCTGGTTTTCCTCGGAAATCCAAACACCGATCCGGTTCGGTTCCAAAGATCGCTTTTTCCGACTTTGTCCAAGTTCCAAACGGTTCGTGGAAAACCTTAAAACTGATAATGAAAAATTATCCAATGTTTGCCAACAAAAAAAAAAAAAACAATAACAATAACTTGATAGCTAATTGCCTGACAAGCGTGGGGAAAAACATTTCCGAGAAGTCGCAAATCAAAAGTCTCCGGCGATTACGTGCTTATGGAGGGCACTTAAGATCGGGTTTTATACGAGCGTGGCAAGTCCCAATTTCGATTTGGGTAAATTCTCTACTGTCAATCTCGAAATAAACTTTCTTTCGGGGAAATTAAGCTTATTAAACAAAACGAGATCAGTGTTTGGAGTAATATTTGGAAATAATAAATTCAGATGGGAGTCTTCTTGACTCAAAGTGAATTATTGACTGAGATGACAAATCTGACTTATGTAGGCCAGGACAGAGTTTATTAGTAATAGATTCGATCCGCGCATTATCTCACAGACATTTCCCTTTATTCATTCTCTCTCTCACTTACTTCGCTGATAACCGAAATTCGGAAACTGCTTTCGAGGCTCTATAATTTTTGGGAAGCTCCGCCTAATCTGGCGCGCTGCCCGAGAATTATCAGCTCGGAAACTGAACTCAGCTCTGTTGCTATCTGGGGTTCGGGTTCGGGTCCTAACTCAACGGAATTTGAAAGCAGAACTGCGCTTGCCCAGGGCGAAACAGCTGTTCAAACTCCTCTCAAGTACGCAAATGTAGTGCCGGTGACAGACAAACAAACAACAGCAACGGACTCTCGGAGAACCTACTACACCTATGTAGTTAGTTGCCTTGGCAATGCTGATGAACCGAAAACACGAACAAAAACAAACTCTCCACTCTTCCACCTGTATCTTTCAGATAGTTTGTATCAATAGCGAAATATCGAAGCGGCGAGAGGCCGAGGCGGCGGCGGCGAATGCAGCGGCAGAGTTGGCGGTCCTAAAGGCCGCCGCCAGCGGGAGCTCGTCTGGAAATTCCCAAGGTTCCGACGCCGACATGTCCGGCTTTACGTCCGAGAATGTGCTCGCGATTCTGCGCGGACCCAATAAGACCAAGGAGGTGTGAACACAGACCCAGTTTCGTATCCTTTTCCTGCAAAAACTCCTTATAAAACTCCCCCCATATGTATCCCTCATCCAACCCGATTTTTGTGTCGTCTTTGTGGCTGCATTTTTTGTTGTGAAAACCCAGACTAAACCGCCTGTCGTCCTGTCTTTTTCCGCTACAGTTGCCGGCCAAGAATATCAATGAAATCCTGGAAGAGCTCTTCATTGTGAACGATGATAAGGGTTTACACCTCTTTAATGTAAGCACCAAACTTTCTCTTGGATTTTTTGTAACAAATTCGTCTTTTTGTTTTAAAAGAAGCTTCTGATTCAGGAGTTTTGCTTAAAATAATGTGGGATATAAGAAGTTGTAACCGAAAACATAGAAGTTGATTCGTTTTAAAGTACTTCTTAATTGATAAACCATTTGTTTGTAAAACTAAACTTTAAATAGTGTCAAATCACCATCAAAAGTCTATGTATTTTTATAACTTAAAAGACGGATTTGTGCCCCACCATATTTTTTCACTCCGCGTTTCACCAAATCTCTGGCACCCCCATTTCACCCCTCATCTCACCTTCGATCGCATATTGTGTGTGTGTGGGCTGTGTGTTGTCTCTGTGTGTTTATTTTCGATTTGGCTGAGAGACTAACACGAGTGAATTCTACCCGCACAGACCACAACGACCGCGGACAGTGCACCCTCCTCACCAGTCATGCCCATACCCACCGCGCTGGGGGCTCAGACCCAGACTCAGACCCAGAGTCAGAGACAGTCCCCGGTCCCGGTCCCGACCAGCCATTACCATCAGTACCACGGCCTGAGCCAGCCAGACCAATACTTCAAAGTGCAGCGTTCCCCGGACGGCAAGCTGAATCTGGTCTTTAACGACACCTTCGTCTCGTTGCAGGGGACTAATGCCCAGACCCAGACCCAGCAACAGCCCCCGGCCCAGTCCCATACCCGGGCTACCCCGCCCCCCCACATCCGGAAGCCGTCGGACAGTAAGTACCCACCAAATACTCTACGATCCTTCAGATACATTCGATACCCGAAACATGCTGCACTCGAAATACGAATCGAAAATCGTTTACATTTTAAATTTGGTTATTTACGTAAAACCAATTGATATTTAATTAGTTTAAAGACGATTCCCATTTCGAGGGTGAACAATTAACAACTAAATCGATTCCATACTCACCTGGCCAACTGCCTTTGGCGCTTGCCTAACTTTTAGCCTTTGTCTTCCCAGGGTCCGAAGAAAGGTATAGTCTAAACAACACCTCCCAGTGCGGGGACGAGCCCAACCAGGAGTCCAAGTCCTTCTGCACCCAGGTGGACAATTACCCAGACCTCTCCGCCCTCAAGCAGAAGCTGGCCGGGAAGTTTGCCAGGTTCTTCAACGAAGAACCCCCCGAACAGCCCACGGACGTGAGTATCCGCGTGGGCGCACCTGCCTTCGAGGAACGCCTCCTGTGCCGCACCAACAGGCGGATACTGTACCCGAAGAAGGGTCAGAAGGCAGACAACTCGTGGCAGCTGATCGTCAACGACGAGGAGTTCAAGCAGGGCATTCAGATCGAGGAGTGCGAGTGAGTCGAGGGGAGCGCCAGTAATTGGCAGCATTATTTATCCGTTTACTTCCCAGGGAAAAGGACCTGCCCTGCGCCTACTCCGAGAACTTCCCGCAGCAGTACAAGCCCGTCTGCCGGCAGCACTATGTGATGCGAAACCTGGCCAGCATCCCCAACAGCGGGCAGCTGGACGTGGTCCAGGACGTCTTCAAGATCCCCTCCTGCTGCAAGTGCGTGCTGTTGAAAGTCCTGTGAGGCGCAGGGCCACGTTTCAATGTGATTTGTAATTTTGGAGGTGAGAACTTTTTATTTCATTTGTTACATGGAATTTGCAAGTTAAAACGGGACACGCGAAACAGGGAATGATTAACGAGATGGGCATCCGGGCATCCGGATTCCTCACTTGACCAACTTGCGCAGGGTCCAGCCGACGGCGTAGAATCCGGTGAGCTTCAGGGCCAGGCCCTTGCCATCCTTCGTCAGGGCCTTAAACTTGTACTCGACATTGCCAAACACACGGTCCATGGTCACAAGTTAAAAGAGAATATCAAACTTTTGCGGAAATAAATAAGGATACCGTTGGATTGTACTTTATCGGCTTGAGATTCTCAAAATATTGCTTATTTTAGACTGATGAAATGCCTTGCAAGGGTTACATTGCCTTTACAAAGGCAACTAGTTTTAGTTTGATTATTTCAAGTATTTTTTATTCACCTAAACACTCTTCTTCTCTTGTCTTTGCAGCATCAAAGTTTCACCCACCACAGAATGGCAGGCCAAACTGTCCAGGGGATCGTTGTTTTATTTCATAATCTGTACTCTTGATCTTAATTTTAATGCAAAAATTCAGAATCCACCTTAGGCTGCGTTTAAAATAATTTTAAAAACCCAAATGGAGTCAACGTTAACCTATTCGTGTCATATTTCCCATAATGACTTGCTTCCCTGTCTAACTTTTAAGCTAGAAATGCATGCAATTAGTCGTAGAAAAAACACACAAAAAAAGCAAAAACAACACCAAACTATATAAGAAATGTATGTTTAAAGCAGAACAACAAGATAATGTATAATAAATGTATGCAAGTACATGCCAGTAAAGTAAAGTTCTTTGAACCCTGGAATCTGAATGCCTGGTGACAGTGGCTCCTGCGGAAGGCGGACAATTTATTTGATTATTAACAATAGTCGAGCAAACCAATTACTCCCTAGTGAGAGTAAACATTGCCGGAGGGCTTTGCATTCGCCGGAGTTCCTCGACTGTCGACGTATGGGGCGTATGCGCGATGGGACCGAATGCATTGGACGGCGCCGACACATGTAGAAATCAATAGGATTTATCGATTCCGAAAACACAATAAACTATGTCAAAGTTAGGGGGCGAGCAATGCGAATGCCGATGGGCGGGCAAAGTGCCACCATTTAATTACTATTATTAGGCAGCCTTTTCCCAGTGTCCAGTGTCCAGTGTCCAGTGTCCAGTGTCGTGTCTAGGCCGATTGTGGATCCGGCCCGCTTCAGGGTCATCAATCATGCGCTTCCGAATAGCCTCCGAACACTCGCGTCCATATCAATTAGCAACTATCCATATATCTCCTCCCTAGCCCTGGCTCCGCAGAGAGTTTGAGTGAGAGCTCCCATTTGTATTGGCTTTTTTCCCATTACGCCTCTGGATGGTGGTCACTTCGTGTTCGGTACTGATTCACTGTGGCAACACAAGGCAGTGTGCCTTGGTATCCGCACATCTGCATACCCCGTTGAGTCACTAAAATAATATTTTTTAAATAATACAAAGGGTGGCATTATGAAATGATTCATTGGAGACTGAAACTCTCTCTCTTTGCCTTTGCCTTAGTTTTTAATTTCTTAAACATCTGTTTTCCCATCTAAGCTGAATGTGTGTTTGGTGCTAATTTTCCTTTTAGGTAAGGGTTTCGTTTAGGTGTTTTTAGCTTATAGTATATATGTATAAATATATTAAATAAATACAGTATATTATAAACTAACTTCTTGACTTTAAATATCTGTTATTTTTACAATATATGCAACAATATATTATTATAATACTCTTAGTATAAATTGTAGTTAACATTTATAAATAATTTATTTTCAAGCAGAGGCCTTTGCAAAGTTTCAAAATTGAAGCTTCCACCGGAGCCTAGAGACCAGGGACTTCCCCAGCAAGGGGTACGATGGAATATACAGAAATACGGACAACATGCAGGACAGTCAGACACTGACAAGGTTTTTTTTTGCCTGGAGAGAGGGGTTGGGTCTGGGGGGCTCCTTTTCGTAATTGCCGCAGCACATTTGCATGGCTGAAGGAGTTAATGGGGGCTGCCGTTGCCTGATTTGTTTGTTGGTTGTAATATTGCCACTGGTTTTGTGCGGGGAACATGTATTGTTGTTATTCGGTTGCTGCTGGCGCAGGCAGGCAGGCAGGTGTATCGGTGCCGTATAAATACGCTCTGTTGACGACGCCCGGGCTCCAATCCGCCGGTAGTCGCTGCTCCACACCAGTCGTCCGTGGCTCACGTCGCTCTTACTCCACCTTACTGAGTTCCGAGTTCTCCCGCCTTACGGTTGCACTTTTTTGCCGGCACATAATGCCAAATTATGCAACTGCCGACTGCTGTTGGCGCTAGCTGGAAAAAGCGATAAGTAGAGTGTGCACATTGTGGGATTTAATAGGCCCAGCAACTGTTCCCAGCTGCCCGCGTAACTATTCTCAGACCGGCATACCTCCTCTAAGAGGCGCAACATGTGGGCGCTCTGACGTGCATTCAAATGATGAGCAGCTCATTGATATGCCCCGAAGTGCTTGGAAAAATCACCGAGTTAGAACCAGAAACCAAGGGAAATCTAACCAACAAAATCCAGAAAAATCACCGGAGAATGAACTAAGCTGAGTGTCGAGTGCGAGTGACTCAATGCCATGGCAATGGAGGACCGCAGCCGCATCTGGAGCACAGGCAACGTCAATCATGGCTTCTTCAGCGACAATCTGCAGCAGCAGCCGCTGCCCCTACAAAGGTTGCAGACACCTGGTGAGAGACAGAGATCTAAACTATATTATAGGCTAACTTTGGGCAGCCATAGTTTGTATACTCCTGCAATTCGCCACTGGATCAGGAGAATGAGTTTAAAGAGGATCATAAATAACCCAGACAGACCCGTCTCAAGATTTGCAAATCAAGTATATGACTGAGATGAAAATTATTTATTGTATGTATTTTATGTGAACTGCATTCCTTAGGTAGTACAACACTCGAAGTGTATGAGTCAGACAGCATGCAATTACTCAATTTAGGTTTATAATAATATTGAGCTTAATTAGCCAATTTGTGGCACTTTTTTTCCAATCGAAATCGCTAACCGCAAAGCCTCAGTGCTAATGGATTGGCATCAGCGTCACGATGGGCAGGTAATGGGACACGATCTCCGGACCTCCACCTACCTGAACCAGGTGTCGTAAAACGATCCGAAACTCTGGATCTTCGTCGAGACCCGCCAGTCCTTGGCCCACGGACCAGTGCCCACCATATTTTTCTTCTCCAGGGTGGCCTCTTCATCTTTGTCGTCCTCGTTGGTTTCATGATTGAGAATACTAATGCCATCGTCCTCCGGTACTTCGTTGACTTCCGGAAGGGATGTAACGGAGGACGACCTGGTCTCCGGGAGGGTCTCCTTCCTCTTGTTGACCTTGTTAATGTACGGCATCTGCTCCCTCAGGCGACTCAGCCTGGCCAGCTGCCAGAGCTTAACGAACCGCTTCTGAAGGACAAGGCCCACGATCGTCAGGGCCACCGCCATGAAAACGAGGCAGTCGAAGATCATGGAGAGCACCTCGAAGGGTCTGCCAATCCTGCCCTCGAACTTGGCGGCCTGCTCGAAGATGTTGATGGAGCGGTACACATCGTCGGCCATGCCAAAGAGGTTCCTCTCGATCTCGGAGGTGTTGAACAGCAGTACGGTTAGGCAATGAAACATCTTGTGTGGTTTTTTCAAAATTTTGGGATTTTAATAAATTTTCTACAGGCCAGCATACCAATCTGACTACGGAATGAGAGGTGTGGCAATGTTCTCATGTTTCCTAAAAATTGTAGACGGAGGGGCTATCGATTTGCAGTACAAATCAACGAATCATCTTTTGTCTGCTCAAATTTTAGATTTTTTTCTCCTTTCGATATGCCTGAGGTTTTTGGAGGCTTCTTTCAATCTGAAAATAACTCGAAGGACCGCCCAAAGTGGGTAAAAAGTGTGCTTATCCTGATATCAAATGCAACCCCGGTATATTTCATTTCACATGTACATAAATTGGAGATTAGGTCGTGTAGTTAGCTCGGCTTTTGATTTTTTAAAATGGGTTAAATTGCTGCCGGACACGCGAAATCGGTTTGGGGCCGTTGAACCGGACGTTGTCACCACCAGCGACTTCTAATGCGGCTTCTGCCAGCTGCAGTTCCGCATTTGCAGGTGACAGACAGGTGTACATGCATTAGCCAGGCGATTAGGGACACAGGGGAGCCCCAGGACAACACCGATCAAGATAAAAGAACACGAACATCACGAATTCCGGTGCTGTATTGACATTAGACTAATTAGTGTTAATAAAACGTGCCTCTCCCTCCCTGGGTTCGGCTAAAATCAATTTTTAGAAGCTAATTGAGCAGGGGGCAAAACAATTAGTGAGCCCGGATTGTTTGGAACCCCATTACAGGTAACCTGAGCCTGCTGTCGGCGCCCGTGCGAGCCAATGGCAGCGGCGGCGGGAATGAGCTTGGCAGCGGAGCCGGAAATGGACCTCTAGTCGCTGCCTCTGCCACGGCTAGTGCCAATGGCAAGCAGCTTCCGTACCAGCCCATAGAACCCACTCTGGTGGGCATTCAGTCCAGGTGAGTGGACTTCGGTCTTCCTTAAGCTGATAACTACCTGCCTCTCGCTCAGGTTCCGTCGCAGTTACTACCACAAGGCGGTGCTGGGCGGTCTGCTGGTCCTCGTAGTCATTCTGCTGATAGCAATCATAGCCGTAAGCCTAAGTAGTGAGTATTTTAATGAATATTTTACCGAACTCCCTCGCTCACCTTCCCCGCAATTACAGTTAAGAAATCCAGCTCGATTTGTCGTAGCAACGAGTGCATCCGCACGGCGGCCAGCCTCATATACGCAATGGACGAGCAGACTGATCCCTGTGAGGACTTTTACCAATTCACCTGCGGCCGCTGGGCCGAGGAGCACCCCCGTCCGGACTCAGTGACCTCCAACGACTGGTTCCGGGAGCGGCAGGCCCACATAATGCGCCTGGTGCGGGAGTTCTTGCGCTCGAACATCAGCCGAGCGGAGCCCGAGGCCGTGGGCAAGGCCAAGACTATGTACAAGGGCTGTATGGACACGAAGCAGCTGGATGCCAGGAATCTGGAGCCGCTGGTGGGGTACCTGCAGCGCTTCGGACTCCCCATTTTGCCCTCGTCGCTGAACCTCACCCTTAGCAGTGGCTCCAAGTATGTCGGAAATGCCAATGAAAGCTACAACTGGCTAGAGTCCATAGTGGCCATCAAGCAGCACCTCAGCATGGATCTCATCTTTGGCTTCGATGTGTTTCCGGACCCCTTTAACAGGACCATCAACAGGATTGCCCTGGGAACGCCGGAGACGGACTCGGCGTTTCCTTTGTGAGTAAAAACGACACCAAATCAATAGGAAAAAGTCTTGATAGGGGACATTTTTCCTCTACAGCAACAACGATGACTCTCACAAGCTGCTGCGCAAGATCCACCGGAAGACGATCTTCATGACGAACAGCGACGACGACGAGGACGACAACGAGGAGGATCGCGAGAGCGAGGAGGAGGAGGCTGCCCGCCAGACCAGCGCTGGAATGGCGGCCTACCTCCACTACGTGCGCAAGGTCATCGAGAAGTACCTGCTGTACGTGGACCCAGGGGTCAACCAGGAGGAGGCCACCCAGGGCATCACGGAGCTGGTCAAGCAGGGCGTGAAGGTGGCCAAGAAGGTCCATGAGGCGAGTACTACTTCATCCCAAATTAATTAATATTAATTAATTTAGTCCGCAGTTAAAGGAAGACGCCGAGAACATGACCAAGCCCTCGAAGAACCCGGCGGACGACATCATCTACATCTCCCTGCTGGACCTGCAGAACCAGACGGACAAGAACATAGCGCCAAAGACGCTGCCCATCTGGATGCGGTACATGGAGCTGATCCTGAAGGGCACCAAGCACGCGGGCAACCCCCAGATGACCAGCAATCTGACCATCATCACCAGCCAGGCGGACATCGTGTATCTGCAGCACGTGGTGGAGTACCTGGAGGACACTCCGGCCTCCCACATCGAGTCCTACCTCTGGCTGAGCACCATCGAGGAGCTAGTGCTGCACACGACCAGTGCCATGCGCCTGCTCCACTCGGAGTACATGCGAGTGGCCATCGGCACGGAGGGCAGCACTCCGAGGTCTCTGTACTGCGCCAACGGAGTTAACAGCTTGTTCGGGATGGCGGTGAGCTATGTGCTGGCTGACGAGCAGTTTACCCGGGAGAAACTGCCGCGCGTGCAGCGGATGCTGAGCGACATCCGGCGCTCCTTCGACCGCCTGGTCAAGGCCACCTCGTGGATGGACGAGGCCACCAAGCGGAAGACCATCCAGAAGTCGGCCGAGATGAAGAGCTTCATCGGTTTCCCCTCGTGGCTGCGCAATGCCAGCGCCCTGAACGCCTACTACGAGGGCGCTGAGGTGAACGCCAGCATGCACCTGGAGAACCTCATGGACTTCGTCCACTGGCAGATGATGGACAAGCTGAACGAGATGGACAAGCCGGAGCCCATTGGCTGGGCGACGTCGCCCTCGAACGTGAATGCCTTTCACACGTTCCAATCGAATGCAATCAGTGAGTTCACAGAAGGAAAAGATTTCCCTTAAGTCCCTAAGCCGTATCTCTCCCCTTTCAGCGGTGCCCATTGCCATTTTGCAGTATCCCTTTTACGACCTGGGTCTCGAGTAAGTCCGCCTGGCAGAGCACTCAGTATCCAGCACCGGCACATATCACAGAGTAGACAGACCACCGGGCTGCAGGCACGTTTTTGCACCGCACCTTGCACTAATCCCTTCCAGAAATAGACTCTAACCCCGTTTGCTGCGCTGTGTCCTTGGCAGGGCTCTGAACTACGGCTCAATTGGCACCATCCTGGGCCACGAACTGACGCACGGCTTCGATGACAGCGGGCGCCGCTTCGACCGGGCCGGGAACATGGTCGAGTGGTGGTCCAACCGCACCATCGACGAGTACATCAACCGCACAGAGTGCTTCGTGGAGCAGTACAGCCGGTACCACCTCGCGGATATCGATGAATATGTGAGTGAGGGGATGCTGGGGCTCCCTGTGAAGTCAGCAGAGGTTTAATATGATTTTTGCGGGATGAAAGTACTTACCTCTGCTCCCTTTCAGATCGATGGCGAACTGACTTTGGGCGAGAATATTGCGGACAATGGTGGCATGCGGGAGGCCTTCTATGCGTACCGTCTCTACGTCAAGGAGGTGGGCCGAGAGCGGGCCAAGTTGCCCGGGCTGGAGCACTACACCCACGAGCAGCTCTTCTTCATCTCGTTCGGGAACCTGTGGTGCGAGACCTACACGCCGGCTGCCTCGCGGTACGCCCTCAGCGACTCCCACTGCCCCGGGCAGATGCGTCTGCGGGGCGTGCTGTCCAACTCCGAGGAGTTTGCCAGGACCTTCAAGTGCGCCCGCGGCACGCCGATGAATCCCAGCCAGCCTAAGTGCCGAATTTGGTAGGAGAGTCAGGGGCAGTGGAGGCGGGACAGCAGGAACAGTCAAGTGATTTTTCTACATATTCTTATTATAATTCGTACTATAGCCTAAGGTTTGGATCGATTATACAGGTGTGTCTTTTGCACGGCTCTTGAGGTGCAAATAAATGGTAAAAGCTTTTCGACGGAACCTCTGAGCAGCCACCCAAGCGTAGGCTACGCCTTGTCCAAGTAACAACGATACATTGCATACTTCGGGGCTTTATTTCGCGATTCGCTACTTCATTTAGAAGCAAACATTGTGTTTATAAACCTTTAATTGATATTACATTTCAATATACATTACATTCTTGGTAAAATTACATTGAGTCGACACTTACACTTACACTTACCGACAGACAGACAGACACTCGCACACACAACACACAGCACACAACAAACACGCACAGCACACACACGTTCCGTGGGAGATTCTTCTTCTTTGGTTGTCCTCAATGTCCTGCTCTTCACAGCTCCGTGCAGCTGCCGTTCAAGTGGGGCTGGGCACCTGCCGGGGCTGCCCGATGCACAGGTGAGTCCTCCGGAGGGACAGGTGGGGGCGGAGCTACCGCAAAACTGACGTCTCGGCATGTGAAAATTGACTCTGATTAATAAAGAGAAAGGCAGAGAAAGTGTGTAGAAAGATTAGAAGTGAGGGTTTCGGTGTGCCAGCAGGAACAATACAGGAGCAATACAGGAGCCTATTTTATTTTACAAATTGTTCGTGTTTAATACTTCGATTTGTAGTCTTTTTTTATATTTTCCAACTATTTTATAATAGTTAAAATGTCAGTAAACAGCTCTTCAATTAGACCAAATTCTTTTAGAAAACTTTGAAATTATTAAATAAGGCTTTTAAGCTTGCAACAAGGACCTCTTTAAGGATATACGAGACTCACCACTTGCATAGAATTCACTCGTAGCTTTCGCCTTGTGCTGATGTAGGTGGTGCAGGTGTCCACACGATTCAGACGCAGTTCCCCGTTGGTTCCTTCGGTTTTTTGACACGTGACAGGATGTGGAAAATATGGAAAAACAATGTTAGCAAAATTGGTAAGTATTTGTGGCGCAAAATGAACGGGACACTTGTGGTGGGTGGTGCTCGGGGCATGCAGCAGGTGGGTGGCATGCAAAGAGATAATTACAAAACGTGAAACTGAGTCTTCTCCGGATTGCAAGCACTTTAGAAACATACTTTACACATACAACATACTTTAAACAAAAAGGGTGGGATAAATCTGCCAATTTTTAGACAGATTTTTCTGAAAAAGGCTGCTGAAAAGTAACTCTTAGCTGTTAACAAGAATTTAAAATCAAGAAATATTAATAAATTATTATCAGTTACTATTGAAAATTAATTAGTTTTCATATTATGAATGTTGACAACAAATCTCCGTTATTTAACCAACAAAAATATATAGGGCTGATACATTACCATGCACTGTAAAAATAGTAAATAGGATTTTTAAGTTTTTCTACACTTTTTCTAAAATAATAATAAAAAAAATTAGTACTTTTTCAGGTGCGTCACAGAAATAGTTATCGGTTTAAAATCAAACAAAAAAGGAGTCTAATAATATTCAATATAATATTTCGGCTGAGAAAACTCATTGCTGATTTTTCTACATAACTTTCAGGGCATAATTTTGGTGACTCTCTTATAGAACTCATAAAAATTGCATGCCAAATTAATATATTTTATCTAGAAACGCTGAAACACCTAGAATCTGGGGAAGCAGTTAAATTTCGGAGATGAAACTGAACGGTCTACACACTGAGAGATCGGAAATGGAAACGGCAATCAAACGGATTCTAGAGAGAGTGGAGGGTAGCACCTAATGCGGATCTTAGGTTTCCTGACCAGCCCGAGCCCCAGCCCATCGCCGACTTGGCGATGGTGATGGTGCCTGAAGGCCATCTCACCGGTAGCTCCCGAGCTGCTCTCGCCCCCGCGCAGGAGGCGGTGCAGGCAGCAGCAGCGCCGCAGTCCGGGGACGCGGTGCATGATCTGCAGGAAGCCGCCCCGGAAGCGGGCGTTCATGTAGCAGTAGATCACCGGGTTGTAGCAGCTATGCGACATGGCCAGCCAGTGGAAGGCGAACCACACGTACGGCAGCGGCGCCCAGTTGGCGAACTCCTCGTCGTTGAGCAGGAGCTGTGGGGGAGGAAGTTGAAAGTCGAAGTTCAGGATGATATGTCCTGATTTTATGTAAGGACACCACTTACCTGCAGGATGTTGAAGGGCAGCCAGCAACTGGTGAATACAAACACAACCGTCAGCATCATCTTAACCATCTGCAAAGGCAAAAAAGGAAACGGAAAGAAGCCTTATTAGGTCGGAGGACACTAAAGCCCGGTTCTATTTATAGGACTCTGCGGTCGTGCACCTCAGCCGGCGTCCTTTGTTTTCCTTTTACGACCCAGGACACATCCTCGCATGTGCCGAAATCTTTACGGACCTCAGCCTGTGGAGCCGTAAAATCTATGAACGGGCGCAGTTCTGAACATAAAACTTGGCCAACGAGTTCGGGTTTATTTTATATATCGGGCAAGAGGCAATGACATGCTTTTATGGCCACTTGAAACTAATTTTTATCGGGGGCATCTTTAAGTATAATTATGAGCGGAGAATTTAAGGCAAGAAATGAGAGTTATCTGAGGAGAATTTCCGTAAACTCCACCTTCCCTGTTTGACACGCAAGTCAGCCATAAAGCCGGGTTATTGCCGTTTTCGGAAATGATTTTGTTTGTCAGCTGGCTGATGACAGGTGAGGGTTGCCCTGCGAAAGCTCCATATCCTGTTCAGTTGCAGATTTTCACACACAAAGTGTGTCAGTCAGTCAGCCACACACACAGCCATAAAAAGTTGCCCAATTCAGTTTGTTTTTCCTGCGACACTGAATTCGCCGAATATGACGACATAATTTACTTTAACGACGCGCCCAGTGGCCACGTCTCTCCAACGTGACCACCTGATAAACTACTCGTAAAGCTTTACAGCCCCTGAGACACGATGAAGATGTTGAGTCTGAGATTCTGCACTTGAGAAATATTACGTTGTGTGAGGACACTAAAGAACTAGAAAAATTATAATATAAACAAATTAAAACTTCCTAAATTTCGATTTTCAGTTATCTGAAATATCATAAAATACAGACGCTACAATATTGATATGATAGATACAATATAATACAAAATATATACATTTTGCAAACATATTTTGCAATAGCGATACAGTTTCAATATATACTGCCATCCCTCTGTTAAACCTCTCAAATTTGGCGACTTAAAACCACAAGTTTTTTGTAAGTTTTGTATATTTATAATTCAAGATGTCACTCGTAATTGTTGCCAGTGCAGACAAGAGATCAACGTCAAAGTTTTTTAGCACAAAGGCATTTGATTGCGATTACCACTGCTTCTGCTGCTGATGATGCAAAGGGCAATAAGATGACAATAAACGAATCATATGCCAAACTCGCACAGAACCCCGGCGAGCGGATAAATTGAATCCGATTTGCATGCAAATATTATGGCATAATCGCCCGACTGTAGCTGCAGAATCTTGCTCAATATGCGGGGATTATGAATTGATTCGAACACACATCTGGCGTCAGTTTTCCGTTTAGCAAAGCTCCCTGGCAGTTTGCTTTTATTAACTGGACCCGCTTTCTTTTTGTTATTGGCTGGAAAATGGGGGAGAATTTTCCGCGTCGGAGTTGCCAAGTTGCTTAGTTGCTGGGGGCAACGCTGTTAACGAGTGCTCAACGAGGCCATTTGATTCGTTTTAATGCCTCGTTAGTCGAGGGAGTGTTAACAATGTCAACATGAAGTATACGCCGCGCTGGCCGGGCGTCAAAACAGCGCGGGATGCAAACAGAGAGCGAAGCCAAGCAAGCTCGGGTGCGTAATGAATGTTTATACAAATATGAGTGTGTTCAGACGTCGTCTGGACACGCGTCTCCGCCAGCGGTGACCTTTGGCCTCCGCCGAACATGTGGTTGGTGGCGGTGAACCCTGGTCCCCCAGGAGGTTTCCCTTTGCTGGCATGGAGAGGAAAAGTTAGTGATTTGGTTGAAGTAAAAGGGTTATTTTTGTTTATTTTCCTTTAAAAATAATATTCTGCTTTTCTCTTTTACTTTCTATATTTTTCTCAGCTTTAATCCAACTTAGTTATAATTTTTCCCAGTGCTTTTAGCAAATTGTGGGTGTAAACTGCAACGTCACCTGGCGATGGAGGAGTCTCTATGCCCCTGGGGCCAGCTCGAGTGCTATATGAGCCGCGAGTGGAATTTCTGCGCCTGCGGCTGCAGCTTCATCTTTATTTTGGTTGGTAGTGGGTTTTCGGCCACCTCAGCGAGACAGTCTTACGGCTTAATTGCTGCCGGCATTAGCTGCAATCATCTATGGACCGTTTTCGTCTGCTTTCGGTGCCTTGTTCGGGGTGTTGTTTTGTTTTTGAACTGGTTTAATGCCCCGTCTGCTTACATAAAGAGAGCTCATGAGCTCATGTCCGGGACTCAGCACTGTAAGTGTTGTAATTCATCAAAATCAAAATGATTTCATGCCCACCACACCCACCAGAGAGTCGGAGGAACTGGGGCATCAAAGTCTTAAGCTGACAAATGAGCTTGGACCCGGCTCGGTCGCCTCCAATGAGGCGGAAAGTGTTTTGCCTCGTATTTCGATCGAAAGGGAAAGGAAAGGCTGGCCCAAATAAGGTGCAAAGCGTTCTCCTGTCCGCTCTTTCCCCTCAGCTAATTCACTAATTAAATTTCCCAACACGTCCAGTGGACGGAGTCCTCCTTGCAGGACTCCGAACTGGTTTCTCCATTTAGTTTGTTTATTTAATGAAGAAGGCATGTCTGGGTCAGGGTTGATTGCTTTTTAAGTGCCAAGAATTTGATTTATTTCTGAGGAATTATTTGAACTTATCGAACAATGTTGACGTTAACCATTTAAGTTGGAAAGTTGAAGTAATTGCTTTTTATCTACTTTTCATTACACACAAAGTTCGATTCATATTTTTTCCTTGTTCCCTAATTAATCAATAAATACTTCAAGCCGCACTTTTCAGTTTGAACCTTAAGTAAACCCTCTAACTGACGTGTTTATTTACCTTTTCGCAAGATTTAATTTAGTTCCGTTATTTACTAAGGCTTTCCCACAAACAGCTGTCCAATCAGTTACACACAGAAAAAAGAGGGGCGTTAAGCGCATTAACACGTTTGATTGCAATTTTGGCCATGCCTCGTAATTTTGATTACTCTCCTGGGTTTTTTTCCATCTGCTTAGCTTTAAGCCATTGAAAGCTGCGGAATTGGTGAGCAAACAAAAAAGAGTTGGCCATAAATTGAAAGCCAAAATTCATTCACAAGGCGTCGTCGCGCTTTGCGTGGGACTTGCCGAGGGTAAAAAATCTATATCCCCGAGTGGGAACTAGTTCAATCAGCGGTTACAGCCATTAATCACTCCATTTCACTTATCGACTAGCTCGTGCCCGAGGTGATCTCTGGCCTGGTCAATTCCCCAAAAGGTACTGACCCGCATGCCTCTCGGCTGGCGGTAATTGAAGCCGACTTTTAATTGCCAAACAATTGCGAAAGTAGCAAAGAGATAGAAAGAGTGAGAGAAACAGGAAGAGCTGGCAACTTTGTAAAATTTTTTGGTAACTGAAAAAACAAGAGAAGAAGCTTAATTCGGTGAATCGACGTCCATCAGGAAGATAATAAATCTGCATTTTATATTTTAAAAATTAATATAATTAAATGTATACGATTTTAATGACGAATCGGAATATATAATACGTTTGAAACTATTCATTTTGTGGCCATCATAGAATTTGGCATTGGGCCGGTACTGACTCCTTCGCTGCGTTGCAAACTTCTGACTATAAGTATAATACCCTGAATGGGTATTAAAATAACCGCAAGCCGCTTTTATCCATGAAATGGGCAAAAATCAAACGGTCATTAAACAATTCCCTCCGCGGCGAGCAGCCAAACTAATCAGCAACTAATTTGCGCAGCAATTTACCGGCCAAGTTAGCGTCAAAATGAATGTACACTTCACTTTGCAAAGTTTCGATGCCCTTTTAAATTGAATTTTCTTGTTTTTCGGCCAGAACTCTGCTGAGTTTCCTTTGTTAATTTCATGTTTGTTTAACTGTTTAATGCAGCTTGAAATATTGGCTTTAATATGTTGCCTTGGAGTGTTTATGAAAAGTGTTGCTGACATACCGTGTTGACAGCCTTGAAATGGTGCTAGCAACAAATGTTGCCCAAAGTTACATAGTGAAAAAATACATTTTTTTGCTTTAAAATGGGTGAATTCATAAAATACAATTAAAGCAATTTTCATAGAATATTTAAAAGTCGACCTACATATTATTTTCGTTAATAATCATGGCAATTTAAAACTTAAAGCCAATTTGCTGCACTTTCCTTGACCGGTAAATAGAAATGAAGTGAACGAAATAACAAAGTGACTACCACAAAGTATCGTAAAAATCCAAAAGTCATAAAAAATAATCAAATAAAAGCAGGAGACGCGAAATGGGAGTGGAAAGGGCCAAGGGCGGACTGAAAATCGACCTGCAATTAAATATATATATATATATGTATATGTATATGCCAGGATAACAAAGCAGCAGGAGTCGGTCATTCATCGCCAGGTCCCGAGCTTCTAATGGTAAGCCATATTGGACGATAGCACCCGCATAAAACGAAGTGTTTTCGCGGAGTTTTCGGAGTTGGGCTTTACTTATATGTATCTTTCTCTGTCAGTACGTGAGTCGACTTTTACTTTTACGACCGACATACATTATAATTAACCCGAGGCCTCTACCGGAGAGACGACTAGGGAGTAAGAGCAATTAATTAAAGCGCCCAAAGTGTCATAAACCGTCCGAAAGAGCTGTCAATTAAATGCGAAAGGTTGCGTATCCGCCCCGTGGTCCGTCTTCCCGTCTTCCGCCTAACGAACTACGCCCTCCCTCAACTCCACCCAGTGGCTGACCTCGCGGAAGTGTTGCGGCTGCGATTTATTGTGGGCGTGTCACTCCCAGGCGAAAAAAACACCCAAAAAACATCGCCTCCCTCGGAGTGAAAAGTAAAGGTCATAAAAGTTGTCCGCTTATGCCACAGCATATATATGTACATATATTTGGATAAGAAGGGCGCGGAAGTGTTTACTCTTCGCTGTCCGCGACACGGATCCCGAGCCCCTCGTGTTTGTCCTGTGCGTCCTCCACACCAAATTGAATTTTAAACATTTTTCAGCTGCCCATAAATTGCTTTTCATCCCCCGCATCGTTTTAATGCGTATTCCTGTCGACATTCGTTTAAAATTATTTTTTCAACTGCGATTTAAATATGTATGGGGCGGTTGTCGTGTCTTATAATATAAAATATATTTTCTTTTGAGTCTTTATTTATGCAACTTATTCCCAGGAAAATGTAATCCTCTTGCTTGTGCTCAAGGATTTCTTTGCCTTACCCCGAGCAGCCCCTTTAGATTGTCGTCCTGCATTCTGGGCAACGGGTCGTATGCGTACTTCCATGGAAATCCAGTAGCAGAATAGGGGAGTGCACAATAGGGGAATTGAAGGACATCTTTCAAACAGGATGTGCACCAATTTGCGACAATGTTGCGGGCTCAGAAACTTTTCAAATTGCCGAACTGCCGGCTGGGCATGTTTGGCAGTCGGCGGGCAGGATCTGCCAATGTTTGAATTATTGGGAACACACACTCCCCACCCACGGGCTACGTTTGATACATGCAAAGCGCTGTTTAAGGCCCAGTTTGCTCCCGTTTTTGGCCAATTGGATAGCGCAGGAAAACACGTTCGCCAGTTAACGAGCCAGCCAGGAATAACCACTCCACGTGCACGTGTTCCAGCCTCGAAATTTTATTGTTTTTCCGAAATTTTCGACCAGCCAAACAGGGCAAGGTCGAACTGAGGTAATTAAGCATATAAAATTACGATCTGAATTCCATTAAGAACACAAGTTAAATCTACCATTAGGCTTGAGGGTCTAAATTATATTATTTATATTTATTGATTTTATAGTGTAACTATAGCAAATCTTTTTTGGTCTGAAATTTTTTTTTAACGCAAAATAAATGAAAATTAAAATAAATTAAAATAAATTAATTAATTACAATAATATATTTTACACGTTTAAGAAAAATATACAGTTTACCTAAAAATAAATTTTAATCAAAGAAATAAATTAAATAATCATAAAGTGTGTGCATATTAAAATTGTCAAAACAAAGCAAGCTTCTACTGAAATCTTTAATTGGGGGAAAAATAATTTTCCTTTCGTCTGAATTTAAAAAATATTTAAAAATATTTATTTTAGTTTGCTATCGCTTCTTCGCAGAATTTAAATATGCTTCATTTTTCAAATAAATTTTGCTGCCCTTGCAAAGGTCTTCTTAGTACGTTTATTTCTCGAAACGTAGTCAAAAGGATTTATGAGGAACTCGATAAACTAAATCGTTCTGCCGGGCAAGGCTTTCCATGAAGGATTGCCATTGATGGCGAACAGCAATAGAAAATGCCGAGGCCAAAACAACCATCGGTTTAGATGGAGAGCTGGCCCAAAGTGGCCGAGAAGGGGGATATTCTCATAAAATATGACGCTGAAAACAAAGGCAGCGGCACAGACCGAATGGAACCGAACTGAAACTGCCAGGTAAAAGATAGTCCACGGCAGCCCGATTAACCCATTTTTTGTCTACCTTTTGAAGGTGGTAATAAAATTAAACTATTTTCAAATTGAAAATGATTAAGTTGAATTATTAAATAAACTGAGTAACATATTTCTGAGACAGAATAAAACTTCTATTTGAAGATAGACAGAACTAAATAAGCAAAGCCTTAAAAAATATCTTGTTATGTCTTAGCTAATTTCCATAAATAATAATATTCTACATAAGTTGTGAATACTAATTGCTACCAGAAATCAGTCTTCGATTTAATTTTGGCAATGCCTTTGGCCAAAATGGGTTAACAAAAGCAACTCCAGCAGTGAAGTGAAAGTGCCAGAGCAGGGCGCAGACAAGAG
Source organism: Drosophila bocqueti (assembly GCA_018151655.1). Taxonomy (NCBI): domain Eukaryota; kingdom Metazoa; phylum Arthropoda; class Insecta; order Diptera; family Drosophilidae; genus Drosophila; species Drosophila bocqueti. The sequence goes on from JAECXF010000020.1 coordinate 615,140, forward strand.
GAAGAAGCGGCGGCAATGACAATGCCGGTGCTGTCTGTATACTTAAGGCATTAAAACACGGCAACAGAAAAAAGATAAATAAAAAATAAATACGAGAAAAAAGAGGGGAAATGTAAGTACAGGCAGATGGTAGTGTTTCAAAGGCAATTGGTAATGACAGCGAAAAACCAAAGCAACAGTTTGTCATTAGCAGAGCCAAGCTAAAAAGGTGGCCTCCCTCGGAAGTGGGAACCAGAAAAACCGACTTTAAGGGTTACTTGGCCGGAAGAATACTCTTGGCATTGATGGGATTAAAATTAATTACAGGAACCCGAAGCACTGGTCAGCTGAGGGAAAGCCACAAAGCAGGCACCGCAGCTATGTGAATAATGGCAAGAAATTACTTTTTAATTAGTTGCCAACTCCCCGAGCAAGGACCTACTCCTTGGTCGCTTTAAAAGGCCAATTAGTGGAACTTCCTCCATTCCTAGTAAATGTTGGGGAGGAAGAAGTATTAGCTGTTTCCATAACTAAATGCAGGGGAAGGAAGTACTAATACTAACCCCCTTTCCCTCTCAGATCAAAAAGTTCTCTGCATTTTTTTTTTCGTAATTTTGTCACCGTTGTTTTTTTTTATTGTGCATAAAGTACTTAGGCCTAGTATAATTAAAGTATATATATTTATATGTATGGAGCATTGGGTCGAGCCCCGCTAAATCATCTGCTACATATCATCGTCGTCCTCATCGTCGTCGCTCTTCCGGGCGCCGGGCGGAGCTCCCAGCCGAGGAACCCGCCGCCCGTCGCCTATTCGCTAATAGAGTTCGTCTTCTTCCGGGACAGGAAAGTAGGCAATGGGGTGAAAATCGGTGAAAATGTACAGATGAGTGGGGGACAGGAGAGTGAGTCGAGTGGGGAAACGTATTATGTACAAAAGTCGTGGGCGAAAGCGCCGCCCCCTTCGAGGCTGAGAGGGGTCTGGGGCAGGCCCCAGGACAATGGTTAAAGATCGTAGTGGTGTTAATGTGATGCGTGGATGATGGTGCTTCCGAGCGGAAACTGGGGGCGTGTCAGCTTTCAGGACTAGTCAGCAGCTTGGGCCGAGTTCGAAGTTCGCAGCGGGTGAGTGGGCGAGTTAGTAGGGTCCGGACTTGCCGGGCGGGCCGTAGTTGCTGGACGGGGCCGAGATGGAGCCGCTGTCGCCGCCGGTGAAGCCGGAGTCGCCGCCCGAGGTGTAGCCACCGCCGGTGTTGGTCTGGGTGAAGCCGCCGCTGCTGGCGGAGAGACCGCCCGAGATGCCGCCGCCCGACTCCTTCTGGGTCTTGTACTTGATGAAGTACACCTCCGGCTTCGAGGGCTGTGTGGGCGCGGCCGTGGGGATGACGATGTCCTGCTGGTCCTCGGGCTTCTTCACCAGCACGTAGACCAGGGTCTTCTCCTCGTTCTGCGGCTGCACGGGAATGACCGGAGCCTGGTACGAGGGCGGAGATGGGGCCTTGATGAAGATGATCTTATAGTGCTTCTGGGCCTGTCCCACGGGCAGGTTGGGGCGCTGACGCACCTCCTCCTGCTCTGGTGGTGGGACGTGCACGTAGATGTGCTTCTGCACCAAAGTGGTGCCACCACCACCGCCGCCGCCGCCTCCGAAGCCACCAATGCTGCCGCCTAGAGGTTATTAGATATTTGTAGTAATTTCTGGAAGGACCCTGCAACCCGGTAATTACACACCTCCAAAGCCACCGCCGGAGCCGCCTCCGAAACCACCGCTGGATCCGCCTCCGAAACCACCGCCGGATCCGCCTCCGAAGCCGCCGCCTCCTCCGAAGCCACCGCCTCCTCCGCTGCTGAAGCTTCCTCCACTGCTGCCGCCGAAGCCTCCACCGAATCCGCCACCGGAGCTGCCGCCGAAGCCGCCTCCGATGCCACCTCCATGCGAGCCGCCGCCGGAGCCGCCGCCGCCTCCAGGACGATTGTAGTTGTAGCCCGCTTCGGGCCGGGCGGCGGCTAGCGCCAGGCAGGACATCAGGATGAAGGCTTTCATGGCTGGGTCAACGGTGCGTATGGGCGACGTAACTGGGTAGATGCTGCACGGATGCTGGGTTCACGGTTCTCACAACGCACTCACTTTAGCACTGGCTCTCACACTATCTCACAGTAATCCTCGGTCTGTGGATTCGTGGATTTCGTGGATTTGGTGGGGAAAACAGAAACAGAACGGAATAATGGGTATTGTGTCGCAGGAGTGGATCGAGCTGCCTCACGTTGCTATATCCTCGGCTGGCACTCGGCTGCTGTGTTTATTAGACCAAATCAAATGCTTCACTGACGAACCACTGCAGCCGCATCAGCAATTTATACAGAAATCCAGCCGAGATGCACGCCACCACCACCAGCTCGGCTGCGAGAGGGTTTTTCGCTTTTTCGGATTTCAGTTTTTAGTTTTCGGGCTTCGGTCTTCAGTCTTCTGTCTCCAGCTCCAGTCTTCAGTCTTCAGTCTTCCAGCTGTACGATTGTGTGTGTCTGCGTTTCGTTTCGGCTATGATGATGATGATGATGATGATGCGACTTTGGTCTTTGCTTTCTGGCCACCACTGCGCATGCGTGGCGAGCAGGCTAATAATGAGGCTCTGTTTTGGCCATCTGTGTCGGTGTCGGTGTCGGTGCCTCTCCAACTCCAGTACCTGGCCGTATCTCCGGGGTTAACCTCTGTCTCTGTCTCCGTCTCTGTCTCTGTGTGACTGTGTAGGTTGGCAAGTGAAACCGAAATTACCGCACAATCAACTTATTACAGCACCGCCGATTTCCCGCTGTCGGATGTGCTGGAGCTGGAGAGCCATCTCTGGCCACACTCGAAGTAAATAATTCTTATGTTGAATAGCCAATGTTTTAGATGTGTCAATTTTGCAGAATATTGACGTTTCGAGATGGATTAATAAGACTCAATCAATAACAATCTAAACCTATCGAAATTTATTTTATGTTTGCTTTATTTTTATTCCCTTTCAAGGAAATATAATTTGTATTGTAAATAATTAGTGAATCCAATTCAATTTTGTGTTGTGTTTTGTATTGAAAACATTTCTCCCCGTGTACTCTCTCCCTGAGCCTCCGCCAAGTCGAGACCCAGTGTCGTGCACTTTCGCTCTCATCGCTGCTGGGCTGTCGGCTGTCTCCGTTGCCGCTGCTGCTGGGTTAAAGCCAAAGCCAACGCCAGCGAGGGAAGGCGGAGGCAGAGCCCCAGCTTCAACCTCAGCTTCAGCCTCAGCCGATCCCGCACTCGAGCGTCAGCTGGCCAGGTGAGCAGGCGGCTTTCCTTGGGGCCAGCCGCCAAATTATTGCACACGCTCACCATGAAAGTGAAAATCAAAGGAAAACTCCCGAAAACAATGGCAAATTCGAATAATTTGAGCTCTCTTTGTCTGCGGCGAATTTCTTTCTTTTCTCGGCCCCCTTTGTATGACAAATGCGAGTACGTGCCTTGATAGATGTGAATGCTATACTCTACTCGTGCATATATATCGGCGGTGACTGTGACTGTAAGTGTGCCACTGTGCAAGGCCTACGATCCGCCGCAGAGATTCGCCGTAAAGATATTTCATAAAACTGGGTTGGCCGTGTCTGGTGTGCGAAAATAATTGCAAGGCGGGATCGTTTTTTACCGCCAGACGTCCCCTATCCTTGGTGTATTTGCCGGGCCACATAAATCTCCAAAATAATTCGAGTTTTTATGGCGTTTTTCTGCTTCGAACTCAAAGTGAGATTTGGAGATTTCGGACAAATGCCCTATTACCACATTTTTATAGGTAATTGGTACCTGCCTTTATGAGGAAGGGATTAATCTTGTGTGCATGCCCATATACTTATAGAGCCTCGAAGAAAAGGTTGTAATAAATTTTTAACATATAATATTTTTCCATCAAAATAAAACGAAATAAACGTTACCCAATCGTTACAATGGCTAAAACAAATAGAAATTTAATGTCTTTAGCTGACATTCAGCATGAAATTCAATCATCTTTCGGCTTTTATTATTGTGTTGCGTAATTCGTTTTGATGTCACCTCGTAAACAAAATTAAAATCTTTGTAAGTCTTTTATTGTTGGTAATGTTACCGCCTCCGCTTCGTATTCAGAGGGCTAATTGTGCGAGGTTTAATGAAGTGGCCAGTCGATCGAACCAACTTCAGGCGTTCAATGAACCGAATACAAAGCAGAAAAAATCAGAAAAAAGGCGACGGTGAAAGAAAATCATTCACTTATTCAATTTGATGTCAAGTATTGGCTCAGCCATTTTATTGTGGTGCCAAATGCTTTAAAATGTTGTTGAATGTTTCTAATGGCTCTGAGAATCTCTTGAAACCTCTACAAACATAAATGATAATGATTGCAAAATAATATCATATATAAATTATATTATAGAACGGCAATTGTAGAATATAATATTAAAGAAATTAATACAAAAACGTTAAGCTGTGTAGGTGAACAAATGTCTCCTGAAACACGCTAAGCAACACCTTTCTGTGCTTGCTAAAATCAGCTTATACTCTCAGAGTTTAAACGAAAACGTTAATGTAATGTACAAATATTGAAAGAAATAAAAAGTAAAAGAAAAAACAGAAGCTTTTTAACATCTATTTAACCGCTTAATAGCTCTCACCTCGGCGATAAATAGGCGTAACTCAATCCTCGGCTCTTCAAGGCGCTGTTTGACACCGTTTTCAGGCCCCTCGATTAGTCATATTTCTGCAGTTAATGGACCGGGCATTTCTCCGCCCCATCCTGCCAATTAAACTGAGAGTGCTAATGATTCATCGGGCGGCAGCTTATAAGCGACACTTGACGGACAGTGGATTGTGGCCGGTGGCGAGAGAGTTGGGGAAAAACAAATCGCCGCCAGATGATGATGCATGTGGAGATGTCGGGCGCAAACCCGTTGATGGTCGCGCTCTTAGGAATAATAATAATAAAAATTAAAACGCAACTGCAGTCGGACTGTCAGTGAGTACTTCCTGCCACCCCCCTCTGGCGATTTCACCTTGAATCTCCCCGCTCCGCGGCGGGAGTTGCGCAATCTGTGGCTAAGAGCAAAGAGCCATATGCAAACACTGCTTTTGGCTAACGAGCGTCGAGCGATTTTTCGTGTATATATTGACAAACTTGTAGTTGCAATAAATTGCTCCGGAGTTGCCGTTGCAGTTGCCATTGCAGTTGCGGTTGTGGGAAATCGAAAATCGAATGCGAGAGTCAAAATAAGCCGAAAATAAACCAAGAGCTCCCCAAGAGCTGCCCAAGGAGCCAGGCGCAATCAGGGGATCCGATCCGATGTGGACTAGATGGATGGGAATGCAAATCGGAGCTGGAATCCAAGTTCGAGTTCACATCCGCCGAGGCTCCATAAAAAAGGCAGTCAGTCGCCTTGAAGTGCTCCGAGTCAAGGCTAGGAGCCTAATTTTATTCACTGTTTATACTCTATCAAGGAGATACTTTGAATATTGAAAGGGCTACGAATAACACAGATCCTGATTGGTTTCTTCTGGCTCCTTGGCTTTCCCAAGGTATACAAACTGTAAAGACTGCAGAGACTGTTCCATCGAGAAGTATTTATTTCATATTTCATTAAGATGGTTCAACGTTTAACAACTTCTCAAGGGATTAATTTTTAATTTTAAAAACATGGAACAACTTCGTTCAACGTCTTAAAACAAACGATATTAATTCCATCAAGATTGGTGTTTTTATTTAAATGTAAAATATATAAAAATTAAATAAAAAAGAGTATCAAAAGACAGATGTAACCTTTCAAGCCAACTTTTCTTTCCCCCCACTTAAACGCTTTTCATTCAACTTCCGAATGCCGCTGGGAAAAAAGCGCCAAAAGCGCGCCGATCGCCAAAAAAGAAACCGCAGCTGGCGATAAATCTCACGCTCAACAATGTGGCTAAAAATACGCTGAATTGGTCGACAAAGGCTGCCAAAAAATAAAACCAATGGGGGCACAATGCCCGGAGGCGATAAAAAGCGTTTAAATAGGAATAAAATCAACTGAGTGTAATTTTAAAAAAATTTAAAGTGGAGTAGGAGAACTTAAGGAAGATGAAAGTTTTAATTTATGCTACATTTAATATATTGCTCTGTCTTAGTTAGTTTTACCCCTAAAAAAAATGTGAAGATAAGCTTCAAGCTTCTTAAACATTAATTAAAAGGTTTCAACAATTCTCCTTAAGTACCAGTTTATAGTGGTAAATGCTGAGCAATTAAAATTGAAAGGTGTACTCACATTTACAAAACGAGTTTACTGATTGAAAGCCTTAAACGCATTATTACACAGTAATAATACCATAAAAAATGCATAAATAAATGTACTTTTTTTAGCAAGCATGATTACTGAAATTAAATGCTATGTTTTGCGTATTTGAACCTCGTTTACAGTCGCTATGCAAACGAAATTTGCCAGCTACAGAAATTTGTTTACTTTATGCTGCGATTTCAATGACTTGAACTTTGGGCGCCTTCGTGGGTGGCACAGGGGGAGGGCTTGCATTTCGATTCGAAGCCAGTGGAGTGGCAGGAAAAAGTTGCCAAGATGCCAGCAATATTTCCAGAGCTCACGCAATGGGTGAAGTTATGGGAGCACCACAGGCGCATCCCTGGCTTGGGGGATCTCCCAGATGGGAGCTTGGAGGCGGCGGATGATGGGTAGGAAGTCGACATCGCCGACTACAGCGACGACGACGACAGTTGTTGCTTCCTGCATTCATTGTCGCTGCTTTTTTGTCGGTGGCATCTCTGCATCTCCGCATCTCCAGCCCAATCCCCATCGCCAGTCTGGCCAGTGATGGGAGAAATTTAAAGACGGATTTTGAAGATAAATTATTTATTTTGTTATTTAAAATGCAACCTCAATTCAATTCAATTCAAACCTTGTAAGAACGTGACTTTCCAATACAATTTATTAATTTGTTCGCCTAATTTTTTACAAATTTCTTAATAAATTATTTTATTAATATTTTTAGCTACTTTTCGATGCAAAAACTGCCACCTCTGTCGCCCAGCAACACTTCCTGCTTGTTAGGCAAACGGCAGCGTGCAAATTTTTTATTGTTGAATGCGATTTTTGCTAAAGCTGTTTGCATTTTCTTCGTCTTTTATTATTTTTTTTGTTGAAGCCAACTGAACGGTTTCGCCGTTTTTACATTTGACATTTTTGGTGTTTGGGGCTGCCTCGCATCGCGTTGCATGTGGCCGGCGGGCGAATGCATCTTCCATCTGTCCGCGATGGTATCGATGGCCCGATGCCTCGATGCCTCGATGCCAGAGATCTGCAGACTTATTATTTATCGTATTGTGATTGCTGGCTGAAAAGGCTGCCTCTCCGAAACTCTACTCACTTTTAAATGCTAATTAGTGTCAACGACTTTTTGCCGCATATGTACAACTGGGCTTTGTGTTTAGTTTTATTTCGGATTCGGCTTAACGGTTGACCATTTGGCAATTCAGGCATTGCGGCAAATTGTCTAAGGTCGCCGGGTAAATGAAAATGTTAATGTCCGATACTTTGTTAGTTGTCTCTTGGCTTAATTCAAATGCCTTTTCGTCATTAACCTTCATTTGCAGCCCGGCAATTAAAAGTTGTTTTGTGTCTCTGAAGTTGCCTCGGTTAAGTTTTCCCACTGCACTTGGCTGGGAATTGAAATTGGATTGCCGCCGACAGTTTTCCTTTCGAATTTGGGTAAGGAAAACCTTTAGGCTTCCCACTTAAAAAACTAGAAAAGTTTGTCTTATATTTGTAGAAATTTATCTGAATTAGTTTCAAATACATTCTTTAGCCTAGAACCAATAAAGTGACTTCGTTTGCAGTGAGTAAACTCAGTGGGGGACACCTTCTGTGCTCACCAACAAACCGCATTTCTTCCTCCGTCGTCTGCTGAATTTTTCTTGCAATTTGTTTTTCCAACCTCCTTGTTAGCACACACACACCCTGTGGAACACCCAACGACTTTGCGTTTTCCACTTGCTGAATTGCAGTTTTTTAGCCCGCATTTTTTTAGGGACGACAAGGAGCTGTTAATTTAATTGCAACACGTTGAATTGTGTGTAGAGCACATGTTTCCTTTCGTGGCTGCCTTCGGTTTCCTAGTTTCCTAGTTTCTGCTTGAAATTTGCATGACTTTCAGTCATTGAGCGATGTGTAATATGCAGTTGCGTTTTTAATGGGCGCAAATTTCAGTTTCCGCTGCAGTGTCGCTCTGCCTCCTAGCGGGACCTTTTGGAAGGCAAAACCAACTGCCAAATGGAGAAGTCGTGTCGGGAGCAACGCATTAATCATGTGGCACCTTTCACACCTGCCCCCACCTGCCACATTTCTCACCCTACGCATGACGCCTTTGAAGTTGCCAGCTCCAAAACCGAACCGAAAAAGGAAAAATGGAAACCCGAATAACTTTGGCTGCATTTTTGGCACCGCGGAAGAGCTATGCGACTCTGCTGGCAGTTCACAGTTCACAACTCTCACTCCACCTTGATTTCCGAGGGAAAATCAAACGCGCACCCCCAAATATCCGAAGGGGAGCCAGAAATTAAGGGAATTACGTTGACAGCCGATGCAGGTGCTGCTCATACATAAAATGGGTCGCACCACGCGGCGTATGCGTAATTTTTGCAAATAAATTGCAATCCGAATGGGTAACGCCTCGAACTGGAAGCTGAAGCTCCACTGGAAGCTCGTGCAAAAGCGAAAACGTGTGAAAATGAAACTTCCAGCCTTAATTGTGCCGCACTGAGTCTGCAGTCGTCTCAGTGCCAATCGTAAAGTTTGCCTAATGAAATTGTTCAAGTCAAAAAAACAGGCAGAAATTTGGTTCGTCTTTGACTAGATTATACACATAATTAATTTACATTGGGAGAAGAAAAGTATATAAATAAATTTAATTTAATCAAAAAATGCAATTTCCCTCTCTGTGTACTGCAAAGTAAAGAAGTTACCCTTATAAAGGATGTGTTCTTTTCGCAATAAAATTATAAAAAATAGACTATAAAAATGCCTGAGAAAACTACATTGTATTCCAATAAGGGCTTGCCATTCACTCTGATTTGCATGTGCCAAAATTTCATTGCATTTGGATGCCATTGCAATTGATTTGCCTCGCATTCAAGTGGAATTTCAAATATCTGAGACTCCCAGCGAGGCGCGGATGGGGGCTTCTGCAATGGCGGTGAAATCTGGAAATTGGAATTGTGTTTATAATGCCAATTGCGGTATAATTTATGTGCTTTGCGGTGGGAAACCGCGGGGGTTAAGTTGTGTGGGATCGCGGTCACTACTTGTTTGTTTGTCTGTCTGGCTTGACTCTTCGGAAAATGCATATTTAATGGAAATATCTATCGCTTTGACGAACCCCATATTGCCCTGTCTGTCATATTTGGAGGGGGAGCCCCCCGAAATCAGCGGAAATCGCATTGTGTTTCTCTGTTTCCGGGCAGCAATTTTTCATCATTACGTCTATCTGCACGTGCCCGAGAGACCCAGAGACACACAGAGAAAATATAAAAATGGGGAAAACAGAAAGGGAAAAGGCAAAAGGCAAAGGAAAAGCCGGAGGGGAAAAACGTGCGAGTTTGGTCCATCGATCCAACAATGGCAGCGGAATTTTCTTGCATTTGCATATCTGTCGAAATATTCGTAACTCATCAAAGACATCCATCTACGGAGGAGTACGTGGCCAGTTCCTCGGTTCTTCTCTGGCCAAACTTTTTGGGCAATTTGGCGGATTGGCAACTCTCCTCGTCTTTGGCAGAGCGATAATGCAAATGGTCATTAGGCACACCGCAGAGTCAGTCCCGTCCCGTCCGTCTTGCCACTTTATTGGCCATCTTTGGGGATTATGCAATCGGCGGCCAGCCCGGTCTGGCCAAGTATCTTGTGGCTAGAAGAGACCACAATTATTTAAATTGCGCCGTTGAAGACGTATGGATGCGTGAAGTGTTTCTGGCCTGGGATTCCTTTTACTTTTTCTCTTGCCAGATACTTGTGTATCTTTAAATCTTTTCATTGTTGCGTGTGGCGCAGGAAGGGGTTGCCATGGGGACTCAGCTTGGGCCTACAGGGGGAAGCAATTCTTTCATTAAATTCAAACATTTAAGAATGTTGTTTAAATGTTTTTGAAGCATTGACAATACTTGACTATGACACACAAATATTTGTCTTGAACAAAACAATCTGAAAGCGGCTTATTTTTTTAAGGACATTATAAACATGCTTTACGAATGTATCTTCAAGTCTTTCACTCCCTTTTATAACTTTATTGCAATCTAGATTAAAAACAAGCCCTTGTAAAGTTCCTAAAAACTTCTTGAATAATTTGCCCGTCAGTCGGTTTTTATACATTTTTGCAACCCCCTTGAGATTTGACTTATGTCTCTCAAAAACTCTTGGCACATTTCTAGGAACATCTATCTTTCCGGGAGCAAAGAACCAATCTATCCACACTTGAAACATCATTTTAAGATCCTTGTAATTGAGTTTTGCCCGAGGGCTCGGCTCCCAATTGCTATTAAATTCGCAATGGAAGCCCGCCGAGTAATTGTAGATGGCAGCATCTGAGCGAAGTTTAAGCCTCCTTCCTTTGCCTGCTCCCTTTTTATTTTATTTCGTTTCGGCCAGCGGGTAATGTAAACAAAAGTCGAAACAAGAAATCATATTTTGCGTAAATGGGTTTCAGTTTTCACACTTTGCCCGAAACAACAAGCAGAAACTTGGGGTCGCAAGATTGATGGGAAGGCTGCTCCCGGGAGATGTCCCCGAGGCGGCAGCAAGGGGTTAAGGGAAAATCACTTTGGGCCAAGGGAAACATGAAATGGCCAACAAAATAAACAAGACCGTGACTGAAAACTTGTTAAAATCAATTAAGGGCAGCGGCATCGGCTGTGAAAAGTGAAAGAACGGCCGACAAATGACAGTCAAAGACAGGAGATGCCTCTCCACTGGTGGTTACATAATACCCGCTCCAGGATGCGGCAGTCCCCGGAATCGAGTTATGAAAGATGAGGAGAGACCTCAGTTGTCGATTCGAGTGGCGTTGGCGCGATAATCAAGGCGATTTATGGCCACTGCAAAACGCGTGGCAAAATGCGCCAAAAAGGATGGCCAAAGACCGGCTCTCCGGGATGGGACTCGGCCTGGGAATCCGCACACACCACCCCCGCCATCTCCCCGACCGACATACCGACCGATTGGGTAAGCGCAAATTGAACCCAAAGATAAATGACCAGAGTCCACAAACTGAGACCGAGATTGAGATTCCCATCGGAAGGTAAACTTTCGCTTTTACGGCCAAAAGCGGCAATGAAGATGCCCATGGAAGTATTTTTCAACATCGGCGCCAGTTGCCCGTAATTAATCTGGAACTGTCACTCGGATGGCACAATCCCTGCCGCTTTTATCTGCGTTATCCAATCGATTTGTACGAGAACTGGGTACTTTCCATAACCGGATTAAGTACAATATAAACCATAATAAGGCCTTTAGTAAATTACAATTATTACTGGTTCAATTAGCTGACAATAGCTGTCATTATTTACTGAGCCCTCCTTTATTATTTTTATTATTATTATCATGAACAATGTCATTTTTGAGGGTTTAATGCATTTTTTATGAAGTGATCTGCTGCATTCGTAAAAAAAAAATATTATAATACAGTTAGAAAAGCTTTCTTTATGGATATCGAAAATATAAAGATTTATATAGGGCTCCCATTTAATTTTCGTTGGGAAATATATTACATTTAACAATTAAAACTAAGGAAAATACCATTTGCCCATCGTTATGGGCATCGTTATTATTCAAGCAATAAAAATATTTGAATATATGTTTGATCCATATCAAAATAATTTGAAATATATTAAGATATCTTTTAGCATTTCATAAAGGGCATCCAGGACTCGACAAGGTCGCCTAAATCAATTTTGACTTGGTATTCATGCAAAGTAGCCGACTGAGTGGATTGTTTAGCAGTTGCCGGTCGAGTGGCTGTCGCGTGGTGGCGGTGGTGCAGTCATCACTTCGGTGGTTAAAGAAAACTCGAAGCCGCTTCAATTGGCAGCGCAAATATTAATGAGCGAACGTGTCCGAGATGTTGACGATATTCACGAGACACAACGAAGAAAGAAAGATTTTTTGCGGTCGGTGTGGGTCGTCCCCGAATTCGTATGCAATGTGGTGAAAATTGTTCCTTTGCCCAAAAATCACTTAATCGAAAATGCGGAAAAGATAATAAATGGCCCCGAACTCAGGTCGAGGGAAGAAGTGAAAGGGTTAAGCCCCTTACATAACTCTTGACAGAAAGAAAAAAGGAAAGGATTAAGCGGGTATTCTGTGGCAAGGCCAAAATCATGGAACAACCAATTGAAGGCAATTTAAACGCCTTCAAAAGCGATAAGTCCCAAGGCACCTTTTGCCACCTGGCGCAGCACGCACATGTGTGCGCTGAGCGAAAAAATTAGTGTGTTAAAGTTATGAATAAATTAAAAATGAAAAGGAATATAAAACAATTATAAATGGAGTTCTGTCACAGTGTTTGGCCCCAGAATGATTAAGATTTTGGTCTTCTACAAAAACCAAAATAATAATAAAAGATTATTTAATTAAATAAGATACTATATACCTAATACAAATTGATAGTCTATTGGAGGATGTATTATTTTGTGAAGTGTTTTAGTCAGTTTTGCCATTTGTCTTTGGCTCCACATTATGTTGCGTGCCAAAATCTGTGAAAAATGTCCGAGCATTTGGCAAGTTTCTCTAATTTTTGTAGATATATCTTCAGGCTGCCCCGCCCCGCTACATAATCATCGCTAGATGCAGGCAGCAGCATGAAAAACACACGCACTTGACACGCGGCTCGATTAGGGGCTTATGAAAATTGCGCTCGGCACGAAAGGTCACTGGTGGAACTGGTTTCGATGTGCGATTTTGATTCGCAGTTTTCCAGCTGCCTCAGCCTCTCGGCATCTCACATCTCAGCATCTCGGCATCGGATGAATCCAAAGGCAAGTGGTCGCATTCACGACTGGTGCTGGCCGCTTTTAACCTTGCAGACCTTGCCACAGTTGCAGCTCGTAAGTTTGCCGTCTGCCACAAAAAGTGTCCGGCCAAGGCGAAGGAGGCGACGAGTCCCAGAAAACTGGCTCCGCATTTAACCTTTCGAATGGGGAAACGTGCCAGGAAGTGCTGCGGCATAGCCACACACCCAGGGCATGGGGGGTGAGCATCGACACAAGATACTCTTTTGGCCAGATACATTTTCGGTCCACGACTTGGCCCTCCAGGAAGAGTTGGCGGCCAGAAACGTGGGCAGGAATCGACAGGGAAAGATAGCTTAATGCTTTTAATGCTGGTAATTTTTTCGATGTTAGCAGGCATAAAATAAATGTTAAGTTGCCTGTGTTAAATTTAATGCCTGCAACTACATAAGTTGGGATTATCTCTACATAAGCTTAGCAAGCAAAATATCTTGTGGAAATTTCTAATAAATAATGCATTTTGTTTTCATGTTTATATTTTTATTTTTTTTTTTTCGGTGAAGAATTTGCGAAGGCCTTTGCTGGACTCGATTACAAAATAAAAATACTTGCCACTCGGCGGTAATATTTATTTCATGTTATCCAACAGGTTTTTCTGCCAGTTTTGTGTTTTATTCTTTTGGCATTTTCATAGCCTTGGTTTAGTTTATTAAATTTATGATTAAGAAGCCTCGATAAAGTGGGCGTAAGCATAAGTAAAATATAATCCGTTTTGGCCAACAAAAATAAATACGGAAATAGCAAGTCAGTTGGAAGAGCAGCCAGTGGAAAGCGTTAAACTGGCAGCTGAAAGCTTGCAGGATTAATTTCGATGCAGCTACTGGTCCGTGGAGTTCCAACCGCCGAAATGGGTAAATTGGTGGCCTTTGGCATTAGCATAATGTTTGCATTTCAGTCACACCAGCGAACGCGTATCTCACGGATGCTGTAGGATGCATGCAGCCAAGCGTTCCACATGCGGCGACCGAATTACGCAACTCCACAGCCATCCGTCCCGGCGGAATATGATGGCATGGCTGTCGCTAAACTTTTACGCATTTATGCTAATGAGCCCATTGTCGGGGCAGTTAGGCCACGCCCACTAATTGGCTACTGCACGAGTGCCGCTCGGGTGCACAGATATATCTGAGTATCAGCAAAGGCAACGTCAATTGCGACTAGTGATGATGGATGGCCACTTACATTATTTGAAATTCACAGATATTATTAAGTACAGTAATAAATTAAATTAAATTCTAATTATTCGTTATCATTAGATATTGTTTAATGTCATAATCACTGCCATTCCATATTTAATGTATGTATGTATATGTTGAGAAATGTCGAAAAAAGTTTTGATACACATAAAAACAGCGGAATAAATTCTTTCGATAATTTTTCAAAAGTATATTTCATCGATGTGTAATTCAACAATTCCGATAATTCAATGATTAACTCGATATCTCGATACAAGTAATGCCCATCTCCAGCTGCCATAGCCTCTCCACGACGATGCGTACCCCAGGCGGTGGATGCACCTACTCGCCTTTAATCAGCCGGCACTCTCATTACAGCAATTGCTCACGTTTTAATTAAGCTGCCTGGCGGCTGGCCGAGACGGAGTATCTGTATCTCGCAGATACACATGGTCGTCGAGTCGTGTGCCTTCGTTGTTCGTGGTCGCTTGGCAGCTGTCTGTGGTAACCGTATCTTGTATCTGTATCTTTGCTTTATATATGCAGAACCGCTGTTGGTTTTCCGAGAGAGAGAGATATGGAGAAAGTGCAGGCTTCTTTCGCACATTTTCACGTTTCGTGGGTGACCAAAAACATTTTCCCAGCCAATTTAGTTGCTTTTTACTTTGCTCTCTTTTTTGATAGTTTTTCTGTTAACATCTTCCATTACCAAGAAATCCAATTAAGTTTTCGAAGCTCGAGATGTGGTTTTAATTTGCAAAGCTGCATGGGAAGTGGATTAGGATAGGGGGGATTTTGGGTAAGATGAAATACAATTTTTAGGGGTTTTTGATTTTACATAAGACAAGCATTAAAGTCTTTTCTATATTCTAAACAAATAAACACTCATCCAGAATCGAAGTGGAATAAAAGGCCATATAAATAGAGCCACATTCAAACTCCCAATAACCGTAATACGAGAGCGCTATTGACTTCATCATTTGACCCGAACGTGGAGGGAACCCCGCAGCACGCGACATTTCCGTACCGGGCAGACAATGGGACAATTGTACAATTGCGGCAACAGTCGCACAGACGACACCTTAATAGCCCCATAAAACGGGCGACAATGCCCCACCGAATGCCCAAATACCCATAAAAGCATCAGACGCACACGCGCCGCTCGGAAAAGCTGAGGCTGGGAAAGCGGGACCAAGACAATCGCTCGGGGAGCGGAGATGAGAGGAGCGGCAAGCCCGCAGATGCTGCGTCATGAAACTGGTCCGAGCCATGATAGGGCCATATTATTTCCGCCATGAGAACCACTAGCCAAATGGAGCCCAACGCTTCTTCTTCGCCTCTGCACCATCGAAGAGCAACAAGCCCGGGATGTGGCTGTGGATGTGGCTGTGGCTCTGGGAGTCTGGGGAGCCATGCTCATGGTTTTATTTGCAGTCGGAATAGAAATGATATTTGCAGTTTGCGCTGTTTATTTGAAAATGGCGTGACAACAGCCCAACTCGAGCGAGTCACAAAAAAAGAGAGGCCACAAGTTGTGTGCACTGGGAGAATTTTTTGGGAAAATGTAAAATAATTATTTAAATACCAAAATGTAATAAAAAACTATCCTGCCGTTAATACCCTCCAAGATAGTAAAATAGCTTTCACAACTATAAGAATAATCTGTAGGTTTTTAAAACATTTTGATTTAAGTTTATGGATTTAAAATGGCGAGAATATTAAAGACTCAGAATCCGTGATAGACTTAGACTGTCTTCAATGAATAAACAGTTGAGAATATAGAAATAAATATCTATCTTTGTTCATTTGGTTTTTGAAATACCGAATCTCTTGAAAATGTTTCTAGCAGTGCGGCTGCACTGCCGCTGGTCTCTAATTCACTTCACTTTTCCGAGTCCCCGTAGCCAGAGATGCGCCAGAGATGGTGACTTCTTTTGCGGAGCACGACGTGGCAGGCAGGCCCACTTAAGGCCACAAATCATTTTGAGGCACTTGGCAGGGGATACGACGGGATGGGAATAAAGCTGGTAATGGAGCCGGGAAAAGGAAGGGACCTGGCAAGGGATGCAGATATAAAGTTGTCCACCAGCACGTGTGTGTGTGTGTGTGTGGAAACCCACACTCGTACGCCCCCGAGGGACACCGATAGGGATTGTGTGTGTATTACGACACTTGGCAAGTTGAAGATTTATGCCGCAATTACCGCAAGTGTAAACTAATTACGGGTTTAAAGTGGCAACCCCAGAGAAGATAATGCCGACCGACAACAAGCCAGCAACGGAGGCAGCCTGGTGTTAATGTTAACCCGCTGTGCCCGCCGCTTCAACAGTGGCTACTGGTCATTAAGAGCCGGCCCATTAAGAGGCGGCTTATCAATTTGAATTATATTTCGATGGCGACAGAAGCCTGCGGGATGGGGAAAGTGGGGAAACTTCAATCTAAATTGTTTCTGATCCCATGTTCGTGACTGTCAAACCTCAAGACCGACACCATCTACCTGTTGTTGGTGCACGGAAAGGAAATCCCATAAATCAGAGCGACCACATTAAGGTATTTTCCTCCTTATTTAAAGGAAAATGTGAAGCTTGGATGTGGGAAATATAATGTTTATTACAAAAAGTAAGTATATATTTGTGGAATATATGAATACCTTTCAATTTGTATATTTTTTTGTTTTTAAATTAATGTAAATTACTTCTTAGCTTCCCTAGATTGTTCTGATACAAATTTCTAAGAAGTCAACAATCAAAACTATAATTTTGTAATGCTAACTTAAATACCTTAAGCTGCCCTCGTTTTCCCCTGTGCAACTGATACCATCACCCATCATTCCACAGAAATTAAACGTGGAAAACCTGCCTCCTAGGGTTTGGGCCTCTCAGATAAATAAAAGCCCAGCAGCCATTGTCCATTCGCCAGGCTGTTGGCTGTTTGCTGCTCGCTGTTCACATTTTAATTAAAACCAACCCAGCCCGGCTGGATGCCTGGAACACGGATGCAGTTACACCTTTCTGGCCCGAACCCGAAAACGGGGTTAATGTGGCGTAAACTGCCCTTTTGGGGGCAGGCAGATCCATCGTGATGAGCTCCGTAATGACACTGCTGGGCATTGAATGATGAACTCTTGAGCGAAGCAAATTGCACTGTTGCCACTTGATGTGCTCTTGTTTCGATTTCACCTTCTATTTAATTGATGTTGAAGATGGAAAACCAAAGTATTATGTAATTGGATAGTCAGATTCAAACTGAGACTCCAACTTGTAAGCAATCGTCCTCGGCCAAATACTAATTTGAATTCGCATTTTGCATTGGGTCAACTGGCTTGTTAGCCGGCTGAGCAGCCCATTCATTAGCAGCCACGCGCCATACAAGGCGTATACGCAATGTTGCCAAGCGACAGCTGCCAATTGGTGCGGTTACTGGTGTGGTTCTATGACATATTCCGAGCTGCTGAGGCAGACGACATTATAGAGAATCTTTGACTAGCCTTAAGAGGCGAGGAGCACAGCCCAGATGCGCGTGACTGCAGAGAGGGGAAATATATATCGAAGAAAATATTCTAAAATATTTATATGACTAGAGTTTGGTGTTTAAATGTTGATGTATTATTTGTTGTATTTCAATTAATTGTTTTCCTGAAATTATCCCGATTATTGGAAGTTCTAGCTGCTATATTATTATATATTAATTGTTATATATTGCAAACTATCTTTCTTCTTCAGAACTTTTTGATAGCAGTGCACTGTGGCCCCCTGCCGCCTTCAGGCGAGGCATCTTCATTAGGGGCACTCGCATTCATGATGATCGGTTTTTAGTGCGTCACTGACACACATTTCTGGCAGGCGACATTCATACTGGGTGCTCGTACTCGAACTCGTACTCGAACTGCCCCGTCCAATACCTTTCACTTTTGTAGAATAAACTTGTTCGGACGCCAGCGAGACAACCAAACAAACAAACAAGCGAACAAATGAAACAAACGCAGCCGACAAACAACCACAAACAGACAGGTGAGAGGAGGAGGAGGAGGAGCAGGTAAAAGACGGGGGGCGGACAGATGTTATCTCATGCAACAACAGGCAACAAAAGCAGCAGAGGCAGCCAGCAGTTGCGATGCAGCCACAAAAGCCGGACAGCTGTCGGCCACGATGAAGCCTCTCTCCTGGCCAACAAATCGGATGGCGCAAGTCATGCCAAAGATGGTCAGAAGACTACTGGAATTAAGTCACAATTTTGGAAATATATGTGGCTATATTCCAGAGAGATACTTTCAGAGGGATGAAATACTTCTAGATCCCTCTAGTTTTAGAGTTAGTTATCTCCTTATTAAGGATAATACTTTTAGTGACTTTAAAACTATAAATTCCCCATAAAACCGAAATAGAAGAAAAGTTTATACATTTCCAATACTCTCCTCCTTCCAAAAGTCGACTTATCCCCCTCATAATTACCCCAACTAAACTGAAATTTATTTACATACCAGCCAGGCCTTCCCCAGGAGAGTGTCGGACATTAATTGGCTGATTTATAGACGGCAAACGACTGGATGTTGCGCCACAATAAACACAACATTTAGTTTTATTGATTTAAGCTGAAATTACCGAAAAAACGAATGGCCAAAATTGGCTGGCTGATAAATTTGATGCTCGAGGACAAGCACTGCGTTCGAGAGAAGAGCACAGACCATAAAGTCCAGTCTTTATGTTAATGTCTTCCTACGTGTTTGTTCCATAATTAATGGACTACCGACTGTCGACTCATTATGCAATCCCCTTAATTATCCATCCGTCCGCAAAGACTCGGAACTATTAGATTGACTCCTGCATTAATGATGGTGAATTAAGAGTGTCAATATTGGGACAAAGTTTGCCAGTTATTTAAGCGAGGGGATCTGCGGTAAATAAATTCACTTTATGATATATTTATAATATAAATAAATAAATAATAAACTGTAATGTTAAATTATGTTGTTGTTTTATTCTATAAATTAAATATGAATTCATGGTAAGAAAAATCAGCGACAGATGTAAAAACCTAGACCTTTTAAGTGTTTAAAATATTAATAGAATTTATTTAAAAAAATATAGTTACATGTTTTTCTCGAGCAATAAAATATTTCTAAAAGGGTTTGAAACCTTGTTCGGTCGGGGATAATTTTAATCATATAAATAAAGGTGTGAAGATGTTTCACATTTAAAAAAGTAATTGTTTTTACTACTCTATTTAAATAAATATAAATTAAGAAATGTTAGCTCTGTATTTCCCCTTAAATTATTTCTGGCAATATGAATACCATACATCCTTAATTTGAATTCGCACAAGCTGGCGCAAAACTGCAATATTTCTTTGGCCAAAAATAAAACCAAAAACCTTTGTACGGCCACACGCTGCAGACATGTGGACCAAAAATAAATCGGGTGGAAATAAATCAATGACACGGAAGGGCTCAAAACTTACAAAGGGAACAACCGGAATTGCAGAGGGGGAAGTACCGTAAAGCAAGATGAAAACTGCGAGATAAACGAATGGCAAGAGGAGGGAGACTAATTGCAGCCTGTTGCCGCTGCTGCAGCTGCTGCCTTCTGTGGGTTTTATCTTTTAATTTGCCACAAAACGCACAAAGTGCACTCGGCACTCCTCAGCCCGCACTCCCCGCCTTGCGTGGGTGTGTGTGGAGTGTGTGCCGCCAGTGGCCAAGCCTGGGAATCCTCTCACTTTTTTCACATGCACTCCCCATTGTGTCCATGGACTGAGCCGAGCTGGCGCGATGATGAAGATCCCAATCCAGCTCCAGCTGGCTGGCTGGCTGGCTGGCCAAATGCCTCAGCCTCCGCCTGGCTCCCTGGCTGGCTGCCTCTCTGCCGGCTGGATATGACACAGATTACGTAACATGAAATTAACATTTTAACACAATTCCGCTGAAAGAGAAGACGATGACGCAGCCTCAGAGGCAGCATCACTCGGAGAAATAAATCTAAGAGGGTGCCGAAGAGGGAATACCCTTAGACATAAATGATGAAGAAACCATTACCTTTCCAAAAATTCTTTCTTTTCGAACTTTCCCTGTAGAATATCTTTGTTGTTTTTAACTCAAACTCCTAAAATTTAATAAAATAAAATTTAATTATTTGTTTCCCCAACAATATAAACTCAGAGACAGATCTCTTGTGCACAGCATCTCCAAGGGTAATAAAATGCAACAAACAAAAGGAGAAAAAGGGGAAATGGGGACCCGTTGCGGATTGGATTGCTGCCGCGCCCCCTGTTTTTGGTATGGGAGACCCGGACCTGCCCATGGCTCATCAGTCTCTTGGCTGCGGCATCTCCAGCGCCGTGACCAGGCACTGGGAGGACGACACCCAGACGAGTTGGCAATGCTGATGACGACGGCCAATCCAATACATGACCACTTTCAGACCGTGAGTTACGCCTCTTGCAGTCAATTATGCAATTAACGTTTTGCCAGCAAACAAGAAGCAATCGCACCAAATGAGCCGCGTTTCCTACCCATTACACATTAGTGACAAAACGCAGTCTGGCTCTGATGCAAATGCCGATGCAGATGCAGATGCAGATTCGGTGGCGTTCGGTGGCCAGCTGCCAACGCCGATCGATGATAGTTGGTTGTGTAAAAAACCAATGGGGGGAAGAAATACAAGATACTCGACTCAATCCTAAGGCGCAATCGCTATGAAGTGTCATCGCCCCAAGTCAGCAACAATATTATTCGGCTGATTGTTTCGCCCCGCCCGGAGGTGTCTGTGTTTCCCAGCAATTAGATGATGGCCTGTGAGTTGCAACTCGTGCAAACGAATTTAGGAAACACTTGACAAATATCGACAAAGTGCAGTGGCAAAAGCAAACGCAGCAGCAAAACAGAAGCAAAATCGAATGCGACTGCGACTGCGAATGCGAGTTTGCACTCTTTTTGCAATAATAAAATGAATTTGACGTAAGGTAAGTGGATTAAAAAAGGAGTTGTATCACTTGTTCTGTTTTTCGAATAGAATTGTCTTTTATTTGTCACAACAAAGATAACACAAAGAATTCATTTTTGTTTAACAAGTCTTTTAGGACAAATTGAAATCGCAAACAATTCAATTAAAGAAACTTATAGATTAAATACACAATTAAAAACATTCTTCATAGCTAGTTGCAATTATTTCTCCCTTCCAATTAGAAACGTAACTCACAAGCCAAGTCCCCCTCAAGATTCCCCTTAAAAGCATGCATCACGTATACGCCAGGTATCCCAGCGAACAACAATTAAGTTAAAGATTACCCAATAAATGTGTAATTTTCAATCGACTTTTGACAACGGGCGACAATTACGATTGCACTCTTCGAGGAAGCCGCCGGGCCGAGGTCCCGTGGGGACGGGAGAGCGGGCAATTTGCTAATCATTTCAGCTGCCAAATGTAATGTTTGAACGACGTAAGACACAAGGAAGAAATTGTCAACGCTGGACGTCGGACGTCGGACGGAAGAAGGGAGAGCAGTCGGTGCCATGAGAAAATGAGAAAAATCCAAGTCAGCGAAGTTGTTGCCGGGGTTAAGTAACCAAATAACTATTTGCAGCTACTTTTTGGGCAACGAGCAGGCCTCGCAGGATGGTCAGGGATCGGACGGAGCAGAGCCGCTGCATCTCTGGAAAAGTGAATGGCAGATGAAGTCGCCGCATCGCCTTGGGCTCGAATTGGGTAACATTGCACAGCGGTGGGCGAAAACTGTCAGCAATTGTATTTTTCTTGCTTTCTGTTTGGGCAGATGAAGGAGTCCCGTCCCGTCCCTGTCCCTGTCTCAGTCTCAGTCTCAGGTTGTCTTATGGATTGGCCAGTCATGGGGCTTCCACTGACGGCCTCCCTCGAATATGGCGATTATAATTACTGGGCCTGGCTTGGTGAAGCCATCAAAGTCTGGCGGCTTAAGCCGAAGTAGGGCTTGAAAGGCATAACTTGTTGTCTTAAGGCTTGAATCTGAGGGGAATCTCCTGACCACTGGAACAGCTGTCTCTGGGAAAGGTCGTTGCCAGCACACAAATTCACACTCCTGTCCAGGCCAACTGGCTTTCAGGTTTTTCCCTAATTTTTTTTATTATTTTCTCAGCTGCACAATTGGCCATCGACTTAGGGGGCTCGTTTGACAACCAAAGTGGTTACGTGGTCCTCCACCCCCAACCCCAATGGCAATTGATTTCCTGGAAGATCACACGAGGCGCTGGATTGGATGGCATCTCCGGGTGCAGTTGGAGGCCTCCAGGCGGGTTCCAAGTACCAAGCCACATGCACCGCATAAATCTTTTCCCATTTACTTCAGCCGAAACCCGGGGCGCGCAGGTTTATTGTAAATATTGTAAGTAGTGGCCGTGCCTAGTGACTAGTGCCTGCTGCCTGCCGATTATGTGAGCATTACATGCTATTTGGCACGCTGCCACGGCCCAAAATCACAAAACCAGAAAATCGGAGAAAAACCAACAGAAGTCGATGCTATTGATGCTCTTACACATCAAAAATGTGCTGTAGTTAAGCTGGGTAAATAAATATAATAAGACGCAACTAAACCCTGTTTTAAGAAAATAAATCTATTTTCTTCACTATAAACTCCAACTTATTTGGCGACAAACCCGCTTTTAAAATCCCTACACCCCTCACAATGTCAGGGGAGCTCCACTGCGAGGAGCAGGAAGCCGCCAGCCTTGCCACGCTTGCTCCCCATTGACCCCGGGTTTTCTTCTCCGTAAAAAAATGCAAAATCAATTTGAAGATTGAGGCTGCTTCGACAGCTGTCGTCGTCGTCTTGGTTGTCGTTTCCACAGACCTCCGCCTGCTTGATGGCTCAGTTTGGTCCCGGCTCCGCTTTGGCTTTAACTCGAGTCTCACAGTTCGAGCTTGGGTTTGAGTTCACTTGGAGCAGCAGCTCCTCCAACAAGTGGGGAGGCTTGTCATTGACTGCAGATCGAGGCAGTTGTGGCAGTGGCAAGGTGCTGCGATTGGGGTTAAACTTCAGAGTCAGCAGAAACGCCAAAAAAGATGGGTTGAATGCGATGCGCATTGGATTTATGCAAGAAAATTGTATAAATTTGCAGAGGTAAGTACAGCCCATTAAACTAATTGCTGGCTTCTTTCTTTTAAAATTTTATAATTTAAATAATATATTTGGTGCTTCAAAAATTATAGATTCAAAAGATGCATTAAGTACGTTAGTTGTAATGATTTTGTAAGTAATATAAATAAATATTTGTTAACTACAAAGGAAAGATTGTAATAAAGTAATTCTATAATTTTCGATTACATATTGTTTCTGCTTTCTTAATACAAATCTACATTTGTTAATCACCGCACATTCTTTATTTACCTCTTAGTTAGTCGAGTTAAATATTATATATATTTTTAATATATGTATACGTTGACATAAAGAACCCACAAATATTTCAACATTTATTTTTAGTTGAAAGAATTCTTTAAGTTCTAGGCGTAAGTAACATTTCTTCCACTTCACTTAAATTGTAAAAAACTTCCTTGAATTCCCCGGTTGCTCCCTGCTCTCTAATTCAATTAACAATCGTTCTGGCTTTTCCACCACTTTTGATTTCACAAATGTCCTGGTCAGGAGCAAAAAACGGAAGCGGAAAAACATTTCAGCATATTGCACAACGAACAGAGCTCGCCAACGCTGTTTGCGAAGGATATCTAAAGAAGGAAATGAACACCTTCATATAGTTTTCAAACAACATTTCTATTTTTGATTTCCCAGTCTTAAAGTTTCAATTTTCTTAGAACTCCCAGCAAAAACAGAAGATGAGCACCCCATCACCATATGTTCTACATATATGCCACTTTCTGAATACACTTTAACCAGAAACCCTTTCCTAATGGACCAGGTCCACTTGGCAGCCAAATTAGTTTTTGTGGTTGACTCGAGGAGGGGCCTCCAGAGGGGAGGTATAAATGGGAGTGGACTCACCTTGCGCTTGGAGCGTGCCATCCGCTGGTCGCGCGAGGTCTCCGCCTCGCCGGGCGGCCGCTTGCCCCAGACGCGGATGGCGATGCGGGTGTACGTGTAGATGAGCACCAGCAGGGGCACGACGAACTGCAGCGTGAAGAGGGACAGCGTGTAGTAGTACTCCTGGTTCCGCTTCGGCCACATTTCGCGGCAGATGTATCTGGTGGATGCGTCCATCACGCACAAAGGATATCCCATGAAAAGAGCAACACAAGAGGGGCAGTGCATTAGTTTCGAGTGGACAGTTATGCGGGCGGCTAAAATGAACTGTCACAAAGGGGCCATCCCGAAAAGAGTATCCTAGCCTTCACGGATGAGTGTGCAATTACATTTTTATGCCAAGCGCTTCAAGGTCCTGACCATTCTCCCCCTTTCGACTCCTTCCATTGTCCTGCTGTTGCAATTTAGAGATGACTTTCAGCGTAGTTAAACTTAGTTGAGTGAGGCAGCCGTAGCCTGCAGATGAGATTCCTATTTGCATTTGCATTCACATTATCCTGGCAAAAGTTAAAAATAATCTCCTGCTTTGCTGCCAGACTTGTTGAGGGGAAGCGAAAGCGGAAAAATGTGTGCAATATATTTTATTTGTGCCTTCTCCCACATTCTTTCTGGGATTTTCTCTTCAAGCTGGAATTCCCCAGAATTGTGGCACTTAGGCCTAATGCCCGGCACATCCGTCTTCGCACGGAGACACTTCCATCAAGGCCACGAGTACACTTGGATTCGCCCACACGTACATGAGGCACTCAAACAAATATCAATTTATTTAAGTAAAGTTTGTTGTTCAACAGTTTCAAAAGGAGTGCAAGGAATATAAATATAGTCCATAAATTCCTGGCTTCTCTGAGGTATTTTGTTCGTATTTATATCCGGTCTGTATGAATATTTATTTATTTGAAAAATGTTATATTTCATACATTGATACATCTTTTTATCTATTCGTTTATATTTTTTCCCCGTGTATGTTATTGTTAACACTAAAGCTTTACTCACTTGTCGCACTTCTGGTGCCAGGGAGACGGCGGCTGGACGAGGCGGGAGACGAGAGGAATGGGAAAGGCGGTGGCCAGGGCTATGAACCAAATGCCACTTATGATGAACTTGGCATATCTGCAAGGAGACCGAGAAAAATAGCACATTTTAGTTGCAGTTTAGTGTTTAATACATCAGTTATTGTAAGTAATTTGTAAACGAGTTCCCTCCCTCTTAATTCTTCAATATTTTAGAGTCAAGATATTAGTTTACTTTATTTTCAAAGCAAAAATATAAGTACTCCACTTTGTTATTCCAATTCCAAATAAAACGTATAACGACCTTATATTTCGCATTAGTCAAAAAGGTCAGAGTTGAGGCTTGTTTTTGAGTGCGCTCGTAAGTACACATTTGATTCCCTGATAAATATTTAAGGTCTCTGTTATTTTAAGTCATCTGTAATCCAGTTGCCTGAAAAAAGTGCGCTCATAAATTCTTAAGCAGTTATGCCAACAAATTCCTCGTCCGCAACGTGGCGTATGAGTGATGCCGGCTTTGGGCTCAACCGCTTCATCCGGCGGCCTTTGAGCATGATAAGCGGGCATTAAGCACTTGGCACTTAGCAGCATTAAGCGGTAGGGTTTCGGCTTGAGGATTGCTTACCGCCTACCGCTTACCGCTTACCTCCTACCGCCCGCCGGCTTGCGGTAGCTACTCACAGTCATGTTGAATAATTATCAGCGGTATTTGCTTTAATGCAGCCACAAATATTTGCCAAAGACACGAAGGATAGCTGCTGGCCCCCACCAAACATATGCAAACATTGACGTCAGTGGGTTAGTAAGCCAATGGCAGGCAGAGAAAGAAATTATTTTTATTCAAAATTCAGTTAAAATATTATTAAACAGATAAGTAAATTGAGTACTATAATGACGCATATTAAGAAAACTTTTAGCTTACAACATATATCAAAATTAAATTGAAATGCTTTTAGGAAGTTCAAAAAACATGTCTAAAACCTTATGGCTTTTCAAAAATATATAAGTTGAAGTGTTGTGATTTTTTTCTCTGTGCAAATATCTAACTTTTGACGCACTTCCTACTCCTACTCGTCCCTTTCCCCGACAGCTCCATTAAGAGTCGCTCGAGCGTAAAATACTCACTCCCGCCGCTGCTCGAAACTCGGCGGGAGATGAGCTGGATGTCAGTGGAGTGACACACACCGGGATGAGGAAGCCGTCTCTCGTTACCAAACCTATTGACGTCTGCCGTGCAGCCGATGGACGATGGCTGCTTTGGATTTTGAGCAAATGCCGTCGCGTCAGGGTCTCGGATTACTATTTAAACCAATTAACACGAGCCGCGAGCCACTCATGGCCTGCTCCCTGGAGATGGCTTGGTCTCGGTCGCTGGGCCAAGTGGAAAGTGTCAGCGCGAAGGGCAGTGCAAATACCCCCAGCGGTCACTTAACGGTGTCCAGGCACGCCACTCAGAGTCCCAACGTGGCACTTGAACTAAAACAGTTGAAGGAGCTATTTAAATGTTGGGGGAAAATAGGACTGAAATGGGCGGGAAGAAAAGTGGAAGATTTTCCGACCTACTGGCATATAAATAATTTATTGCAGAAACTCTGTTTCAACGATGAAAAATTATTCAAAATAAAATTATAATATATTTTTTATATTTCCCTTTAATAAAAAAAGGTACTGCTATACTACAACAAAGATTAAGCTTCTTTTTATCTTTTCATCAGTGAATTTGATTTGCTATTAGTACTCTTTTTATGCATTTAAATATATATTAATGCAGCTTTTCTTTCAAAACAAATTTCTTTTGCCTCTGCATTTTTCGTTTTTATTACTCATTTTATGCATTTAAATTGCTATTTATGCAGCTTTAATTTAAAATCGAATTACTTTTGCTTTGCATTTACATTTTCACATTAAAAAGAGTTGTCTAAAAAAAATGTATCATAATTGCCACCACAGAAAAATACCTGTTGAAATATTTCCAATAATTGTTTTTATGTAAACTAAGGAAAGCCTTTAGGTAAAAATGCACTTAAGTTTAAATTAATTTATATATTTACGTTGCCATGATTTATGTAAATATTCTAGCTATTTTTATAGAATTTAAGTATATGTTACCCCTAACCCTTTAATATCCCCTTAAGACCCCACTCACCTCTTTGTGATCCTTGGCTTCAGGGGCCACATGATGGCTATGTAGCGATCGATGCTGATGGCGACCAGGGTGTAGGCGGTGACCAGCACGGAGACCGCCTGCGAGTAGTTTACAAAGTGGCACAGCACTATGCCGAAGGGCCAGTAGTTCAGGATATAGATCGAGATGAAGGACGAGGGCACGCAGAACAGTGACATCAGGATGTCGCCCAGCGCCAGGTTGGCTATGAAGTAGTTGGTAACGGTGCGCATGCGCGGCGTGGCCTGGACGATGTAGCAGACGGTGCCGTTGCCCAGCAAGGCGAACATGAAGATGGGAATGTACAGCAGGTAGACGGCGCTCTTAAAGTATACGCTGGACCACAGGTCCCCCGACTCCGAGTCGTCCGTGGCGTCGCAGCTGAAGTTCATCAGAATGGTGACGTTGAAGGACTCGTCCAGGTCGGGAAAGTTGAGCGGAATGGTCGTGGTGGACCCGCCGTCGTCCTCCGCCAGGCGCTTGGTGGCATTGTACAGCATCGAGGCGGAGTCCAAAAAGTCGTCTTCCTCGTTCCGCAGCAGCGGCTGCTGCGGCTCGATGTAGTACAGCCGCTCATCGCCCTCGGGCAGCAATCGACGGCTGTGCTCTAAGCCCAGGCCTTTGTCGAGCTCCATTCAAGTGCGTATCGTCGTCGTCGTCGTCCTCAATGGGGCCACCACCGCAAACTCTCAAGCCAGCTCGAGCCAAGTCCTTCAAACTTTGACGGTCGCCCTCAGCATTCTGGTCCCAAATCCAGACTCTTCAAAGTTGGCATCTGCAAGAGCACACACAAGGAGAAATAATAAGTCCGGGGACTTTGCTTCAAGTGGGGATAATACATTAGCTTTTGATATCCCTTAAGAGTATTTGAAATTATTAAATTAAAGGAGTCCTAAGGCTGCTCATCGGATGTTATGCTATATCAAGCATAAGTAAGGATTTATGATATTTAAAGCTGTCTTGAACCATGAAGTGCTTCGAAGGAAAAACTTACATATATTTCCCATTCTTGAAAATATGGTTTTCTAAATTTAAAACAATTTGTTTCCCTCAGTGTAGCCGAAATTTGTGGCTATAATTAGATCGCTTTATAAAATACTTGCTGTACTCCATTGCGGCTACTTAATAATTTCCATTCTATTTTCGTGCAATAAGCTTGGCATAGTTTTGGGCGCTTGTCGGTATAAGAGCTCAAGTAGATGTGAGCGTATAAGCTACAAATTATGCAGTCAGAGTGAAACCTTAAAGAAAAATGTAAAAAGTGTGAAGTATAAAATATTTTGTATTATTTTAAGCTCTGTATCTTGAGTCTGCCTCTCATTTAAAGTAAATTAATGATTAAACTAAAGCAATATGTAATAAACAAAAAAACTTTCTTTAACCACGGAAACCGAGTCGGAAACCGAAATCGAAGCCGAAATAAACTCGACTTCACATATGTATGTGAAAAGCCGAAAAGTAATTTAAACTTGGGCCTCTCGATACTGCGACTCATTTAATTCCATATCATTTGATTTTCCGGCCTCACTTCGTTTTAATATCCCGTCGAATGAACTCTGACAAACACTGACAGATGAGCGCCACCCACCCAGAAGAACACGTCCGCCCACTCAAGGACAGGATAAGGTTATCAAGTGGGTAAATTGCTTATCTCAGCCCAGTAATGAGGATGAGCGTGTGCCGGAGCCCTTCTTTAACGTTGTTGTGTTTTTTTTATCAATTATCCTGGCACATTCCTCCCGAGTTCGCATTTCAGCGGATTTGAAATGTTTGACATTGCTTATTGGCATTTCGGGCCCACTTCCGTTTATGTTTTGGGTCACAGAAAGTTGAGGAATTTATTCATTAATGTTCTTTAAATAATTTTATGTTCTGAGATTTTGGAGATTTCGGATAAGCAGGCCATTAAAATAAATTAAAAACGTTGGCTTTGTCATTTAATTTCTTTTCAGTGGGAAATTTAGGTTAAGGTTGCTTCTTAAGAATTACTTGAAATGGGATAATAAAAACATTTATTACATTATTTAGTATCCAGTTATAATAATAATTCTGACTATGTTTTTAGATATATTGAAATAATACATTGAAAGATATTACACATCCTTAGACTCTCAACAAATAATATTTTCTTGACGAAAAACAAAGCGAAATTTCAGTAGCCGATAAGCAACTCTAATAAATTGTGTGTCCTTTGGGATTCATTAAATTATACACACTTTGTTTATAAAGTTATCTAACTCATATCAATTTTTGCTTAATCATAATTATAGGGAAAAATAATTTTATGAAAAAGAACAAAACTTAGGAGCTGAGTTTCTCCGAGGACCACAAATCGAAATCCCTAAAGCAAACACACCTCTCCGAATTCCACAAGAATTTCATGCCTACGAAATGAGGCTGAATTATTGAACCCTCCGAGTGGCAATCGAAAATGTTCCCCACTACAATCAGCCTCTTCTGATTAATGAACAACTCATCAATTTTATATTAACAAGACATGGAAAAATGTGTGCGCCGAATGCCAAAATCACGCAAATAATTACATCGTCGTTCGACGCTGGAATAAGCCCAGCAAGAACGCACCTATAGTACATAAAAACCCGAAAAACCGAGGCAACAAATCCAAATTAAAAAGAGAGAACGCCACAGGCTACGGCTACTCTGGGCATGGTGGTACATGAAAATAATGCTGGTAATAAAATAAAATGCAAAATATTGACAAGAACTCACGTACCAGCCGTGGATATGTGCGCCATTGAGAAAAACGCAATAACGTCTTAGATTTTCCCAGGAAAAACGGCAGCGGCGGTACCAAATCACATTTTCGGGCTTAGTTGGCGCCGTAATTTTGTTTAGCGTGCTTTTAGGCTTTTTTCCTTTTCCCCCAAAAAAAGCAGGTAGCCCAAAATGTTATTTCATAAATTCAATTTTCCCTCAAGCAAGCGAAAAAGTGCTGTAAAAAGCCAGCCAGAAATGTATTTAAAAAAACCTAGGATTACAATACAATTCACGGGCCCCAAGGCGGAAAATTTGTCTGGAAGGCTGGAAAGCCTTTCGCCCGGAAAATAGAATTTAACTCAAATAAGGTTAAAGCTGCGTAGGATTCTTTGGTATCCAGCTGCTTTCTAAATGCCTGTAAAGGCTTCTTCCTCCCGAGGAGCATTGCAAGTAAATATTTGCTCAGCCAAAAACCAACAGAACATCTTTGACTTAAAGCCAGAAACCCGGAGAACTCCTCCGGCCATGTTTGTCTTTTTGCTGGTATGGCATTTATGACTGCCTCAATCGTTTGACGAACTCTTCACTGACAGAAAAAGGGTTAACTTTGAAATTAAATGTTAATTGCAGGAAATCATGAGAAAAATAGAAAACACCTAGTAAAAACAAGCGTATTATTTGATAATGTATTTCGTTTATGCGTAAAACTTACGCAGCTTCAAAACTTTTTATAAAAATTAAACGTAGAGTTAGTAAGCACGAAGGTAATCACCGCTTAATCTATAATTTAAAGTGTATCTTAATCACAAACATTAAATCTTTTCCCGAGTACTTGTTATGTTATTCAATATTTGTTAAGAATTCCTAGGTATTACTTGATTATTTAAAGTTAAACTATCATTCTGACGCATGTTTCGATAAGAACAAGACAGATGACTCATTGTGTTGACATTTCTCGCAGTGCAACCTCAGCCACAAATATCTCTCGTCAGTAGCAGCATTTCTGTCACTTTGTGCGGCATGTTTGTAATTATAATTAATGAGCAGCCGACAAGAGTCAACAACCGAGTATATTATATTGCATATATTATATATATACAGTATAAATTGTATTTGCAGGAAGCTCCCGCCCATGAGCCCCCGTTGGTATTTAAATAGGAAACCATTTGGCCCGGCGGGTGGCTCCTCTGTGAGTTGTCCTCGTGGCCCAATTAGCCATTAGGAATGCCAAGTATTTCGGCCTGAGTATGTGCAGCCGGACGGGACTCGACTTGTGCCCCTCCCTACTTGAGATTCACGCAGCTAATCATATGATAGGATATTTTTAGGAGCGCTTTGGAGCACCGCAGACAGATAAGGGCCTTGCTTGACCTTTGCCCTGCTCCAACATCCACAACAGTAAAAAGTAACAATTTTATTTGGCTCTTGTCCTTATTTATGGGCTGACAAGTTTATTGTTTCTTGCGGGGCTCCTGTGTGAAATTGAATTTTATTGCGGCCCAAAGGCAGAGAGGTTCCTACCTCATCTTAAGTAAATGTGGTGTGTGGTTTTGGCCAGTGATTTGTGGCTTGAAGCGGGTCGACAAATGCGATTTAAGCCACTCGGGTGACATAATTCCTAGAAATTATACGCTGCTAGGAGGGGAGTGATTCCATTGCAAAATGTCCTGTTGTTTTCATTTAATTTGCTTAATCAGGAGGTTCAGGAGGACACGTGCCGCGTCGCGAAATGCGACACTTTTTCAAAATGCGATTAATTCGAAAATGTTCATTGAATCTGCCATCGAGTTTTCGGTGGGCTCCTCCTGCCCCTGCTCCTGCCTGTTGTAGTCCTGTGTCCACAAAGGCTATGCCCCGCGTAAATATAATAAACTGAAAAGTCGAGGGAGGCCTGCGGTCCTCGGTCGTGTTCATATTTGCGTTATTAATTGAATTAATCGCTCGATGATGGGCGACGGATGATTAACTGAGGCAGGCGGGGTCCCTTAACAAGGTAAACGCCGCAAAGCTCAATTATTATTATCTGATTTCTTTTTGAAATATGTTTAAAATAATTTAAAATAACCACGAATGAATATTACAAAATGTTACCCTTATTTATAAGTAAACCCCGATGATGTATTATAGAAAAAATGCTTACAACTTTCGAAGTTTATAGTACAAGTAAACCAAAATAAATATTAAATCAACTTAAGTAGCTCTTAATAGAAAATCCATATAATAATATAAATTAAATTTTATGTTTCTAGAAGTCTATATAACTCGTAGACTCTGTATTTGTAATAAAACCCTTTATTCTACTTTGGTTTTACACACTTCCTGAATCAAACCACAATAGATAACATAAATTTACAATATTCCAAAGCGTCTAGATCGGATAAACCCTTTCCTAACTCCCTTAATGAACCCATAAATTAATTGCGCATTGTCTGAACTTATACTATACCATATATTTCCTACTATACACTATAGATTTCACTAGACCAGCTGTCCCATTGAATGCCAATCAGTAGATAAATGCCCATCAGATTCGGAGTTCCCAAAAAAAGAATTTGCACTGGGCCAACTTATCAGATTAATTTGAATGTGCCCACACCTATACCTATAAGCATACCTCCAAGTCAGCCAAAGCAATGCTATCCGATCTGAACGGCCACCGATAAGCCGACCACCCTGGGAGCTATATAAGAGCCCCCAGCGAACGGTTTAGCCATCAGTTGTGGGCTCCACTACAATATGAAGACTTTCCTTATTCTGGCAATCTTTGCGCTGGCCGGTAAGTTCTCCAAATACTCCCTCAGAACCTTCTAGTTACTAAAAGTAATCCTTCCAGCTTCGGCCTTTGCTCTGGAGGAATCCGAGCGCGTCAACGGCGAGAACGGCTGGTACGTTCCCCAGTTGGACGGCTCCTTCGAGTGGGTGGACATGGATGTCGCCGAGGAGTGGATGGATGCCGCCGAGAAGATGGAGGGTCGCGGTCTGACCACCGTGCCCGTGAGCTTCTACCTGTACACCTCGTCCAACCCCACCAAGGGCAAGAAGATCACCACCACCACCAAGTCCGTGGGTGCCTCCAACTTCAACGCCGCCCACCCCACCCGCTTCGTGATCCACGGCTGGACCCAGAGCTACGTCAACAGCATGAACAAGGACATCCGCAATGCCTTCCTCTCCCACGGTGACTACAACATCATCATTGTGGACTGGGCCCGTGCCCGCTCCGTCGACTATGCCACCTCCGTCATGGCCGTTGCCGCCACCGGCAAGAAGGTCGCCAAGATGATCAACTTCCTCAAGGACAACTACGGCATGAATCTGGGAGACCTGTACATCATCGGTCACAGCCTGGGCGCCCACGTGTCTGGTTATGCTGGCAAGAACACCGACGGACAGGTGCACACCATCGTGGGTCTGGACCCCGCCCTGCCCCTCTTCAGCTACAACAAGCCCAACAAGCGTCTCAACTCCGAGGATGCCTACTACGTCGAGTCCATCCAGACCAACGGAGGAACCCTCGGTTTCCTGAAGCCCATCGGCAAGGGAGCCTTCTACCCCAACGGCGGCAAGACCCAGCCCGGCTGCCCCTTGGACGTGACTGGCGCCTGCTCCCACGGACGCTCCACCACCTACTACGCCGAGGCCGTGGCTCAGGACAACTTCGGAACCATGAAGTGCGGCGACTACGAGGAGGCCGTCGCGAAGGAGTGCGGCTCCAGCTACAGCAGCGTCCGCATGGGCGCCGATACCAACGCCTACATGGTCGCCGGCGACTTCTACGTCCCAGTGAACTCCAAGGCGCCCTACGGCATGATTAACTAAAGGATTGACATTAAATAAATATAACGAGTAACGATAATTTATTGGATTTATTCTGGGTGATGCTTTCAGGTTCGGTTTTTACCTTTACTGACAGCTATGTATCAGTCTGGAAAAGAAATTGTAATGATTGAAAATGAAATAGATTTCTCACCCTCTTGAAATCAAAGGAATAACTGAGTTTTGTTAGCTATGATGTTAAGAATAAATTTACGCTACATAGCGCATAATTGTATTATAAAAAAAATCATAGGCTTGCTTTAGATATTGAAACTATATTAAAAAGATTTTTTTTATTTGTGTATCGGAAATCAAACGTTATTTTTCCTAACCAAAACGATTTTTCTGGAACGCCGTGTGCCTGGCAAAATTAAAGTTTTCCTAACAGGGTCTTTACAGGGAGTATAAAAAGCGGCCCTAAACCAGAGGAAGTGCTTAAAGTCTGAGTACAAAGTATCTTTGACCAGAAATACTTACTTCCTGAAATCCCCAAAACTATGCCGAAATTTTTTAGCAACTCACAGCGATAACTTCCGTTAAAGATTAAGGAAATCGTCAATCCAAATAACGTAAGCAAGGTGAGGTCGATCCACCTGCTAGTTTACCCACGAAACTATTAAACGAAAAGCCCGTAGATTACATTCCACCATCTGACCAAGATACGAACAGAAGCCCCAGAAAACAGGAATGCAGTCAAGTATTAAATGAAATGCCCGTTTAATGATACCTACAATTAAGTCCACTCAAGCCGACTTACAGGCGATTAAGGGGTCTTTCGGGTGCACCACCTCCAACTGTAATCAATAGGTGACAGAGGAAACAACAGGTGATTCACGACTCGTGCTCCCTTACAGCGGATCCCATTGGAATTCATCGGATTTCTGGTACTTAAAGCATGACTTTCAATGGCAGCCAAACTCGAGAGTTCAAACGCAAATGGCGCAATTGAAACCGCAATCAGCAGATAAATGCCCATCAGATTCGAGTTCCTAAAAAAGAATTATCTGATTAATTTGAATGTGCCTCCCAGGCGGCAAGGGTAAGCCTCGCGATCTAATCGCGCGCCGATAAGTGGGCCACCCTGGGACCCGATCAGACCTATAAAAGAGCCCCTCCACGCACTGGACAGCCATCAGTTGGG
Organism: Drosophila bocqueti; assembly: GCA_018151655.1. Lineage (NCBI taxonomy): Eukaryota > Metazoa > Arthropoda > Insecta > Diptera > Drosophilidae > Drosophila > Drosophila bocqueti. The sequence goes on from JAECXF010000020.1 coordinate 650,221, forward strand.
AACCCTCTACTGCAACATGAAGACTTTCCTGATTCTGGCACTCTGTGCTCTGGCCGGTGAGTCCGCTGACCACTCCTTCACAAACATCCAATTGACAATTTCAATCCCTTCCAGCTTCGGCCTATCCTCTGGCGGAGTCGGAGCGCGTCAACGGCGAGAACGGCTGGTACGTTCCCCAGGAAGACGGCTCCTACGAGTGGGTGGACATGGACGTCGCCGAGAAGTGGATGGAGGAAGCTGAGATGCTGGAGAGCCGTGGCCTGACCACCGTCCCCGTCAAGTTCTACCTGTACACCTCGTCCAACCCCACCAAGGGCACGAAGATCACCACCACCACCAAGTCCGTGGACGCCTCCCACTTCAACGCCGCCCATCCCACCCGCTTCGTGATCCACGGCTGGACCCAGAGTTACACCGCCAGCATGAACAAGGACATCCGCAATGCCTGGCTCTCCAAGGGAGACTACAACGTGATCATTGTGGACTGGGCCCGTGCCCGCTCCGTCGACTATGCCACCTCTGTGATGGCCGTCGGCTCCACCGGCAAGAAGGTCGCCAAAGATGATCAACTTCCTCAAGGACAACTACGGCATGAATCTGGGAGACCTGTACATCATCGGTCACAGCCTGGGCGCCCACGTGTCTGGTTATGCTGGCAAGAACACCGACGGACAGGTGCACACCATCGTGGGCCTGGACCCCGCCCTGCCCCTCTTCAGCTACAACAAGCCCAACAAGCGTCTCAACTCCGAGGATGCCTACTACGTCGAGTCCATCCAGACCAACGGCGGAAACCTCGGTTTCCTGAAGCCCATCGGCAAGGGAGCCTTCTATCCCAACGGAGGCAAGAGCCAGCCCGGCTGCGGACTTGACGTGACTGGTGCCTGCTCCCACGGACGCTCCACCACCTACTACGCCGAGGCCGTGTCCGAGGACAACTTCGGAACCATGAAGTGCGGCGACTACGAGCAGGCGGTGGCCAACGAGTGCGGATCCAGCTACAGCAGCGTCCGCATGGGAGCCGATACCAACGCCTACATGGTCGCCGGTGACTACTACGTCCCTGTGAACTCCAAGGCGCCTTTCGGCAAGATTGAATAACTGATTGAAATGCAATAAACAAAAAGACAAAATAAACTTGTTCCGTTTTATTACTTAGGGATTGCAACTATGGATTTAAAACCTTGAAATGTTACTCTTATGGTTTAAATCCCTCGGACAAGAACACTCATAAATAATGCAGCACACAAATAAGTCTATCTAAGGTAAAGTTCTTTTTTAGCTGATAAATTAGGCATCATACATCAAATAAAAGCTTGACAATGGAGTGTTTCCCCTCTTGTAAAAATATTATTACATTCCTTTTAAATACCATGCCATTAGTGACTTCTATTTGCCCTATCGAACCACAAAACCTTGACTAAGCATAACAAAGAATAAATTTGTCACTCCGCGGTGAATGAGGTCAGGAATCGCCTTGTGTCGTTTCTTCAATGAACTTCTTTATCGGATCAAGCCGAGCCATAATAAACCTTCGCATTGCCCAGCCGAGAGAGCCATAAATTAAGGCGAATCAGCTAGCCACTCGGGCAGACTTCGTCATTAGCAGTTTATTGACATTTATGGCTGCAATTGACCACACTCTTGGGCCTTTGGCAGTTCTAGCCGGTTCTTTGACATTTTGCTAAGAAGGTTTTAAAGAAATTACTTTAATTAATGAACCTTGAGACTTGTAATGATCCAAAAACCAAGAAACCCTCAGAAAAAAATGCAATTTAGATTAGGGCCTTTCCCTCCAAGTTCAGGATCACAACACTAAATCTTATCTAATAGATGCAAGTGCCACTCCTCAACTCCACAAGTTTCCCGCTTATCAACCCCGCTGGAGAAAAGCGTGCGCTATCGGAGTACCCAAAGCACCCAAAGCACCTGGAGTACCTCTGCTCTAATCACAGTATCGGTTCTATCTCATCACCTGCCCACTGCCCCCTGCTCAAGTGTTTACTGATATTAAAAGGAGATTACTTTTGCCCTATAAAAGGCGCCTCCAGCCGGCTCTCCACACCACACAATTGTGCGAGACCCAAGATGAAGGTGTTTATTGTCCTAGCAGCTCTACTGGCAGCAGGTGAGTTGCAGCATTGCCAAGGGTAAACACTCTGATTCTAACCCGCAAGGACATCTCTTCCAGTGAGCGCTCTGCCCATTGAGGAGGAGCGCGAGAATGGCGTGAATGGCTGGTTCATCCCCAAGCTGGACGGCAGCTTCGAGTGGATGGAGATGCAGGATGCCGAGGAGCTGATGGCTAACGGCGCCCAGATGGAGGGCCGCATCAGCACCAACGCTGTCAACTTCTACCTGTACACCAAGTCGAACCCCACCAGCGGCAAGGAGATCAAGGCCAAGTCCGGCTCCGTCGAGGACTCCCACTTTAACAAGGACCATGGCACCCGCTTCGTGATCCACGGCTGGACCCAGAAGTACACCGACGACATGAACACCAGGATCACCAAGGCCTGGCTCTCCAAGGGCGACTACAACGTTATCGTCGTCGACTGGGCCCGCGCCCGTTCCGTAGACTACGCCTCCTCCGTCCTGGCCGTTCCTGGAGCCGGCGGCAAGGTCGGTGAAATGATCAAGTACCTGCACGACAGCCACGGCATGTCCTACGACAGCCTGGAGGTTATTGGTCACAGCCTGGGCGCCCATGTGGCTGGATATGCCGGCAAGACCGTTGGCGGCCAGCAGGTGCACACTATCGTGGGTCTGGACCCCGCCCTGCCCCTCTTCAGCTACGACAAGCCCAACAAGCGTCTGTCCACCGATGATGCCCACTACGTCGAGTCAATCCAGACCAACGGCGGCAAGCTGGGATTCCTGAAGCCCATCGGCAAGGGAGCCTTCTACCCTAACGGCGGCAAGAGCCAGCCCGGCTGCGGACTTGACGCCACCGGCTCCTGCTCCCACGGACGCTCCGTGCTCTACTACGCCGAGGCCGTCACCGAGGACAACTTCGGAACCATCAAGTGCGAGGACTACGAGAAGGCCGTTGCTAAGGAGTGCGGCTCCCACTACAGCAGCGTCCGCATGGGAGCTATTACCAATGCTTACATGGTCGACGGTGACTTCTACGTCCCAGTGAACTCTGCAGCTCCCTTCGGCAAGATCGAATAGAGGAGAGCCCTGGCTGCTCTGTTCGTTTTCTGAATATAAAATACAAATGAATTCTCTATACAAAGTTTGATTTCCTTAAGAGGCTTAAGGGGTGGTAGAATGGGATTCCTTTAAGTGTTGTCCCTAAGAGGCATCTTTCTCCCAGGCTCAACTACTGTAGAGTTTTCATTACTAATGTTAGAGCCTATTTCTTGTAGAATGTGGATGACTTGTCGATATCTTATCTCGCTAGCTACCTCACACTCAACCCAAAACAACCTCCCATCAACATTAAAGACGTGCTTACCTACTTAAAATCTAAAGTACTTTTGGGATTTGACAAGCACTTGAGTAGTCAGGGAGCCATCGTATCTGCCAGAAAGATTAGGCTGGATTTAGGAGTTTCCTTAGATTAGCTATATCTTTTGCAACATTTCGCGGATAACGCGAGTCACGATTACAGATTATAGATTATGGGTAGATCTACAGCCTATATAAGCTTCGTAAATCGGTTGGCTTAGACCATAATCGGCTGAGATATGAAGGAGTTTGTGGTTCTAGCAGTCCTACTGGTGGCAGGTGAGTTCCAATAAAGGCAAAACAAAGTTAAATCGGTATAAGGAGAGTATCCCTAAACTTCCAGTTAGTGCTCTTCCCATTGAGGAACGCATCAACGGCGAAAATGGGTGGCTTGTGCCCCAGGCAGATGGAAGTTTCCAGTGGATGGACTTGAAGGAAGCAGAGGAACTCTTGGCAAATAACCCACCCATCGAAGGACGTGCCAACGAAGTCACCTTCTATCTCTACACCAGGCAAAACTCCCTTGTGGGCAAGGAAATCGCGGCTGACAAGGCCTCCATCGAAGACTCCCACTTCAACAAGGACCATGGCACTCGCTTCGTGATCCATGGCTGGGGAGGACGGTACACCGACCGGATGAATACCAGGATCACCAGCGCTTGGCTGTCGACGGGAGACTACAACGTGATCGTGGTCAACTGGGCTCGTGCCATCTCCGTGGACTACGCCTCGTCGGTGCTGGCTGTTCCCGGAGCCGGAGCCAAGGTGGGCGAGATGATCAAATACCTGCACGAAAGTCACGGCATGTCCCTGGAGAGCCTGGACGTGATTGGCCACAGTTTGGGTGCCCATGTGGCCGGATATGCAGGAAAGACAGTGGGTGACCAGAAGGTCCACGCCATCATCGGCCTCGATCCCGCCCTGCCCCTCTTCAGCTACGATAAGCCCGACAAGCGATTGTCCGCCACTGACGCCTTCTACGTGGAGTCCATCCAGACTAATGGAGGTTTGAAGGGATTCCTCAAGCCCATTGGCAACGGGGCCTTCTACCCGAATGGTGGCAAGAAGCAGCCAGGATGCGGCACTGATCTCGACGGCACCTGCTCCCATGGTCGATCTGTGACCTACTACGTGGAGGCTGTGGCCGAGGATAACTTCGGAAGCATCCGATGCCATGACTATGAGGCAGCGGTGGCCAATGAATGCGGTTCCACCTACAGCGGCGTTCGCATGGGAGCCGTTACCAATGCCTACATGGTTGCTGGTGACTTCTATGTTCCGGTGAACAGCGAAGCTCCCTTCGGCAAGATCGAATAGGGAATTAACTTTGTTGAATAAAGAAATTAAGAATTTAAACTGCATAAAACAGATTTTCAAGGCAGGGATGTTGTCCTACCCTAAGCGGGCCACCGAGCTATGCCATTGCTTACTTACTATTTATTAGTATTTTGTTTATATTGATAAATAAGTTTCAAGAACTTACGACTCCAGCCTTGAGTAAAATTTAATTTACCCCCAACTACCACATACTCGACAACAAAATATCAGCCACTATCACTGGGCTTAAGTACTCAACAATAAAGTATATTGGGGTTTCCGAACCTCCTAAAATATAGATTAAACTATGTATATAAGCTGTCGCTTCATGATTTGGAATAATTTTAAACAGCAACTTTTGAATCCCAATGGGGAATCCCAATAAATATCTTTTACCAAAAAAAAACGCATGAGACTTGATCAAGTGGTTCCTTCTCTGGCTATTTAAGCGCAGAGTAAACAGTTTCTGCAGACCACAATTGGCTGAGATACCAAAATGAAAGTGTTTCTGGTCCTAGCTTCTGTGCTATTAGCAGGTGATCTTTAAAATACACTCAAGAATTAACATCAAAGCTAATATTCTATATTTCCAGTAAGCGCTCTTCCCATTGAAGAACGCCTAAACGGCGAAAACGGTTGGTTTGTCCCCCAAGAGGATGGTGGTTTCCAGTGGATGGACTTGCAGGATGCTGAGGATCTCCTCGAAAACAATGCACCCATCGAAGGTCGTTCCAACGACGTCACCTACTACCTGTACACCAAACACAACCCCACCGAGGGCAAGGAGATCAGAGCAGACAAGGCCTCCATCGAAGACTCGCACTTCGACAGGAACCATGGTACACGATTCGTGATTCATGGCTGGAAGGGACGCTACACCGATGCTATGAACAAGCAGATCACCAAGGCCTGGCTCTACCGCGGGGACTTCAACGTGATCGTGGTCAACTGGGCCCGTGCCATTTCCGTGGAGTATGCCTCATCCGTGATGGCCGTTCCCGGAGCCGGAACACAGGTGGGCCAGATGATCGACTACCTGCACGAGCAGCACGGCATGTCGCTGGACAGCCTGCAGGTGATTGGTCACAGCCTCGGTGCACATGTGGCCGGATATGCCGGCAAGAAGGTGGGCGAGAGGAGGATCCACACCATTGTGGGCCTGGATCCCGCCATGCCGCTCTTCAGCTATGACAAACCCAGCAAGCGTCTCTCCACTGATGACGCTTTCTATGTGGAGTCTATCCAAACCAACGGCGGCAAGCTGGGATTCCTCAAGCCCATCGGCAAGGGTTCCTTTTACCCGAACGGCGGCAAGGAGCAGCCGGGCTGCGGGGTGGATGTCTCGGGGACCTGCTCCCACCAGCGATCCGTTACCTACTACGTGGAGGCCGTCACCGAGGACAACTTCGGGACCATCAAGTGCGAGGACTACGAGCGGGCGGTGGCCAAGGAGTGCGGCTCCCACTACAGCAGCGTCCGCATGGGCGCCGATACCAACGCCTACATGGTCGAGGGTGACTACTACGTCCCTGTGAACTCCGAGGCGCCCTTCGGCAAGATCGAGTAGAAGCCTCTCCCCGATCGATGAAATATATGCGTATCAGAGTGAAAAGAAGTCTATTTGTGTCAGTCTATCTGCATCGCGATAGGGGTCTCTGGGGGTTCTAATTAAGCACCAAGTGGCTCGTCGCACGTCAGTGGATAAGGACGGGCCCATCCCATCCCGCTTGGGCAGGCGAGTCGCCATTCATGAAGAGTCGCCATTCATTTCAAGCAAGTCACGAGCCCGATCACGAGATTGCTTTGCATTTGGGTTTGACGATTGATTGATCTGAAGACTTTAAAGTGGCTTCAAAGCAGCAAGTTTTTCATATCTCGCAAAAAGTAAAGAATACTTTATTTTTGTGAAAAGTGAGTCTGATTAAATGTATCATTGGTATATGTACAAATCTTGTCAAAAAAACAAAACTCTTTAAATATTTGTATGCGAGTGAAGATTAGAAGTCCTTTTGGCCACACGTACAGTCGATTGTCAAAAGTATTTCAATGATTAACTCTGATTACTCAGTTGAATAACTTTTTGCAAGTCGTTGAGGTATGCAAATCAGGGATCTTATCAAATGATCACTGTTTTATTTAAAGGCCTCTCCAGGTGTGCTGGTACTTAGAGGACCTATTCATAGATTATAACTTAAGGACTTTAGTTCAATAAATGCTAAGAAAATCTTATTAACAAAAGACCGTATCAATTTTATACTTTGTGCACATTATTCATATTTTATTCTGGCCTGATGCTATGACAAAGGCAATTTTTCGATTAGAGTTTGACAGATCGATAGGCTATCTGGGCACACGAAAACCCTGATAAAGGCACTGATTGAATAAGACGTCAGCTACCGTTCGGCCTATCATGAACGTGAACTACTTGTGTCCGAAGGGCCAACACGCGGCTCCTAAAGAAATCAGCTCATCAAATTAAATCTGAATGGACATATTACCAACGACCGATTGCCGGAACACATGTTCCGCTCTTCGAACCCGCGACCACCATCAGCGGCTCCTTATCGTAATGCACTGGTATTGAATGGCATCCAATCTCGAGTGGAGTGCTCCAAAATGTCTGAGATTCGGATCGGACCATCGTCGGATGACGCCCACCCATATAAATGAGCTCCGGGCCGCCCAAAACTGTTAGTTGAAGTTGACTTTGGCGCAATGATGAAACTGTTTTTGGCCTTGGCTCTCTGCCTCCTGGCGGGTAAGTAGAGGGCAATGTTGAGAAGATATATCTCAGCCTCACAAAATAACAAATAAATAAGTTACAACTCCCCTTGAATCCAGTTAACGCCGTCGAGATCCGTGAGAACGGTGAGAACGGCTGGTACGTGCCCCAGGTCGATGGCAGTCTGGAGTGGATGGACCGCGAGGTGGCCGAGGCCTTCCTGGAGGGCCAGACCCACAAGGAGGGACGCAACGTTCTCAACCCCGTGACCTTCTACCTGTACACCAAGTCCAATCAATACGATCCCCAGGTGATCACCGCCTCGACCAACTCGATCTGGAACTCCCACTTCAACGCCAACAACCCCACCCGCATCACCATCCACGGCTGGTCCTCCAGCAAGGACGAGTTCATCAACTACGGAGTCCGCGATGCCTGGTTCACCCACGGCGACATGAACATGATTGCCGTCGACTGGGGACGTGCCCGTTCCGTGGACTATGCCTCCTCCGTGGTGGCTGTTCCCGGCGTCGGAGAGCAGGTCGCCGATCTGATCAACCATCTGCGCAACAACCATGGCTTGAACCTGGACACCACCATGGTGATTGGCCACAGCCTGGGCGCCCATGTGTCTGGTTATGCTGGCAAGAACGTGAAGAACGGCCAGGTGCACACCATCATCGGTCTGGACCCTGCTCTGCCCCTCTTCAGCTACGACACCCCCAGCAAGCGCCTTAACTCCGGGGATGCCTACTACGTCGAGTCCATCCAGACCAACGGAGGAACCCTGGGATTCCTGAAGCCCATCGGCAAGGGAGCATTCTACCCCAACGGCGGCAAGAGTCAGCCCGGCTGCGGACTTGACGTGACTGGATCCTGCGCCCACAGCCGATCGGTGATCTACTACGCCGAGGCTGTCACCCAAAACAACTTCCCCACCATGAAGTGCGGCGACTACGAGTCGGCGGTGTCCAAGGAGTGCGGCAGCTCCTACAGCTCCGTCAAGATGGGAGCCACCACCAATGCCTATATGGTGGCCGGCGACTACTACGTCCCCGTGCGCAGCGATGCTCCCTATGGCATGGGCAACTAAGATCCCTTCCCCTTTCAATCTAATAAACTGAGTGAAAGCTCTGTGAGCGAAAGCAGTGTCCATTAGCTTTGTCGCTTTGTCGAGGGGTTTTGGCGTATGCCTGTATGGCACCTGATAGGTAAGAACTGATAATGATTGCTGAAAAGCTCGAAGAGCTTTGGCACTGCTTGCTCTCCAGAAATCAGTAGTTCCTTATCACAGGTTCCCATTAGTTTTAGTTACTGTTTTTGCCATTTTAGCTGCTAATCTGCAGCAGATAACTAAACTATACATCGCAACAAGCTGCAATCTGTTTCTGATTTAAGCAGTAGTACTTCCAGGAAATGTAGTATCGAACCGCAATATTTGGTAAAACAGAATTTAAAGTAAAGAATCTTCATACGACCTTCCCCCCTTGTTACTCTCATTTCCTTTCCATTTAAATTTAGTAATCCACTAGTATTTCCTGGAATTGGTTTATCTATAAGTACTTTTAAGACTTATTCCCCAAATCTTTTAAAAGCATTTCCCAGAATTTCAGTAAAAAATCTGCAGAGTGAACTTCCCTAATTTTCTTAGTCAATTACAAGTATACAGTATGGTTTAAGAACGATACTTTTTTGGAAATTAGGTATCCATAAGTACTTTTGAGACCCGAATCCCACCGTTTACACCCATTATTTCCTGATTTAACCACTGACACTAGTCATACTCTTGCAAATATGTGTGTCCAGGGATTGGAATCTAGCTGATTAGAACGGATCTAATCACACAATTTGTTGTTGCTGCGCAGATTTTGATTTCCATTCACGTTATTCAGAACAATAAAAGGTATAAATATCAGCGCCAGGTGCGAGCATTCGACCATTCCGAAACTTCAACTTCCACGATGAGACTGTGCTTCCTTGTGCTGCTGGCCTGCGTGATAGCAGGTAAAGACTTTGCCCCCAATACTCTTTAACTTTAACTAACCGACAACCCAGCCAGCGCCTGGCCCGTTGACCAAAATTCGCTGCGAGTCCAGGGTGTCAACGGCTGGTTTGTGCCGCAGAAGGAGGGTGGCCTAAGGTGGGTCAGCAGGGCGGATGCGGAGCGCCAGTTGGCCTTCTACGAGGGTCAAGATCAATTGGACGGTCGTCTGTCCACCAACACTGTCAAGTTCTATCTGTACACCCAGACGAACCCCAGCACAGGACAGCAGATCAAGGCCACTCAGTCCTCCATCGATGCCTCCAACTTTAACCCCAAAAACCCCACAAGGTTAGCTTTTTAAAAACATCTTTCATTGGCAATCGAACTTAACTGGTAATACTTCCACTGCAGGCTCACTATTCACGGCTGGAACTCCAACTACAAGGATGGCGTGAACACCAGGATTGCTGACGCTTGGTTCCAGTACGGAGACTACAACATGATCGCCGTGGACTGGTCCCGCGGTCGTTCCCTGGAGTACGCCACATCGGTAGCCGGCGCTTCGGGTGCTGGCAAGAAAGTGGCCGCCCTTGTGGACTTCCTGGTCACCAGTTATGGCATGTCATTGGAGAGCCTTGAAATCGTGGGCTTCAGCTTGGGCGCCCATGTGGCCGGACACACCGGCAAGCAACTGACTACCGGAAAGGCGGGCAAGATCGTGGGACTGGACCCCGCTTCTCCCCTGATCAGCTATTCCAAGTCGGCGAAGCGTCTATCCAGCGACGATGCCATTTACGTGGAGTCCATCCAGACGAACGGCGCCATCCTGGGATTCACCCAGCCCATTGGCAAGGCCGCCTTTTACATGAACGGCGGTAGGTCGCAGCCCGGCTGCGGTCTCGATGTCACCGGCAGCTGCTCCCACACCCGAGCTGTACTCTACTACGTGGAGGCTTTGCTCTGGAACAACTTCCCCTCGAAGTCCTGCGAGACCTACCAGGAGGCCAACAAGAACGCCTGCGGAGATAGGTTCAGCTCCATTACCATGGGAGCTTCGGTGAACACCTTTGTGGCCGAGGGCATCTTCTATGTTCCGGTGAACAAGGAGTCTCCATACGGATACGGAGAAGTGCATACTGGAGGCGACGAGACTACCGCTGCTCCGGTTGGTTCTACCACCACTGAAGCTCCGGAAGACGCTTCCACAACCACTGCTGCACCCACTGATGCTCCTACGACCACTGCCAAGCCCACTGTGTTGCCGACAGCTACGACTCCCGGCGATGGAGAAGTTGATACTACGCCAACCCCAGAGGATGGAGAGGACGTTTCCACAACCGAAGAACCCGAAGAGGTTTCCACAACTGCTGTTCCTACCACGACTGCTAAGCCTACCGAGATTACAACAACCACTTCTGGACCCACTGAGGTCCCGTCAACTACTGCGGCTCCAGAGGAAAATACCACTGTGGCTCCTGAGGAAATTACCACTGCGGCTCCAGAGGAAGACACCACTGTGGCTCCAGAGGATGACACCACTGTGGCTCCTGAGGAGGATACTACTGCGGCTCCAGGGGAAAATACCAGTGCGGCTCCAGAGGAAGACACAACTGCAGCTCCAGAGGATGACACCACTGTGGCTCCTGAGGAGGATACTACTGCGGCTCCAGAGGAAAATACCACTGCGGCTCCTGAGGAAAATACCAGTGCTGCTCCAGAGGAAGACACAACTGTAGCTCCAGAGGATGACACCACTGTGGCTCCTGAGGAGGATTCTACTGCGGCTCCAGAGGAAAATACCACTGCAGCTCCAGAGGAAGACACTACTGTGGCTCCAGAGGAAGACACAACTGCGGCTCCAGAGGATGACACCACTGCGGCTCCAGAGGAAGACACAACTGTGGCTCCAGAGGAGGATACTACTGCGGCTCCAGAGGAAGTCACAACTGCGGCTCCAGAGGAGTCGACAACTGGAGAGCCTGAAGAGGTCACCACGACAACAGCCATTCCCACAGTTCCCACCAGCACTACTGATGTACCGACAACAACCACGGAAGTTCCCAACACCACCTGGGTCCCAGATGTGACCCCGACACTTCCGCCTAACGGCGACGACAACTCGAAGCCGGGCAGCACCAAGAACATCTTCATCTTCAATGTGTTCCTGATAAACGTCAAAGTTAGCAAGTAGTTCCGAGTTGTTGAGTTCCGCCCCCTAGGGGGCGTGGAAAAGTTTGCAATAAAATCAAAACAATATCGCATTTCCGCTGAAACCAATGGATAGCTGAGGGGGGCAACGCCCCAAGCAGGGCCGTCGATTCTGCGGCTAAGACCGTTTAGATTTTAATTACATTCCAAGCAGCAGCTCCTTTGATGTGCGGAAGTGTTGCTTGGCAGTGGAAACACCTTTTATCCGGAGTGACTCACATCCGACCGTGATCAAAGTTATATTTTTCGTTAATCAGTCTGTAGCAGCTGATAATTATTGAGACATTAAGTGCGGATGGCAGTCGTCCCAACAAGTTCCCTTATCGCATTAACGCCAGTCACTGCTGCCGCCGATGGCGTCAATAAATAAGTTGCCGAAAATTCCCGGCCACCAAATGGCTACTTCCCAATTGATTTGATTTACTATTGCCGAACTTATCGTGTGGAGAGAGCTTGTTTATTATTCATGCGAAATCGTGAAAGTCAAGGCGGTTGATTCTCCCTCGGTTAGTGATTGCATCCACAAAAATGTGGACGTAGCTGCTTGGTTACTTCTGTCTTAACCTCAGGGGTTTCAGTTACAGGCTGAGCATTATATATATAGTACTCCTGATTACCCACTTTCCCAGTTCCTTCTCCTCCTTCCCTAAGCTTAACACACGTCTCCTCCACATCCAAGAGGCAATCCGCTTGGGTCACGTTGAAGTATCTCCCAGGAGCACACTTGAGGTTCTCTACCACACCTTGGATACACTCTCTGTAGCCAGCACAGTCTTCGGGATCAAACCCGATCTCGCCTTCATTACAGCTCAATATGTTAGTCACGCAGATACCCTCGGAGTCCTGGACACAGGTCTCCAGCGTGGCATGGAAGTAGGAGCCATTGGGACACAGCACCTCCTGCAGCTCGCCATCGATGCACTTGAGGTAGCCGGCACAGTTATTGGGATCCAGTTTGATCTGTCCCTCCGAGCACCTGGCAGGTGGCTCCACGCACAGACCATTCACGTCCACGATGCAGATCATGAGTGTAGGCTCAAAGTAGCTGCCACTGGGACAGGACTTGGACACCAGCTGGCCATCCGTACAGCCCAGGTAACCGGCACAATTTGTGGGATCTGCCTGCACCTCGCCCTCGGCACAAGTTTCTCGAAATTCGAAGAAGTCCAAATTCCAGTCCAGACGACAGCTTTTCGAGATAGAATTAAAGTAACTGCCCGAGGGACATCTCTCCTTCACTAGTCTCCCATCTAGACACCTCAGGTAACCAGCGGAGTCCGTTGGACTCTCTTGAAGTTCTCCCTCGAAACAGATTTTTTTGGAAGTGGGACAAACTCCCTGCTCATCCACCACGCACACTTCGTTTTGGGCCTCGAAATAACTGCCAATGGGACACTTCATGCGCAGGGACTCAGCATCGAGGCACTGATAATAGCCTGCACAATCGTTGGGATCTGCTGTCATGAAGCCCTCCGTGCACTGCACATTATCCTTAATGACGGAGGATAACGAGGGATGTATCAGATGTATAAGACTCGACACTAAATCGATTAAAGAACTCTTAGCAATTATAAATCCTTTCATTGGAATTATTCCAGCTCACCAAGGAATATTATCCGCACTTGTTGCCCGTACATTTTTCTTTAAACTTTGCAATAGGAACTAGATTTTACTCTTATATATGCCTATTCCATTACATTAATTGGTTTTTATATGAACTACCGATAAGATAGACGACTTTATCTCTGAGGGGTTACATATGTCCCGACGTAAGAGGTAGAGTCGTAAGGTGAGAAGATATTTTCAGAGGTGAACTAATAGGTAAACAAATAAATTTGTAAATTTGTAGCCATGTAAATTTTGAAGGACCCAAAGGAACAAATGAAAAGGGTTTAATCCCAGTCGACAAAACAAAAATTAAAAGAATTTTACACAGCCTTTAACCCATGAATGACAATGCATGCCTCGATTTACCCTTTGTGGATGTGTTTTCAGCTGATTTGCATATTTTCATCAGCTAGTTTTCGACACTTGTTCGAGTTGGGGTTTTCCTTGCTGCTTCCGTTTCCGCTTGAGTTTCAGCATATTTTCCTAGGAATTAACATAGCAAAAAGGAACCCGAACAGCATGTGCTGCGAAGGTCACAGAAACGGCTTAGATGGCAAGACACATGTGCCAGTCGCCTCAGGACTCATTATTCTCGAAGCCTTTAAGCTTCAGGATCTTTGACGTTAATTTATCAAAATACAAAGGCTAAAATGATTTGAGCTCCATTTCGAGGCAAACATTTTGAAAATTCGCAGCACAGAAAACCCCACAGGAATTGCGGCCAACTCCTCCATTTCCCATTTTCCCATGTCGACAGCAATAAATATTCCGTTTGTTGTTCAAAGCGAAATCGTTTTTCCAACCAGCCTTCCTTTTTTTTTGGTCAAAACACGCATTCTCGGGTGTTTTTCACTGGTTCGTTTCCCCAATGACCCAAAAGGTTTGTGTACCACACGCCTCTGCCTGGCTAATGACGCCAGTCCGGGAGTCCTCGGAGCTCTGCAAGTAAAGCCAACTGCCAGCTAAAAAGTGTCAACAATTGTCGCCGCTCTGGGAGTAGAAACCCCTTTTCCCGCTTTTTACTTTGACCAAACTACTAGAGGTTGCAAGTTACTGTGCAAAAGAACATTCAGGAGAAAGTAAATTGAAATGCCATTAGTTTGCACACACTGAGGACAAAAATCAGCGTTTTGATATAAGAAAAAAAAAATGCTTTCCTTTAAAATGAAATTATTGAGTTGTAACTAATAATCTAAGGCTACAAATGGCAAAACTTTCGTAATTGTATTAATATTGAAACCGTGTGCCAATATAGAAATAACTTTGTAATACATTGATTTAATATTTGATGTATCGCATATTTTAAACAATATTTAAACTACAATAGTTCGAATAAATAAATAAGTTATTTAATTAAATTAAAATATATTTGATTCTCGTATATTTCCATTAATATCAATATTTGAAATTTCAACTTATTAATATTTTCGTCACGATGTAATTATGAAGTATTTTTTAAAGTATTATATCGGATTATTCCTATCCTGTTTTTTAAATAGTTATAATTATAGTTTTACAATATAACAAATTTAATAAAATATATAATTTTTGTTTATACTTGTAATTAACCTAATTGTTTACCACCAATCCCAAATGAAATCGAACATTTTCCACAGTGCAGCCTCTAATTTAATGAGAACAAAAGGCGTTCTGAGACCCATTTACTCGGACCAATTGCCTTACATAATGAAGAAGGAGTTCAATTTCCCCTCCAAACACACAACAGCTGAAATAATTCACAAGGCGGCCAATGTCAAAGGCCAATGCCATTCAGCCTCGTATGGGATTTTTCGCTTAGGCTTGACTGAATTTCCATGGAAATTAAAGCACACGCCAAGCTGACTCTCACTTCGCCACGCAAAATGCGAAATTTGGTTGAATTAATTTTGGATTACATTTTATTATCGTTTTTCGGAAGGAAAAGGGTGGAAAAGCGATTGCCCCCAAGCTGATTGGGCTTTCCACATGCTTGAACACTTCCGAGGATGTTTTTTACCCACAAAGAAAACAATGGAAAGCGGAAATTTGAATTCGTTAAATCACTAAAGGGGGCAGGATTTCTTAAATTCTATTAAAAAAACATATTTTCATATTGATTTCCGCGGAGCTAATGGAAATATAAGAATAAGTAAGCACTAATTGTAACAGTCTAGATAAATATATATAATCCCTTTTTTTTACCCAAGGTTTTACTTAGTTTTTACTTTTGTTATATTTAATTCTTTAAACGATTTTATTCACACATTTCCTGCACTCAATTTCTCCAATAAATATTATCCACAGGCCTTGTCTGAAAAAATATTACGCATACGCCCTGTGTAAAAGACCCAGCACATGTTTTCCCACAAGCCCTAGCATTCATTTTCCGTTTATTTTTAAGGAAATTTGCATACAATTTGCACCATCTTTTCAGGAAAAAAAACCAAACCCAGAGCGAGTAGAAATTCCTGAAAAAATTCCTGAAATTGAAAAGCCAATGAAACATTGTGTGGCGGAAACAGAACGTTGAATGACATGGAGCTTTGTATCTCTCTTTCCCTTTTATTTCTTTGACTGGCAATCAAAACACTTGATTGAGCTAAGTGCAAACTTTGGGGAAAGTAGAGGAATTTTTAATATTGGGCGGCTTGCATCAGTCTCGCTGCATCTTGCAGATTGTTTTTTGGGTTTATTTCCGAGATGAGCACACAAACTTAATCTCTTCTTCGACGTTCCACCTCCTCTCAGGAAAATCTAGTTTTATAAACACCAAGGACCAGTTTGTTGGGTTTCGTTCTTTGTAAACTGTTTTAAAAGTTTCGCCCATGGTGTTTGTGCGAATTTCGAGTATAAACAAATTCAATTTGTGGCTGTCATATCGTTCCTCTTGTTATCCCTGGCACAGGTTCTAAGTGCTTTGAAGAGCACAAGTCCAAGTAAACGAGAAACAGCATCCACATCGCCCGAGAAGATACGAAATGTTGCTTATAATTTATCTGTGTGTGCGAATTTTTTCCATCCACCATTTAATTTTGTTTAGTTTGCGTTTTTCCCGAGGTATTTCTGAAATCAGGATAAATTGTCCAAACACTCAAACCTCGGGGACTGCCATAACAATGCTGTGGCCACGTAGTTCACCTCCCCCCTTTGTTATTAATGAAAGTTTTGCTGGTATACAGCAATTTTATCGCATTCATTGGGTTATTGATGAAGGAATTTTAATGCAACCACTGCGAAAGTAAAACCACATCATAAATTCACAGCCAATTTGATTTTTTATTCGCTGAAAGCTGTATGGAAAATGAAACTAATTTTCCAAAATTTACTGCCTCTGCCGCGTAGGAAATGTTTTTGTTTAAACAATTGCCAGCCACTAATTGATCAATGTGAAGAGTAGAAACATGTACTGATTAAGGCCTAATCAAGTTCTAAACAAAACATGTTCTTTGTTTAATTAAAAGTCTTTTTGATTTGGGAGCTCGATTTGCATGTCGTGAAAGCCAAAACATTTTTTCTAATTTTGTGCATTAATAACATGCAGAATGCAGTCTGTGATAACATATGTTGCTTGATAACAGAGCTTAAACCAAATTTCGCCAATTGTTTATTTAACGGATTTAGGGCAATATGTTACGCATGTGAGGGCTTCATTCACGAAAACCCAGTTTTATTAATACAAACAAAAACAAACTATAGTACTAAAGAGATATGTGTTCTGAAGGTACAGTGATGAACAAAATGAATTGATTACTTATAAAAATGGAAGTGATCCATAGAATCGAAAATGAAATTTGAAGATGAAAAATTGGAAGAAAGAAGTTTTCTTTGGCATACATTCAAGCTGAAATTATTTTATATTTACAAAATGTTTAATTGAAAATGTCAAGTGCTCATAGTAATGAAAATAAAATTCCATTATCAATATTGTAATTATCAGCCCACTTCGAGCACAATAAAGTTTCTTATTTTGTTAGTCTTTAAATGTTATGTATTTCTATTAGCCTTCTCGAATGTATTAGATAAAAAAAGACCCTAATTAAAACCAGTTTTAAGAGTATAAAGGCTTTAAAAAATACTCTTTTATTATATTATTGCCTTGTATAAATTAGCTTTTATATCAATAGCAATCATATTTACTTTGAAATTGTTTTCCAGCATACGAAAGTCCATTTAAATTCATAAATTCATTTATTTCTGGTGGCGTAAAACTGGAAACTGATAAAATCATCCAAAGTGGGCGTGACAAGTGGGGGCGGGCTGTCAGTCGTGCATCGTGTCGTCAAATGGGCTGTCAATATCAAAATAAATAAAAGCAAGCGAGAGCAAAGCGTGAGCGTGAACGGATGTCTGACATTGAATTTGTTATTACTTATGATGATGCTACTGGGAGGGAGGAAGGCAGGCAGGGAGGGCGAGTGAATACTTGGCAATGCCAATATTGATTTTGGCAGCTCCCCGTGATTATCCCGGGACAGATGCAAATATCAGGAAGAGCGCGTATGTGTCGGGCACACGGCAAACAGATAAAGCGGGCAATAAATCTCCGGCGACATTAAAGCGACGCATAAACCGGGAGCCAAGAGTGTCAGCGCCGTAAAAGCTGGCTCAAAGCAATCCGAGTGCTTAAATCGAGCCCAGAGCCAATTAAAGCCGACGGAGGCCCCCGAAAAAGAAGAGAATTCCATGGAAAATTGATGATAAAAAATGCCCTGCTCCACCTGCAACAATAAGGGAGCACACACACACGTGGGTGTGTGTAAGGAGGGTGCTGCATATTTTATAATTAACCAGCCAGCAGCACTTTGTTGTCCGCTGTCACCGAAAAGCGAATGGATGGGAAACTTAGGGCATAAGGCCAGGGCTAAAGTCCATTTCATGCAATATTTACTACGAGCGCCACTGCGGCGAAGGCGACAACGCTGCGTATGCTTTATATTTTTTGTAAGCGGATGCTTCGGCTTATCCTGCTGCACAAAAAAGAAAGGGAATCTGATTGATGGTACTTCCGGCTTCCCTGGGCTAAGAAGAATGTAATACAAATACAAAATTATTATGAAATGGTATTTCTTCGCTTTTTTCTGGGGGAAATTGTGCGAGGACGGGGCTTAGAGTGGCCTAAGCCCGCTAAGCTTAATTGCAGCAATCTTCCCTAAGACCCATAAAGTGTGTCCAAGTCTTGAAAGGATATTAAGTGTATATAAATTAAGCAGAATATTTAGCTCAGAATTAAGTGCATAAATATATCTTAAATGCACTAGAAATAGGTACTTCAAGAATGAGGCACTTAGGTAAAGGCTTTACAGTAATACATTTTCAACTTTTGTCAACATATAGTAATTATTAATCTATTATAAATACACCTTCTTAGCCTTTGTATTTAATAAATTGCAAACTTATTTCTTCTGTCATTAAGCTATTTTCCTATAGCTTAATCTTTAAGTGCACCAGAACTTGTTAAAGCAAAAGAAGCACAGCTTTAGTTCCTAACATTCTTTAAATTAACAATAAACATATATCTGAACTCTTTTATCAACATTTAGTAGTTATTGTTGATTAATAAATATAATGTATTAATTTAAGTTAATTATAATTTAAGTTAATTATAAGCTTCCGTCTCCCGTCTAAAGAATATTAAAATACAAATATGACAATATTATAAACTGTTGTCAGCAAATTGTATTCATTTTAAATTAAATAATATTAAACTTGTTTTTCGTATTTTATAAGCCACTTGACATGCTTCTTTATGAAAATTATTTTAAGGTGGCTTCAAAAGTGAGTTATTATAAATCGATTATAAAATTCGTGACTCTTTTATTTTCCTCTCCCCAAGTTCTTTGCTATTTTTAACACTCAACTTTACTTCTAAGGCGAACTTATGACTTTAATTGAGGTCCTGAAACGGGTAGCGGCCAAAGTTAAATTGACAGGCGTCTGTCCCAAGCCGCTGGGAAATCCATTTTGACACATCAGGCAAGCGTTCAGAACCCCAAAAAGAGGTGGCAAGACTTGCCATAAATTCCCGGTCATGTGTTCCAGAGCTAATCCCACCCAGAACCAGAATCAGGAGAACCCAGAACGATGTGTGAAACCCAGCGGAATGCTAATGAACGGAAACAACAGGGCAGATGGCCGCCAAGCTGATTAGCAGCAGGTAAATACGTCTCGTTACCACTCACCTGGCGAGATGTGTGCCCAGGAGCTCAATGTCAATGTCAATTGCGAACAATTTCACTTGCACTCACTTTCAGTATTGCGTATACGCAACGCGGGACACTTTATATTCGCAGTTCGTAAAGGGTTTAACGCACTCCGCTCGAATTTAATTGATTTGAATGGAATTTTTATTTCGATTTTATACACGTTTTTATGAGTTTACAAGTCCCATTACGGTCAGCGCCAACGAGGTGCGATGACTGCTTAGAAATGTATTTCTGAAACGCAAACGACGACCACCTGCGTTGCGACTCGCTCGAGCACAGAAAGCGAACTGAGGTTGCCGTCGGACGGGACTTTAGTTCATCCAACCGGCCCACTGACTGACTGATCAGCCGAGGCCCCGGCACGAAGGCGTCTCCGGCGGAGTCCTGGCAACATGTTGCCCCAGAGGCGACGCTCTGCGCAGGCACCGAATGGCGGCGACAACCAACTGTTTGATTTGGCGGGAAACTGGCCCAGCCTTGGCAACATGCTGCCGGCTCCAAGCATCAATATTATTATTATTTATATCACTATTAGCAGCAATGAGGAAGGGGGCACACACAGTAGGCCGACCGCAGAAATTAACAAATCGGAACGAAATTAAACAGGCCGTTTATTCGCCAAGGTCCCGACGTCTTCGCCTGAAGGTCAGTTGTCATTAGCCAGCATTGCGAGCTGTGTGGTTTTTCTTTGGAATAATGTTGCAGTAGAGTATAGTTGGGAATTAGGAAGTATTTTTAAATATTCGTAAATATGGTTATTCCTGAAAATAATATTGAAGATTTTAAACATAACAAGAAATAACGGGGAGTCTCTCGGGTTTTTTAGCGACGTTCGTGGGATCTACTTAATGTGTTCGCATGTAAATATCAGTACTAACTACATGGTACTTAGATCTTGGTATCTATTTTATTTATATAAGATAAAATGGATTTATATAAGATAAAATAGATACCTGAATCAAAGTTCCATGGAAAGCTCTAGCTCTAACTCATGGAGGGAGTTAGAGATAGAGCCTGCAGGAGCGCATGAATGGGGACGTTTTGAGCCATCAAACTGCTTCTTGAAAATATGCGCCATCTTGGCTCGAAAAAATATTACATTTAAATATATTTCCTTGTAAACAGGCAAATCAAAACCCAGCAGGGAATTTTTTCAATAAATTCGATTTATTTATCAACTACGAAGCTTTAACAAATTTAACAAGTTTTACAAGCGAACAAACAGCGCAATGTGCATGTGCCCAGGGTGTGACACGTGGGTGCAAGTGTGAATTTGGGGGCGGGCTGAGTGGGAGTGGGACTGGGACGGGGGGAGGTGCATCCAATGGAGATTAGACTATGACGAACTGCGGCCCCTGGCAAGGCTTCACTTCAGCTTCTTGAGGAAGAAGCGGTTGGGAGGACCGTAGTTTGTGGCGGGCACATGGGCGGGAGCCAGTCGCTGCTCGGGCTGCTGCTCCTCCACGATGATGGGCGCCATCGAGGGCTCCTCAATGGCCAGAGCAGAGGGAGCGGTGGCAGGGGGCAGGTACTGATTGGCAGGAGCGGCGGGCAGGGTGGTCTGCACCTCCTCGCCGGTGTAGGCAGCGGCCGTGGGAGGACCATAAATGGCGGCGGGCACTGGCACGGCTGCGGGCTGCTCTACTTCCGGCTCCGGAGCCAGAGTGGTGGGTGGCAGGACATCAGCGACCTCGGCAAGGGGAGCAAAGTCCTCGGCGGTGGCCTGGCGGGGCTCCATCTCGGCAGGGGGCGGGCCGTAGACGGGGGCCTCCTCCTTCTTGGTCTTGTACTTGATGAAGTACACTTCGGGCTTTGAGGGCTTGGTGGGCGGAGGCGTGGGGATGACAATGTCCTGCTCCTGCTCAGGCTTCTTGTGCAGCACATAGATCAGGGTCTTCTCCTCGTTCTGAGGAGGCGGCGGCACCACTGGCGGACGGATCGCAGGGGCGGACGGGGCCTTGATGAAGACGATCTTGTAGTGCTTCTGCTTGGGTCCCTGCTGGTGGTGGACGCGAGTCTGGATGGCGTCCTCCTCCTCGAAGTCCTTGGGCGGCACATGGACGTAGATGTGCTTGTGCACCTTGGTCTCCTGGGGAGCGTTGTTATAGCCACTGGCGTGCTGCACTCCAGACAGGCGGTGGGCCATGTTGTAGCTGTCGTCGTAGGGATTCAGGGGCTCTGCGGAGGCGGGGCCAGTGGGAGCCACGGGCTCGATGGCGTCCAGGTGCATCTGGGGCGGCAGGTAGGTCTGCTGGGGAGCCGCGAAGTTGGCGAACGACTGCTCCTGGGGCAGCGATTGGTAGATTTGCGGGGCCTGGGGATGAACTGATTGCCGAAAGGGATAATTTAATTTTAACTAACATAAAATATATCTTTTTAACTTTGGAATACATTTCACTGAAGAATAAAGAAAATAAACCATTTTAAACATAAATTCCCATTATATTATTTCTTGTTAAACAGCAATAAGTACTGATTAAAAATGTTCTCAATTTAAAAACAAGAATTATTATTTACCAAAGAAAAGGTTAGGTCAAGAAATCATGTTTTAAAAACTATATTTAATTTGATTTCCATGTTAGCTCATACCCATGTATTTTTAGGACCCAAAAACAGTTGATAAAAACAATCTAAAGGCTGCCCTGGACATGGATCACTCACCATTTAGTGGCAAAGCCCGCTGGCTCTGCTGCTGCGGTAATCCGTGGTAGGCGTAGGGCGATGGGGGCTCCGGACGGGCCAGAGAAGTGGCCACCAGCGAGGCGACGCACACGGCGAACAGGGAGGAGACACGCATGATGATGTGTATCCTTTTTGGCGACTAAAACCCGTAATCCTTTTGGCTCGAGGTGCAGGAGGCGGTGAAGCTTCGGTGGAGAAGCTCGACGGTGGACTGATGCCGAGTTGGACGCTGCGATGCCAATTTATATGATTCGATGTCCGACGACGGCGCTGAGTGCTCGAAATCTCATTACAAAAGGTAAACGAAAAAGTGGATTTAATTAAGCATCAAAGAGGCGCGAGAGCAGAGCGCTTGGCCAGCTGAACTTGGCCAAAAAGCGAGGCGGCAGCGGCCGAGATGCGGAGAGACACGTGTCTTCGGATGTGCACAAGCGAGAAATTAGAGCAAAAACCCGGCTGCGAATTTATTGCTTTAAGCGGTAAGCGAGCCTGCCGACTGCCCACTGCCCACCGGGGGGGCTAAATGGAAATCCACCTACAAACGGTCCGAAAATCAACACCCTGCACAGGGAGAAATTGTTGGCAGGCTTGGGGATAGTTCAGGAACTCTAACTTAATGTAGCAGCCTATTCTTTGTGAGCACTTAAAGCCATAAAAAACGTATTATTTATATTCTTAATTTGCTATCTCTTTTAAAAATAAATATTAAATATTTACCTTAGGCCTTGGGCTTTTCTTTAAGTGTGCTGGGAAGGTCCCCATAGCGTTTTGTATAACAACACTCTCATGCAAGTATATCGTATCTTATGCTTTGTATCTCATGGCTCCTATCTCGCATCTGTAAGATGCAGCAGCCGGCGCAACCTTCGGCCGAGTGCGCCAAGTGTTATTTTCACAATTGGAGCGCACTTAAATCTCGGCCTGGAAATGGAAAGTGACCCACGATTACACACTCGAGCGAGTCCCATTGATGAACTTCATTCATGTGACGCCTCGAGGAACTTGTTTGAAACCAGTTTGGATCTTGGGTCAAGTGATTCCCCCAGCCATTCGTCCATCCGGCCGGCAAGATAATCCATTTTTTCACAGGATTAGTTTGGGGAGTAAATGAAGCTAAATATATGAGAGTGTAAGTAATAATCGGGAACTCAGCTTCCTGTATATCTCAATAGGTGTCAAGGAAAAATAATGCAAAGAAAGGGTCTATACAAGGAATTATTATTAGCATCTTTAGAGCCTGACAAGAATTGATCTGTATAATATTTTTAAATCTATTAACATCGCTGTTTTTTAAACTCCTACAAAAATATCCATTCATTTCCATGTTTTGTGTTGTTTTGTTATTTTCAAGCTTTTGGTTAATTTTCCTTGACATTGACCTCTAACCTGCAAGAAGCTATTTCTTCATTATTTGTATCCCTTGTTCAAAAACTGAATGGAACCTATTCTTAGCCATAAATTCCTTGAAAACCCCCTAAAAATAAACATAGCCGATGAAGTCCCAAAAATAACATCAAAACGAAGGGCTTTTCAAGGCCATAACCACAATTTCCCCCAAACTGTCAACCGAAATGCGAACGCCGACGGCGAGCACTTTCAACACCTACAACCCACGACAAACAATTACGAAACAATCGTAACAAAATCCAAATCAAAATCAAAATCAATTTTCAAATTGGAGCCAAACAAGACGAAATGAAAACAATAAGCAATAAGTAGTAAAACAAAACAGCAGCTAACCAAATAAAGTGAATAGCGAGCGGCGTTTAATTGGATTTGGCTTGGGCATCCAGGGGCCCAGAGACCCAGAGACCCGGAGACCCACAGATCGGGAGTTCCGCCGAGTGGAGACACTTGTCCACTTTGCTGTCCACACACAGAAATCCAAGAAATCACACAAAAAACATCATCAACATCATTAATCGTAATTGCAGCCGACGCATCGGAGAAATGTCGAGTGCCCATGTAGGTACTCGTACTCGTCCACCGAAAACAGAGGCTGGGGGGCGTCTTATATACACTGGCAACAAGGTTGCTGTGGTGGCTTTACGTCACCGATCGAATCGAATCGATTGGAAATTGGTGCACTTGGCCACCGAAGAAGAAGCCCAAGAGTCGTCCGACGATGACAGCGGCCAGGAGGGCGCGCGACGTCCCAAAAAAGAGAGCAGGGATGCAGGCTGACTATGCAGAGGTGTATTTGGTACAGGGAAATAATAATTAATATTTATCATATACTAACCACAAGCTAAATCAAGGCTAAAAGAGTTTTATGAATTCATTTTGAAGCTCAGTAGGTAAAAGTTTGCCTAAGAAATGTACCTTAAATAAACTCAAACAATCTAAACCTCTTCAGAACTCTCTTTAAATATTACTTAAATAATATTTCTAGACTATATAATATTTAAGATAATATATTTTTAATACATTTTATATATAATATAAATATATAATATATAATATATGTACAATAAGCTCTATAGTTTTCTTATTACCAGACACTCCTTTACATTTATTTAAAATCGCTTTGCAGCCCTGCCCAAGACAGAGAGAGTAAGAAAAACCAAAGGAGCTGCCGCAGATTGTGTCATCGAAGATTCGAAATTGGGTGAAAACCAGGTCAACAGTGCAGTAGCCCAGCATCGATGAGTTATTGATTCGCGCCAAAGATCCCCGCCGCCTCCGAAACTCCTCCACTCCTCTGGCTCAGCTTGGCATTGGCTTTGTCTTCGCTGCCCTTCGTCCATGTCTCGAATTGGGTTTTCCATTGGCGCAGCTTAAAAATAGACAGAGCCAGCGGCCGGGGGATGCGCCACTTGACTTGCCACTTGTTGCACTCAAGTGCCACGCACGCAGCTCCAGCAAACACAAAGGCTACAGGCCAAGAAAGAAGTCCAACGCAAAAGGGGCAGAAGCTCTGGGGCTTTGTCATTGAGATGTGAACCCACAAAAGTCGATTAGTTGGCCAATGGCAGTGGCAAAGGAGAGGCGTCGCATTCCATTCCATTCGCCGGAGAATGCGTAGGTCAAATGGCGCTAAAAACAGAGTGAGAGCTATAGCTGCCGAGATGAACCTTGTGGCCTAAGTGGACATAATGATACGGATGCCACTAGATATTATCGTATATAATTTTAAACTAATATAATTATACTTAAAGCCAAAGAGTATTCCCTTGCTATTTCTGAACTGATACCTATTTTTATAAATGTTAAATGTATAACAAATAAGTAAATTGGTTAATAAATATGGGAGTTTTTAAGCAACAAAGTGGCCAACGTTTATCTATCTCGCTCTCGCCCTGAGTAATTGGTTCGCAGCTAAAGTAAGTAAAAATAATAATTAAGTTTAGTATTAAATATCCCAAAGCCACAAATAGTAATAAAGCCGAGCCCGAAAATTCACACTCAATTTTCTTTCACCTCAAAAAAAGCCACAAGTGGAGCTCAGCTTTTTATCAATTTGACTGCCACATAATCACAATCATTCACTGAATTCCCAGAAATACCTGAACCGCCAAATTAAATAATTTACTTACACTCCAGAGGCAAGTGTATTTTTGTACTTTTACCCCATAAAATGCCGAACGAAAAAAGTAAATATAAAATGAAGCTAAAAAGATGCAAATCACGCTCCAAAACAAAAATAGCGAATATGTGTTATAGTTTTGACTGATTTTCAGCCCACGAGATGTGAATTATGACAAATGGCAGGCGAATGTGTGTGCGGTGACCGGCTGCCTGCCCCTTTTCCGCGGATTTAAGCCACGTTGACAAATCGTTCGGCTAAGTGACTTAATGGCCATGCCCGGAGGAGCATAATGATGATGATTACGGCGATCGGCGGCATCGATTATCTCGTTAATTAAAGACTACGGACAGGCACCGTTTTCAAGGTCGTTCGATTTTAGCACACCTACCGGAGGGGGGCCCTTTATCATCGCCATCGCCTCTGCCTGCACAACCTGTGGCCAGTAATTAAAATTGGAGCCAGTGGAGTGCTCCGCTTTTTATTGTTTCTTGGCATTTTCGTGGGCGGTTGCCGTGGCTAGGTTCCTATGGCAATGTTAATGAGGCTAATGCCTGGTCTTGGCCGGCAGAATAGGAAACAAATTGGATTTAAGGGCTGAGTTTGGGTGTAACTTCCTTTATTTCCAAGTGCTGTGGCTTACTCACCAAAGTAGGTGGTGAAAATAAAATTTAATTACAGGCCTTTAAGGGCTTGGGAAATTCCTTAGTGGTTTTAATTATGCCAGTGAATTTCGGGGTTAGTTTAATTATTATAAAGAGTACTTATATAGGATTCAGAAAAATATATAAATATCTTATAATTTAAGGAATTAAGTTGCATTAAAGGATAGGCTCATAAACTCTTCATTAATTCTCTATAAACTCTTGAAATGTTTGCTGTATTTAATAAAAATACAGAAATAGCTGAAAAAATAATATAATAACACTCCATAGTTTCCCCAAATTCTGATAAGATCTTCCCTCTATTAAACGATGTCCGAGTTGGGTAATTTTTCCTGCCACTCAGAGGTCAGAAACCAAAACCGAATACAAGCCCACTTCTGCGGGGGAACAATTGTCTTCGACATGTGGCCAAATATTGACATTGAATTATAATGCCCATTGAGACGGGTAACAATCGGAGGCCTATATATAGAGAGGCTCACACTGCACACTCATTACACACCGAGAGGTGGAGCGTAAGCGGGGGAAATAACAACATGGTTAGCGGCGAACAAAGGCGAACGAATGTCACTTACTCTGGGGGCTGGTCAAGGGTTAAGGGCTTTTCTTTGGGATTTTCCAGCAGCGGCAGCTGACAGCTGTCGGTCAGAGGTATCTTGGCAAATCGATTACCTCGACTGCTGCCGGGCATCTCGAAGATATAATTCATTGAATAAAGTGCCCGGCTAAATGCTCTGTGGGCCGCAATTTGTATCTGACGCTTTTGTTTATTTACGCTGTCATCTCCCATTGTTTGGCACTAGTTTGGGCCCCTCTCTGCCTCATTTGTTAGCCATTTGCAGTCACTAACAAATTCGCTTGTCAGGCCGCTGCCTTTGCTTGTCGATGGGGGCCGTCATCTCTGTTTGCCCCGGCTGGCAATTAAAAATGTATTTACCAGCGAGCGCACTCGGCCATTGTGGAGCACTTATCGCACGACTCTCGACCAGTTTCCATTCCCATTCCGCTTTTTTGAGGGCCTAAAGCCAGTCGAAGGACTCGCCCGTCCGCTAAATGGCCGTAACTAAGTTTCGAGTCGTGTTTTTAAGCCCACTTGTCGTATACTCGATGCGCGATCATAGTCGCCCGCTGGCGCCATCTACATGTCAGCCCGATCGACGTCTTATCACTCTTCTTCTTCTTCTTCTTCTTCTGCCTCGAGCAAGTTCGGGCTTTGAAAGGAAAATCGTCAGAAGCAAAAAAAAAATCGAATAAAAGAGCTTTGGGGAAGCCAAACAAAATTAAAGACAAACAAAGAGCACATGGAGTGTAGTGGAGTTTAGGGTTCAAACAGGGCAGTTACCTCTTAGTTTGGAACGTTAATTAAATGATAATTTTAACTATTTTTATTAAATAATAAATAAATAAATAAGTTAGCAAGGCAACATTTATAAAAATGTTTAAATTATAATATTCATAATTAGAGATAATAAATGCAACAAGAGGCGTAAGCTCACACATATTAATTATAATTTTTCAAGTACCAAGCACAAATGTAAGATCGTAAAATACTCAAAACCAAAATCCAATATATATATCCAAATATATATTATTGTTTGATTTTCTGATAAATTAAAGCTTATACAAGGTAAGTGAATTACTTTTTTGAAAAGACCCTAAAACGAATATACCCTTCATACATGGTAGTAAAAAAATGAAAAGAGATAACGTTAAGACAAAAGCATTCGGCGGCTATCGACTGCAGCCAAGCACAGGCACACACTTTTAGTAGCTCACGCGAAGATCGTCGGAGAGGTACAACCCACATCCCATATCCGAGAGCCAGCTGAGTATACGGAATACCCCAGAGCAATGCAAACGCCAGGTGACAGTGATACCCAGGTAGGGCACAAAAATGGCTTATCTATGTGGGATTATAAATAGCACAAGTTTATCTTTTCTTCAAGCTTATTTTGGTGCAGCAGAATCTACGAACGCTGCCCGAAGAACTGGTCAAGAGCCATGCCGACCACGTGGAACAAATGGACCTGAGTTACAACAACCTGAAGGATCTGTGCTGGCTGGCGGAGTTCGAGCAGCTGCGCCATTTGGTCCTGGACAGCAATCGAATGCACGAGGCCCATTTGAGGACCCTGACCAGACCCATGCCGCAAGTGGAGGTCCTGATGTTGAACAAGAATGAGGTGCGAATAAGTAACATAATATTTTTCTGAATTGAAATTGAAATTCCTTATCACATACTCTTATTTGCGCTTCCAGTTCAGTGACCTTCCCAGCACAATGCGACTGATCAGGAGGCTCTTTCCCAATCTGCAGTATCTGAGCCTCCACGGCAACCCGATCTGTCCCGACGGCCTGGAGCTGCAGCCCTTCTCCAGTTACCTGCGCTACGACTACGAGTACTACAGGTGGGTCTTCGGGTCATTGCCTGTCGAATCTATTCTTAGATCTGTATTTGCTTCCAGTAACTACGTTGCACAGTCGCTGAGCAAACTGAAGTTTCTGGATCACGGGCTGGTGCAACGCACCTACCAATACGAGAGTTTTCCGCTCAAAAGCTATGCTGGCAGGCCACTAATCAAAACAACGAGTTTTTAATTTAATCCATTAATTTTTTGTAATTTCGTTGATGTTTCAAAATAATGTGTATTGTGACCACATTAAAAATATTTATTTATGTTAAATACGTGATTTACTATCTAGAAGACTTACCCCCAGATAAAAGTCAGAAACATGCTACTATAAGAAACTTTATAATATAATGTAAAAATAATTTTCTGGTTAAAAAAATATATTTTTCGATAATAAAGTTCAATAAACTCGAAAATCTTGTTTTCTTTAACCAAATATAGCAAATAACGCAAAAATCTTGGTTAGCTTAACAACAACAAAAAGACACCCTGTAAGAGTAAATATACTGCCCTAGCTAAGACATCAACCGTATAAGAGTCAAGGTACTGACACAGCAAAGCCCACAACCACACAGAAAAGCTGAATTTCAGCAAAATATACAAAATATAACATAAAACGGATTTGATGATAAAGTCAATGAACAAAGTGGAACTAAAATATTTTAGACGCTCAACCTTAAGCACTGGTTAATGCGGTACAAAAAATCATTTATACAAATTAATAATATGACCCAATAAAAAAGATTTTGAAAACAAAAATATACAAATCAGAAAAGTTACGTTTTTGAAAAAATACATAAATAAAAATATTTATGTTAAAAGATATTTTTGTAAAGCTTAATTAAATATTTAAATATAACATTAACTGGAATGAAACCCAACTTCAGGTACGCCGAAGTTTGTATACCTTTTCAGATTGCAATCAGATCATTAAAATTAAAAATCGAAATTAGAATATCAACTAAAAATTGACCATTTAAATCGATAAATGTAGCGCCAATAATGAGTCTTTTTTTAGTTTATCACTTTTTCTTAGCTTTATAGTAGGCCTTGTCCCGACATTTCACACTTTCACTTTACCAATTTCCCGCACTTTTGGCCACTGGCCACTTTTTGGCCACCGCACTGGCGTTGGAAAACTCCATTAGATTTGATTTTTTACGGCCGCGGAGATGAGAGTAGCTGCATTTTGCTTAAGTTGAAGAGCTTTTTAAAATCACCCATAAACCTACCCCATTTGGCAATCAATGGACCACATTCCATTGATCGTAGGGTGCCCATAAAAATATTTATTTGTGCTACAGCCGGCCGGCGAAAAAGCTTAAATATTTCAGCGGTGGATGAAGAAAGAAGGCTAAAGAACGCAGAGCAAAAACAAAACACTGATAGCCAGTTATCGGGGGCTATATAAGCAGCATCTGGCAGCATTTGCAGTTTCAGTTTCGCAGCGACTCCCAGGCAGGCGGTCTTTCAGTTCTTGATTCATTTATATATACGAAGAGACATACACAAACATGGCCGATCCCAACGCCAAGCCCAAGTACACAAAAGTAAGTTTATCTTGTTGTCAATTGCATTTTTAATTCTACAAGTGTTAACCTGCTTATACAGAGCAACACAGAGAATGTTCTTACAATAAATTCAAGTGGCATACATAGTGTTGTGTATACAGAAAATATGAAATAATAATGGTTTAGCCATAAAATAATTCAAATTGATTGTTATACTACATTTAAATGGTATTAATAGTGATTTCTTTGATTAAATTACAATTTTTTGTTGTGTATTAAACTTGTTTGTGTCGCAATTTACAAATATTTGCGATTTTGTTCGCTCTTTTCATTGCTACTGGTCGCCTTTGCGACACACAAACTAATACAAACTTATTCAATTATTTATTCCAAAAAAAAAACAGCTAGCTGTTGTTGATTCTCAACAAACAGGGTGTTCTTTTTCGGTTTGTTATCAGCAGATGTTTGACGCGAAGTAAACACACAGATTCGCCCCACGTAAAGCCATAATAATTATGAGGTCGGTCTCCTAAGCTGATAAGGTACAAACTTCCAGAGGGGTCCTGATAGAGAAGAGACTTTGAGACCTACCATGGGGAGACTATATAGTTCAATGAGCTTTTTATTGCGAAATTAAGGCGAAAAGAGATCTAAGGAGATAAAAGCGTTAGCTTAGTAAGGGTAAATATTAGTTTATCAAAGAAAGGTTTTAAAAAACCTATTATTCGAAAAATATAATTATAATAAAATAAGGTAGTTTTAGCTCGTTAAAAATATTTTATGTAAGTAAAATCATTTACTATAACCTTTTGCCTATACTTAACTGTCAGTTCAAATTTATACTCTAAATTTAAATTTAAATTTAAAATATAATAAATATAATTTAAAGAAAGTGTGTTTGCTATAGAAAGAAAAAATATACTTTAGCCATATTTCACATAATATTCTAAACTAAAATACAAAACTATGTTTTTTAAATAATTATTTACAAAATTAACTCTCTCCAACTGGATAAATGTAACTAACTTAATCCGTTTAACTGACTACTTAATATTTGAGGTAGTAAAACTTCCCCGTTTATGACCCTTTATCGCTCAATGACCCATTAAAATTCTGAGTGACTTTACTTATTTGTCAAACGGTTCGTTTTGTTAATAAAGCTTGACAATTTAAAAATTCGTGCCTAGATTGTAAAACCACATTGTTTGCCTTGTCGCGTGTTGCCACCAAATTGAAATGGTCAACGCAAACAAACTGGGCTAATAATAATAATGCTTAAATTACACAAATTACCAGATGGCTCTTGACGAGGTCTAATCATCGCTTTACAAATTGTAAACCTGATTGTTGCCAGGTCGGGAGGATGTGCTAGGCTGTCACTTTAATTGGGTTTTCACCTAATCGTGTTTTTACTTTCATTTGACAGCTCTTCATCAACAACGAGTTCGTTGATTCGGTTTCGGGCAAGACCTTTGCCACCTTCAATCCGGCCACGTCCAAGGAGATTATCAAGGTCTCCGAGGGAGATAAGGTGAGTAGAATGTACCAAGCCAAGGTTGGGATTTTTGTAACTTTCCAATTAAGAAGGAAAATATGTATAGAACTTTATAGGATTTTGAAACAGAATGCAAAGAATATGTATGAATTAAATTGAATAAGGCCTAATTTTATATATGTTTTAATATATTATTTATAGAAAATAGTTTGACTTAAAATATAAATGCATATAATAAAGTATACGTACTACAGTGCTTGGAGGAATTTATTCTGAAAATCTAGGATGGTCTTTATCTTTTTCCACAGTCTTTAAGGTATATTAAAGTAATCTCTATTTATTATTTTATCCTCATAAACATATTTTTCAAATAATATCCTTAGGCCGATGTGGATCTGGCTGTGATTGCGGCCAAGAAGGCCTTCCATCGCAACTCGGAGTGGCGCCAGCTGAGTCCTCTCCAGCGCACTGCCCTGATGAACAAGTAAGCTTATTCCTTCCACAAACCCACCTTCCTTTTTTATCACAACTATCTTTTGGCAGACTCTGTGGCCTGATGGCTCGGGACAAGGACTTCCTGGCCAGCCTGGAGACCCAGGACAATGGCAAACCCTACGCCGAGGCCCTCTTCGATGTGACCTACTCGATGCTGACGCTGCAGTACTATGCCGGCTGGACCGACAAGTTCTTCGGCGACACCATTCCCGCTGGTGGCTTCACCTCTATGACGCGCAAGGAACCCGTGGGCGTGGTGGGTCAGATTATTCCCTGGAACTATCCCCTGCTCATGCTGGCCTGGAAGTGGGGACCCGCCTTGGCCACCGGCTGTACGATCATCATGAAGCCCGCTGAGCAGACGCCGCTCACGGCACTTCACATGGCCGCTCTGGCCAAGGAGGCAGGATTCCCTGCAGGTGTTATCAATGTGATCAATGGCTTTGGACCCACGGCGGGAGCTGCTATCAGCGAGCATCCCGACATCGCCAAGGTGGCCTTTACTGGGTCAGTGGACATCGGCAGGATCGTCATGCAGGCGGCGGCCAAGTCGAACCTGAAGAGGGTGTCCCTGGAGCTGGGCGGCAAGAGTCCTGTGGTAGTCTTCGATGATGCGGATAGTGAGTGGAAACTCTTTTTCCCTTTAGTTCTCTTTCTGAAACCCCACATTTTCCCCCTCCAGTTGACTTCGCCGTGGACACCACCCACGAGGCTCTGTTCTCGAATCACGGCCAGAGCTGCTGTGCCGGCAGCCGCACCTACGTCCACGAGAAGATCTACGACCAGTTCGTGGCCAAGGCCGCCGCCAAGGCCAAGGAGCGCAAGGTGGGCAATCCCTTCGAGGCCAACGTGCAGCAGGGTCCCCAGATCGACCAGGAGATGCTTACCAAGGTGCTGGGCTACATCGAGAGTGGGCAGAAGGAGGGTGCCAAGCTGCAGGCCGGCGGCAAGAGGATCGGCAATGTAGGCTTCTTCGTGGAGCCCACTGTCTTCTCGGATGTGAAGGACGATATGCGAATTGCCCAGGAGGAGGTGAGCTCTCCAGTTATTTATTATTTTGTTTGTTATTTGATATTATAATTATATGGATATATCCCTCCCCAGATCTTTGGCCCTGTTCAGTCCATCTTCAAGTTCAGCTCTCTGGAGGAGATGATCGATCGGGCCAACAATGTGCAATATGGCCTGGCCGCCGGCGTTATAACCAACGACATCAACAAGGCCATGAAGTTCGCCAATAGCGTGGATGCCGGCTCCGTGTGGATCAACTGCTACGATGCCGTGCTGCCCTCCACGCCCTTCGGCGGCTACAAGCACTCCGGCATTGGCCGGGAGCTGGGCAAGGACGGTCTGGACAACTACCTCGAGACCAAGACCATCACCATGAAACTGCTTTAAAATGGGAGATCACGGATCGGAATTGTTTCGTATACACAACACTGTACTTTATTCGCACTGCTTTTTGGTTTTTGTCACTTTGTTAGACTATTGCATTTTTTTAATAAAACTCTGGGGTTCAACTAACCAGAGGTTATAGTCGAGGTACCGACTCAGAAATATGTCACTTGCTGAGAAAGGTGGGGGTTTGACAGCTTGGGAAATGGTATAAGGGAAGGCTTTAAAACATAATCTCCAAAATAAGAGATCGTTTATGTATCTAAATATGATTTCTGCTTAAAATTCTGTAGGAATTGGACTGGCCAAGAATTTAAATATCTGTTGGTCCAAAAGGATGCTATATTTTTAAATTAAATTATACACTAAATGCCTTTATTCATTTATAAATGCACATAAGAACGAATGGTAATATTGCTTTTTTTGAAATCTACGGATATGTTTTAAATTTCGTTTTCTCATTAATGGTATCATATAAATATAATATATAGCTAAATTTTAAATACAAGACCCAATATCCCAAGAAACTATGTAGTTTATACTCGGACCACACTAAAATCATTTACTTATTCCTGAATAAACTCAACGGCAAGTGACATTTACATAGAATTAAATTAGTTTTCGAGGCACGAGTTCGCTAAGCTAAGACAGTGAAAAATATCAATTAAATGTCGATTCATTATACACTAAAACCCATGCTAAACTCCGGGTTAGTTGAGATAGTACAGTATTTCTAAGGCTTGCTCTAAACTAGCGCTTGGTATAAAAATAAACCTGAGATTGCACACACACTCCTAGTTAAGGAATTATGCCAAGTTCGTTGGCGGAACCTGGGACTGACTCTGCACCTCCAGGAGCGGCACCGCCAGATCGCTGATGTGCGACCTGGCACTCTGATAGTCGTCCTCGGATCTAGGGCGCACCTGCCTCTGTGGACTGCTCTGCTGCACGACCTCCGTGTAAACCGGTTGGATGGGCACCTCGATCTCCCCGTTCCTGCGCTGGTCGAACATATCATCGATATCCACCAGCTGGAAGTCCACGGCGAAGACAAAGCGCAGCACCATGACTAACAGAGCCACAATCCACAACACCATGCCCATTACATAGCTGGTCCTAAATAGATCCAGATAGGCATCATGGGACACCTGGTGATCGTGGACGATGGGACGGAGCAGGGCGATGGCGTCGCCGCAACTGATGGCCGTCGGGTTGGTGAGATTCTCCCTTAGCTGGCCACATAATCGCTTGAGGTGTCCGTTGGTCAGGATCGTGTAGAGCACGCTGCCCAGGCTCATCACCGAGAAAATGACTATGGAGGGCACCACAATGCGCCAGGGTTTGGGCAGAACTCTGCAAGGATAACATTTAATGGGCTTTAGATTTTATTTATGAATTTTATTTATATTAATACTTACGAACTCTTCTTGCTGCCCGTTTGAAAGATCAGACACATAGCTGTCCAGATAATGGCCACGACCTCTGATATGGGAGGAAATGCATAGACAAACTGGGCGGCAATGCTGCGACTCCAAAATGTCGCATGGGCATCCAGGGACACTACAAAAATAATTACTAGTATTCTATAAGATAAGGATTTAAGGATTATATTCTTACTGGTGCCCAAAAACTGCCTATCTGCCTCGGCATTAAACACTATCTTTGGCGTTGGCGCATTCGTGGTGGTGGTGGACACCTTTACCACTTCCTGCTCGGCTATCAGGCGCTCCAACGTGGGTCGATTCTTGCTCGACTCGTAAATATGGGAAATCTTGAAGGTTGGCTTGGTGGTTTCTTAAAAAATATATCTTCTATTAAATGATTATCCAACGATATATCCGTAGGCTCCTCTTACGGCTCTCGCTCTGCAGCGATTCGGGAGTGACATCCTGCTCCTGCACGGAGTACTTTTGGCCGTAGGCATGTTGCGTGACGGCCATGAAGTCCCTATGGAGGATCTGCCTGCTATGCTCATCCATCTGGTCGAAGTTGCGTTCCCGGAAGATGAGTTTGGCACTGACTATTCCCTCGTACAGGTCACCCGATATCATGTGCAGGGATACACTCCAAATAATGGAGAATATGGCTATGAAGACCATCAGGCACATGACGGTGTCTGGAATGAAAAAGGGAGGAGAAGTCAATTGGTTAATAATTATGTTGAATATATTATATATTAAAATAATAAAAAAATATCTTATCCTCAGCTAAATAAATGTTAAAAATATATAAAAAAAAAGTGGAAGTGGAAAAGAGAATTCTAGTTGAAGAGAGCTTCGCACTCAAAAAGAGACCGCTCTTTTACGTTTATTTACGTGTGATCTCTGGAACGGAACTGAAACTACGAGCCCTCCTCTCTCTCTCTCTTTCTGTATTAATACAAATATATAAATTTACTTAATACTGCCAAACACTTTTCATTCTTAATGTTCCTCGACACTTGAAATAACCTCTGCTGCCATCATTTAGCATTATCAAACGGACCGACCGACAAATATGAATTTAAAATTAATGGCACATAGACATGGCTAAATATGGAAAATCTACTATTTTATGGCTCTGCACTGAGCCGCAGATCAAGTATACGCTCCGTGGCGAACAATGGATTACGCCATTACGACGACGCTACGGCTAGAAGGTTAGTCAGTCGATAATTTATGGCTTTCTAGTTATGTTATGTTCGAGAATTTGTTTGTTTTGTGTAAGAATCGGGTCTCGCCTCGCATTTAATGCCGTTGTGTGAGCTTATACACAGATATATACAGTATGATATCATGCCAAATGTTGGGGAGCGCGGTTAACGAGTCTCCACGGAACATTTTCAGATGACGTCGATGCCGGCTGACTGACTGCCTCCCAATAAAATCCATTTCAATTGATGCAAATATTGTTTCTCTGATATAAAACGAGAAAAATAGAGAAAACAAACCACTGGCAGAGTCAACAAACAGATTCAAGCCGAAAAATATACGATTATGCTCTGTGCGCGTAATAAAAGTCGCAGGAAAAGCACTGTCAAACGATGGAAAATGTTGTATTACCATGTCAATTTTATTACTGAATTTTACAAATTTGGCATGTACTCTCTATGTAGTATATAGATCAACAGGGGGAATAGATCAGAGGCCGTGCCACCACAAATTTCATGCCCCAAGTGCTTTGAACGCATTAAGCGGAATATTTTTCAGCTTTTTGACTTTCCTTTTATTCAGTACATAATATATGGACATATATTCTGATGTATATATGTATATCTGAAGCGATTTACTACGCGTTCTGCGTTGCATGATCCGCCGCCGCTGGGTGCCACCAAGGCATGACATCATTCTCACGGATCCCCCTTCGAACCCACAGCTCTGGAAAAAAACATTCAGCAGCGACGTTGTTCAGCTCAGAGTTAACAATATTCGTTAGCTCATTTTTTGTTAAGGGAACCGCTTTTAGCCAGCTGAATATGGCTCAAAAGAGGCCAAGTTTCATAGGCAAAAACTATAAATAAATATTACTAATTGGGGAGGCAAGATGCAATCTGCCATATAAAGATTACTATCAAAATCTGTAAGTGTAAAAAATGCTTAGGAAAGATTAAGTATCACTGGTAGTACTATAAAATGACATAAATTAATTAATTAAATGTATATATTATATATTTTTTTACGAATAAAAAATATGTTAAATCTTATTTGCGATTTTATTTTGTACAAAAAATCTCATCAACTGTTCAGCCTTTAATTTCTATTTATTCCTTAGGCACCCATTGTTTTTATTTAAAGAGTTTTCCTTGAAAATTCCCCCAAAAGCCTTCAGGAAGTTTACATTCAACAGCCCTCAATGTCTAGTTAACAATTTCCCTTTTGCAAAATTGAACACTTAAGTGCTTGTTTACAATCTGTGACGGCTCCCGGAAGCTCCCCGGCCACCAAGCTAATTTCGTTAATGCCATTTAAAGGAACCACATGGCGTATACGTATTATGGACTGCGCCCACTCAAACAAACGTTTCTCCACTTATCTTTCAGCCAAAAGAGAGCTGCCACCAACTGGATAATATTTATTAAGCCCCAGAGGATGCAGGGGGATCGGTAGACCCGGGGACCGAGTGCTAAAATGTTTATAAACAAACGCAAAACGAAGTTTATAGGAAATTAGCACATTGGCCCAAAGCTTTGCACCTTTAATGAGTTGATTGACGCTATAAAAAATAAATCTAAATTTGGCACATTAAACTGGGGGTTAAAATTTGGTATTGGCGCCTGTCTTTCAGCTGGTATACTTGTAAGTTGGAACCTTTCTGACTATGCCAGTGTAGTGATCAATACATAAATACCTCCAGTTTGTTTATAAACATAATAATACATAGCATGCATAGTCAGAAATACTTAAATAAATATTGGTAATACTTGTGAGTAATATATAAAAAAAATAATAAGCTTTTAAACTTTGTTACCCCCATTTATGTAATAAATGAATAGAATAAAGGTCCCTTTCTTTCGATTAAATTTAATTTTCATGAATAATTAATTAATATTTTAAAAGTAAACAAAGAAGATTCCTTGTCCCAATGTGCACAAATATCGAAAGATTCATTGAGTAGGCGAGTCTGCGAATTTTCAAAACATTCAAATACATGATGCTTAGACCGTTTATCGATGCTGAAAGACGCGCCCCCTCCGAGATCACCAGCCGTGACTGATGGACAAAACTCGTGAAATGCCTTTAATTGACTCGAACATTTCGGCTGTCATTGAGCGAGGACAGTTCACCTCAGAAATCAACCAATTGGTGCTGTCACACACACACGTTCCGAACCTAATGGAAATTCTATGGAACTTGTTTCATAGGTTTCACCTTCTTGCGTCGTTTTGAGGGCCATTTTAAAAATATACCCAGAATACAAGGGCCTTAGTAATGTTTAAAAATAAAAACTTGATATATAGAAAGAACATAAGTCAACATACTGTTCAGATTACGTATATCACTGGTGGTTAGCTTCCCCTGTTTGTATTTTTGTATCAGCTCCATTTCATGTTTTTTTGTATTCCAAATTCCGCAGATTATGTTTATCACACAGTTTCCTTTTATTTTGTACTTTTTATGGAGAATTTAACACATTTAGCACAGTAATTAATTTTTTATTTCACATTTGCTTAGTTTATGTGCATTTTAATGTATATATTTCACGTGGATAAACTAGAAAAGCATAGACAATTTATTAGGAAAACAATAAACAGAATTTGAATCATAAATAAAACTGAATTTTCAATGGGTCAAAACCTAATGAAGCGCGGAAAACTTTGCCCGATTTTGTTGGTTGAATTTTCGCCTCGATTGTGCCCAGTTGAGCGATCGGAATAATTGAGATTAATTGATTTAAAATTACCAACGACTGTGGGTGGGTTTGGGTATGTGTCTGTGTATTTTAAAGAAAGACAAATGAATTTCCAACACTTTGGCTATCAGCTTACAATTTGGCACACAGAACCCCGAACACACTGAGTTTTCAATTTCCATTTCTATTTCCAGGCCACATTACGTATACGTAACATTAGCATTAACACCTTTTTGTGCTCACTCCCGGAGTCTCTATTCTAATTAACCCCTTCGGCTTGTTTGTGTGAATTTTCGTTTGGGAAAACTGACATCCGTCCAAGCCCGAGTTCAAGGTTGCCTTTGGGCCAACGAATTTCGTTAGGTTTCGAACAAACTTTGGCTTATTTACACTGATTGGTATTCGGATTCGGATTTGCATAAAACGCACATCGCCGAGCGGGTTAATTGCCGAATTCGGTAGCGAGACCACGCGACACTCGGGCACGCATCCAAGAGATACAAAATCCAATGGGTTTCCGAACTGCGACGTCCGACATTCGTGGCTGTTGTT
Source organism: Drosophila bocqueti (assembly GCA_018151655.1). Classification (NCBI taxonomy): domain Eukaryota; kingdom Metazoa; phylum Arthropoda; class Insecta; order Diptera; family Drosophilidae; genus Drosophila; species Drosophila bocqueti. Next base: position 689,755 of record JAECXF010000020.1, read on the forward strand.
CAGACACTGAGGCGGCGGCGGCCCAGCCACAATTCTCCAGCCAGAGAATCAAAGCGCTCTCTCTACTCTTTTTGCCCGCCTTCATTTTATTTATTAAGTTTTCTCTCTCTCTTTTCAGTTTTGTTTTGATTTCGAAAATTTGCAACTGGTTGCTGCTCAGGTTTTGGTTTGTTTTTGTTTTGATTTCGACTTGTTTTTTGTTTTTATTTTGTTTCTTGAAGGGGGAGGCAAGAGTGGGGTGCGTGGGATGGGAATCATTGTTTTTCTATTTATTATTCTTAGGTCCGTCTATTTCGCAGCTATTTTATGGTATAATTATGGCACGTAGTTACCAGAGATTTTGATATGAGAAATTTATTATAAAAGCTGTAACCAAGCTCTAAAAAGTTTTGGGTTCACTCTAAGGCCTTAAACTATCGATTGTCATAGCAAACAATTTTTTAATTTTTAACATCTTTAGGTTTAGGTAATTAGTAAAAATATAATTTTATCTAAAACAATAAGATTTTCCTGAAAAATATTCTTTGACTTCAGCAATATTTTAATTAATTATATAAATAATCACACTCTCTGGTGTATTTATATCTTTATAAAAAACGTACTAAATATACACCACAAATTATATCTTGGATTATTGTGCATCCTCGATTAGGGGCAACAGAAATCTAATTTCTATTTCCATTCCCATTGTTTCAACTCTCGACTCCTGGCTTTTCGGGGCAGTTGCCATGGCCGCAATTATCGGCGATGACCTTGGGGAGAACACGCCGCCTTTTCACGTCCAAGGTGAACTTAATTAGCGGCCAGAAGAGGCCTTCGAAGGACCTCAAATCGCGTGCCTGGCAGGCATCTGGCTTTATTTAGGTTTCTTTAACTAAACGTGAAACTCAACGCCGTCTAACAACAACTTTTATCGCTTGGGAGCTATTGAGGCCTCAGAGGAGTTATTGCCGAGTTTCAGGTGAAATTTCAATAATTTCTCAAGAGCCTATGTTCATAAGGATCAAGGCCTGCCTTTGGGAATAAGAAAGGAAGTTAAACAAATTAATTAAATAAATTTTAATAACTATAATAAACGAGAAATTATTGTTTGGGTAAGACAACATGTGCTTCTAGATGCTAAGACGAAAAATAAAACAGTTTTAAAATAAACAATTGTTTGAGACAGAGAAAATAGGGTTTATGAGAATTAATATTGTACTAAAGCCTTCCCATAAGGTGGAGGCAATCCCAGAGGACCTGCATTAAAGCGAATAGTCCACGTTCCCTATTATATGTCCTAGTAGTCTTGGCCAAAAAAAAACCAAACCAATTACCGGCCGAAAATGGAATTTATTTATAGAACCCGCACCGAAACCAATATTAACAATAATGACTTCTAGCACTGGTCTTTTGTGGCACGCAATAAACATTTGCTCAGCCCTAACGAACACAAACCATTTTCACATTTCCACATATTTCCACACATGTCATAATAAGGTCTCCTCCGCCGCCAGTGCCACCTATAGAAATACGGATAAACAAACAAATCTTTGCCATGCTTCCATGTTGAAACTGGCGATGACGTCGTCGTCCCCGCTTATGCAAATCGCCAGAAGATAATGCGACCCTCATGAATTTATTACATGAATGTAAATAACTCTCCAGTCAACAAAACAATAACAATTGTCAGTTATCATGATTAATCGATCATGGTTAGGAACAAAAATCAAGGAACAAGTTCCTCAAGCATGATTGCCTTGATATGGCATAGAAATAAATTTTACGAAGTTGCTAAAACCTTACGTACTTAAAATATAAGTAAATAACCAAATTTCATTATACTTTTTAAGAAAACAACATCGAAATAATTGTAGTTTTATATTCCAAATAAAATAATTTGAAATATGTAAATGTAAAACAATTTAAAGTAAATATTTTACCAATGAAGCCCTACAAATTTGAGCTCTTACTTTCAAGTTAAAGTTAAATAATTTTCTCTAATTTGATTTAATATTCCTATTCCTTATTTACTTAACCCAGATTATTTATTCCAACTCACGTTCACAGCGCACCACCTCGCTTCTAGCTTCCCGGGTAAGCATCTGCAGGCTGTCGCCAATCCGCCGTATCCGCTGCGGCGGCGACCGGCTCCCCATCTCTCTGATCTCCGCCAGCACTTGGCACCCGCATCTAATTACGGCTTTCTGTTTACATCAGGCAAACAATTAGCAAAATGGCTAAACAGAAACCCAGTACTTGAGTGCGCATCTTTGGAGAGTCTTGAGTGCGGCCCAAGTTGGTCACGACGACGACTTGGCAATGAACCGGAGATTGGCAAGAGCGAACCGCAGGAGAGACACCGGAGTCTAGTGGAGGAACGTTCATGCGACACGACAGCCCGACGAGAACTAAATGCCATTAGGGGTATTTGCTTCGCTGCTGCTGCTCCGCACCGGGGAAAATTCAAATTCGATGGCGTCACTTGGGGGGTGTCCGTGGTGGTTACAACACCGCACACACTCGCGGGGCAACGGGCGTTCCTAGATCCTTGTTGGTGGTGGAAAAGGTGCGCTAGTAGATCCTTAACAAGGAGTAGCTAGGCCATGAAATAAAAATATGTATTTCTCAAATGATGGGATAGTTAAATTAAATAGAGTTGTTTTGTATATCGCAAATGGTTTCTTTTTATAATTTCCGTACACTAAATATTTAAATAAAATATATAATTTAAAACTATATAATTTTGAAACTAAAGTTTATTACTTTCGCACTAAAAAGTAATATAAATCAAAAGTAATGATAATAAATAAAAATAATAATAAAATTCTACTATTATTCCTTTTATTCTAATCCTTACCCATCACTGATCCCAGACAGACAGGCAACCGGGGGGTGGCTTTACCCCTAAAGGTAGAAGGAAACCCCCGAAAACCGGAAAACGGGAGTGAAGGCAATGACCTCTCGCGGCACAGGCCGGGCCTACATGTGTTTTGGCCACCTGAGAGCCCAGACAGAAAATGGGTGTCAGTAGAGCGATTGCGTGTGCTCAGTTAATTACTACAAAATGTTGACAACATCTGACGGCCTGAGGCAGGGAGGATTGCTCGGGATCTTCAACGCTTTCGAAATTCAAGTCATTTATTATCCAAAAAATACTCGATTGTTTCTCGAAATAAATTAGTAAATTAATATACATATGTACTATAAATGGTAGTTGTATATAATGCGTTTATGCTTGGTGTTAGTTACAAATTTCACATAGCTTAATTTGCTCTTCGATTTATTGGTTTTATACAAAATGTGTTTTCTTACGGTTAATTGGGGTAATTAGACTACGGATTTCTCATATATTAAAACATTATTTGTGCAACAAAAAGGCATTGCAATTAACTTTCAGTTGCCCGCTTTACATAAATACAAAATTAACATATACTCGTACGTATGTACGCTGCTTGGTGTAAATATATATAAATATATCGTGTAAATCTATCAATTTGATCGAATTTCGTTGAAAACAATTCGCAGTGAAAATACAAAAATGATTAATATTACTTAATAAATCATCTAAGGTAACAATTTCCGTTTTACACACAACTAAAAGGCGATTGGTTTGAACAATTTGTAGTTACTCTTTTGTTTTTCGCTTGTGTTTCTCCTCTCTTCTAAGACTCACACTCCCAGTGACGATTGCCATCGACATTTTGGTAGGGTTTGGATATAGGAAACTTAACTCTAAGCTAGTCTATACATACAAATAGCTCGATTACATAATACTAGTAGTTGACGTTTTGCTTTCGAATGGGCAGAGCAAGTTGTAGTTCGAATTTTGATTATTCTTGCATTTTTTCTTTCGTTTTTCTAACAGTTATTACTATGACATTTTATAATTTTTTATTTCAAAAATACGTATAAAGCATATCATAATACAAGAATGCAAATTTTTAAATTAAATGTATTTTGTTACCTTTTTTTTAACAAGAAATGGTATCATAGTAATAACTCTTAACATAATGTAAGAAACACTACAAAAATATTCAATGATAAATATATAATGCACTTTTCCTAATTACTTTAAAAGTTATTACACTATTGAAACTTTGAAAAATTTGAATATAAAAGAAAACAAATTATTTTTGTGCGTTTTGAGACCTAAAAGGAATTTCGAATTTGTTCAGCTGCCAAGCTGCCAATCGTTGTGTAAAATATATGATACATGGATAAAATATTAAAGTTAATAATAATAATAATAATTAATAATGGATAACAGATTGCAAATGGTTAAGACGCTTAGCACAGAAGCAGAGTAAATGCACTCGAATGCTTGGAGCAACGATAACTAAATAATCGTTAGCATTACAACATAGTTGGGTGCTCCGCTTACCTAATTACAATTAATTAATTAGTGAGTTGAGTGGACGCAATCAATAAATACGTAAAAAGAATAATGAACCAAAGTAAAGTAAAGTAAAAGTAAGTAAAATTCGCAAAGCAAATACAACACAGTGTTATCTGGAAACTAGAGAGTGGCGGCGAGTGTGAATTAAATACACTGAGAAATAATAATTACAACAACTAACATAGGGCGGAAATACTATTCGTTTTTGTTATTAGAACTCTCTCTCTGGGCGGGAATGGGTGTGCAGTTAGTACCGGGTATCGGAGGAAAGAGACAAGTATTATTTGAAGCGTCGCTGGGGCAAAGTCGGACTCTCGGGGGGCGTATCGCCACCGGCTCCGGCTCCACCTCCCACGACGATCTGCTGTAGGGAGTGCTTCTTGGTCACATTCTTGAACGGTGCTCCCAACTTTCGGGGGCCACGCGGCGAAGCGGAGGCCATTCCAGTGGCTGCCTCCATCGCTGCCGTTGATCCAGCGGAGGCTGAAGGTACCAATCCCATCATTGGGGCCGAATCAATGGAGGCTTGTACCCAACCTGCAGGAAAACAGATCATACTTTTAACTACATTCTCCTCCTTTTAAAGTGGTCATCTACTTACCCTTAACTGAAGCTCGATTATGATCCAGCAGAGCCGAGGCCAGGGGAGCGGCCGAGCTGCTGCTGGCATTGGATTCTCGCAGAGTGCCCAGCGTGGAGAGCGGCATGGGATTGTAGATGCGGCTGGCAAAGTCCTCAAAGGTGGTGCTCTCCTTGTACCTTGACGAGACGCTGTCCAGCGAACGATTGCGCTCCTCGTAGCTGAAAGTGCATTAAAATTATATTCTGATTTAAACTGCACAAAACAAAAGCAACTCACAACTGCTGGTAGAGCGGCAGAGCTGCGCGCTTCGTCCGACTGGCATTGATGGCCGTGGCCCGGATCAAGGTGGCCAGGCAGGCGCCGCTCACCACGCTCTCGTTGGCCAGCGGCCCGAACCACGGCACCTCGGGCTTCCTGTTGACCGTCACCCGAAAGAGGCCGTTCCGCAGGGGATACACCACGATGAGCACGTCGCAGAACTCGGTGGGCAGGATGTCGCGCCGGTAGTCGCGATGGTGTTCGCTCCACACGATGTGCACCTCGTCGTTGCCCAGGTGCCGCGTCTTCAGCAGCATGGCCTCCGACGAGTCCGAGGGCATCCGCGTGGCCACATGGTACACCACCTCCAGGAAGGGGGTGGCGTAGTACGGAGCCGTGGCGCCACATCCCTGACGCGGCAGCCCCCCCAGGAAGCCGTTGTGCGTCTCCAGATCGATCTCCCAGCCCAGGGCCGAGACGAACATCTCGTAGGTGCTGCTGCCGCTGGTGTTCCGCAGGATGCTGCCCTTGTCCTCCTGTCCGGCGGCCACATAGATCACCGCCATCTTGTGCGTCTCGCGGCACTTCTGCAAGTCCACGTTGCGCAGCTCCCGCATCAGCTTCTCGCTCCTCTGCAGCAGGTGAGTGCGGGAGCGTCGCTCCCAGCCGGCCAGCCCCAAGTGGGAGAAGAGCAGCCGGCAGTACTGGAAGGGCATCTCGGTGCGCGTGGGCAGGGAGTCAAAGGAGGCGGCGCTAGTCGAGTGTATGGACCTCTGGTCCGGCAGCGAAGTACTGGAGCCGGCATGCCGCAGGGCAGGCGAGGGAGCGCGCGCCGAGTGCGTCACGTACTCCTGCTCCAGGAGGCGTTGGTTCAGGATCACCGAAATGGCCTGCGCCTCCTGGTTTCCGCTCAGGGGACTGCTGCTCGGAGCGTTCAGCTGACTGACCGTGGGAGCCACGCACTCGGGGCTGGTGTGTCCGATGTAGGCCAACATATCGTCCAGCTGGTCCAAGTCCGGGGCCATATCCTGGGCCAGGGGCAGCACCCCGGCCGGGCGATGACGCAAAGTGTGGCGTGGTGCCTGCAGCAGCTCATGGGCCACCATGGAGGAGGACACCATGGAGTCCAGCGGATGCGAGTGAAGGATCTTTGGTGTGGCTCTACTAGGAGGAGCTTCCTCCGACCTGCGGGGCTCCGAGTACAGAATGGACGCATCCCAGCAGGCCTTCCCGTTGAGGTCCCGCATCAGGACCCGCACCTGCTTCTCGGCGGTGACCAGACCAGCGGTTATTCCTCCCCCAGGAAGCTTCAGCGTGGGCAGCTCGATGAAGCTGGCCACCAGGCCCGAGTTGAGCATGAAGAGCTGCATGTTCTGGGCATTCACCACCGAAGGCAGCTCCACAGAATCGCGTCGAGCTTCCACCGGACCTCCAAAGGCGGCGGCTCCTCCAATGTCATCCTGCTCCTCCACCATGGAACTGAGGCGAGAGGCGCCAATGCCCATGGGAAAGTGCCCGATGTGGGTCACCAGGTGCATGGACACCGCCTTGGCGCACAGCTTGATGGCCGTGATGCACTTGTGGATGGTCTCCGACGTCTGATAGGTGGCCTCCGGCAGACGGCCATCGCCCTGCAGATCATCATGGGTTATGTGCATGTCGAAGTCGTCGTCCGCCGTCAGCTTCACCCTCTCGTGGCGCGGGGCTCCGGAGGCCACCTGAAGGAGTACTCGGAGCACCTGGAGCACCAGGGTGTCGCCCTGATCGTTGAACGGAGCCAGCATCAGGGCGGCGGGTATCGCCATGCAGAATTCACCCAGGCAAAGCATCAGCGATGTCAGCACCACCTTGTCCGAGTCCCTGGGCTTGGTCACGTTCTGGATCTCCAGGGCCTTGCACAGCGCGGTGACTATGAGTTGGGGAACCCTCTCGATGGCCGCCAGCTGCCGGCCACGCTCCGCGCAGATCTTCAGCGAGTCCACGGCCACCATGGCGATGGTGTGATGCTTGAACTGCAGAGCCTGCAGCAGCACCTGAAGCACTTCCTTGATTCGCGGATTGAACACCTGCGTCTCCTTGGGCTGCACATCCTTGTGATGCGGCACCGCCTGCTGGAAGAGATGGCCCTTGCCGGCAGCAGCCAAGCCCCCTGGCTGCGAGGGCTGCGAGAGTCGCAGGAGCAGCCACTGGCCCAGCTGCGCGAGGGCAATGCACCGCGCCCTGGAAGAGGGCTCTCTTCTCGCGCATCTCAGCACAATGTTTAGGATGTGATCCTGCAGATCCGGGCACTCCATCAGCTCGAACTTCTGCGGCGAGGGCTGCAGCACGGGACGCGGCAGCAGCGAGGACGGATAGCAGAGCAGCGAGCCCAGCAGCGCCGCCACCTCGGCCCGGGGTGTGCTCCGGGATACCTCCAGGGAGGTGAGGAGTATAGCGCTCGCGTGCACCAAGTCCAGCAAGAGGAGCGTGTGCCCCGGAAGCAGGAGGCTAAGCAACCGGGGACCTTCCAGGTGCTTGAGGATGGCATAAATCAAATCCCGATCCTCGCCGGTCAGCAGCTGGTGGAGAGCGTGATAGAAGAGCGGCAACTGCTGCTGCTGCATGCCCACTGCTCCGCCTTGGATGGCCAGCGAGCAGAGCAGCTGGAGGGCCCACAGCTTGCCCTTCTTGAAGGATCTGTCCAGCGTAAGGGAGCCGTAGCACCAGGGCGCCACAATCCCAATCGGTGGCACCAAAGTCGGCGGCGGCGGCGTGCTCTGATTGTCCGAGGAGATGCCTTGGTTCTGCTTGATTTTGATCAGATTCTGTGTCATCTCCAGCAGATGCATGAAGACCTGGGCGTGCAGCTCCGGCTTGGGAATGCGGTTCACATCGCCCAGGGCGCCCAGCATGCGCTTCCACATAATGGAGGTGGAGTCGGGATGCCAGCCCTCCGCCGAGCCACCCAGGATGATGCAGCGCCGGCCGGAGAGGCTGCCCGAATTGCTGCCGCTGCCATAGCTGCCCGAGTTGGCATCGTCCAAGCTGGCATCGATCTGCAGCTGGGCATCCTTGATGGAGCCCCCTTCGATGCCGCTGCTGGCGGTGGGCGATGGACTCCGGGAGCCTGCTCCGCTTTCGTTGTCACCCTCCAAGTCCGTCTCCTCGGCGGCATCACTACTCTTTCTGGCCAGCGAGTCCAGCGACATGGCCCGGCGCAAGTCCTGCGTGTTGATGCGATTCTCACCGTGCGTCGGCTGCTGCTGCTGCTGCAGGGGCTTGGGTTTGGGTGGAGGGGCTGCCCTGCGGCGGCGTATTCTCGCCGAATTCCTGGCCGCCGACGCCAGGCTGCCTTCGCTGTAGCTGCGGCTCAGCATGGGCGTAAGGGGCACGGGTCGGGAGCCCTGGCCCGTGCCTCCCTGGGACTGTGTGTGCTGGTGATGCGTGCGATTCGGTTGGTGGTGGAGCGGCACCTGCGATGAGGAGGTCTCCTCCGAGCGACTGCTACTCGACTCCGCCAGCGACTCCCGTTGCCGGCTTTGGCCTGAGATGGCTGCCGAGGCAGCGGCATTGCCTCCGCCAGTGCTGCTCGCACCCGATCCCTGCCAGACGCTGCCGATGCGACGCCGCTTCTCGGCCCGACTCTCCGCCACCCGATCCAGGGGAAGGTCCAGCAAATTGATGCCGTAACTGTAGCGGGAGAAGACCCGCGTCAGCGTCTGTATGGTCTTGTTCCACTCCACGATGAGTTCCTCGCGATGCGTCAGCGACTGGAGGACGGTGAGGAACTTCTCCCACAGCTGCACATTCACGGGGACCTTGGTGTGCGCCCGTATCCAGGTGACAATCAGGGTCTGGAAGATGGCCGACCCCAAAATCCCGCCCAGGGTACCGCTCTTGGGTGTGCCTCCGCCGCAGCCGCCGTTGGGCTGATTCTGGTGCAACACCACCGAGGTGACCTGCAGCAGCACCAGCAGCAACTGCTCCCAGGTGCGCGAGTCCATCTCCGTGTTCATCACCATGGTGCGGTACACATTTAGCACCTTCTTGCATATCTCCGTCTGCTCCTCCAGCGGCGTAGACCGATAGGTCCGCGAGCGGCCGGGGAAGCAGATGTTCAGGTTGGCGGTGTTGACCAGGAACACGTTGGCCGCATTGGTCACGAATACCTGTGGGCAGAAAGGGAGAAAGGACTTTTATACGGGCACTTAAAATTGAGCAGGATTCGTGCTTACCTGCAGCACATTCTGCCGTCCAGCTCGCACTGCCTGCTGATCCTTGGAGCCCGCCATGGCGCCCACATAGGAGGGCGTGCGCAGTCGCTGGCTCCGCGGCGTCCCGCCCGCCGTTGACGGAGGCGGTGGATCGTCATTCGGCTCCAGCAGGAACGGTGGCGGCGTCTCGCCCGTCATCCAATCCCTGTACACAGCGATGGCCGTGCGTATCGCCTCGATCTGCGGCTTGGACGTGAAGTTCAGCAGGAATGCCTGCCGGTACACCTCGTGCACAAAGTTAATGTTCTCGCGGCTCACGTAGAACACATCCCGGACGATGAGTCCCTGCTGGTAGCCCTGCAGGCGGACATGATCCACCTCCTCGAGGTGCAGGGTGCAGTCCAGGCGGTGGCTCAGCAGGCGCTCGTGCGTGAATCGCGACACCCAGTTGATGAGGACGACCACGCAGGAGGCCATCACCTCCTCCTTTTTGTTGATCGATCGCATCACGGGCAGGTCCAGGCGCGGACTGTAGATGGAGCAGGTGACGTCGAAGTTGGGCGAGAAGACGGGCAGGAAGACGTCCATGAAGCGCTGCAGCAGGAAGGCGAATGCCCTGTGATCCTTCTGAGCGCGGTTGTCACGCCACCGCAGGCAGGCCGCCGTATGCACCATGCTGTTTAGTAGCACCTCCAGCCCATCCCGGGGATCCGGTGGCGCTGACTTCTCGCTGGACGACGGCGGCAGCAGGGCGACCACCTCCGAACACTGCACCGGGTGGGAGAAGGCGTTGTCGTGGAACACCGAGGCCATACCCCCGTCCGCCTTCATGTTGGGGTGCGTGAGAAAGTCCGAGGCACTGAACTCGGTGTCCGGACCCGTGACGCCCTTCTGGGGGACAATGAGACCGGGTATGAGGTCCGCGTACATGGCGTGCACATAGCCGGGGGCATTCTCGCCGAGGGTCTGATACCACAGCAGGAAGTACCGGACGCCCTCGCGTCTCAGTTTCGGCGAGTTGCCCAGATGCAGCAGCTTGGCCATGATGCGGCTGAGGGAGTGGCATTGCCAGCGGCGGGCCAACAGCTCCGGCAGCAGGCACAGGATCTTCTCGAGAAGCCATAGCGAACCGTCCAGCTCCTCGCGGTGCGCCTTGTGAACTGTGTTCAGAAAAGTTAATTGTCTTAGTGAATTGATTAAATAAATGGTGGCGGAGGTGGGTATTCCTGCTGGCACTACGGATGCATTCTGGACAAGCACAAAAGGCAGAGGTTACAGAGAGAGAGATGCATGTGGTGCAGTTCGGAGAGAGAGATTGCAGAGCCAAGGGGATGGTCAGTGGACACATGAGATTTTGTATGGTAAACTGAGTTCAAAGCAAAGTCGAGGGGGAAGAGAAGGAGGAGGTGTTGGAGCAAGTGGAGGCGGATACAGTTCAATGGTCAATTCAATAATGTCAATAAGAAACCACATCAACTTACCAATGTGAAACGGGAGTTCTGCCAGTTAGGGGATTTACAAACACAGAGAGAAAGAGAGAAAAAAGGGGTAAAATAGAGAAATAGAAGAGGGGTTTCCATTTAGCACATCTCGTTTTCTTTCTTTAATTTATTTATTTTTGGCTCTAAATATCTACATAAATGGGTCAAGGCATAAAGATTAACGAAACCCAAACAAGGCAGAAGACTTAATGTCACCGCTGTTTAATTTGACTAATTGGGGGAAATTAAATCTTTACAAAAGAATGAAGCAAATAAGAAAAAAAGGGTTTCAACGCAGGGTAAATACTCTAAAGAATATATTTAAATATAAATAGAAATATTAATAAATTACTAAAGAGATTAACAACCGAAAGGGAAACACAAGTTTTGGAACTGTAATCTAATGGAAACCTACACACTCTGGGTTTAAGTGCATTTTGTATTTTCTTTACAAATAAATTAACAAAGTAGAACGAACATTAATAAAGTCTCTTGAGAGGGTATATAGAAGTTCATATCTGGACTCCATATCTGTGCGAGTTTAATTACCTTTTTGCTTTAGATTGGCCTCGGCTTGAATGAAGGTGTCGTAGAGTATAAAATAAACATGACTGTAGTTGGTCTCGAACAACGATTTTGACTCCTCTAGCTCCACATTATCTGAAAAATATAGAAAAATAGGTCAGTGGGTGACACAACTAATTTTTAAAGGTAAAATCAAATTTATCAGTATTCTGAAAACCAATTTCCTGTCAATAAAATTACGAATAAACATGCATAGACTACAGTATAAGCTGTGCATTGCAGACAAGGCGTCGAAGTGGGAACTCGCTCCATATGCATATGTTTTTGAATCAAAATATCTTTCCGATAAGAAAGCAATCTTAAGGGAGACCCTGCTAAGCTAATTTCACCTAGAGTTTGATGTTTTCATAGAAAAGTGTGATAACACGAATATAGAATTTATTTTCAGAACTTGGGTAACAGTTTCATAGGTCAAATAATGCAGCTAATTCTCAATAACATTCTTAAAATATTAATCACAATTTGGTGACTACAATTCTGGTCTGTGTATGGGGCGCTGGCGGCGTAAAGACCACGCGTCCCTGCTCGTCCTTGTAGTCCGCATAGTTTTGAGAAAGGACACACTTCATGCCCAAGGCTTCCAGCAGTTGGGCAGAGTAGAAGCTGGTGCAGCAAGCCGTCATGAGGGGAAATCCTTTGGTGCGGCCAACTTCCATCAGAGCCTGAGCAAGCCGAGCACCCAAGCGCCTGCCCCTCATTTCGGACTTTACAAAGATAGCGTACAAGTATAGTACTCTTTCAACTTTGTACTCCTCAAAGATGTTCGCCTTGGCATTGAGTTGATTTACATAATTTATCATTAAAGCCAAATCTGATTGCAGTTTCTCCGTCAGATCCCTTTCCTCATGCATCTGTTCGCGAGTCTTGGATACAGCTAGGACAAAGCCCACAATGCGCTCAGGATTCTTCTCGTCAACCGCCACCAGGGAAACACCCTCTTCTATCATCGACAAGTACATGGCTCTAAACATGGCGTTGGTTTCCGGTGGTTCGGTTGTCCTTATGCTTCCTAAGAGCGGCTCATCGTTGGCGAAGTCGTCGCGTAAAAGAGGGCCCACAATCTTGAAGTCGTCCTGGGTCATGGTACGGATGGAGATGTTATTATGTTGCTCTGCCATTCTTACTTTAGTTGTGAAAATTAAACAGTGGACTTCGAGGCTTAAATTCCGACTGCTTAATTTTTCCTTGCCTTCCTTCATTTATAACTGCTTCTTATCATTTTTTTAACAGAACAAAGTTTAAGATCAAAGTTTTAGAACAAAGTTTAAGAACAAAGTTCTGCTGATTATTAAAGATTAGATAGAGAGGGAAATGCACGGGAAGTGATCGGGCAGGAAAATGAACTAAGAATGTTAGTAGGAAAAGTTTATTTTCAATTGCTTATATTCAGTTTATATTTAAATCCTTTATTAATAATATAAAACCATCTCTACACATACATTTTTATTTATTGAGATATTTTATGCCCCCTGGGATTTCCTAGACCTGTTAAAGCTAAAGGAATATTATAGCTTTTCCCTGTGTAATAGCGATAAGAGTTGTTTTGCCACGACGGGGGCAACGACCAAAATAATGACGCATCGAGAAGCACCTGTGCACCTGTTCCGGTGGTATTTACTATCTGCAGATAACACAGCATATCTAAACCTCCAGTCTGGCAATATTCCCGAACTTGTCGATTAAAAGTCAAGTTACGAAAAGTCTTAGCCATAAAACTTGGTATGATGATGGGTGCTCAAAGATGAGCGCTTTGTGATGATTCAGAGGGGCAAAAGCGAGAGATGTGGGGTATTCACTGCCATTGCCGGCTGGCTGTCATCAGCAAAACACACTGCAAAAGCAGAAGAAAGCTAAACAACGAGATAAAAGCAAGGTAAGAAACATTTTGAAACCGGTTTTCCAGCAGAAGGCCAACACACGCAGAAAGAGAAGACGAGTCTACGAGTGCACGGAAAATAAAGAAGGTATCATTTACAAACTCCTTCAAAAGAGATTCATTTTAGATATTATCCTTTGAGAAAGATGAAAGCGGTGTAATAGTGGGATCAGTATCACAGTTTTTAATTAAAGTATTTTTAACAATGCAAGATTTACAGAGCTCGTAATTGAAATGTGTGAAAAAGTGCTTTCTCAGAAAGTAGTTAGTTTTATGTGTAATTTAATAGAACGAATACTATTTTTCCCAGTGTCCTATTGTTGATGAACTGGTTAAAAAACAATTGGGAGCGCGCATTGGGAAGAATGTCTAAATGCCTAATGCGTGTAATTTGCCAAGGGACAATGGGGCAACGAAGCAGCTACAAAAATGATACACCATACACCATCAACAATGGTGCACCACCGGAGGGTGGCGGCAGTCAGGTGTATTAGTGATTTGTTGAGTTGCGGAGGGAAGCATAGGCACCTGTTGGAAATCGCTCGAATAGGTGACACAAAAAGAAAGCCACTGAAACGAGGTGAGGCGAAGGTGTTCAGGGAGAAGGAGAAGCCGCTGGAAGAGGAGAAGGTGAAAGATTGCTCATAGTATCTACATCGTATCGTACTCGAAACGCACTTGCTGTTAATACAGTAGAACTTGGCCAGTCGAAGTCTTTAAGAATTGCAAGGGGACTTATTAATTAGTAACATTTGCCAATTAATTCAAGATATAAAAAAATAAGCCCTATAAATTGGTTTATTTATCTGCTACTTTTCTGTTTAGTTAGGTTTAATAGAGTATAGTTTAAGACATGCCAAAAACGTAAGCAGTCTAGAGCTTTAATGGGTTACAATGTCGAAATAGATTAAGTTTTTCTTTGGGAAGCCTGACTGTAGATCCACTTGTTCGTTTCTTTATCATTTAACGTTTTTCACACATTTTCGCCTGCCACATAGCGGAGCATGTGTACGTCGGTTGATTTTTTACTTATCTTTTTCCGTTTTTTTGCATAAATTAATGCCGCTAGTGTAGAAATAGGGGGTATAGAGTATGGTACATTATGGTTCAGCTTGGCATGGAATATATGGAGGTTCTTTTGCGCCCAACAGGAAATGGCCAACGCGGTGGCCCCACTTTTTGTTGTTTTTGCCGCTCCAACCGTGGACTGTGGGCAGAACCTCATTGAGTGAGCGCGAGCCACTGTGGAGCGAAAATGGTTCGACTGAGACGCCCACTTGCCAAAAAAATAAATAATAAAAAAGTATATAAAAACAGCCAACCAGTTTCATTGTTATTGCTATGAATGCAAATAAATTATGAAATAATTAACATCCAACAGAACCGCCCACGCGGGACCTTGCTCCAACGTAACGCCTTAACAAAACGTTAACAAAAAATACATTAGAGGGACTGAGGTAAAATGTATAATTTTAAATTATTTGACCAATTTTAAAAATGGTTTCAGGAGAACAACAACCAACCCTACTATGTGAAAATATCCGATCTTATAATGGGCTGGATAATGGCTTACAACCATGGTTTTTAGAGGAAAACATTTCTAGAGTCTTTATAAATCAAATTTCTATACAAAACAGAGTCTATTATTAATTGTTTCTTAGCTAGATAAAGCTTAGGTAAAGTAACAATTAACCTTACCCAATATCATGCGTAGGTGCCGCAGTCGAGAGGCAGAGTCCTTTTTGCAGTCCTGCAACTTGGCCGTGGATTTCTTCACATCCGCATGGGACTTTTTGGTAAACATTTTGCACCTTGTATTGTGGTATTCCCCACAGCAACACACATCACTCGAACAACACAACTGCAGGCGGCGGCATGGGCATGTGTGAGTGTGTATACACTTTCTATTCGCCGATTTTTCAGATTTTCTCGTTCAGCCTTCCTCTCTGCTCGATTTTCTGGCCTTTTGTGCCTTTTTCAGCTATTTATTTATACGCGCACGCCAACGAAAAGCACTTTTGTCCAGCGGAGCGCCCCGGAGAAATTATTTAGCAACGCCCGCCGCTCTCTTGCCCGCTGACGTTGCTCGCTGCAAGACGTGGGACGGGGGTGGCGACGGAGGGGGCGGTGTACTGGGTCCGGAGCTTTGCTTTTCGCTGCTGTTTTCCGTGTGTTTTCCCGCACCTATTTCATCGCGAACTTGTCACTGGCACTTCCGGGCGTCGCGCACTTGCACCTGCGGGCTAACGGCGCGGATTTTACAGCACATTTTCCCTGCTTTTCGCGTTTATGTTTTCCTTTTCCATTTGCGTCGCGTCCAGCTCCAGTTCCGTTCACCTTGTGTGGTTCCGATTCCACCCCGCTCGGAACGGTTCATGATTACCTGGCTCCAACTGGTTCGCGGTGCGAGCGATGCGATAAGCGGTTCATGCGGCAGCTGTTCGGGAATTTTTGAAAATAAAGCAGGTGTTTTAAGGAAATGTACTACGACTGAATTACAGAAAATAATTATTTATAATTATATTTTATAACCTATAGCTAAATCAGTTATGTAATAGTGTTCCCAAAACCTCAGAGAAGAGAATGCTAGATACATTTGCAATTTACATAATCCCATTGTATTTCGTATTTCCATCTGCATTTTCAAACTTTTTGAACACATTCTATTGGTTGTCAGTGGCCTCATATATGTCGAACATCCCGGGTTTTTGGCAAGAATGGACTTGCAAAATCTGAAGGACCAATTGAATTCCTTCGATTAACGGCAACCACAAAAGTTATCAACTCCGGAGTCCCTTCCGATGAAGTCCATTGAGAGTACAGAGCACAGAGTGCTGAACATTAGATAACCCATATATCTTGTAGATACATACATATGACATTACAATATTAAATTATTAAAAGCCCGATCCACCCCGCTCATCAAGTTCATACCAAATATATTATTTAATCTTTGATAAGAGTAAGTAATTAATCGGTAATTAGACCTGAAATGGCTGCTACGGCTCCCGAAATCAGTGCCATGCGATTCGTGCGGAAGCAATCACGTCGAGTACGGGCCTTGTGGCTTCGATTCCTCCCCCGACAGTTCCGGCGGTGGAAGCACCACAGCCAATTGGTATTTGTGTGCTTCTCTGTAACCATAATGCTTAATACCCTTTATGGAGTTTATCCCGGATTATTTTCTCTGAAACGTAGAAAGTTTGTATTCTCTAAAGTGGTTGCGGCTTATTGTTTCTCAGTGGCCTTGATATTCGGATTATTTTACATCTGGCACATCTATTCGGAGGGTCATATAAATCGACGTCATACCATTGGAACCTATTGCTATATGAATGTCACCTTGGTGATATTTAACTTCATTACCCAGTGGCCTATAATAAAGCAAGTTTTGCGATTTCAAAATAGTGTACCACTCTTTGAGGTCCTCAATTCCCTGGACATGTCCGTGCTGTTTGTGTGG
This sequence comes from Drosophila bocqueti, assembly GCA_018151655.1. Lineage (NCBI taxonomy): Eukaryota > Metazoa > Arthropoda > Insecta > Diptera > Drosophilidae > Drosophila > Drosophila bocqueti. The sequence goes on from JAECXF010000020.1 coordinate 706,572, forward strand.
AGGGCCTTTATCTACGCTGTACTCAAAATTCTGTTTTGTCCGCTCGTCGAGTATATAACCCTGATTCTCTACCAGAGGCGCACCCATCCGGATCTCAGGTGGACAAGTTTTGCAACTGTCAGGACGATGCTGCCACTGATAGTCTCCAATCAGATAAACAACTGCTTCTTTGGAGGTCTTGTAATAGCCAACTTAATAGTGGCTGCGATTAATAAAAAGCTAATCAGCATTGTCAAGGAGGCCAATATGCTCCAAACTCCTGACCAGATGGATCTTCAGAAACCCTATTACCGAATGCGTCGCTTCTGCGACTTGGCTGATGGATTGGATGAACTGGCGAAGAAATATGGGCTGACTGCCTATTACTCTCAGGGGTATCTAAAGTTCACGGACTGGTCTATGATTTTATCCATGTTAATGAACCTAATTGGTATCACTATGGGATTCTACAATCAGTATCTGGCCATTGCTGATTACTATATTAACGAGGAGCCCTTCGATCTCTTTCTGGCCATTGATCAGTTGGTGTTTCTGACAGTTCCCTTCATGGAATTAGTCATGGTGGCCAGAATTAGCAATCAAATGCTGCAGGAGGTAGGTTTTATGATAATAATTATTGTTTATATTTAATTAGTCTTCCCTTTGAACTCCTTAGACCAGGAGAACTGGTGACCTCCTGCAACGTTTCGATCTCCAGCACGCCGATGTTCGTTTTAAGCAAGTGGTTAATGCCTTCTGGCTACAGGTCTCCACAATAGACTACAAATTGATGCCTCTGGGTCTCTTGGAGCTAAATACAACCTTGGTCAATACAGTTTTCTCGGCCGTCATTGGATACTTGTTGATTCTTATTCAGAGTGACTTGACTCTGCGATTTTCACTTAAATAAATTTATGTATCTTATATGGGACGAATAAATAAATATTTCTTAATATACAAATATTTAAGGAAAAAGTTAAGAAAGTAATTTCCTATGCAAAAATAATTTTAATTATGTTTTCTATTATTTTCCATTAAAAAAAAACAAACAAACAAACGAAACCAAATAGTAGAGATATTGGTAAACAATTTTAACAAGCAAATAGATTCTCAAATGTTTTTCAGTTTGTACATCGGGTACATTTTAAATTTAATAATAATAACGAAGAAATTTCAAAACCTTTCATTGGAAAAACGGGCTTAGCCGTTTTGCGTTATTTAAATATCTATAATTTTCAGATTTTGTCGAGCTAAAGGTAAATGTGGTTGATTAAATTATTATGCGTTAGACCTTAAACTTAATTTAAACTTAGTTAAAAGATTTTAAAACAAGTTGTTGCAGCCGGCAAAACTTATCGATTAGCGATAGCGCTCGTGCCGGAACTGGAACCGAAATCCAGTCGGCAATCGCCAACTAGTTCATAAATGAACCAACTGGGACCCGCTGAGTGACGTGTAAGCGCAACCAGAAAACCATTTCGTTTGATTTACCAACGCTCTTTACGTGAATTCGCCGACAATGGGTTCGTTCCGCCGCGACAAGGATGAGGAGGAGGATGGTGAGTAGCGCTCCCTAACGTCCGAGACTTACTAATCCCACGCCAGAGGAGTTTAATCTGCGAAAACTCCAGCGCTGGAAGGTGCTCCGCTGGCAGAGACACGACACTCTCACACTCACACACTAAGTCAAACACACACGCACACCCCCACTCACACAGAGAGAAAAGAAAAGTATCGAGTTGTCCCCATAGAAAATGAAATAAAATCTTATCAAGAAAATGAACTATTTTTCCCTCACCATTCACAAACAACGCGGCGGCGGCTTTTGGAACTCGAAAACAGGGCCGGTCAATGCCTACCAGAACCTGGAGAAGACGTCGGTGCTGCAGGAGACTCGCACCTTCAACGAGACGCCGGTCAACGCCCGAAAGTGCATCCACATCCTCACCAAGATCCTGTATCTGATCAACCAGGGCGAGCAGCTGGTCGCCCGCGAGGCCACCGACTGCTTCTTCGCCATGACGAAGCTGTTCCAGTCCAAGGACGTGGTGCTGCGCCGCATGGTGTATCTGGGCATCAAGGAGCTCAGCTCCATTGCCGAGGACGTGATCATTGTGACCAGCTCGCTAACGAAGGATATGACCGGCAAGGAAGACCTGTACCGAGCAGCCGCGATTCGTGCCCTGTGCAGCATCACGGACAACACCATGCTGCAGGCCGTAGAGCGGTACATGAAGCAGTGCATCGTGGACAAAAATGCGGCCGTGTCGTGCGCAGCTCTGGTCAGCTCCCTGCGCTTGGCCAGCACCTCTGGAGATGTGGTCAAGCGGTGGGCCAACGAGGCCCAGGAGGCCATGAACAGCGACAACATCATGGTGCAGTATCATGCCCTTGGGGCTGCTCTACCACATCCGCAAGTCCGACCGTCTGGCAGTGTCCAAGCTGGTCAACAAGCTGACCCGGGGTTCGATGAAGAGTCCCTACGCCGTGTGCATGTTGGTAAGTGAAACGCTAGAACCTCTTCCCTAAACAATCTCTTAACTCAAACTTACCCCTCGGTAGATACGCATCGCCTGCAAGCTTATCGAGGAGGAGGACATTCCCTCAGAGGAGCTCTCGGACTCGCCGCTCTTCACCTTCATTGAGAGCTGCTTGCGCCACAAGAGCGAAATGGTCATTTACGAGGCCGCCCATGCGATCGTCAACCTGAAGAACACCAATCCCCGGATGCTCTCGCCGGCCTTCTCCATCCTGCAGCTCTTCTGTAGCTCCCCGAAGGCCACACTCCGTTTTGCAGCTGTGCGCACGCTCAACAAGGTGGCCATGACACACCCGGCGGCAGTGACCACTTGCAACCTGGATCTGGAGGGTCTGATCACTGATTCCAATCGATCGGTGGCCACGCTGGCCATTACCACTCTCCTAAAGACGGGCGCCGAGTCATCGGTGGAGCGCCTGATGAAGCAGATCTCCACCTTTGTGGCCGAGATCTCCGACGAGTTCAAGGTGGTGGTTGTCCAAGCGATTTGCGCCCTCTGCACCAAGTATCCGCGCAAGCACACCGTCCTGATGAACTTCCTCAGCGGCATGCTGCGCGAGGAGGGCGGCCTGGAGTACAAGACCTCCATTGTGGACACGATCATCACGATCATTGAGGAGAACGCGGACGCCAAGGAGTCGGGGCTGTCGCATCTGTGCGAGTTCATTGAGGACTGCGAACACGTGTCGCTGGCGGTGAGGATTCTCCACCTGCTGGGCAAGGAGGGACCCTTCGCGGCCACGCCCTCCAAGTACATACGGTTCATCTACAACCGCGTCATCCTGGAGAGTCCAATTGTACGCGCTGCTGCGGTGACGGCTCTGGCGCAGTTCGGAGCCTCCTGCCCGGCCCTGCTGAGCAACATCCTGGTGCTGCTCGGCCGCTGCCAGATGGATCCGGATGACGAGGTGCGGGACAGGGCCACCTACTACCTGAGCATCTTGAACTCGGAACGGCCGGACCTCTACAAGAACTACATCATCGAGCGGGAGAACTGCTCGCTGGCTCTGCTCGAGAAATCGCTGGTGGATCACCTCAATGGCGATCTGGAGACGCGCTTTGACATTTCCATAGTGCCCAAGGCGGCAATCGTGAAGGCGGAGGTCAACAACGATGTCATGCTGGTCACCAGCGGCGCTCCCCGGCCGCCGAAGATCACGCGCGAGGAGGAGAGTGCCGCCCGGCTGGCCCAGTTGCCGGGCATCCAGGTCCTGGGGCCCATCCATCGCAGCACCGCTCCCATTCAGCTCACGGAGAGCGAGACGGAGTACACGGTGCAGTGCATCAAGCACATCTTTGGCCAGCACGTGGTCTTCCAATTCGACTGCCTCAACACCCTGTCCGACCAGTTTCTGGAGAATGTGCGCGTCGATCTAACGCTGCCGGAGGGATTCATAGCCAGGGCGGTGATTCCGTGTCCCAAGTTGCCCTACAACGAGCTGCAGACCACGTTCGTCATCGTGGAGTTCCCGCCGGATGCAGCCAGTTCCATTGGTAAGTCGCCTCAATATCAGATAGTAAATATCATAAGATTTCGATATGCATATCGAAATTTAACATTAAAATATAAATAAATTAATTATTTATTCCTAATTACATTCATTTAATTTGCATTCCCAAACGTACAGCCACCTTCGGTGCCACCTTGCGGTTTGCTGTCAAGGACTGTGATCCCAACACTGGCGAGCCCGACTCGGAGGAAGGCTATGACGACGAGTACACGCTGGAGGACCTCGAGGTTTCGGTGGCAGATCAGATACAGAAAACGAAGAAGAACAACTTCCAGGTGGCCTGGGATGCGGCCGACAGCGAAGGTGAGAGAAGCATCCTGGCGAAAGTAAATTTTCTAAATTATTTCAATTTCACAGAATGGTTGCAAGCTGAGGATACATTTGTACTGTCGGCGGTTACCACCTTGCAGGAAGCTGTGAATAGCATCGTCAAAATTCTGGGTCTCGGCCCGGCAAATCTCTCGGAAAACGTACCTGAGGGCACGCACCTACACACGCTTCTCTGCTCAGGTAGAAATCGGGCTAAGACCTTGCTCTAAATGTTGTATAATAATAAAAGATTCTTCTCTACCCACAGGTACCTTCAGAGGCGGCGCCGAGATTCTGGTCCGAGCCAAGCTGGCACTATCCGAGGGCGTTACGCTGAACCTGGCCGTGCGCAGCACAGATCTGGAAATAGCTGAGCTCATAACAGCGGCCATCGGATAAGACAGCGCTCCATGCAGGAGCCTCGTCGGGTTCCTGCGTGCCATCAATGCGATCTAACCGATTGAAAGGATTGAAAGGACGAAACAGAAAGAGCCCTACACTTAATCAAAAAATATAATTTGTACCTTTAAGTGATTTCGGTCTTTAGTTTTAGAACCTTATCCACAATTATGCCCCTTTCCAAACTGTTTTATGTGGCTTCTACAGCAGTGCATCCCTCAAAATGTATTGCATTTCTTCATGCCCCCAATTAGCCTGTGCATTTAGCTTAAGTGTGAAAACAAAGAAAATGATATATAAATACATGTGTATATGCAATGCAAACCCGAGCTTAAGGGGGAGTGTTTATTTGGGATTTGGTTGTATTGCCAAAACTGGGATTTAGTAGCAGGATTGAGGAGACATTTATTGGCAAGCCAAGAAGAGTAATGAGAAAGATATGGCCGATGCGGAATGCATACGCACATTCATTTACCTGAATTCATTATCCAAAATTAAATTCACCTCTGTTTCATATATCTCATCATAGTTTCCCCTTATAGCCTCCCCATTGAAATATTTCGTCAACTCTTCCTTACTTTATTTTTATATCGTATTTTATTTAATTATAAATAACTTAAAGTTGCAGTTTAGCCTAGAGTACTTTTTGTTTTTCCTATTTTTACAAATTTCTTTTATTTCTTAATTGTTTTGTTGTTTCTTGTATTTTTGCTGCATTTTGAAACATTATTCTCTTCGTCTTAAATTACAAATTTTTCCTCTAGATCTTCGCTCGCGCATGAATTTATAATTTCTTAAGCTTTTCTCTTATTTTTGTTCGCAATCGATTCCTTCTCGTTCATTTCACTTAATTTCCTTTCCTGGCTATACATATATTGAATATTTCTGTATGTAAAAATGTGTATCGATCAATTCACGCCACTTTCGCAGTATTTAAATATTTAAAATGTAAAAAATAGGTAAAATTAACAAATATAACACACTCACTCTCTCTCTCCCCGCTCGCACGCAGCAATTTCACAATTGATAATTTCATTTCGTTACTAATTTCCCCTCAAATCCATTCTCATTCTCAAAAATGTGTCTTGTTCTTCCTGTGTTGTTGAATATCCATCCCAGTGGACCAAGGACAATAGTAAAACGAAAATATTAGTAAAACGTTTTAGCTCCGAGACCCTTGCCAGAAGACTTTAAAAATGTTTGAAAAAAAACTCTGAAAAGAGCGTTTAGTGAACGTAAACCGGGCCACAAATATTTCACCCTCTGTTTCACTATAATTTTGTGATAAATTTATTAAAATTGCCTCGCCAAAAATAAAATCAAACGATCCGTTTTCGAGATATCAAAAAAGGAGCAAGTGATGCGTTTTACTTTCCAGTCTTTAGGACCTCAACCTTTCTCTCACTTACTCGGCGTTTGCGAAATCGCTTACAATGTCTAATGGTCTACTGAGATGTCATTCAGATACTTTTTGATGGTTGATTTGTTTGTTGTTTATATAATTACGAGTTGTGTGTGTCCGGGATAACCCCTTCCGGTTCGCCCTCCGTAATTTCATAGAATTTCTCTTTATTGTACAAACTAGATATTGTTGATTAGCCTTCTTCTGTCACTACTCGGTTCTCCGTGATACCCAACATGCAGACACATACACACATATTACAATTATATTACAATTAACATATTTCGTTTACACTTTTTTCGTTAAGTTTACGTTTGCTTATTTTGTTTGTTTCTGTTTCTGTTTCTGTTTCCATTTCTGTTTCTGTTTCTGTTTCTGTTTCAGTTTCCGTTTCTGTTTCTGTTTCAGTTTCAAGAGGATGTCGCGAGGGAGCCTTGGAGCCCGGAGCTGAAAGTCACAACACTGCTCCGGCACTTGCAGGTTACAGGGATCTGATCTTGATCTCGATCTTGATCTTGTTTAGGGGCAGGGACCATGACTATTGAGCAGCTGAAGAGTCTTACCAATTAAGATACGAGTTAATGCTTGGATATTTTTACACAGTGAGTGAGTGCTAGCTGGTGTGCTGGGGGCCGATTGATATAGCTTGGGTCACGCCGCTTCCCAGCCGCTTCAACACTTGAACTTGACCATGGGTATGTGCTTGGAAGACACGCACTTGTCGCAGCACCACTCGGCAAACACCTCCTTGTTGAGCATTTGGAAGGCGGCCTCGGTGAGGCCCACGCAGGTCCTGCAAGGAAATGAAAAGTTAGCTACTCCAACTTGGCTTTGCTGTGCGGGAAGCTAGAACCTAGAACCTACCTGTGAAAGAAGAAGTTACAACCGGATTCACAGAACACGGCCTCGTCGTTGTCGTTCACCTCCTTGTGGCACATGCCACACGGATAGATGGGCGGCGCGTTGGGATTCTGCGGATTGAAGACCATCGGCTGGCCCGGCGGATACATCTTCCCGCCGCCCATTGTCATCGGTTTGGGGCCCACGCCCATTGGGCCACCGACACCCATCGGTCCGCCACCGCCCATGGGTCCCATGTTGCCCATTGGACCGCCAGGACCCATGGGTCCTCCGCCGCCGCCAAACATGTTCGGTCCGGGGCCACCCATCGGATTGTGGTGATGCGGATGCTGATGCGGATGTCCGTGGTGGGGCTGCATGTGGGGGTGCGGGGGTCCGTTCATGCCACCGGGTCCGGGCCCTGGTCCTGGCACGCCGCCCATGTGGCCGTGTCCCATGTGCGGGCCTGCATTTCCGTGCGGTCCGCCCATCATGTGCGGATTAGGCCCGCCGCCCATGTGGGGCGGCATGCCGCCCGGACCGCCGTGCATACCCCCCGGACCGCCCATCATGTGCGGCGGTGGGGGGCCGCCGGGATGGTGGTGCGGATGCGGATGCGGGTGTTGGTGCGGGTGGTTCATCAGCTGCGGGTGCGGGTGCGGGGGACCGAGATGCGAGGGCTGCTGCGGCGGCAGCATCTGGTTCATGCCCATGCCGGGTCCTGGCACACCGTGACCGTGACCAGGGCCGGGTCCGTGGCCCGGGGGTCCGCCCATGTGCTGCTGCTGCATAGGAACTGCGTTCGGGTTCATCTGCTGGCCCATCATGGGCCCATTGTTGTTGTTATTGCTGTTGTTGTTGTTGTTGGGTCCCGGACCGGGACCGGGACCGGGCCCATTGGGACCGGCGGGCGACTGCAGCGGACTGGGTCCGGCATTGGGCATTCCCGGACTCGGGCCGGCGCTGTTCAGCGAGTGGTGCGGTGACATGGCGGGCGGCGCTGGCGAGGATGTAGGCACTGACGTGGACGACATCGACGATGTGGCCGTCGATGTGGGCGTGAGCGAGGGCGTGGCCCCCGGGGCTGGCGAGGGCACCGAGGTGGCCAACGAGGTGGCAGAGGGTCCGTTTGACTGCAGGGACGTGGGCACGCCGCCCAGGCGACCGGCTGCCGGCGATAGGTGAGGGTTTTGATTGTTAATGCTGCCGTTGTTTGTATTGCTTCCGTTGTTGTTGTTGTTGCCACCGACGCCGCCTCCAGGATTTCCGCTGCCGCCAAGCATGTTGTTTCCCGGGCCGCCGCCCGGGTTGTTGCTGTGCGCGGGAGAGATGCCACCGGGTCCCACAAGGCCGCCGGGCCCAGGTCCCGGACCCGGTCCGGGTCCGCCAGGCATGTGTCCGCCATGACCCGTCGGTCCGTTGCCCAAAGGACTGTGCAATGGCGGCGGGCCCATTTGTCCGTTGTTCATCGGTGGCTGCGGAGGTTGTTGTTGTTGCTGCTGACCTGGATTGCCACCAGGACCCGGACCCCCGGGTCCCGGACCCGATGGCGGTCCCAGCGGGCTGCCAATCGGATTGCCCATGGGCGAACCCATGGGCAGTGAGTTCATCGGCGAATTCTGCCCCGGGCCACCCATCGGGGAGCCCTGCATGGCCCGCGGATTGGGGCCGTTGGGGCCACCGCCCATTGGCGACAGGCCGCCCATGCCCATGTGATGGGGTGATATGCTGGGGCCACCCATTCCGCCCATGGGGCTCATGCCGCCCATGCCGGCCATGCCGCCCATTGGACTGCCCATTGGCACAGGGCCACCGGGTCCTCCCGGGCCGCCTGGTCGTCCGTGGTTCATGTGCGGCGGCAGGCCCACACCTGGTCCGGGTCCCATCTGATGCGGATGCATTGGACTCATGCCTCGCATTGGCGGCGGGCCGCCCATGTGCGGATGCGGTCCATGCGGATGACCCATTGGTCCGCCCGGGTGATGCGGATGCATATGCGGGTGCATGTGCTGCGGCGGAGGCGGGCCGCCGCCCATCCCCATGCGATCCTCCCAGTGCTGATGGCCACCAAAGTGGCCTCCTGGCCCGCCACCTGGACCGCCGCCCATCTGGTTCATCGCCGCCATCGCGGCGGCCGCCGAGCTGGACATCGCCGAGACCTGGGGGCTGTCGTCGAACGGATTCGAGGCAATAATGGTGTCGCCAAAGCCGCCCATCGGTGGCGGCGGCAGCAGGTCCTGCGGCGTCGGCGGCGCCTGCTGCTGCTGCATGGAGTTGGCAGCAGCTGCTGCAGCGGCCGCCGCAGCCGCAGCCGCTGCTGCCGAATTGGCGGCACTGGACGTTTTCCGCCGCTTCTTCGGATTGCTCGGCGCCGAGATGATATCCGACGGTGGCGGCGGCTTGAAGTCGGGCGGACAGAGCCCGCCCGCTGGACCCGGCAAACGATATGGCGCCATACCGAGATTATGGGTCATATTCGAGGTATTTTTCTTCCGAATGGTGGCAGCTTTTCTTCAACTACGGGGTGGCAAGAAATTCGGTTCCGAGCGGCGTCGCCAATCCCGCGCTGGAGATCTCGACGCTGGTGATGAGGGGGTGGAGTGGGTGGATGGGGATAGCTCTAGCAGACGGCACTAAATGCGGCTACTCCTCGATGGGCTTCTCTGCGGGAAGCAAATTCGAGCGTAGCTCGTCGATATCGGTGGGCTATTCGCCGGCTATCCACTTGGCGCGGCCTGCGTCCGCCAGAGGGTTAAGAGCCTGCGGGTGGTGGGGAGAGGGCGCCAAATGAAACTTCCGCTCGCCGAGTTCAATAGCCATTACTCACCAAATCATCTCTTGGCCAGGATCAGGGCTAAAATTCGAGTTCCAGTGCCGCTGCCGCTGCCGCAGATAGTAAACACTTTCGGCACAACGAACGGCAACCCCGTTCCTTTTTTTGGGTTGGCAACTCTACGCTGGCAACTCAGCGCTGCTGCTTCTGGTGCAGCGTCGTGTTGTCTCGCTTTAAAAGCGCCAAGCACCTGCCGCCGCTGGCTTGCAACACACGGTGGGATAGCTGGCGGGAGGGGGGAGCTAGGGCTTTTGTTTATAACTATGTCCCACTCCGATCGACCGATTTATGCTCGAAGATTGGGCTCCGCTTGCCCCTTTCTGTCAACGCTCTCTCGCACTCGCACACACTCGCGCCCTCTTCTTCTTGCCAGCGATTTTATGTCCTCTTCGCACCGCCGCGGCAGCAATTCTCTGCGTTAGTGCCTTTAATTGCACGCTGCAATTGCTAATTGTTGTGTTTATATCTCTATTTGCTGCGCGCTGCACGGACCCGAAGGCTGGCGTGCGAAAATGTGTTTCGTTTCGCTCGCGTTCTCGGTTTTCTTTTTTTGTTGATGGCCGCTGCTGCTGCACTGGTGCTGCAGCATCAACTTTTATTAAGAGCGGGGTTTGCGGAGGAGGCGGCCCTCGCGCGGTTTGCCGTTTGCGCGCACTCGGCGTACCGTGTTTTTCTACCGTATTTTACCAGTATCACATTAACCCTTGTTTGTTTTGTTCAATTTTTGCGTGCGAGGAAGCGAAATATAAATAATTTTCTCGCAAGTCCGCCAGTGTGACCGTGCTCCGACGCAAGCTAAACGCCGGAATTCCAGAGTTGCGGTTCAATGTGACCGAAGCGGTGCAGTCGATAACGAGATATTTAAAATTAATTAATTTTATAAATTTATTATGATACATGGACTTTGATATTTGGAATCTGAAGTAAACTAATGCAAGAAACTAGATAAGAAACATTTAAAAGCAAATGATTATTCCTTAATTTAAATCAATAAAATATTAAACACGATAAAATAATGTTTAATTCAGCAGCGCTTCCATAAAAATGTCTACGATTTAATTTATAATTTGGAAGCATTTTATTTGATTCAAGCTAATTGCTTTCACTCGATAGTCCGTTATCGGACTATCGCTGGTTTCCCATCCCAAGGAGACGCTTAATAATTTGGCGCTACAAATTGGTTTTTTTGCTTTATAAACAACAGTAGGAAAAAAGGATGTGGGGCAACTTCGAGGCTTCATCCCAAGAGGATGAAACCATCTCCAATGTCTTCTCCTCTCGGGGCATCTTCCAAATAAGCAGCGAAGAGGAGGTGACACCGCATATATTTGTAAAACCCAAGTTACAGTTAGTTTAAAGCTTATCCTTTGTCCGCCGGCCTTTCAGGTGACCAAATACCCGGCCGTGCTGGCCTCGGTGCAATGCGGCAAAATGGTGATAGCCATCGAGAAGTGCCTGCTGCTGCTCGAGGACGAACTGGTGGCCGAGTGCACCTGCCTGAACTTTGGGGCCACCATCGAGGCGGTTGCAATATCCGCCAGCGGCAACCTTATTGTCTGCGGCCTCAGCGACGGCGAGGTCCATGGGGTGTCCATCAAGGGACTGCTGCTTTTCGCCGTGTGCGTCAACCTGGAGGACGTGAGCGTAACGGGGGGCGCCTTCCGGAGCATCCACCAACTGGGCCAGCATTTCTACTTTACATGCAAGAACGGCAGCATTTACTGGTAAGTTGTGGAGCTTTAGATCTCCCTTTGTATGTTTTTGGTTGGAAAACAAGGAAATTTGATACAATCTTCTGCACTTTCAGCCTCAGTGACATCGATGAGCGCTCTTTGGAGTCTCTGTCCAATGTGACGCTGAAGGAGAACGAAACCATTGCCAGCGAGAAAGCCATTCTCGAGGATGTCACTATCAGGCGACTGTCGACGGGACGTCAGAATGTCAATGTGGACTGCGTGGTCCTGCTTCAGCATCAGATCAACAGCCTTAATGCCCAGAATAACCAAGAGGATTTGGGCTTGGATCATGGACTTATCATCACGGGAGATCACGGGACACTCAACTTCAGGACCAGCTCCAGCTCTGATGTTACGCGCATCAATCTGCCAGAGCATTTTGGGGATCTCAAGCAGATCTCCAACCTGGAGAACTGTGTGTGAGTTGATTCGACCCCCTTTGTTATAAGAAAAACAGATTTATTTAGCTATACGAATTCCTGAAGGATCGCCCTGACCCACTCGGGACACTTGCTGGACATCTGTCCGTACACCCGCACTGTGTACATGTGCCACAGCGCCCAGCGCCAGAGCCTGCTCATCGAGGACTTCCTGGTGATCGAGTGCAGTGAGGAGAACGTAGAGCTGCTGCTGCTGACGAAGCCCACGGAGGATGGGCGCTTCATTAAGTTCGTGGAGTATCCCTGTACGTATTCTCTCCCCTTTGAGTATTTTATTTAACCTCTGAACTCGCAGCCTTGAAATGCAAGCACGAAGTGGAGGTGCCGGCGCACGCCTGGCTGGTGCGCCAGCCCAAGTGTGCGGTGAATCTGTACTATCTGGCTGCCAAGGCGGTGAATCGGCAGAGTATACCCACGGTGGTGGAGATGATGCTTGTCTCCGAAACGGATCCCAGCGATCGTTTCAAGAAACTAATAGCCAAAGGTCGCCTGGAAGAGGCGGAGGTAATGTGACTATATTTTAAAGTAAGGAATTTATTCACGGTTTCCCTTGTGCCTTCCAGGAATTTGGCCTCCAGTTCGAGTTGTGCCTGCAACCCATCTACGAGGCCAAGGCCAAGCGCATTCTCGTCGAGCTGTGCGACTCTCGTTCGTCGAGCAACGAGCTGCTGGACAAGGAGTTCGAGCGCCTGTTGCAGTTGCTGGCGCAGATCGAGAGCAAGGCTTTCATCAAGAGTCATCGCATGATCAACCTGAGCGCGCGACACATCCTGGAGCGTTACCTGCGCGAAGTGCAGAAGCGACTGAGCTTTGAGGTGAGGCTTCTTATATATATTTTATGCCGCATAATCTCCACTCTCTCCTTAAGGACGACGAGGAGGACATGCTGGAGATCGACGAGCAGCTGCACCGCCTGAAAACTCTCGCCATCACCGATCCCTACGAATGCAACACCGACTGGCAGAAGTTCGTTTACGACAAGAACCTGGTCAGGACGGTCACGTCCTTGTTCAACACGGACATGCCCACGGCCTGCCTCATCTGGCGTCGGCACTCGAGCAGCATTTTGCCGCTGCTCAAGGAGGAGGGGCTGCGCACCCTGCTGGGCTTCATACCCGGCAACGCGAAGCCCTTCAATGTGGTGCAGTGGCTGCGCCAGTTCATCCCCCTGGTGAGCAACACGCATCCCGGCATCATGCCCTTCGTGACCGACTGGAGCATCGAGATGACGCGCAAGCTGCAGTACAGTCCCCACTGGCCGGACATTGGGCTGGAGTTTGCCACCAAGATCCTGGAGATCTTCGAGGAGACACAGTTTACCTACTCGTGAGTTAGCCTCTGGAGAAAGCTCCTTCAATTCCTTGGAAAATTGGGTATACTTTGGGATCCTGCTTTCTCCAGGGACGTCCGGCGGCAGCAGGAGCGGAATATGGGCAAAATGCGCGACCTGGTCAACGCTCTACAGGACCTGTCCGTCCTAAAGACCCACTACAACATGGGCTTCACGCTGGACAACTACATGAAGGACTCTGTCGATGCGACGGCTCTCAGCATTCTGCAGCACGTGCAGCTCGACAAGCTGAAGCGCCTCGTTGAGCACTTTCTGTACCCGATCTTCCAGGAGAAGGGCCGCCACCCCATGGACGTGATCAAGCAGTACATCGCCCAGTTGGTGGCCAGCCGGCACTCGTCGAGCAACTGGCTGGATCGGGCCATGACCTGCATCGAGCTGCTGCACAACGAGGACAGCCGCCTGGAGTGCGCCCTGTCCGTGCTGAGGAACGCCCCAGTGCCCTGGCCCGAGTCCCTGGCCTCCCTCGTCCGGCTGCGCAACTCCACCAACCCGCTGGCCCTGAAGATCAACGACGAGTACGAGATCCAGGTGATAAAGATCATGAAGGCCAAGTACGGCTGGCCGGCGGACAGCTCGGAGCTCAACGTGGAGCTCTTCGCGATGCGCATCGTCAAGATGAACCTGCCCGACATGCTGCAGGACATTCGGACGCTGACCAAGGCGGCGCCCGACATCTCGGTGAGCGCCAACCTCCACTGCTGCTACCAGATGGCGCGCCGCGGCCAAATCGAGCAGTCGTACGACTTCTTCAAGTCGCTGAACAAGGAAAAGTACTCGGAGGACGGCAGGGATGTGGTGGAGATTCTGGCCACCCTGCTGGAGACCACCCCACAGGCTGCCCTTGAGAACGAGGCCAAGGCGCAGGAGCACCAGAACGTCCTGGAGCTGTTCAAGCTGGTTCTGCCGCACGCGGAGGCCTCGTACAAGCAGCGCTACTCGATGATCAAGCACCGCTTCCAGCTCCACCAGAAGTTCGGCGTGGAACTGAGCTGCAGCACGGAGCTCATCCCGATGCAGAAGCGGCAGGAGCTGCTGGACGAGACCATTGAGAGGATCGTTGAGCGGGCCCAGGCCACGCTGAATATGCCCGCTTTCATTGTCAGCGAAATGCGGGAGCTGTGCACGGCTCTCGCCTTGTCGCCGGTCTTTGGCCTCCATCGGATTTGCCAGCGCGTTGGCTGCCTGCCGCTGAGCTGTGCCATTGCCTACCACGTGACGCAGTTCATCGACTGCCTGCCGGCCGATGCCGAGGACTTCATCCGCCTGGCCCTCGAGCTGATCATCCAGCAGATTGAGAATGCCAAGGGCACTGATAATGGTGGGTACTCATTGTATTCCTCTTCTTTCTCTCGAATGACTTACCTCTCTTCTGGTCAGACCTCCCTTCCTCCGTCCAGCTGATCACCGACAGCGATCCGCTGAGCTTTCCCCTCGCCTACGAGCTGCTCACAGCCGCCCAGCTGCACGAGCAGAGCCGCCGCCGGGACCTCATCGAGGTGATCAAGTACGTGAGGGTGGTGATGCTCCAATACCCGCTGGACGCCCTGAAGAAGCACTACGATGGCAACGAGCTGGCGGTGAACGAGCACATTTGCCGCACTTTGGACGGCACAACGCTGGCCTTCGGTGAGAGTACGCTCAACTTTAGCAGCGCCATCAACGGCACCTTCGACACGAAGCCCGTGCTGCAGGTGCCGGCGATTAAGAAGCGCCCCTCGGTGTCGATGTTCGATGAGGTGGAGGTGCAGCCGGTGCAGCAGCCGCAGAAGAAGGTAGACAGTAGAAAGTTAAACCTTAGAGTTCCCAGGATAAGCTAATAAATGGTCTCCCCCACAGAAGATCCTTGGCTCCCACCTGCCCATTGTCAAGTTTCTGGCCAGGACTCTGCGGCTCATGGTGATCGAGGCGGAGCCCAACAACTCGCTGCTGATGCACTTGCGCCAGGGTCTGGCCGAGAACATTGCCGAGGTGGTGGACAGCGCCCAGAGCGACTTCTTTCAGTCGATGGAGCTGCTGACCAAGACCAAGGAGCACGACGTGTGGTACTCGATCCTGCAGTACCTGCTGGAGTACCAGCAGCAGAACTGCCTCAGCAAGCGGATCATCAACGAGGGCTTCATCACCCTGCAGCTGCGTCGCATCCTGCGCAACGCGATGAGCAGCAAGAGCGTCGACTTCATCGAGCTCTTCACCATGCTGGCGGTCAACAGCGATGCCCTGGCCCTGCTCGACAAGCTCTCCAAGGAGGTGAAGTCCGACCTGCAGATGATCAACTGCCTGACCCTGTCGGCCATGCACAGCGAGTATCTGGACGACGTGGAGACTGTGGAGAGGATACGAGCCAAGTATGAATGCAAACTTAGATGTTAACTTCTTTGCATTAAAACAAATCCTTGCAGGCGCCTGAAACTCCACTACTACCTGGAGTTCTGCCAGCAGGACCCGCGCATAATAGGCAGGTTCAATGCGGAAATGGACAGCGTGGAGGACCTGCTCAGGGAGTTCCACAACAAGCAGCTCGACGTGCGCCTCCTGGAGCGCATTAGCCGCGACTTTGGCTTCGACTTCCAGAAGATCCTCATCACTCACATCCTGAGTATTCTGAGTGGCCAGGAGCTGCGCTTCGATGTGCATCGCGACAGCTTTGGCGACGAGAAGCTGGTGATGCTGTGCAGCGCCCAGGAAATCCTCGACATGTGCCAGCCCTACATCGACGCCATCAAGAATGTGGAGCTCTTCACCGCGAAGCTGAAGCAGTTCATCGAGGAGGTGAGTGCTCTGTGGGAACTTCGATGAAAGCTAACATTGCATACTTCTTCTGCCCAGATCAACATTTACTTTTACGAGCTGTACATGTGCGTGATCAACATCCTGATGTTCTTCAATGCCGCGCCCAGTGAGCTGGAGATTTGGAAGAATATCCTGCGCTTCCTGCGCTACAAGATGACCAGCAGGCGGCGCAATCGTCCCAGTCAGTTCGAGACGGACATGTGGCTGAAGTCGCACAAGGAGAACGGCATCCTGCCCAAGATCTCGCGTTACCGTCTGCCCTTCAAGGCGATTGTGGAGCAGCCGCTGAAGGACATCCTCTGTGGGTCCGAATCCCCTTCAGATCTGTAATCTGTGCTTATGAAATATGTACCTTGCAGGCAGCGAACTCAGCGTGGACAACTGCCTGGGCTGGTTCCCGCTCATACAGATGCACACCTCGCTCAAGGGCTCCAAGGACAGCGCCCAGAACTGCGACTACTTCTGCATGTCGGCGGTGAAGAACTCGATAGCCGAGTACAGGTCCCGGAACGAGCCCGAGTCCTGGAGTCTGCATCCCACGAACAACGCCTTCCTCATGTCCATCCTCCGGCTCGTCGAGAACGTCCACAATCCGAACAAGGCCTTCCTCATCCTCTACTACGTGTCCAACAACGCTCGCGAGGGAGCCGACCAGGTGGAGGCCTCCTACGAGTGCTGGAAGTTCATGCAGGCGAAGGGCCACCTCATCACCGACGACGAGCACATGGCCAAGGTGCGGCGACGCTATCCCGTCCAGAAGACGCAGCACCTGCTCCACGTGTACGGCCTGACCGACGAGAAGCTTCTGAACCAGGTGGAGAATCCCAGCGAGCTGATCAACAGCCTGTACCACCACGAGCTCATCCTCAGGTCCACCAAGGTGGACATCAATGCGCTGGTCGGCGAGATAGCCAAGCTGCACGGCCTCAGCCTGGACACCATACAGTTTCAGCTGGTGCAGAAGTGGCTGTCGGTCACCATGGACCCGGCGGACAACACCATGCTGGAGGAGACCTTCATGGAGGAGGCGGAGCAGCACCCGAGCGCAGTGGACGCTGGCGGAGCTGGCGTCCAGAGTGCCAGCGAGAACGTTGACAGGGCCTTCTACATTCTGGCCAGCTGGCCCAAGGCGGAGGCCGTCAAGTACCTGGTGGGGCTGATCTTCAAGGGCGGGTAAGAAGCTAGAATAAACAGGAATTTGTATTGAGTTAATGCTAAAGCTTATCCCCAGCTCCATGAACACCTCGACGCAGCTGCAGATGTACGAGTGCTACTCCAAGCTGAACGACGGCAGCTTCAGCACCACCACCATCAACCAGAAGCAGTTCATCAGCATCAAGTGCGTCAACGACCTCAAGACGCTCGGCTACAAGTCGAACCTGGAGAAGTTCTCCGGCGAGCAGTGCAACAAGATCGACATTCTGAAGATGATCTGGCAGCGCAACGCCCAGAATCCCCTCTCGCTGGAGGTGATGGCCAACATTTGCCTGGGCTTCGACGTGCACCTGCCCAAGATCTGGAACGGCATCCTCAAGCGCATGATCCTGTTCAATATGGTGCGCGAGCTGAACGCCCTGCTGGACGTGCTCAGCTGCCGCCCGCATCTCCTGCACCTCGATGGCCTGGCCCGGGCCTGGGACTATGTGCTGTGCCATCCGCTGAAGAACGCCGTGCAGGCGCGCTCCTCCTTCGCCCAGAAGGAGCGGCTGCACAAGACCCTCCTGCGGCTGCAGGGCTGCCCCGTGGTCCACGCCCTCAATCTGCTGCAGTTCGCCGAGTACTGTGTCGCCATCCAGCGACCCCACATGGCCGCCGCCGTCCTCAGCTTCTGCGAGAGTGCGGAGGAGAGGAGCAAGATCAAAGCGGTATGATTTTTAGGTCCTATTCAGGTCTGTTGCTCATTTCCCCTGCTTCCAGCTGATACGTTCCCGCCCGGTGGATAACTTGCGGCAGCAGATCTTGGATCTGGAAGACGACGGCTTGCTGCCGGTGGTGCTGAACTTTGCCCTGAAGGAACTGACTCTCTAGACGGCAGGTTTGATTTTTGTTTAGCTTGTTTACACTTTGATAATTGTATAAATAAACGGAGTTTTTATATATATTATATTTATATTTTATTTTTACACTTTATTTATTGTATAAATAAATGAAGTTAATATATTTTATATTATTATACATTATTACCTATATATTTTATATTATGTATTTTATATTTCAAATTGATTTCTGTATTTTAGAGATTGAAAATGTCAAGGCAATATCTCCCAAAAGTACTTATTTATTGGGGAATCATAATCTTATAGCTCTTCTGGCTTCTCTTTTAATAACTTTTAACTTCATATTGTATCAGTGCATTTAGTATTATTTTTATTGAATTATTTTCATCTGCCAATAAATTCGACTTTTACTCAATTAAGAATAATTCGGTAAAGACTTGAAATAAAATAATTTACTAATAATGCTAACACTCGTTCACAATCTCACCGATCTCCATCATCGATAATGACCCAAATTTAAGAGGTGTTAATCGGGAGGTAGCGTAATCTCGGGGAATCCAGTGACCAAAGTTAACAATGCGGTGACGTCATATGTGGTTTGAATTTATCTCTACTACAGCAGAACAGTGGTCAAGAGGGTAAAAATTATAGATATAAAAATTAATTCAATTATTTATCAATTTTTAAGGATGATCAAATCAATAATTTAATTAGCGAAATATTTATGAAGATAAAAACCCAATAAAATAAACAAATTATTATTTAAAACATGTTAACTTTAACTTATAAATGGCAAAAAGATGTAAATTAATTGAATCACTGTTGTTATTTTTAGAAGAAAGTAATTGCAGTTTTTCAAACAAAACAGTTTTGCATTTAGTTAACTTTTAGTTAACTTTACCTTGAATTTAAATTTTAAAGTATTTTAAGCACTCCCACGCTCTGGTGCGACCCACTGTGACCAGCAATCAGCTGTTTGGGCGACCAGCTGATATTCCAATTTTTCAGAGACACTCGAAACACGCAAAAGTTGCACAAATCAGTTTAAAATTAAATAAAAGCGAAATGCTGCGGTCCTTGTTGCGGGCACAAAAGTGCTGGGCCTTAGTCCGGGCCAGAAATCCCTTGGAGGTGACCGCCAAGGTGGCTCCAATGACCTCCAGGTAAGTGTCTGCTGCTATTGAATTCTCTTAATTACAAGAAGTTCATTTTCCACTCCCGTAGGCGTCACTACTCTCCTCCCACCCACATCAAGCAGTCGGCGGTGGCCAACGAGTCTGGCACCATGGCGCAGAGTAAGTGCCGGGAAATTCCCAAGAAATCCAAGCTACCAGCTCCCTCCTGAACATTTGCAGTCAAGCAGGAGATGATGACGCGGCTGGGCCTGGAGCCCGGCTACAATCCGCTGCCCAAGTCGCGGGAGCATCTGTTGAAGTATCAACCCAAGCTGGAGGCTCTGCCGGCTCGGGCCATGCAGGACTCCTTCACCTCGGCCATTATTCCCTTGAGCACGGACCGCACGCTGCAGGACAAGTATGTGACCTATCTGGGCAGCGTGCGAATGGGCAGGCTGCTGGAGGACATGGATATGTTTGCTGGTAAGTAAAGTAAATATCTTTGCTAGGGTAATGCTCCGATCGACTTCTCCCTGCCCAGCCTGGTGCTGTCACAAGCACCTGCAATTGCCCAACCTGCCGGAGGGAGTGCATCTCCCGTACACCTTTGTGACCATCCTGGTGGACCGCATCGACTTTACCAACGTGCTGGCATCCGGCACTCAGGACATCCGGCTGTCCGGTCACGTCTCCTGGGTGGGCACCAGCTCCATCGAGGTAGTCGTGTGGCTCGAGCAGCTCGTCGCAGGAAGCTATCAAAAGCTGACCCGCGCCCTGTTCCTGATGGCGGCCAGGAATGCCACCAACACGGCTGCTGCTCCGGTGAATCCCATACAGCCGGCCAATGAAGAGGAGAAGGTGATCCTGGCGGGAGGGGCGGACAGGAAGAAGCAGCGCCAGATACTCTGCGCCCAATCGGTGTTCAAGGTGGAGCCCAATGACCCCGAACAGACGCTGATGTACGAGCTGTACAAGCGGACCACGCCCAGCAACACCTTGGAGCTGAACAAGCGCATTTTGCCGCCCAACTGCCGCTGGATGGAGGACTCGTACCAGATGAGCACGATTCCCTCTTTCCCGGAGCACCGGAATCACCACAATCGTGTCTTTGGGGGTTTCCTCATGCGCAGTGCCCTGGAGATCAGCTGGGCGGCTGCCTTTCTGTACTGCAAGACGCGGCCCAAGCTGGAGCACATCTCGGACATCAGCTTCGAGAAGCCGGTGGGCGTGGACAGCTTCATCAAGATGACGGCGTACGTGGTCTACACCAAGCTCAACTATGTGCAAATCATGACCGTGGCCGATGTGCTGGACACGCACACGGGCAACCAGGTGACCACCAATACGTTCTACTACACCTTCTCTGCCCCTGACACGGTCACGGAGGTGCTGCCACGCTCCTACCACGAGACCATGTGGTACATCCAGGGACGTCGCAAGTTCGAGGCCAGCATGGGTCTGAAATAGGCACAAAGTGGCACCATGTGAGTGTTTTCCCTCCCCCCAAATGATAATTATGCGAGGCTATGACATGGGAATTATGATATTACAACAGTTCTGTGTTAGAAACTTAACTTGGATAACTTCGAAAGCGATAAATATAAATTGTACTGTCCTACCAAAACCCTTAAAGATTACAATGCACCGAAACTATATGAAATGTATTAAATAAAGGCCGTAATTCAATGAAGAACTCATGTTTACATCAATTTTTTAGTTTAGATCAGAAAATTGTCTTAATTAGAGGATTTGCGTATACGCATATCAAGTTTAATGAATTTTATTTTTTTTTTTTTTTTTTTTTTTTTTTTTTTTTTTTTGTTTCCCACGGTAAACATGGTTAAATGACTTTAAAAAAATTATATTATTTATTTTTTTTTAATTTTTGATACTCTTAATGATATATAAAGAATAGAACAAAGAAATTATAACATTTAGTCAGATATTATCCAAAAAATCGATAGCTAATTAAATTTGTAATAATATTATTGTTTGATCCATTAATATCAACATCGCACATTTTCTTTCGATAAGTTGAACTCATCATTTGGAATGCATGCACTATGGAGAGATTTCCTACGTTATATTTGCTTATTTAATTTTTAACTTACACAAGTTGAATTTTTAATCAAAGTTGAAAGTTCAGTACATTTTCTGAAGTTCGTTGTCTAAATTATACGCTTTTTACACCAGATTTACCAGATTATAGCCAATTCTTTTGCGTTTTCTGGTTCCAAAACGGAAATTCTTTTGCGTTTTCTGGTTCCAAAACGGAAATTCTTTTGCGTTTTCTGGTTGCAAAACGGAAATGGATGGACCGTTTGCAAATCGTACATTTTATTCCTAACACTCTCCAGTCTTCATTTCCAAAATGCACCGCCGTTGTTTTTCTGGGTTCCAAGGGCGGCGCAGAAGCCTTCTGAAGCTCTGGTACTCCAGGTGAGTGTCAGACATCCGTTTTGACAGCTTAATGCCAGCTTCCCCATAGACGCCGCTACGCTCAGCCGCCGGTAAACAACGCCTCGGGATCCATGACCATGGCTGAAAGTAACTACCCTGCATGAGTGGTGATGGTAGCACCTAATGCACTCGCTTTCCTCTCCTCCACAGTCAAGCAGAAGATGATGCAGAGCCTGGGCCTGGAGCCTGGCTACTGCCTGCAGCCAAAATCCCGGGATCATCTGCTCCAGTACCAACCCAAGCCGGAGGAGCTGCCGCCGCGGTCCATGCAGGACTCCTTCAGCTCGGCCAGAATTCCCTTGAGCACGGACCGCCTGATGCAGGACAAGTACATGAACTACTATGGACACGTGCGCCTGGGCAGGCTCATGGAGGACATGGACCTGTTTGCGGGTAGGAGGAGCCTTCAGATCAGTCACCAGTCGATCCTCTAACCAGGTTCCCGCAGCCTGGTGCTGTCACCGTCACCTGAGCGTGCCCAGTTTGCCGAGGGGAGTGCACCTGCCCTACACCTTCGTCACTATTCTCGTGGACAACATTCACTTTGCCGGAAACAACACACTCGGCAGCCAGGACATCCGGCTGACCGGCCACGTCTCCTGGGTGGGCTCCAGCTCCATGGAGGTGGTGGTGTGGCTGGAGCAGGTGGTCGATGGCGAGCTCAATCCGGTCACCTGTGCGCTCTTCCTGATGGGAGCCAGGAATGCCACCAACACGGCTGCGGCTCCGGTGAATGCCATAGCACCGGTCACTGAGCGCGAGCGGATGATCTTGGCGGGCGGTGCCGAGAGGAAGCGGCAGCGCCAGGAGCGGACGGGCAGGACCGGACAGTTCCAGCCCACGGATGAGGAGATAGGGATCATTTCCGAGCTGCACAAGAGGACCTCGTCCAGGGACACGCTGGAGCTGAATAAGCGCATCTTGCCGGAGAACTGCCGCTGGATGGCGGACTCCTTCCACATGAGCACCTTAACATCCTTTCCGGAGCATCGAAACCACCACAACAGGGTCTTTGGCGGCTACATAATGCGCACTGCCATGGAGATCAGCTGGGCAGCCGTCTTCCTCTACAGCAAGAGTCGTCCCTTCCTGAAGCACATCTGCAACATCGCCTTCCAGAAGCCCGTGCCCGTGGACAGCCTCATCAAGATGACGGCCTACGTGGTGTACACTTGGCGCAATTTCCTCCAGATCCGGACGGTGTGCGATGTGCTCGACAAGGACACGGGCAACCAGGTGACCACCAATACCTTCAACTTCACCTTTGCCGTGGCGGACGACGTCGTGGTGCCAGAGGTGCTGCCCCGCTCCGTTCACGAAACCATCTGGTACACCGACGGACGACGTAGGTTCGAGAGCAGCGTAGTTTTCAGGGAACAGAACGAAGACGGCGATTAGTTTGGAAACTGACCGAGAAACAGGAGAAACAAACTGCTCTTTCCTTTCACCATAATTACCAACTATTAAATAATATACAAAAAACCGGGAGCATGTTTCAAAGTGACAGAACTCATGTAAGATGTGAGATCAGTTCTGTCACATTGAGGCAAGCTCCATGATCACAAATACTGACCTCGGAAAGTTTTTGTTTCAGCATTTTTCCCACAGGTACTTTTCCCGACAAAATCTTTACCTACACTTGCGAGCTCATCTGTAACAAATTCAGTCAAGAGATTAGATTGCGGACTGGTTCGAGATACACTTAAAAATTAGATTATAACATTTGTATAAATTGTTCAAATTATTATAATGCGCTTTTCAATTATTTTTTAAAACAAATTTATTTAGATTTGGAACAGAAGAACAACGAAAGGAACTATATATGTATAATCTAATTGTTTTTAAAATATTTAAGGGGGTCTTCTACTTACGAGGCCGAAATTTTGGCCTATTTTCAGAAATTAATTGTGAGAAAACTGTACAAGATAATGAGATAATTTTTTTTATTACTTTTGTACATCTTAAACGTAACACTTTGGAAAACTTAAAGTGTGTATAGCTAACCATTCTTTTTTTATATGGGGCCAAAGTGGGGTCATCAATATTTTAGGGGTCATTTTTCTGGTATCATAACTACCCTTATATTTGTATGAAACGAGAAAAATTAATTTTATTTATTTTCAGTTTTATGTTGTCTATGCTTCCCCGAGTACGATTTTTTTTAAATTAAAAATTGTTATTAATATAATTTTTTTTGTAAAAAGTTAAATTTTTAATCATGTTTTTTCACCTGTTGGAGAGTGTAAAAATTAAACCAAAATTTTTTTTTAAATCGTACTCGGAGAAGCATAGAGAATTGTTTGATTAAGAAGTTTGGAAAAAAATTGGTTCGATTCGATGAAAATACTGGTAGAAGTGATACCAGAAAGTTTAAAAAATGTGTTTTTCGGGAAAACGCGTTTAAAGGATTCGTTTACCCATGAAGGAATGCGAATTTTACAAAACCCTTTATATGGCGTATTCCTCAGATCCTCTATATTTAAAAAAATCGAATTTTAAAAAAATTAAATATATAATTCATATTTATTTTTCGAAATAGTTTGTGCTTTGGGGTTAGGTTTTAGTTAATCCGTTTTAAGTGCACAATCCCAACAATATCTTTACTCTATAATTAACATATATGTATTAATGATTGTAAACAACATCCATTACACTTATAAATGAAGCTTATTTGATGATACTATAAGTAGGCCTTTAAAATTCCATTTATATCTTAGTTTAAAAACATATCTCTTGGAACTTGTTAGGATTCTTAAACACTTTCTAGAGAATTACTTAGCAGATAAATTATTTCTTATACCTCTTTAAATACAACTGATAAATTTTTTAAACAGGTTCTTGTTTTTCTCCGTGGAGGTAGCGACGCTCTCAGCCAAACTATCATCCAAGTGGACACGTGCTCAGCTGATGGGAGAGGCATGTAACGACGTCGGAAGAACGCGCTCTGCCAGCGATTCTCCTCGGTTCCCAGTGGCATTCTCTCGAGCGCCGTCCAACTGCCAGCCATCACCCGATGGCAATGCGCTCGAACTGAAGTGTATTACGTATTAAGAATTCTCCTCGCCCAGGAAATTCTAGTTGCACCGACGCGAGCCTCTTAAATCCTGGCAGGATGCATCGTGTGGTGGCCCGGGGACTGGGAAGGTTGCTGGCGAGGAGCGTCAGGCCCAGTTCTAAGGGGAAATGGCCTCTGAACAAAAGTTGCTGCTCCGCCGCGGTACCCGCACGGTCTTTTGCCCAGAACAAGGAACCAAAAGTGTGCTCGGATCACTGCTCCGGCACGCTGGAAGAAGGTGAGTAAGGCCTTTACCTTTGCCCGAGAAAGTGTCCAAGGTTCAAGTCGCGCCTTAACTTTATAGTGATTCAGAAAATACAAGAGCAATCTGGCGTTGATGTGGGCTACCACACCATACCCAAGTCGCGGGACCACCTCCTGAAGCATCAGCCCAAGCACGAGGATCTGCCGCCGAGGACAATGCTCGACTCCCACACGATGGTCCTGCTGCCGCTGAGCGCCAGTGAGCTGATCCGTGAGCGATACGTGAACCACCTCGGGCGGGTGAGGCTGGGACGAATCATGGAGGAGCTGGACATGTTCGCCGTGTGGATATGCCATCGCCATGTCAAGCTGCCGGCTCTGCCCGAGGGAGTGCCACTGCCGTACACCTTCGTCACCCTGCTGGTGGACAAGGTGGAGTTCATCAACCTGGAGCGGTTAAAGGTCAACCAGGACATTCAAATCAGCGGTCACGTTTCGTGGACGGGTCGCAGCTCCATGGAGATCATCATCTACGTCCGACAGCTCGTCCACGGCGAGTACATCGATGTGACGAAGGCCATTTTTGTGATGGTGGCCAGAAACGCGACGAATACGGGCGCGGCGCCCATAAACCCGCTCCAGGTGGGCGACGAGACGGAGGCACTGATTCAGCAGCAGGCCGAGAAGCGCCAGAAGATGCGGCGTGTGGCGGCCCAGGACTCCGTCCTCAATTCCCCGCCCAGGGAGCACGAGCAGACCATCATGTACGAGATCCTCAAGAGGACGACGCCGCTTACCGGGATGGATCTGAACAAGCGCGTCCTGCCGCCGAAGTGCCGTTGGATGGAGGACTCCATGCAGACGACGATGATTGCGCCATTTCCGGAGAACCGGAATGCCCAGAACACCATCTTCGGTGGCTACCTGATGCGCCAGGCCGTCGAGATAAGCTTCATCATGGCCAGCATATACCTGGGCGATCGCCCCATCCTCAAGTGCATCTCGGACATCAGCTTCATGCATCCCGTGAACGTGAACAACTTCCTCCAGCTGACCGCCTACGTCGTCTACACCGCCCAGAACTACGTGCAGCTGATGACCGTCGCCCAGGTGTGGGATCTCAAGAGCGTCGACAAGGTGCAGACCACCAACGTCTTCTATCTCACCTACCGGGCGGACAAGGTGCTGGACGAGGTGCTGCCGCGATCCTACCGCGAGATGCTGTGGCATGTACACGGCCGAAGGAAGCTTCTGGCGGCCCTCAACCTGCAGCCAGAGTACCCGGATGCGACCCCAGAGCATAAAATAAGCACGTAATTGTCGAAGCGTCGAAATTTCAAGTGATTTTCCCGTTTTATATAGCACAAAACTACGTCCTTTTGGATTTCTTAGATCGGAATAAAGCTGCACTAACCCGCGCTTATAAACTCTGGATTATTCCGTTTTGTAAGATTTATTTTACAAATTCTGTTTCTGTCTAACCGGCAGCAGTGAATGGGCTCGCCTCTGCTTGTACAAAGTGTTTAGAAATCCTTAAACTGAAGTTCACCACCCGCTTAGAAGCGCATGCGGTGCGGGTATTGGGAGGAGTGCAGGGCGAACATGTTCTGCAAGTACTTGGCAAAGAACTTGCCCTCGGGGTGGGCCTTGATCACCTTCAGCAGGGCGGCGTCCACCTCCTTCTGGTCCTTCTTGCGCTGCTCGTTGGGCACGAAGCGCTCCTTCTTGGCCGCAAAGATATCGGCCTCGCCGCTCTTCTTGTCCTTCTTGGCCTTGATGCGACGGAAATAGGTGTCGTTCAGGTGCTCGGGCACCTTGAAGGCTCCGAGATCCACCTTCGACGAGGTGCCGATCACGTAGCGCTGGGAGACGCGACGCAGGGGGCACGAGTTGAGGGCGAAGGGTCCGGTGACCAGGAGCAGTCCCGAGGCGAGCACCTTCAGCAGAACGACACGCTTGCCCTGGTGGCGACCAGCCAGCAGGATCAGAACGGTGCCGGGCTTCAGGTTGCGGCGCGTGTTGCGCTTGTGCTCGCTGAAGTTGGCCTTGGAGGGGCGCTTCTTCACGAAGGTCTTGGTGGGGTAGGTGGCCTTGGACTTGTTCAGGAAAACGGTACGCTCACCGCCGTTCTTGGGGCCGCCGATCTTCTTCACCTTCTTGATGGGCACCTTGACCTTCTGCACCACGGGGCTCTTCTTGTCCTTCAGGCGGTACAGGCCACGGCGCTTGTACATCTGTAAAAGGGGGAAAATTATTAGAAAGTGTTTTTGGAGCGAAACATTATTTCAAGGTTTTTATTTCTTTCTTTTTATCAGAAAATCCATAATCTGCACTTTGCTTATGGAAAGCATTCAGAGTGGTGCATGGAAATATCATCATATGTACTTTTTGAGACAAAGTATGGAGTTTAAAACAAGAATTGTTGAAAGGTATCCATTACAGATTACTTTTTTGATTACATTATTGTTTTTGCCATAATTTGTTATTTTAATGTGCTTAATCGAATATCCTAATCTGCACTTGCTTTGGAAGATTAGAGTGCATGGAAATATCATCATATTCACTTTCTTAATCAAAATATAGAGTGAAAACCCAGAATTGTTGAAAGCCATCCATTACAGATTACTTTTTTGATTACATTCATTGGTTTTATGCTCCATAAATTTGTTATTTTAATGTATTTTAATCAGAATATCCATAATCTGCACTTTGCTTATGGAAAGCATTCAGAGTGGTGCATGGAAATATCATCATATGTACTTTTTGAGACAAAGTATAGAGCTTAAAACCAGAATTGTTGAAAGGTATCCATTACAGATCCATTTATTTTATGTAGGCTCTATACCTATGTTTTTTATAGTATTCTAAATCAGAAAATCCATAATCTGCATGTTGCTTATGAACAGCATTCAGAGTGGTGCATGGAAATATCATCATTTTTAACACATATTTCAGACAAGGTATAGAGCCTACAACTAGGCGGTTTTCAACGATTCAACAGGTTATATTAGTTATTATTTTCCGATTTGAAGATAATCCAGACAGCTAGCCATATGTAAACCACGCCGCTTTTGTCACTTTCCGCTGGAGGCGGAGGCGTCACACCGCCAGAAGCCCAGTTGCCACGACGCCTTCAGTGATATTTACCTGCGCCTTGGAGTAACGCAGGATTCCGCCCTTCAGGTAGGAGTTGACCGGGTGCTTCTTGCCCTTTTTGGCCGACTTGGCCACCTTTTTAGCTTTCTCGACGGGTGCCATTGTGGAAACACGTGTACACAGCACAAAAAATTATGGAAAAGGAAGGTTATGTTCGAAAGCGCTGGCACTTCATCGATGGCACTATCGATAGCCAGGTTCAAGCGATAGTTCGGCGGCTATCGCAGTTATACAGAGAATACTGATAGTGGTGAGCGTTAAACAACTTTCACATATTTGTATTTCTCGTTAAATAAAAGCTTTCTTTTTGTTGCTATTTTGTTATCATTTTAATTTTTAAAAGAAAAAACAACCCATGACCATTAAAGAATAAATGCTGAGGTCTAAATACTAGTAACTCCTTTTAAAGTTAATTATTTGCTGAACCTAGGACCACAGTATCAAATAATCCTAATAGTTTATTTTTCGTCCAGTAATGACATTTCAAATGAATACATTTATTTAATTAAATTTGTAAAATCTGATTCTAACACGTGAGGCAAACATTGATTAAAAACACCGATAACACAACAAAACATTTTTTTATCTAGCAGAACTTTCATTTATTTATGTTAGATTAATAAAGATTTTGAACAAATGGGTAATACAATAAGTAATAATATTAAATTCATTTATTTCATTCAATTAAAAGAAAAAAACTATAGCAAACGATATAAACTTAGTTGGGTGTTAAACCTCTTGGGAGAATATCGATAGAACTCTGGTGAAGGAAAATTCCAATAAATATTAATGGGCACATTCACGACATCATTTTATTCATCGAACTGTGATATTTGTTCCAAAAATAATTTAATTTAGTCTTTTTGTATATTTAAGACTTAAATCAAGTTATTTTAATTGTAATACTCAAAATAAATTATAGGCTACTATATTCTGAAGTTCTAAAATATAATAAAAATCAAACGACCTAACCCTTCAAAATAAATAATACCCATATGAATGAGGGAGACAAATTCATTATTTTTTATCACGTATTCATATCTTTATTTACAGCAATCTACCGCTAAAAAATTGAAAATAAATTGACATTAAACAGTTATATATGATCGATTAAATATTTATTTCAGGTCTAGATAGATGCCCACCCCAAATAACACACAATTTTTAATTTACCATTTAATAATACTTTTTTCCATTTATTTTGTTGTAATGTGTGTACAATGATTTAAATCACGAGTTTTAGTTGCGTTTAAACAACTTGTGTTACACCTCCTCTTCGCTTACACAATGATCCATTATGCTGCTTAAGAATGATTCTTGTTGGACGCCTAATGTAGAATCTAATTACAGGTTCTGGTAATTTCCAATAAATTAAAATGAGTAATGTACAGAATGAATTCATTTCGCTTTTGTGACTACATAATAATCCCGAATTACTAACCGATAAGATAACCGCAACCAAAGGTGTGGTAAAAATGAAGCTCGAAACTTGACAATAAAAAATTAGGGCTTAAATTATAGATATTTATACAATAATTGAGATTGTTTGATGTGTTCATTGCAAATATTTAACTAACTCGGCGCTAAATACAATGTAAAATTTGCTAGTTGTTAAAATTATGAAATCTCATCTCATTAGTGGCAGTCGACGGGCATTTTGTAGAAAAATTTAGGTCTAGACTTCCGTTGCCGTGTCCACGCTTCCGCTTCCGCTTTCGTTTCACCTCTCGCTTATTTGTCAATTGGCTCTTACTAAAAGGTTAGACTAAGCTTAAAAATTCTTTATCTTTATGTTTCTCTGCCAGGCAATTGAACACATTGATCTCTCTCGCTTAAATATTAATTGTTAATTACTTCTGCGTTCGACCTTCCGTGTTTACAAAGTTATTGGCGTTCTAAAGAGTTACAAAAACTATTGCACAAATATGTTAAATGTGGTTGAAGATCAATTGATGAATATTTACAGCAAGCTCCTTGCCTTTGTTGGGTTTTATTTATTTACATTTGTCCGTGTGCACAGGATCTGGGATCTGGGATCTGGGGAGTATGGAAATTGTGGTTGGTACTCACATTTCGTTCGAGTGGAGTCAGCGGCTGCCATTGAACTGGACTGGACTGGACTGGACTGAACTGCAAACTGCACACACAACACAAACAATAATGAAATAAATAAAACAGGCTGGGTTTGTTGTAAATATTCATTGAAAAACTGCATGCCAGTACCGTGGAGTGGCGGCTGGCAAGAGCATTTTTATTTAAATTTACAGACAAAAGATCGTTTCTGTTTGCACATTCTGATCATCAGCAACTGGTTTGCTTTAGTTTTTCCAAAAAAAATGAATAGAAATAGAATCTTGTCAAATTTCAATTGTGTTTATGCTCTGCGTTAGTTCTCCTGCTGTGTTTCCCCCTCACACACTCTCTCTCTATGTTTACCTTCGTACATCTTGCTAAATGTTGCATCATAATTTCGGAGCAAAGTCTGCCGCGCTTCAAATGGAGTTGAATTTTGTTATTTTGGTTGGGTTTTGTCTCAACGCTGGTTTTCGCTTTAAACTTAGGCTTTAGTTGGTACAACATAAGAATGAATTTCGTTTTTACAATATCTTTTGTTTTAATAAATAGAGTATAATATTATTTAACAAAAAAGAAGGTATTAAAAATAATCACTCATCTTGGAACGAACTAAATCTCAATGCCTTCCGATGAATGATTGAATTTGTGTAATTAATTAATAACAAAATGTACTTTTAGGGGCGGAAATTGAGTTCGCTTTTTGTTTGGTGTTTTTGTTTTCGTTTTTGCTTTTGCTTTAAGTTTTTGTTTTACAGAGAAAAATCTACTAGACACACACACTACAATATTGTTTTCATCATCATATCTTTCATTTAATGTTTAATGTTATTATTAATGTTAAGATTTCTTAGTCAATATAGGCGGCGAATTATATAGTTATTGTTTTTTTCTTGCTTTTTTGGGAGTTTTCTTTTTTGAGCGCGGCTAAAATTACTGATTAATCTGTTCTCTGACCTTAAATGTGGCTTGATTGGTTCAGCTTATCTTTTAGGTTCGGCCTATACATATATAGAGAAGTTTTGTACTTTTTTTTATAGATTTTCGTTTTTATAGATTTTTATAGATGTTTTTTCTTGACGCTTTTTTCTTAGGGGATTTTACATAACTGATATACGACGAGCGAAACAAACACACGGAGAACATAAAGGTTTTACAAAACTATTTCGGTTTTTTTTTTGTCTCTATGGAAAATAAATTTTCTTTTTTTGTTTTTAATGGTTTTTTAGTGGTTTTTTTTACGGTCTCTCACGCAAAAAATTGCTGTCCCATTCCAGATGTGATTAAGGTTCTTGTGGGGTTTCGCAACTCTAAAATCGTGTTCTCTCTCTCACTGATCTCGAATAATATGATCCGGAACGGCATCAATCTTTTGTATGATGGTCCGCAGCATTCTTTTCTTGTTTTTATATTTTTTTGTTGCTCTCTTGGTAGCTTTTCTTGTTTTTTTCACGTATTTTTTTGTCTGCCGCAAAAATAAATCGAAAAAATTGCGGGCTCTTCTCAGAAAACGCGGCGAAAGGGGAGGGGATCCCGATCCCACCCGCATTTCAATTGTTTCTTAAATGTTAGAACCAGCGCTAATACACGTACGTGTACACGTATGCCAAAATAATTATGATGCACTTTAGCAAAATATACACACACACACACTGCTACCTACACTCTAAGCGAGCACACGGATCGCCGCTCGCACGGACACACAACCGATAAGGATGTAGCTCTGCTCCTGCCAGTCCCGCCACCCATCATCCTCCTCCTGCTACTTCTCATGTGTCTCGTGTCTCGTTCTCTGGGGATATGTGTTGAGTGTCTCCGGGAGGCTGGAGGATGACGGGCGACCGCAGGAGCGTTTGTTGCGTGCCGCGCGGCCTTCGGGTTGTTGGTTCCTTCTTGTCCGCTGCTCCACCAGTTCCAGCTGTGGTCCCTGCTGCTGCTGCTGCTACTGCTGCTGGCTGGTCGCTGGACACTAACATTGTTCGAAAATTGGAATTATGGGTGAAGTGGGCCAGTCCTCTTCCTCCTCGGAGCTAATGCTCTCGGTCCTGCAAAGGGGATTTCAAGTGTTGAGTAACAAGGTTGATTTTAATACAAGTTTCTGCATTACTATCCCCATTGGCTAGTAAAACTATAGAAAACTTCTTAAGAATTTTCCCTAATGCCCCCCAATTTAATTTCTCTGGTTTTCAGGGTGATTGTGCAAGCTGTTATCAACCTTGAAACGAGTTCAAGTTGAAGGTCCCCCAGAAAACCACTCGTAATTAGCAAAAACCTCAAAAATCAGCTGATAAATTTGCAAAGCAAAAAAAACCTTTGCTCAGGTGCAACTCCGCCAAATAGTGCATTGAACTCTACCGTTTTTATGACTAAACCACAAGAACAGCGATAAGATAGCCACCAAGTGTAAGGGAAAAAGAAAGCTAGAAAAGAAACATGAAAATAGAAATTCGTTTCAATGACATTGAACATGCAGCAGCAGTCTAAGTTCAATGTGAGAATTCAAGGACGGCCAACAGCTGTGATGGGTAACCTATAGATGTACCTATAGATATAGGTAGTCTCCTAAAATCCTATAATCACAACAAATAGCTAGCGGTTATATATGTTAGGTATTCTCCTGCCGCAGCCCTCGCTGCGATCTATGTGCGTGCGAACGATAAGATTGTTGCCGAAAAGGCAGGCGAAAATAAAAAACAAATAGGTATATAAATCGCACACATATACACCCGTTTTTATGGGCGAAAAGGGGGAAGGTGGCGGCGGCGAAAAGTGGGCGAGCCAGCCAGTCTCATGACAATTGTGTTGTTGCTGCTGCTGTCGCTGTCGCTGATAATGGAATCGCTAATATTCTAGAAACTTGTTTACGCCAAAAAACGTCCAGGTCGTCATCGACACATTTGCCTTACATACCCAGATTATATACCCAAGAAAGTCACTAAAAATAAAGCAGGAATCGAGGGATCCAAACGTTTTTATAGGCAATGCTCGAGTTTTCCTATCCAAAGGTCATTGGCTATCCTTTTCCCTTACTGTAATTAAAGCTGTAATATTTCCTGTCCTTAGCTCTTCCCTATTTCTATCAGTAATCCTCAATCCTCAAGCATTTCGTACTCATTTAGAGACTATAAAGAAAGATTTTTATTTAAGAACTCACCTCGAACGCAGGCCATCGTCGAGGGCATTGGAGATGCCTTCCTCTATGGTGGGCAGGTCGGAGGAGAAGCGATTGATGGGGCGCAGGACGCGCAGCGTGCGACTGGACAACTTCCAGACTAGCCGCTGCTTGTAGGGCGCCTTGTTCTGTCCGTTGTAATGGGACAGAATGCCCGACACAATGCTAAAGCCGCAGGTGAAAACGCGATCGGGAATCTGTCGAGAAAAGCACATATTCATTAGCTTAAAACCAATCCTCCTTGACTGACTTGCGCTCTAGAACTCACCCTCATGTACTGCTGCAGGAAGAGAATGTACTCAAAGACATGCTTGAGCTCCGGACTGCCGCGCGTGTACGACTCCTTGATGTGGAAATCCAGATGCAGGCAGATGAGCACCAGGGCCAGCGTCGAGGGCGTAATCACGGTGGTCTTCACGTCACACAGCAGAATCTCCAGGCGGTTCTCCAGCTCCTCCAGCTTGATCAGCTGCTGGTAGAACTTGAAGAAGTCGCCGCCAATCTCCTTGGCCAAATTGCGGAAGAGGGCGTAGTAGATGCGCAGGTAGCTCACGGATGTGATCGGTGCGTGGCCCATCTGGACGCCCAGCTTGTTGGCAATCACCCCGGCCATGCGTTCCAGATCGCCAGCGGTACAACCGCACTGGAAACGAAAGCCCATTCATAAAGCAAACTGTGCAGACAGACAGCGACAGCGAAACTCACCTGAGATATTGTAACCAGATCCTCGGCGGGTATGGGCTTCAGGTCCAACTGCTTGATGGCCAAATGGAACGAGGCGACGCTCATGCAGGCCATGTGCTTGGGCTTGACGGCCATGCGATCCAGGAAACGGTCCACCAGGCTCATGGCCGAGAACAGGACGTCGGAGGGCAGCTCATACCACATCTTCAGGCAGCGCAGCACATAGGCGGAGCCATCTCGTCCGCCGGCGGTCACTTCGCGCTGTGGGATGGATTCAAAGGTTATTCAAAAGTCAGGCAAAGTGATGGCAAAGGCTCTGAGCAAGTAAATCTAATCTAATAGTCAGAAAATCCATAATCTGCACAGTTGTGTTCAGAGTGGTGCATGGAAGTATCATCATTCAAGCAGATTCATTCAAGTAGACTCACCCTCGACTCCTTGGGCAGCAGCAGCACCGTGTGGAACTTGTCCTGCAGGGCATCGTACTCCTTGAGCGTCTCGTACAGCTCGTCCGAGGTGAGGGCGTGCAGCTGATCCTCCAGTTTCTTCGATGGCGACGGCTCATTGTTGTTGTTGTTGTTGGCAACGCCTCCGACGGCCCCAGCTACCTCGCCCTCCAGATCCTCGTCCTCGAGTTGTTGTTGTTGTTCGTACTTTTGATACTCCAAGCCAGCAGCACCCGGTGTCCCATACCGGCCCTCGTCCGCAATCCTCATCCAATCAGTTGGCATCTCTGCATTGTGGTTAATGCCGTTGGCCAGCAGCTTGCCGCCACCATTGGGAGGACCACCACCAGTTGTAGGAGTCGCAACACCGGATACTCCAGCTCCAGAAAGAGAGGCAGCAGCAGCAGCGGCAGCCGCCTGGGCCGAAGTCGAGGGCTTCTCGTCATCGACCAGAATGGCATTGATGCTGTTGGCGTCCATCGCGTGGTGGAGTAGTTGTTGGTGTCCGTGTCCGTGTCCGTTGTTGTTGTTGGTGGCGTTCTCCTGGTGGTCCTGGTGCGGCAAGTCGAGTCCTGGCATAACCGACGACGACATCGATGTCCTCTGCTGCATCAACTGCTCCTGCTGCCGCGCCGCCTGCAAGTGGCAATAGTAGGCGATGTCCTGCTCCCGTTGGTGGTGGTGGTACTGCTGGTACTGGTACTGCTCCGCGTATTGCTGTTGCAGCTGCAACTGTTGCTGATGCAGAGAGCTCTCCAACTCCAACTCCAACTCACAATCAACTTCGGCGGCGTATTCGTCGGCGGCAGCAGAGTAGCGTACAGGGACAGACATTGTGAGGGCTGGCCTAGTACCTGTTGTATTTTTGTATTTTGGTTGCAAATTGGAAATGGGGTTTTAGACACACAACACTTTCGTTAACTCGAGAGTTGCAAAGAGTGTCGAGAGATTGCAAAAATAGTGAAAAACTAGGCCAAGATAACTCTCGCTGGGAGGAGAAGTGGAAAGGAGCAGAATTCAACCTTTCGTTCTCGCTATCCTAGCGCCAAATTGTTTGATTTTATTTTCAGCTAACACACAGATCCCAGAGACTTGCCTTCGGGGCCGATATCAGCGAGTCTCTGCGGGGGAAACTCTCAATCTACAGCTCAAGATCTGTGCGGGAAAAACACCTTGCACTTCGCGGAGGAAACTAACTGTCTCTCTCCTCGATAGAAGTGCCACCGAAAATAAAACTGGTCTGTTTGCTACTTGTTATGCACACACTGGTCGCAGAACTCAGGGATCCTCGTCAGACGCCCTGGCTGGTTGCAATGCGAAATACCGCCAGCAGTTCAGTGACCTTAATGCAATTCTTTTCAACGATTTGCAAACAGCAAACAAACGAAACGAACCCTCTACAATGGTGGGAGACGAGGACTTTATGCGGGCAGTGTACCAAAGGACAAGATCAACGATAGCAACGCTTCCCAAAGGATTTCTCAAGGCTATCAGTCGTTTTATGGCTTGTCTGGCGTACTCTGATCTTGCAGTGGTCACTCGCTCGAATATTTTATGAAAAATATATTCAGAAATTCAGAAAACCAAACGAATTTCTGTGCAAAGCGCTAAATAGTGCGGTTTATTATGTGTTCGCTCAGTGCTTTTCACGATAATAAACTCTTGCGCTAAGCTAATTTTGTGTATTGCTAAATGTAGCTTTTGAATCTCGCCTTGTGCTTAATTCAAATGTAAAAACTTACGAGCTGCAAAGGGTTTGGTGAAATTAAAATATTATTACAGTGTTTCAAAATAAATTCAATGGAATGAGGGGCATGCAAATTAATTGAGTAATTATGTGCAAGTGCATTGCACTCCGCCCTGTTTTTGTTTTTTCCTTTCGAAATATTTCGTGTTCAATGCGTTTAACGAACTTTGTTTGCCGAGCTAAAAACGTACTCTCTCACACCTCATACACTGGGATAAATTCCACCATCGCTCGGCATTGGAATATATATTTTATTTTGAGCAGTAATCGCGACCTCAGGCGACGGCGAGTGACACATTTTTATTCAAATCGCGCGGACGGACGCAAGGTTACAAGCCGCGAGGGGAATCGATGTGGTGCCTCAAGGCAAACCACGTAAATAGATCAAGAAATGTGTACGGACATCGAAAAAACATGAACAGAATCGTACAACAAACGTATTTTGTATTTTAATTATACAATAAACACCCGGACAACGTTTTTCAGGGCAAGATATTGTCAAGTGACCTTGCAAAATCAAGGCTTTCAAGGGAACGAAATTATTTTTGAAGTCTCTACTAAGCCTCTCAAGCTAAAACTTACAAGTTTAATGCATTCTAAAAGCCTTTTCTGTACATTTTCGCCTCCTAACAAATAGCAAACAATCTTTAAAGGGGTAAACAACGCCCTCTAGAGTGCTTCTATATCTCTTCACACTTCCGCCACACCAGACCAGCACCAGAGTTGTGTGTTCCCGATTAATAAAACTTGAACAAATGAAAAGCACAAATCTACATATAAACACTTGAGCAAACGGACGCCGCCGCCGCCATATTGTGCTAGTTTATAATTCAAACCAAAGAGGAGAGACCCCAGACCAATGGAGAGCGGTGGGAGAGGAGATTAGAGATGGCGGCTTTCTCCTACTCTGGCGGAACAACCAAAACAGAAACTTCGGATCGTGTAAACAATCAGTTGATAGATGACATAAACTATGCAAACCCAAACAAATCCCGAAGCACTCGAAGAGGAACTAGGAAATGGCAACAGGGCGTAAATAAAGACCCGACAATTGCCTCCAGATGGTTGGTGGCCCGAAGATTCCAAGTAGCTGACACTGATGAGCGATCGTGCTACTATTTTTAGGTGCAGCAAGGAAATCAAATAATGTGGATTTAGTTGGGAGTTCAAGGAATCGATCGGATCGCAGTGGCGCCAGAGGTCTACTTATTTCGCCTTCAAGCCAGCGTAGTCTTCTTCCTCCATTTGCATACAAAAATAACCACTTTGAAGGGTAATTTAAAGCGTTTAACCTGCTTCATGGCCAGCCAGATACAAACAAGGCTGCTTATTAGCAAAACAAACAGCAGCTAAAAGCAATTACGATACTACACCAAGAGAATACCATAGCAAATGAGTTGAGAAACACAAAAATGCAAGGTCCATTTGTAGAAATCAGTGAGATCAGTTAAGTATTAGTGCTTAAAGCTCTTAAATACTCCCAAATTCCTCCGTTTTTCTTGGTGAATTCCACTTTAAAAAGCCGAAAGTAAACCCCATTTTGATGACTCCGACTCTTCTTTTTATAATAATCAGGTCAAAGAAACATTCCGACCGCGCCCTGAATCATCTTTCAGCATGTGAATCAGATGCGGGGCCATTTATGTGACGCACTGTGGGCAGTGAACAAATTGGTAGATAATATTACAAAATATTCCCCCCAGAAATGTTCAACCAAAAGACTTCCGTTTCTGGTGGTTATTCTATTTATAAATCCAGTGATCAAAACAACCAATAACAATAACCAATCGAAACTAGCTTTGGGCCCGCAGCAATTCAAGGTCGCCCGCCGCCCACCAGAAACCAGTTTCAAGGGGCGGCCAGACAGGGGAATATCCAAGACTCCAAAGCTGCTGAGTAAGCATGAAATTAGGCACAAGAGATCGCAGCTTAAAGCGCTCGAAAATTAAAGCGGAGAAAAGCTTCTGCTTCCGAAAAACAGCGATAACGGTAAGGCCACGGAGCGAGCTCGGTTAAAGTTCAACCTTTACGCTCTGCTAAAGACCATAAACACAAAGACCAAAAGCCTAACAATGAGAATAATATGTTGAAAGCGTCCGTGTGCACAGTAGACAATAAATGTTATACAAGTGGACGATTTTAGTGATATTCCTTTAGAATTTCCTCTAGGATTGAATGAAAAATTCATAATAATCTAATTTGAAAAGAGAACTACTCTGTATTTTATGTGCCCGATTAGCTTATCTCACATACATGTTTTGTTATCAAGTGGGTTTGACCAATATTAAAGATTAGATGATAGAGACCAAACATCTGATGATTGTTTTTCTCCGTTTCGGGACAATAACAAATTGTTATACTGTTTATATTTTTTTGGGCGTACCGAAAGCAGAACAAAGGTGGCTAGGCTATAATTATAGCGGAACAGCTCACCCAAAACTAAGAAACAAGTAAAGCAAAGCCCCGAAAAACTTGTGGCTAGACAAAATGTTATCGCACTTTTGATCTTAGCCAAGGTTTTCTGCTCGACTGCAGTTGGAAGCAGCAACAAGATGTACACAGGTCTTAAATCATTTCGAGTATGTAAACACATACAAGCGCATTTTAGCTTCGGAATTTCTCAACTGAATTATTTCGTTTTCGAAACTGTTGTTGTTTTCAGTTGTCGAGTTGTTTTTAGTTGTTGATTTGAGTCGTTGTGTTGTTTTTCTTTTTTGGCGCGCGCTTGCTCTCTGCTGACGCAAAGCACGTACGCACACACACACACACAAATATATAGTATCTGTGTGTGCCAAGAGCTATAGCCATATTTTTTTTACTGTAAAAAATACAAAAAAGCATAGAAAAATTTCACTTTTTGCCTATTTTCGTAACAGACGGAAGGCGTCGGGCGGCAGGCGTGGCCGAGACAGGTGTGAAATATTTTCGTGGCTTCTCTTTGTCTTTAACTAGGTAACATCGCTCAAAAAATCCCTCAACTGCAATTGAAAGTTTAGGTTTAAGGTGTGGTAAGGCCAAAAAACATAAACCAAGATGCGTTTCCAAAACGAAAGTGAGTCCATCCGCATCGTAAACAAAGAGTGCCACTAAAAGCTGAATGTTTTCCCTAGACAACATATGATATTTTAGACAGACAGAGAGAGAGAGCAATTGCTTTTAATTTTTACGCTTTGCCTTTTCATTTTTTCCGTACCACCAACCGATCGACAAACGGTTTGTTCATTTATCATCGTCATCGACTGATTTTCGACGGCGATGAAGGTCAACAAATGACAGACAAAGAGAGAGAGTGTGCAGGAGAGAGATCACTAAAGATCGGGAAGAAAGAGAAGCGCAGAAGACCAGCTTTTTATGGAAGAAATAGAAACGTGACTGGAGACAGGCTTCCAATGGGTGAAAGATGAAGGAACGAGTTCTGAGTTGCTTTAAAAAGAGAACTAAATTCCAAAAATAGAAACAATAAACTTGAATTATTTTTTTTATACTTTATATTTATATTTAAACGAAAATAGAGAAAGTTTTTTGTAGATGTTTTCCAGATTATTACTTAGCGGAACTCAAATCTACAGTCTGCCTGATCAGCGTACCATCAATTGCAAGGAATCTACATATAAATAGTCCACAAAGACCTCTCATTGGAAAACCAGTTATGGATTTAAGAGCCATTGCTGTTTTTCGCGCCAAACGAAATTTCTCACCCTTAAGACTTTTCGTTATTTACAAGAAATTTTTCCTTTCTTCACCACAAACCATTTCTTCTTTTATGGTATCCCGGAATAACAACCTGAACGAACCACCTCGGAAAAGGTGTTGTCAACCCCTAACGAACCTGAACTCCGATTATTTCATGTGTGTTCAAAGGAGGTGCAAAGAACTTTGACTTTGCCGTGGGTTATAATTAACGGAAACGATGGAAATTGCCCAGCCAGTTTTTCAGCTTTTTGTGTACAGGGGTGGCTTAGGCCCGGAGCAACCCCCAAAAAGCGTCGAATTCCACCCCGCTGACAGGACAGAGTTTCACAATTTAAATAGTGACCCAGCAGCACACAAGTGGAGCGGGGGGAACAGCATAATGGAAAGATCAGGCGCAGGCGCAGCTGCTGCTGCTGCTGTGGCATGTGCTGGCAAAAGATACGACGAAATTTATCTCCCGGTATCCCAAACGGACAAAAGATAATACGACGTTTCTCGGGGCATTGTCGAAAAAAACAAGGAAAAGAAAACAAACCGTAGCGGAAACAACAATAGATGGTAGGAAAGAGAGGAAGAGACCCGGACCAGCGGGCATTGTACTCGGGTATATAGCCCATTTGGTAATCGTCCCGCCACTCTCTCTCTCTCTCTCGTATCAGGCGATCGACCTTTGCCAAGCCCGTTTCGCGTTATTCTAGTTTGAGATTCATGAGCTATGTTAAGTAGACTCAGAACTATCACTATCAGTCTATCGGCAGTCTCGTCTATCTGTCAATGGACTTCGGTGGTGATTTGCATTATCAACCGATCGTGGGACTGCAAATAATGGCAGTGCACTCCAGCCCCCTCAAGCACTATCAACGGAAATGCAGTAAAAGAATTTCCCTGACGTAAAGTGAACGTGACCGAAAGCCAGAGTCACTGAAAACAAACGAGGCGAGGAGCGTGCCCAAATGGGTGATAAGCGTGTGCTAATCCGCACGGAACACTGTCGTAGTTCAAAGTCCCAAAATAATATTACCGAAAGCATAGAGAAGACGTAACATTAAACTACTTGCTCATTGTAAGGGCGACTTTTGGTTAAAGAAAATGTAGTGAATCAGACTCTCGTGAGAGAGAATTAACGTCACAAAGGAAAAGGTAACAGTGATTCATTCATACAGTAAATACTACTTCATTTGGGAATCATATCACTGATTACAAATCACAGGTCCCTGTAGAATTGCTAGAGCAAGCTTACACATCTATTAGCGTATAGGTTATCGCATTCCCTCAATTATACATAGGTGGGAGGAAAGTGTTGATGAGGACATTTCGTAACATTCCATGACGTAAGCACGAGGCTCGATAAAGCAACTCGATCTTATCGCTACAAAACCCATAGAAATGCCACCAGAGGAAAAGGCAGCTGCAGTGCAAAAAATATAAAGGGAGAGCGAGAGCAGCTGCAGTCGGGAATATTGGCTTTTTTCGTCACCTTTCTTAAAATTGAATTAGACAAAAAAAAAAAAAGGGGTGGGACTCAAAAAGTCGATCGCCTGGCACGAGCTGAAAATAGGGGGAATTACCAGGAAGCGGGGTTGAAATCGGTGCAGTTGAGTGCTTTTCCTGGGTGGCTGGACTGGCTTCGATTCTCTCTGAATCACAGGAGGGGATCCAATCCGGATTCGGGATGGTCAGCTGTTGTCAAGTGAGCGAGTGTTTCGGGCATTGAATTTCACTTTTGGACTTCGGCGTCATTTTTTTTTTTTGCAGGCACAGCCATTTTATGGCAGATTGAAATTCAAGAAAACAGGTAGAAAGCAGTCAAATTCTGAGCCAAGGCGCCCTTCCTACCGCTAATAGATGACAGATGGAGGTTGCGGCTATACAGACATTTTTTTTTTTTTTGCTTGTTTTAAACTCTATATAGTGGTGACTAGAAGGACAATAAAGACAAACCATCCGCCCCACTCTTTCTTCTCGTCTTATTTCTTCACCCGCCATATTAGGTAGAAAAAAGAAAATGGGGTCCAAAGAGGAACCTTTTTTACATGTAAACAAGTGTGAAGAGGAATAAATAAAACAACGGTACCAAGAGGCGTGATGGTGAAGAAGCCGCAGAAAACACCCACACACAGACGCAAGCACCAGCATTTGCATTGGTATGCGTGCGTGGGGGTCGTTTTATGACATGTATTTATTTTACTTTTTTGGAGGCTATGGAAAATATGAAAATCAACAAATTAAGCAATTTTGTGTGTGTGTTTGCAGCATTTCGGTTTCTACGGCTGCGCAACAAATTGAAATCAACAAATATGACCCAGAAAAAAAAAAACTGAAGGTGAAATCAAGCAAAGAAACAGCGGAAAAACGCTGATGGAATGCAATAACAAGCCGATGCTCCCAACACTTGTCAAGTGCGTTTAACAAAAACCAGTTGCGCTTCCGAAATCTACCAAAGATTTTTGAAATAAAAACAAGCAGTTTCATTTCTTACTTTGTATTTCATTTTATTTTTTGGCTGACGCAATTTCAAGCCCGCGCACGCACACTCTTACAGACTGGCTGCCTTGGTGTGTGTATGTGTGTGAATATGAGGCAAAATCCGAATGGGAACACAACACACTCGCAAGTCTTTGTTTGCAGTCCGAGTGTGTGTGTAAGCAGGGGAACGCTGGTAGAGAAACACTCACTGATTATGGGGAGAACAACAAAAGTGGGCGGGGGAGGGAGGTAGTCAAACAATTGACGTAAATTGAAAATAAAACAAATATGTAGATGTATGCATATGTGGGGAGGCAGCAATTCATAATATCTTTCCTAGTCAAAATAAAACAAGTTGCCAAACAAAGGCAAAGCAATATGCATACATATTTACATGTTGATGCTATGTTGTACTGTACTGCTTGCATAAAAAGCACAGCCCCACACTCGCACACACACCAAGGCTGGCAGCATAGTTCCCCTTGCACTCCCCGTCTCGCTCGCTCCCTAAGCAACGACCTATGAATAGCGGACCCCAAAACCCACTCTCTCACATACACATGCACACGACACACCAGCCAAACAGCTGTGAAACGAACTGAGAGTGGAACAAACACGTAAATTGTTTCTTCACGAACGTAAGTATATAACGAATTCTGTATGTATGCCTCGTTTATTCTCTTTATTTTCCATCATTTCGCTTGGCAAACAAACAAAAATCATCTGATTAAGCAAGGCCTTGGCTTTTCCTTATTGCAATTTATCGACTTTTTCGCCTACAGCAAGAATATTGGTGCAACTTACGTTATTACAGCCATTTTGTTGTTTTTGTGTTGCGCAGGAATGTTGAGATGAACTTTAATTTATTGGCGAATTTTGGCTTCTGATAGATATTGCACTTGAGAATAAGTGTATAATTGCTGGCAGCTTGGTCTTTCTTGTTGCTGTCGTTGTTGGTGTTTTAGTTCGCTAAG
This sequence comes from Drosophila bocqueti, assembly GCA_018151655.1. Taxonomy (NCBI): domain Eukaryota; kingdom Metazoa; phylum Arthropoda; class Insecta; order Diptera; family Drosophilidae; genus Drosophila; species Drosophila bocqueti. The sequence goes on from JAECXF010000020.1 coordinate 749,946, forward strand.
CTACGTTAACTAATTTGTACTGCTGTTTGTTTTTCTTTTTAATTTGTTGTATCACAATTGGAACTCTCGCTTCAGTTTTTTCGATCGATTTTTCCCACACACCAGTTAAAAAGTGGTTGGGACTTATCTCCATCAGCTGCACATCTTAGCTCTGTTTCTGCGTTGTGGTCATCTAATCGCGTTTTAACTAGGCTTTGTACATTTTGGGTAGCATTTAATCCGCGTTCAATTGTAAAAATTTCTATTTCTATGCAAACACACACATACAAATATATAAACGCTCGCGCTCGGGTCTAAAAACGGTACTTCTTTGCTTTGTTGTTTTTCGAAGATTAAAATGAAAACTAGAGCTGCAAAAACATCGATGGAAAACGGAATCGAGATGGAAAACGTAATCGCAATCGAATGCTATGTATTCGATTATTCGATGTTTTTACAATCGATATTTTTATTCGTTATTTTCCTAATTTATTCATTAACATTTTGAATTTCATAGCATTGACTATTTACAACGATAGCCTTTTGGGAAGGTATTAAAAAATATTCGATTAGCTGTTTAAAACACAATACTGGATGGGACCTAGGCTAGAAATTTCACGTAGTTGAAAACATGAAATCAGCCGAGACTCGAACCTGTGACGTTACCGGTTAACCGAAAATAAGCGCAAAATTCAAAAAAACTTTAATTTTTTTTTGTTAAATAAATATATTTCGAAGACAACAAACAAAGCTGCAAAAAGTTCTTTGCTCTGTTCAAGGTTTTTCCTTTTGTTCGTTTCCTGCATATTTCACAATCAATGCCAATGCCAAAAAATAAGTACATATATCTCACAGAACGGAAACTCACACCCACGCATATCTCTATTTACATTTTTATCAACTGAATTCTCAATAAGATAGTGGATCAATGACGCTGCGTATACTTATGATATGGTTTTAAACATGGAAATTACGCAGCCAGCAAGATTTGAAAGTAACGGGTAAAAGTGCATTTTCCCGGCGAAAGGGAAATCCATTCCTGTTGCCAAGCGAATTTTTGCTACACTTGGAAAGGGGGAGGAGCGATTGGGGTAGGGGGTGAGCTATTTCAGGGCCTTCCACACACACACACATGACTACAACGCACTTCTAGAAATTGTTGGCAACAACAACCTGTGACACAGACACACACGCAACACATATATGAATGAATTAGTGCACCTGGAATATTCGTGAAGAACTCTTTATGCCTCAAAGGGTCTAAAATGGGAATTAAACTGTTAACAAGGCAGTTTTACGCCTGGATTTTACTAAATTTAATCATTTTATCTACAAGTTTCTTTAATTTCGTCACACACCCACTCACACATGCACACGCCACACACACCGATAGTGTGGAAAAAAACGCGTGGCGATTGATTTTTAAGTCGGCGAACAAGTTCGATTTACGCATTGAACAACTCACGAAATTGATGCTAGGTGATTTTAATTAGACCGAGTCACTTACCCGGATGCCTCTGCGTTTTGATCAGTATCTGCTTTCTTTTTTTCTTTGACCAATAAAAAATATAAACTTATTCTCAAATTGGAATTCGAGAACTAGGGATGTGAAAAAATATGTCAATATATCGATATTATTTCTAAAGATGATATATTTAAATCACGAGTTTTGTTTGCCCAAATATCGAAATAGCGGTATTTTTTTATTTTATTTTATTGTTATTTTTTATTTTGAAAAAAATATATAACATATATTTCACTATTTTCAGCATTTCTTAAAATTGCAATCATTGCTAAATTTGTATTTCGAACACGGCCACCTAGGCGGATGAGCAACGGCGTTGCGAGATTTTAGTACTGATGGTGCGTCCACAAACGGCGTTAATTTAGCTAGTTTTTATAGCTAAAATCTCAAAAAAAAATTTTAAAATATCAATTGATATTTTGAATTGATAAGAAATATAAAAATAAAAATATTTCATACTGCGCGTTTGGAAACAGCTGTTGGGAAAGAGCAGTGTGACGGAGTTTTGAGTTGATAAAAATCTAAAACTTACCGATAGGTTAGATCAATTTTAAAAATTTTGAAATGCTTAATTAAACTTAAAAAATAAAACATTTCTGTATTTTAATTTTAATTCGGGCATGCAAATATGTTTTTAAGAGCTGAAATTCTTCTATATAAGATCTGGCTTGAAGGCACAGCGGTTTGGGCAATTTTAGCCATTTTCGACAAATGTCAGGTGGCAGCACTAAAACAAATCACAAAGTTAAATATTTGTCAACTTTTTTTGCCAACTTCCTGGTTTTATTTTGAGCAGACTATGAGTTTCTGAAGTACATCCAATAAATCTTTTCTGTCCACATCCCAACTATGACCTCACGGAAAAGAAGTGGCAGCGGCTCCACCAAGCGGCCCAAGGAGAAGGTGCGTGACCGGAGGCTCCACCCACCGTGATTGTGCATCGTTAATTGTTAATTGGATTTTTATGGCAGGTGGTCTACATATACGAGCTGCTGTGCCGCGGCGAGGATCCCAGCAGCGAGAGCCCGGAGTTCTGGAACGAGTTCTTCCTGCTGCAGCCGAATTTCGAGGCGCTGGAAAACGAGATTGGGAAGCTCAACAACGAACAGCTGCAGGTGGTGAAGCCGAACCTAAATACACTTTTCCAGAGATGCATCGAAATGCTGGACACGGGTATATCAGCTGCTCCCCGTATATATTCCATAATCCACCTCTAATCCCCAATTTCCCCCAGAAGATCATCCCAAGCGGCTGTGCAACAGCCTGCAGACCCTCTGCTCGCTCTTCTACGGGATCTTTAAGAAATCCAACTCGGATCCCTCGATCAACATCCTCAACGAGATTTTCGGCCACGAAAAGATGGACGAGTGGCTGAAGCTGCTGATGCAGTACTGCAATCGCATTTTACTGGGCGATGTCCCGGAGAATGCCCGTTTTATGTGCCTGAAACTGCTGCAAGTCCTGGTCACGGGAACGGACAACGTCAATCAGAACTCGCTCTTTGAGCACCTGATGATGCACAGCATGTTCGACGCCTTCGTCCGGCTGCTCAGCGATCCCACGTTCCGCACCCAGCACGGCCATGACATCGTCATCCTGCTGACCATCTTGGTGAACTACCGCAAGCACGAGGCCACCAATCCGTACGTAGTGCAGCTTTCCATACTGGCCGATGAGCTGGCTCTGAATGGGTATGTAGGTTCTGACGTGTCTGACTCTATGTAGCTCGCCGCGTTCCGCCCTTATATCGCATTTTGATAACAACCAAAACTTATCATAATTTCAGCTACGGCCAAATGATATCGCAATCGCTCATCGACTTCTGTCGCCAGTACATCCAGAGCCTCAACAATGTCCAGTCCTCCTCCTGGTTCTCCTCTCTCTCGAATATCGTGGGAAATATGTTCGTCTCTGACGAGGGATGCGAGCGGGTGCAGCAGATCAAGGCCAACAATGGACTTCTGCTGGCCCTGTACGAGGCGGTGCATCTGAACAGGAACTTTATCACCACTCTGGCGCACACTCAGGCCGAGTCCAGTGCACCGCCATCGCCCAGCAACACCCTGAGCCTGGCGCAACCCGTTCCGGACCTGTCCAATGCCCCCATAATTGACATCACGCAGTACCCGACGAATCTGTTGGTGGCCGTTTTCCAATACTGCTCCATTGTGATGCAGGACAACAAGAACGAGTCGAGCATTGCCAACCTGAAGCTGTGCTTCCTCATCCTCACCTGCATCTCGGAGGATCAGTATGCCAACTCGATGATGCACGACAGCAACCTCACATTCAAGGTGATGCTGCATCGGGCACAGATGCGACACCGAAAGCTGAATGTGGATCGGGTCGGCAAGTCGCAGCCCCTGGCTGCCACTCTGCTTGACCTCCTGGTGGAGTTTATAGTCTCCCACTTGATGAAGAAGTTCCCCATGGAACTCTATCTGCTGTGCATCGGCGTGATTCACCGGATTCTGTGCTACCAGAAGCGATGCCGCGTGCGCCTCAACTACCCGTGGAAGGAGCTCTGGTCAGCGCTTATTGGTCTGCTGCGGTTTTTGGTCAACCAGGAGCAGACGCTGGTAAAGAAGTGCAACATCTTCCACCTGTCGCTGCAAGTGGTCAATATTTTTAACCTGTTCATCACCTACGGCGACACGTTTCTGGCCACCACGAATAGCTACGACGAGCTCTACTACGAGTTGAACCGCGAGGAGAAGGTCTTCACGGAAATACATGCAATGGGTAAGGAGTAAGGATCTTTACCATCTTGGAAAACGTTTCTCATGTCACTGTTTGGTCTCCAGTTCTTCGCTATACAACGATGCCCGAGTGCGAGTACAAGGACGATGTGATCAAGCTGCTCAACGCTTTGGTAAACATCCTCGCCATCGTGAAGCATTTCCAGAATAAGATCAAGGAGTGGCTGGCCGAACAAGGCTTGTCCACACCCACGGAGGACCAAATACTGGATGTGGTGCGAAAGAACTATGATCTTACGCTGAAGCTGCAGGATTCCCTCGATCAGTACGAGCGTTATGCGGAGACGCCGCTGCACACAAACTTCTTCAAGCTGATGGTGCGCGACGTGGTCAACGATACGCGCAAGCACATCTACGGATATGTGAAGGAGGCTGTATCGGTTATACCGGATCAGGAGGTGCTCCTTACCACCTCGATTACCTCCGGCGGCTCAGTGGGAACACCGGGACCAGCAGCAGCAGCAGCACCAGCAGCGGCGGCAGTCACGCCTGCCACGTAGGGAATTGACCGCGACAGACTCTCTCCCCAGACTGTTTAATTGTTTCCTTTGCTTAGTTTTATAATCGTATTTTAATTAATCAAATCTCTAGAAGCGTGTATTCGATGTAATCTGTAAGATTTAAAGTGCTTTGCGAGTCTTTGTTAGCTTTCGTTGTGAAGCAGTGGAAATGGAAACATATGCATATTTATTCTGTGCAGGTTTTTTACATACGTATACAACAAATAAATATCGTGTATATAAAAAAAAACATATTTTTTAATTCTAAATTTAATTTAATTCTAAAAAACAACGAAAAATCGCAGAAAAATTAGGATTAATTTTATTCTTGGCGCTCCCTATCGGAATTTTGGTAAACCTTGGCCAGGGCTGCAAGCCAGTGAATCATTTCAAATCAGCTGTTCGAAGATGTTTGAATCCTGGCTAAAATATATCAAAGTTCCCAAAAAATTCCGATAGGTGGGTCGGAACATAAAATAAAGTTCAAAAATCTATAAATTTTGTACTGAAAATGTTAAGATTGAACCTTCAAACACTCTTTTGCAACAACAACAATTTGTACAGCAACAAAAGAAACATAGATTAATACATTAAATAAACCGTCGAATTTAAATTCAACATTAAATAAACCAAATTTAATCAAATTTAAATTCGAATATAAAAAGACAACGTTGCAGTTACATATATATGGTGGTTCCATTCCACCTGTTTGTATGCTCAGGAAATTACACAACATGAAAAATGAGGATGCCCTGAAAATAAGACCTCCTGTTTAGTACTTTACTCTTTTATTTAATCCCAAGCTTTCCATATGTGTATATTTAATGAATACAAAAATGCGTATAAATAGTATATTTTATAGGGGTTTTCTGGTTATACAGGCGCTTGTATAGACTCTAAAGATATCGCTACGATTTATATAGATGTGTGTGTGGTATATGTTTAACTTTTGCCTGCAATATTTGCAAGCAACTAACAATTTGAATGCAATTGTAATGGGGATCATGCGAACAACTAAGTAAATGTCAAGTAAATCATTTAAAATGTGTTAAAATTATGTAAATATATCGAATTGGGTTGATTAAAATATACAGAATGATTTTTAAAGAAACTTATATCCTAGTCTCGCTTTTTACAAATATATTTTGCATTCGATTCATAGGTTTCGAGGCCAATAATATGTGTGTAGTTCAAAGGCAGAGCCAAACGATCACTCAAAGGCACAATCAACAGACGATATTGGATTAAATTAATGATTAATTATTACATTATAATTTATAAGCAATGCCTAACTATCTCTCTCTTGGCTGAGTTCGGTTCGCTTGCCCTAAAATAATATTATGGATCTATTTACAATTGCGTTTATCGTTCGAGATGCGCGGTGCTGATGATTAGAAGTGGTCCACCTTCACGGAGACCGTGTGGGCGGCCGCATTGCTGGGCAGATCAATGTTGTCCCACTCGGTGTGCAGGTTCTTCTCGCTGTCGGTCGCCTTCAGGGCCAGTCCCAGCGACGCAGTCCGTCCGGCGCAGTGGGGTATGTTGAGTGTAACCGGCACCAGGAACTCAAGGCCCTGCGGCCCGCACATCACCAGCGGTGATAGCATCGTCTCACCTGCGATTGCAAATGGTAAATAATTAGATTGACGATCAACTTCTATGGGTTGTGTATAAATGTTGCTTGCTGTTGTGTTTAATATTGTAAATTGAATTAAAGTTGTACAGAAAGTGTAAGTGGGCACAGAGAAATGAAAAGAAATATTCTGGGATGCCAAAGAAATCGCCTTGGATTTAAAATCTTTGAATTTAAATTTGCATTTCAGTAAGTAAATATTTCATTGAAGATAAAAACATTAATTCATTGTAAATAAATTGCGATTTCTGTGGATGCCCATTTTAATCTTGTTTATGGGAAAGGTTTAGAAAAGGGTGAATTGGAGAGAACAGAAAGGTAGTTTTTCTTTACACATAAATACAATAGAAAAAGTCGAATAACTCAAATATTTTACAACAATAAATAAGGAAATATTACTTAAATAAAAAATATACTTAAAAAAATAGTGTAAAATGACAGAAACATTAATCAAATTCAATTTTATGAATATGTAGTTACATGCAGTAAGCAAATACATACAGATTAGTACAAACCAAAGACTACTTGGGATTAATAAGAATTAAAACTAAAGCAAATAACCATCCACCACATAGTAAGGATAATACGCATAACATTAAACAAAATAACGCTGCAATCCAAATTAAAATCCAAATCAAAATCAAAATCAGAGACGGAAGACACGTGAGGGGTTGCTTTAGTTTCTTGCAAGAGGCTTGTGGAGGTGGCTGTGTGTTTTTTTAATTTTTGGTGGATGGATACAATACGGAGAAGAGTGTGTGTTGACCAACCATTTTCCATGTCCAGCGGGGGACCCCCGACCGCCTGTCCCATTCGCGGATCGCTGACGGTGAAGTAGATCTCCTGCCGCACTCCGGCCGGAATGGCGCCGGGTGGGATTTGCAGGGAGACGTTCCACATCTTGTCCGCCAGCGTGCCGCCGTTCGAGTCGAAGACTCCCCGCGAAGTGCTGGGCTCACGGGGCAGTGCGGGGAAGGGCCCGTTGCTCGGAGGAGGAGCATTCTGGTTCACGGGTCCGGCGATGGGCAGGGACATGCTGCTGCTGAACGGCGTGCTGGTGGCATTGGGTGGACCCACCGGCAGGCTGGCCTGCGAAGTGTATTGCGTCTCGATGGAGGTGCAACTGTCGCCGATGGGGGAGCTGGGAGGCGGAGCCGTGCGCTTCAGGATATTCGAGATGTGGAAGGGTGCTCGGCCGGAGCGAGGGGTTGGGGGCTGAAGAGGAGCTGGCGGTGGCGCCAGTGGAGAGACCTGATCCTCTGCCTCAAAGACATCGTCATTGGACACATTCTGTGCCTCACTGGACTGGAGCATTCCCTCGTTGTGCTGATTGTTCTCAATGGCCGTGGCCTGCTCCGTTTGCTCAGCTGAGCTCTCCGCTGCGTCCTCCTCAACCTCGTCATCTTCCTCGCCCTGGACTAGCGGAGCCCTCGCTGGATTCTCAATGACCGTATCCGAGGACTTCTGCAGATCCGAGCGGCTGAGTGTCGAATCCTCGACCTGCTCCTCCGGCTGGGCATTGATCTCCACCTGCACCTGCTCGGTCTTGCCCTCCTTTTCCTTCTTCTCGTCCGTTTCGTTCTCGCGGGACTGAAGGATGCTCTCCTCGCGGGACTCGTAGATGGGCGCCGGCCTGCCCATGTCCCGCTTGGACACGTATATCGGCTCCGCCATGCTGTCCAGAGCCTCCCGCCGCGTCTGGTATATCTGATCCCTTAGCTGGGCTCTCTCCTTGGCCTCCCTACGACTCTGGTAGATGGCCTCCGGATTGGAGGCCTCCGACTGGCTGCTGCTGCTCTGCGGGCTGAACTCCCTCTCCATGTCGCGCTTGCCCTGGCTGATCCGCTCCTGCATTTCGCGCTTCGACTGGTACAGGTGGTTCCTCTGCATCTCCCGCTGCATTTCGCGGCGGGATTGGTAGAGCGGCTCCTCCTCCGCCTGCTCATTGGCAGCCCCCGGATAGAAGCGCCGGCGGGTCATCACCTCGGAATTGGGCGCCCTGCGCTGGTCGGGCAGCATGTACGCCCCGTTGCGCGTCTGGTAGATCTCCTGGGGATCTTGCTCGTAGCCGGGACTGACCATGGGTCTCCTAGGCGGTCCTCCCTGGCTTCCCCCCCGATCCGCCGTGGTGGTGCTGTGGCGACGCACAATCCTCCTGCCGTTCCGACTGCCTCCAGCAGCCGCTGCAGCTGCCTCCGCCTGCCGCCGCTCGAGATCGATGCAAGCGCGGTTCGCATAGAGATCGTACTGATCGTATCCATACCCATTGTCCTGCGGGTGCGGCATTCGCGGCACAGTGTTGCCTATGTTGCCATAGATATCCTCACCCTCCAGGTTCTGGTAGGTGCTATTCATCATCTCCTGCTGATGCTGCTGCTGGTGGGGCGGATAGCCGCCTCGCTGGTAGTACACATCCTGCGGATGGGGGGGCGGCATCATGCCTTGCGAGCGCTCCTCAAAGCCAGCCGGATAGGTGGGATACTCGTCCGGATAGTAGGGCCTCTGGACTCCTCGCTCCAGCATCGATTGCTGGCGCCGCAGTCCCTTGGGCTTCCGCTCCGGCTCCACCATGCTGTTCATCCGCCTCAGGGGCCGAGTGCTCTTTATCAGCGCATTCTTGAGGGCGGCCAGCGGGCTCTTCAGCACCGATTTCTTCTTCTTGTGCGGCGGCAGTGGCGGCGGCGGCGCCACCTCCATGCCGTGCTCATCGTAATACTGATGGTATTCCTGGGCAGCATACTGCTGCTGACGGGGCTGGCTGTGGCCCCTGGCGGCGGTGCCATAGTGCCCATAATAGTTGGGATCTTGGGCGGCAGGCGGCCGCTCGTGGGGATATCTCGGAGCCGAGCGGGATCGGTGCATGGGGTGTCCTTGGGCGGGATGATTCGAGGGCGGCGGCATGGCGTAGTAATCGTCGTAGCGCTCATCGTACGGCTCCATCTCGCTAAAGGGTTGTTATGTGATTCGGGTTAGCAAGGGGTCTGAATCTGTAATCTGCTTTTTCGGGGAGCTGAACTCTGAGAAGTTGAGTTACTCTAAGATGTGGGACTTGAAGCTCAGCTTCAACAATCGAAAATTTAAAGATCAAGATGGGGAATTGGAAAAACTTGTTATTGTCAAGTCTTTCCCCTTTGCTCTTCAAACAATGAATATTTATTACAACCTTTTCTCGCAAAACGCAATTTATTCCTGCAAAACATTCGCTAAAGACACACAAGCGCATATTCAACATAACTATGAGGGTTTTCTCTATGAGATACTTTTGCAAATTAACCAAAACTGTAGAGAAAAGTAAATACCAATTACCATTAAGTATTTTGTTGGTTAGTCATTATTATTTATTTGTTGTTGAGTTTACCCAAAACCGTAGTTAGATTCAAGTTTCAAGAACTTTCAAACACCCGAGAAGTGTGTTGAGAGCAGAGTTATTGGTAAAAGGATCAGCCAAAAGCCGGATCATGAAACGTATAAGTAGAAGTACGAGTTTGAGTTCGAGTTCGAGAGTAGAGAAATGTGGATATACGAATATCTGTACTTTATAGTTAAGTGGCAAGTAGAAGTTAACCCGAAAAATGTTTTATTTTCGTCTTGATTTGTTGATGTGCGAGAGGCGCTCATCAACGTTTTACAATTTTTAATTTTGTTAAGCTTTAGAGTTTGGTTAATAATTTTGGTTATTGCAAAATACAATAATAATTATTCAATTCATGTAACATATGCGATTCGTTTCGTTGTTGTGCGTTTTTCGTGAAGATTTTGCATCGAATAATTTGTAATGACCAGCAACCGTATGAAAGTATGAATAGATTGGCATAATGATTGATTGATTGACTGATTGACTGATTGTTTGGCTGACTGATTGACTGAATGTTATAAAAATGGCATTTAACAAGAATATAAAACATTTTTCGTTAACACAAATGTTGAAAATTGAGAGAGTGGGGGGATCAAGAAGATTTCTTTATGTTGTGTGTTTTCTTTTTGTTTTTATTACTTAATTAATTTGGGAGGAAGCCCTCCTCTTGGCGGGGCTGTGGATCTATCAGGGGATTGGATAAGTGGTGGGCACTACAAGTACATGGCGTAGACTCACCTCATGTTGTGATGGTGCCCAGCGGCAGCTCCGATTTGCGGCTTGCGATACAGCTCGAAGGCCGAGCCCCGCTGCTCCCGACTCCCGGCCAGATCCAAGGCATGGCGCTCGGGTGTGTGGGGCGGTAGGTTTCCTAAAAATATAAGTAAGATTTAACATTTCATTTAATTTAACTCCAAAGAGTAGCTTTTACACCCACCTATTGGCGGCGGCATGCCGCGATGTGGCGCAATGTAGGGCCCCGTCCCACTGCCCCCGTTGTAGTGGTGACTGTTGCCGTTGTAGCCATTAGCTGGCGGATACGGCTGCGGAGGCGGTGCCTGTCCATAGTTGCCGTTGGAGCCGCCGTAGGTCGGCTGCTGCTGCGGCGTTTGCTGCATGTGCCCGTTGCCCGGCGATCCGGGAGTTGCCTGCTGGCCGTAGTGGTGGTGGGAGGGCGTTGGCGGATAGTAGAAGCCATTGGGGGAGCGTGGCGAACCAGAGTCCTGAAAGCGAGTCGAGAGATTAGCTTACAAACTTGACGAAGCCGAAGTCGAGCCCCAACTTACCCCATTCTCCCAGGGAGTGGTACCTCCGCTGCCACTGCTGCCGCCGCTCTGGACTGGCGGCCTGTAGTTCTTGGGCTTTGGCGGTGGCACCGGCTTGAAGGGACCACTGCCATTGCTGCTGGGCGTCCCGCTGCCATTCATCTGGCTCTGGCTCTGGCCATTGGTCACATTCGGTGGCGGCACCACGCCGTGCGGCGCCGTCTTCGGGAGCTTGCTGTAGTCCGCTTGCGACACCGAGTTGTTGCGGCTGTTGGTTGTTCATGGGGTTTGCGGGATCGTGGAGCGTGGATCGTGGAGCGGGTGATATATATATTTGCAGTGTGGGTTGTGGCAGGATTCGGGTTGTGATTGTACAAAAACAGATGTTGATGATGATGGTGAGCACAAAACATAAGCCGGAAAGAGAAAAAGTTCATGTAATTATAAGGACATGTGTGACGACTATAACTATACGATGAATACTTATTTACGGGGACTGATAATGAAAAGTTGGAAGTTAAATTAAAAAGTATAAATATCTACTTTTAAATATAATAATTATTATATATTTTTCGATATAAATCCCCGAAAATCAAGTGCTTAGACATTACACAAAAGTCAGGGTCTGGTCGTGAATATAATTATCGTTTATTGCACTTGGGTCGGGCTTCAATTATATACACAAGGCAAGGAATTCGAGTTAATAAGAAACTAAAGAGCGCATAGAAAGGATTACACAAATTGAGGACTTTTAAAGTGCATTTCGTATATAAAAAAACTCTAGTTTCAAAATGTCATTCGTATCGTTCGCAGCTCTTGGCTTAGACCAGCGTGTCGTAGGCGGAGACACCGGACATGAGGGCTGGAGGTGGTGGTGGCAGTGGTGCCATTAGGGCATGCAGACGTGGTGCGGCGATCGGACGACGATCAAAGCCGCCCGAGGTGAGGCGCAAGTGCTGTTGGTGACTCAACTGGAGGCCACAGGACAGTTGAAGGGGCAAAGGCAGGGGCAGGGAAACGGCTACGGGCAAGGACGAAGACGAAGGTGAGAGCGACAACGAGGACGGAGGCGACACGGACTGCTGCAAATGCAAGTGCTTCAAATGGGGCGCATGGAGATGATAGCGTCTAATGGTTCAGGGACACGTACAGAGTCATATATATATAATATTCGTAAGGATACAAGAGAATATTTACGACACAATGCATGCAAGTGAGTTCGCAGGAGAAAGAGAAAATAAATGGTTTTCTTAATATATTCAACGCCTTATATACACAGTTCCTTCCGGGGATCTTTAAGACTGTTAAGGGCTTATCCCCTTCATACCTGTATTTGCCGTAATCCGTTTTTGTTTCCACCAAAGGCTTGCGTGGGCTGCTCTCCAGGCCCAAGTTCGAAGGGCGCTGCGGATTGCCATTGCGTGGATCTGGAAAAGAAGGTTAAAGCATTCATTTAACTTTAATTTAATTGATTAATTTCCATTAGTTACTCACCGATATTACGGGACGCATTCATTTCGTGGTAATGTGGTCGTCCGGGACTGCTCTGGCGGTTCAGATCGTTGGGTCCGCCGAAGCCGCGATGATCGTGCGGCGTCCGGCCATAGTCATGTCCTTGGCCCACCGGTGGCAAGGGGCGTCCACTGCAAGGAAATCATTAGAAATCATTAGAAATAATGCCAAAGAATCTTACGATTTCAATAAACTAAACGCACCTTGCATTTGGCACTGATTTGAGATCGTCGGGCGCATTGGGTCCCAGCCGGCCCAGGTTCTGCATGGTCATCTGGCTGTTGTTGTACGAGTCGTAGCTGGACACGCTGTCGTAGGTGGAAGCACCTCCTCCGCCGCCGCCGCCGTTGGCCTTCAGCTGGGCGTTGAGGCGAGCCTGGCGCTCCAAGGATGCGTGGGTTTGCTGCTGCTGTTGCTGGCGTTCCATGGTCTCGGCTCCACCAGCCCCGACCAAAGCATTTCGGGTGATGTACTCCGCCTGGACGTCGTCCTGGATCACGGCCTTGCCAAAGAGACGCTCCTGGGCACTGCGGCCCAGGGTTCCGTTTCGCGACGAAGAGCCCGAGGTGTTCAGGGGCAGGTCGCCGGGCTTGGACTGCCGGTCGATGCGCGGCGGCAGATCCGGAGCGTTGATACCGTACAGAGATTGCGGCCGGACCACGGTGGGATCTGCTACGCCGGGTGGCTGCTGCTGCTGTTGCTGCTGCTGCTGCGGTGGCACGTTGGTGCCGTAGATGCTGTACTTGCTGGAGTCCATGGTCTGGCGGCGATTGGGATTCGCGGGGACACCATGGTCGTAGGGTACCTGCAGCAGGTGCATTGCAAGGGTCGTGAGTGGGTGGCGAAAAATATTAGCACACTGATAGAGAAATGGTCAGCAAAATTTGCAGTTTTTGGTAAGAGAATATTTTTGAGAAACATTGGAGCAGCTTTTTCCTGCTGAAGAATTTCCTAAATTAAGTAATTCAAATTAAGCGAATTTAATTTTAAATTAAACTCGATTTTATCAAGAAGATTAAAAATTTGATTGCTTAAAAATGTTCAGAAAACTCTGTAGATTTGAGATGACTTGAAATATCCTCAAAAAGTATGTCAAGTTTATTTTTAAACAGATTTTATAATGATTTTGAAATGTAAAGCAAATTTTGGGCACATCTGTTAAGTAATTAGAAAATACTTAAAAATTGTACATATTTAAATTCAATAGGATTACAAATTTTTTAAATTTAATTCAAAGTCTGCAATTTTTGTCGACCATTTGAATGTTTTTCGAATGAAGTTGAGCGGGGCGCTTGGAAACCTCTGAAGTTTTTGGTTTTTAGTGAAAGCTCATGCCAAGTTTGTTTCTTAGACTGAGTTTAGGGTTGTTTGTTTGGTTTTGTTGTTGGTTCTTTCGACCTCTTACCGTATATGGAGGTGGTAGTCCTTCACCAATTATGTCTCTATCCCTATCCAAGTTATCCTGATTAGTGGCAATCGATGGATCTGAGCTCGCTTTAACCAACTGCGGCAAATTGCCAAGCGACAATGATGCGGATGGGCCGGGACTCAGTTCCAAATCGGATTCGGGACTTGATGCATACGAGAGTCGGGAGGTGGTCATGGGGAATAGGAAATCGTCGGAGAGGGATTCTACGGGCTGGGGTTTTTGCAATTTGTTTTTTTTTCGGAGTTTGTTAGGCGCAAATTTGTTTGGCAAGAGTTAAAATTTCATTTTAGCGGTAGTTTTCGTTGATTTTTGGTTTTGGTTTTCAAATTCAGCGCGTGGAGAGCAACCAACATAAATAAAACGCAAGAACAGCAACAAGAAACGTTGATGAAACATTAAAATTTATGATTGATTCGATTCGATTTGATTTGATTGAACGGCGTTCGATTGCGAAGCATTTGGGATACGTAATGTATGGACGAACACAAGATATATTTGGCATAGTTGGATATTGTTTGGTTTTTAGTTTTGGACGAGGACATTTTGATTATTTTGGCGGTGTGTTTTTTAATATATGCATCGAGTTTTACGGGGTGATTAAGCGGGAAATGACCATGATGATGTATTTTTGGTTTTGGTTTTTGGTATGTAAATAAAAGAAACAAATGAAACGAAAAACATTTAGTTAGCAACTTTATCAAAATATTTGGCAAAAATTTGTATGGAGATTTTTGCATAATGTTGAGACTTAAGCCTAAATATGTCAATTAATATTCCGGGGCTTTTCGATATCAATGGGGAGGTATAGTTGGGTTTTGGAGCTTTGGAAGTTGTCATTGCGCCTCTGGGACTTGTATTTAAATGCAGCTAAGATGGATTTTGAGGCTTAAGATCTCTGGAATCTGCGGCGAAATGACAGCTTCCTTAGCTCCTTGGGTTATTCATGATATTCATGGTATTCTCTACATGCTTTTAGCTTCACAAATTACACACATTTATATGTACATAGAGACAACGAATAGCAATATTATTATTGTTCTCGATCATGCTACATGATGTGTGGGGGGCTTGATTGGGCTTATGAATAATTTAATTAATTTAGTAAACAACTACATGCGATAATTACAGAGGGGGAGAGAGAGAGAGGAGACTGGAGATTCAGCTGGAAAGTCTGTGGTGCCGCCAGGAAAAATGATTCCATCACTCTGGCGACCTTCTTTTCAACTAAATTAACACCGATTCTCATGCAATGCATTCGTTACTCTGGCCAACATTGTTGTTGGAATCAGCATTATTGTTGCTACTATTATTATTATTATTATTATTGTTGTTGTTGTTGTGATGTATGTTATTGTTGCTGCTGTTGTTGTTGTTGGCACTACAGTTATTATTAATGGAATTATTATTGTGATTGCTACTCGAGTTATTCAAACTGGCTATCTGACTGGTGAGATTATTGAAGGCCAGCGTAAAGTTGCCCTCGTCCACCAAGGTGCCCTCGCTGCTCCCGTTGCCATTGCCCAGGAGGTTGCTCAGGGAGCCCGAGGAGGAGTAGCCACTGCGGCCGACCAGACCACCCGGACCACTGCCGATCAATCGCTGCTGTGGCTTGGCCATCGGCGCCCTCTTCAAGGCACTGGCATCTGTCAGATGCTGCTGCTGCTGCTGCTCCAGCTCCAGCTGCAGATTGCTGTTCTTGCTCTTGGCCTGATCCGGCGGCAGCAGGTTCAGGCTGGAGTCGAAGAGGTTCTTCTGCAGCAGCAGCTCGTGGTAGTAGTAGGGCGTCGTCCGGCGCTCCACATTGGGCGCATTGGGACGCAGGCCATAGCGGCTGACCGGAGCTGGCCCGGGCTGAAAGCCCCTGGCGGCACTCGAGTGATTCACCTGATTCACTGCACTCGTACTGCCTCCGTTCAGGAGGTTCGAGCTGGAGTGCAGCGGGGTTTGGCCGGAGCCGTAGCTCTGGCTCATGAGATTCGGCTGGGAGCTGTGGTAGCCCTCCGCGGACAGGATATTATCATCCAGAATGCCATTGTCCAGCGGAGTGGGATCGGCCGGGGGGGCCAGGCCATTGGGCATCGAGGATGCGGGCTTTATGATCGGCACCATGGTGTAGGAGCTCCGGTTGCGGGGCTTCTCCGCCAGACTCTGGCTGTGGGCATAGCCCACCGGCGGCGGTCGTGGCGGCGGAGGCGAATGGCCTCGAATTCTGTGACTCTGATTTGGGTTCGTGTTCAGACTGAAGTTGAGATTGAGGTTCTGGGAGTAGCGGGGCACCGAGGTCGAGGCCAAGGGGCGGCAGCAGGCGAACTTGCAGGGCTGAGCGATGTAGGGGGGGAATAGCATTTCGGTGGGGGAATCGGGGAACTGTTAGTATTTTTTATTTCATTTTATTCCATTGATTTATTTATTTTTCAGTTGCGGGTAGACAACAATCATGGGCATGTTCATGTGTGTGTGGTGTGTGGTTTAAAAAACGAATAAGAAAAAGTTTCGAAAGTAAAAATTAGAATATTGACCATAACCAGTTGTAGAAATAAAAGAGTTATAGAGTTTATATAAAATTAGTTTAAGAATTAACTACAATAAATCATTAATATTAGGGTTAGGGGAAAGGGAGAGGATATCTTAGTCTTAAGCTTAAGAAAACCTATAATTCAGGTAGTAAATAAACTATAGTTTAGGGTAAAAGTTGCAAACTAATCATTCCTTTTCTGGGTTGTTTTAAAAATTTGGATAGTCAAGTGTGTGGGAACTAAGCTAACTGGAATAATTTATAATAAACTTGGTAACAGGGATCATAAGCTGGAAGCCTCACATCACAGTTTGTTGTATTTTCTCCTATCATCTTTTTATATATTAAATTCGTTGTAAGTAGTTTACGTATTCTTTAAATAAGGATAATTTCCTGACTAACGTAAGTTATTTATGTCATTTTTAAATAGGAATATTTTCGGACTAAAGTAAGCTTTATTATTATCTAAAATATTTCGATATCACATATCTATTAATATATATTTACTATTTATACATTTTAATTACTTTATAATTCTGATACTTAGAAAACTTACAACGTAAGCAGGAAGTTTATCGGAAAAATCCCTGGAACTCCCCTATTTTCTCCTATCATCTTTCAAAATATTAAATTATTTATTAAACCCTATTTCCCTTCACCTTCTCAGAGAGTTAGAACATCGTTAAATTAGAGATTAGGACTCACGACATCCAGGAGATGCTTGGGTCAGGACAGACTTATGGACTAACTACGACGTGGGACAAGCACACGCAGACAACAACTAGTGAGGAATGGGATTTGGAGCCCGGAGAGGGGAACGAGATGGACTCACCTTCGACTCGGACATCCAGACGGCGCCGCTCTGCTGCAGATCGATCGAGTCGCGCAGCTTTCGGTACCAGGACTCCTCGTCGCTCAGCCCGATCTGGGTGCTGAAGATGTGCGACCAGACGCGCTCCAGCTTCTGGCACTGCTCCAGCAGCTTCTTGGAGCTCTTGTGGGCCGCCTTCGGGAGGCCGTGGCGCAGCTGCTTGATCACGTGCTTGCTGTCCGTCTTCAGGAAGATCACCACCGGGTAGAACTGGGCGTAGTTGAGGCGGTCCACCGCATTGGGCGTGATGTCCAGCAGGGCGTGCTTGCCGCGGTCCATCACATCGCGGATGTTGGACAGGCGCACAATTCGACACTTTCCGCTGCTCCCGGCTCCCGACTTGTCGTCGTCCTGCAGCGGAGTGGAGAACTTGTCGGGGAAGTCCTTGGCCAAACGCTCGCGGGCCAGGTCGGAGACGGGTCCGAAGAGCACAACGGGTCGCACGAAGCCGGGATGGCGCAGGACGACGCGCTCGTAGGCGGGGAATTTGGAAATGCTGTCGGAGAAGACGACGTCGTCCCAGTTCTCGCGGGAAAGGCTCTTCGAGCGGCGGTGCGTGGAGCTAACAGCGGATTAAACAGCAATTAAAAAATGTCTTTAACTAAGCAAGTTAAGTAAATAAGAAAACTCACCGTCGTCGCCGGAAGAAGTTGCCCCTCGACTCGTTCGCATTCATCTCCTTTTTGGTGGCATTGAACTGGGCGGTGGCCAGCTCCTCGGCCCTCGACTTGTTCGGTATCACGCCGCGCTGCATCTCCTGGTGCCCGCGTCCGATCTTGAGCACCTGCCAGGATCCCACGACGCCGTTGTGCAGGGTGTCGATCACGCGGAACACGTCGCCCGCCTTGAAGGCCATCTCGCCCTTGGAGGGATTGTCGCAGTGGAAGTGCGTCTTGATGTGGAAGGAGTCGCCGCGCTGGTTGGTCACCACCTCGTCGTACTCCTCCTTGCAGTACTGCACAATCAGATCGATGCGGTCCTGCAGGCTGAGCAGGAACAGCACCGCCTCCTCGCGCGTCACCCCGTTCATGTCCATGTCGTTGACCTTGAGGATCTTGTCGCCGGGCATCAGGCCCTGCAGCGAGGCCGGCGATCCCGGCTGCACGGCGGTCACAAAGATGCCGGCCTCATTGCCGCCGGTCAGGCGGATGCCCACGCTCCCCTCCTTCTGGAAGGAGATGAAGCGCGGCTCGGCACTCTGGCGCTCTTCGTACAGCTGCCTGCGGGAGCTGTAGAAGTCCTCCTGGGCGGCTCCGCCGCTGGATCCCCTGGGCGGCGGTGGACGCGGGGGCTCATCGGCGCCGCCACTGCGACCGCGAGTCGGTGTCACAGGTCTGTCCAGCTGCTGCAGCGACACTCCGTCGATTAGGGGTCCTCGGGAGCGACCGCGAGGCGTGAGGTTGCTCTTCTCGTCGTTGAGGCCATTGCCATTCATGCTCGGACCGTTGGAGGTGCGCGTGGGGGGCTGGACGTACAGATT
Organism: Drosophila bocqueti; assembly: GCA_018151655.1. NCBI lineage: Eukaryota > Metazoa > Arthropoda > Insecta > Diptera > Drosophilidae > Drosophila > Drosophila bocqueti. Next base: position 768,769 of record JAECXF010000020.1, read on the forward strand.
CTGCGAGGAGTAGCTGGCTCCGCCCGGCAGATACGGATCCTCCAGGTTGTTGTTGCTGCTGCTGCACCCAGAGACCTGGGCCTGATGGCTGGCGTAAATGTTACCCGACGACGGCTGATGGCTGATGGCCGAGTTGTTCAGATTCAGCTGGCTGACGGCCGCCTGGTTGGTGATGTCCCGCAGGACCACCAGGTTCAGGCGCTCCTTGCAGCCATCGATGATCTTCTTGGCCTCCTTGAGGCTCATCGTGTCCCCGCAGTTGGTGTTGTGGATGCGGGTGATAATGTCGCCCTCCTGGAGGCTGTACCCGTTGGCGTTCAGCTGCTCGCGGGCCTTCGAGGAGATCTCCTTGACGAACAGCCGGCAGCCGAGCACCACTCCGTAGTCGTCCTTCTTGCCGCCCTTCGTCAGCGTGACCTTGATGGGCTGCCCGCCGCTGGCGTTCTGCACCAGCGACGAGTTCAGGGAGTTGGGCTGGCTCAGGCTCGACATGGTCGGCGGCGGAGCAACTCCACCGCCACTGCCGTTGGCCACCAGACCCACCGAGCTCAGGCTGTGCGAGTGCTGGTGCTGCACTGCAGCTGCAGGATTGACGGGGTTGAGGGGCACGCGTCGCTTGACCACCAGTTGGACGGTGTTGCCGCTGTCCCGCAACACCTGCACCGCCGTCGCGTACTCCACGTTCTCCAGCGAGACCCCGTTCACCGATATTATCCGATCGTTGACTCTGCAAAGAGGGAAAGGGAAGAGGGCGGGGAATTAGTGGATCACTTGGCTGCTTTCGGTAATTGCCGGGTGGCTCGTAAACCCTGCTCTAATGACCGAATCGTGACCAAACTAGAGAAGTACAGGTCTCTGTTTATATGCAGGTCATTAGCAACGACCTTGTCCATTTCTACACAGTCATTAGACTTGCAGCCATAATTAAGAAGAACATTTCATGGGTGCTGGCGACTAGGAGATTCCCTGGGTTGTCTATATTTTTTGTATGCATTATCGAATGTTTATATTCACTTTTTTTGGAGTTTAATAAAAGCTGAAAATTGACTGTTGATCGAATGGACTTCAACAACCACAATATCAGCTACTTAAGCATGGAAACTACTATCTTGTTGACCTACCTAGAATATCAGAAATTTAATTACGAGTTATCGCCTGGCACTCAAGTTATTTTCCAGGGTTGTCTAGAAATCTAGTCTGAAGACCCTATAGTTAACCTCTAGTTCATCATTCTCTTGGTGATTTTATGTAAGTACAGGGTATGCCAAATAATCCACAGTAGCTCAAACCTGAAACTCGAAACCCCCTCCGGCTGAAGGATACATAATGTTTCGGACCACTGGACTGCAATGCGATCGGGCAGGTAGAGATCAGACTTCTGGGTCTCAATCTACGCGCCACTCCAAGGGAAATCAGGTTAGACTCGGATTGAAGACATACGCTAATAAACGGGCAATTGTCGGAGATATTCAGCATGACTAGACTGGAAGTAATAGAGCCCGAGCTCGAGCCCGAGCCAGAGAGCCAAAAGAATTGAGAGCCGTGAATCGAGGCGTCTGCTAAGCGGCTTCCGTGGATTTCTGAGGAATTCCTCCGCAGGCCCGAACAATTACGGACCGTTCTTGGAACGGAACACCGAAGTGGAGGAATGAAAAGTAAAAATGTAATGGCAAATAGTAAATAGCACATGACGAATCCCCGACAAGAATGTTATAGTTATACTTTTGTGTACTCACAACTCACACAAAAAATTGTGTACAGACAAAGTGGTTAATGATGGAAAAACTATATTGCATGTCTGAGGCGAAGCATATCCATAATTAAGTTGTCTACGAGTGCAGAAAGAAGAGCTCAGCCAGCCGTCGATCCAAACTAAGCCGCATTTTACTTTCTGTTCGCCGGTCCGCCGGTGGAACCATTGAGTCTGGAGCGAGGCGAAGCGGCTTAGCAATTAAGCCGGGGAAAAATGCGGAAAATGCGACAGGGAATGGCATGGGTTTGCACTCAGGAATAGTTACGTTACTTCTTTGTGAGCATTTTTTAAGCCAAAATGCACTCATAAAAGTTTGTTTTTAAAACAAAACTTGCAATTAATGAACTTGTAACAAATAAAACAATGTAAAATGTTGTAACAAAAAATTAAATAAATAAAAATGATCAATAAAAAATATTTGTTTTCCCTTAAAAATATTTTCTTATTACTTTTTGCTTTACTGAACATTAACTTCTCAACATTTTCTCCCAGTGTCTCCTACGTGCCAGCTGCATAACAGTGAAACTTTGGCCATAATGAATCTAGAGGCTTTCGGGCCAGGTCGCCGGGACATGTGATGATGGGCCGCTGCTAATTTCCACTTGTCTCTCCGCTCTCTTGGCAAACATTTTTCCAGCCTCGGCGGCGGGATTTTCCTTTTGAAATTCCCCAGCTGAGGCAGGTAAGAAAGGGCCAAGCTGGAAATAGTTCCCGGCATGTCTGGGCCAGAGTAAATACATAGTTTCTTGGGAAGAACAGATTATGACAACTTTTTAATCACCATGGAAGTCTGGGGAAGGGCTCGGCTCGTCTGTCGTTGACGATTGAAAAACGCTTTGGAATTTTTATTATCGACAAGAAGACCAGAGCTTCAGAGAGACCGAGATGGAGCTGCCGAGGCGTTGGCTTAATTACAAATACGTTTTTACATTTTGGGCCCTGCTACGTGAGTTTTTGAGTATTATTCAAGTGTGCGCATTTCGGGTCTTATCTTTCGTAGGAGTGGGGAGAAAAAATAAAAAGAATGAGAAGTTCTAAGCCCAAGATTAACGATGTCATGAGGAGCATTCCTAATGCTCACTGGGGGAACGGTAGGAAGTGCTTAGTCTGCACTTTATTTGATCAACTTGCATGGGGGCACATTCATCGTGTCGGACAACAATTAGTTTCCTGCCCCGTTAGTGCTACCCACTAGAAGGAGGAGGAGGAGGGTCATTCACATCTGTTGAGTCATCCCAGGCAGGTTCCCATCCATACGGAATACTCACTGCAATCGATCCTCGGCGGGGCCACCTTTGAGCACATCGCTGACTGCTATCGAGGGATCGCCGTTGGCGAAGTGCGGATTATCACGTCCACCGGAAACGGCGATGCCGAAGCCATATCCCGGCACCCGGGTCACAGCCACTGTGTGGTACTCCCAGGTGGTGCGATCGCCCTGCAAAAATTCAATAATAATAAGGAATAAGTTGGAGAATTAAAAGGGTATAAAATCATTATATAAAATCCCACAAAAACTATAATTACCTTTGCTTAAACATAATATTTAAATATATATTTAAGATGTTTGAAGATTGTAATTAAGTTCTACAAAAAAAAACCCAGAAACATTTTGATTTTTTGGGTTTAATAAAGCCATTTCTCTATGCTGTGCTATGCTGTCTTTTTCAATTTACTTCAATATATTTAAATTGGAATTTGTTAAGGATGGCTGCCAGGCGGAAATGCACATGTGACTTCCGTTTCTCGATTTGCTGTACACACTCGTACTCGGGCCCTTGAACAATTCAATTTTATGCACTGCAGGTTCCGGCAGGAATGCGTAAAAGGGTTAGTGGGATAGTGATAAAAATAATAGTAATAAAAATAAAGCCAGAAATGGGAGTTGCTTTGTGTGCATTTGCTGTGACTTAATGGTGTTTTCTTTTTCTGGTTTTGTGATGGATGCACACGACAACAAGCGGAACTAAATAAAGCCATAAACAATTTGTTTACGAATGAATTCCGATCGAAAAAGGAAATTGAAATTGAAACTAAACAGGGAGAATAACTATAAAATAGAAGAGCATAAAAGAGAATGGATCAAGTTTACGATTGAGAAACTAGAAAGGTGGCAAATAAATATGGCACTAAATTGATTTAATCGCTTTGGAGAGCTTTCTTTTAAGCCACAAATATTCTGCTTAAAACAAGAACTCAAAGAAATCCACACTAATCATTAATAATTAACTACGTGCTGGCTTTCTTTTATTTGATAGAAACGCACAAAAGAACTCTGACTAAAGTCGAAAGATTTCCTCAGTAATCAAAAATGTTTATGGTGCATATTTAAAGATATTTAGCTTCATAGTTCAACATGTTTTGGCATTTAATTGATGTTTTCCTTCAGCCTCCACACATTTTCACTCCCCATTTACCACCTGCAATTACCAAATCACTTTAGTTTGACTTCATTTACCCTCACAGCAGGCGATGGGCTGGCACTGATTTCCCATTAAGGCAAAACTCAATTGAGAGATCCGACTCAATCTCTCAATCATCACACAAATCCAATACAAAATGAAGATAAATCAATTAAAAACAAATCCCAGCAAGCTGTTTCCAAATCCTGCATGCAATCGCCGTGACTCACGCGGCAGCACTCCACAGCGATTCGAAAATGCAATCAATTTCAAATCTGTCGTTTGGCGAGCCAGCCAATCCCCTTAAAATTTCAAAAAAATTAAATCGAAATCGAAATATTTTCCATGCGCGGCTCAGGTGGGCGCCACAAAAATAATTTTAACAGACAGACGCAACACGACGCATCCAATTACAAAACTCGACGAAAAGACACACAGACTCCACGCGTGGGCTGGCGGCTGCCTTAGTATAGTATAAATAATAAACAATAAAAAGATAAACACAATTAACTAACAAAAAATACAAATTTCAGCTAGTCGCGTGGGCCATAATAAATATTTATAAACTTTTATTTCGGCTGCAGTCCGGGCCCTCTGCAGGTGTATTTGAATTTGCATCAGACTGAAACCGAGATCTTTTTTGTTTTTGGTTATGCTTCGCGAGCTGCAGGGGGAAGTCGAAAACATGAAAGAAGATTTATGAAATGTTTATGTTGCGGGATTTTTTGACCGACTTAATGCATTTTGATGGGGGCGGGAAATTTATAATTAACTTAATTGCAAGTGAAATTAGTTGGAGATTTAATGGGGTGCAGCCAAAGGAAGGCGTGCGGAAAAGACTTTCTTTACGGCAGATATATGTATGTATGTAGGAGTAATTAATCTTGTCGTGTGTGCGCCGGAAAGTTCTCCTTGGTTTTCCGTAAAGCATAACCCTGAAGATTTTTTTTGTTTGCCGAGAACTTTTGTAACTTAACCTTCATCTGGTAATGCCCAGGCATTCATCAGATTGTTTATCTACGGTTTATCTACTGGGTTTCTACTGGTTCTACTCCACCCTTTTAGTTGGCCATAATTTAAGTCACAGCACTTTGATTTATGGCCCAGTTAGTGCGCACTCTTAATGACTTTAATTATGAGTAAAATACTGCTTAAGCTAAGGCTTATGCTTACCACCAGCATGTTGTTTGGGACATAATCCGGAAACTTCATTGTGTTTGCCTTAATTTGGTTTGGGTTTCGTTTGGCGTAGATGGAAATGTCTGTCATACAATGCACTTTGAGCGAGCCAAAGCGATTAATTTGATTATTTAATTGGTTTCGTATGACATGTTTACAGAGAGCGTAATCTCATTTGTGTATTTGTATCACTTGTTTGCTCTGCGATATCGCAAATATGAATGCACGTAATTTGGGCACTTGAATCACGCAGAAAATAAGCACATGTATAATTATAAGTAAAAAAAGCGGAATAAATAACAAAAAGCAAAGAGAAATAAACTGCAAAATTGAGGAATTTTGCGATAATAAAGTTTCGAGGCTGATGTCACTTTCAATTGGTGTTGTTGTTAACACGGCGTAATATATATTTGAATACTTCTATTTAGCTATCTATCTGGCTGCGGAAAACCCCACAAATTGAGGTAATGATTTATAAATAAACGTTTTCATATTTGCTGCAACTTCACGGTGCTTAGACTTTGGTTTCGATTTCAGTCGCGATCTCAATCGCGATTCTTTTCGATTTTATTGGGAGTCGATTTGCATATATATATTGTATATAGGCAAATACCTGAACGAGGCGTCATCGAGTGGCTCTCGCAGATACTTAACACTCCCATAAAGTTTCCGTGCAAATTAGCATGTTATACTCCACCACAGCTATGGGCACCTCGCGGATGGGAAAAAGTATCTCATAGATGCCGAGTATCTAGCTCTCTCCCTCTCGGCGGCCGTTGAGACATTTGCATCGTGCAAAAGGTTTCTTGCCGCCAAGAGCCAAAAGCCAATGACCAGCCAACTTTGCGTTGCAAATTTGGAGCGGAGCGCCGCGTGGCGGCGTGCAACAATCGCCCGTATCTGTTGGATGCACCGAAAGTGAAATGTTCACAGCTGCGCTCCGCTGAGCATTACGGATTGGATGTCGGATTGAGCTATAATTTCTGCTTCCCGGTTGCCCGGAATCTCGCAGCGATTCTCTGTTGCTAGTTGGGATTTTCTGGGTTATTTATTGGTCATAGCTTTGAAGTTTTCCAACTATTAACATTTAAATCTTAAAAAAAAACGATATTTCTCCTTGAATCCTATTTATTTCTTTAATGACAGGATGTAAGTACTGCTTGCATGTTTGGATATAACTTCATTGACTGATATTTAATGCTGAATAAACAATTTCTTGTAGCTTTCCGGGTTTCAATTCCCGTGTAGTTTACAGATCTCACTTGATTCAACTTTATTTAAGCCTCACAATCACGGATTCTTTGAATTGAAACTTTACTGTGCACCTTGTGGATGCCTCTCTTGACTATCTTTCAGATAGACTTCACTTCACTATTCCAATCTATTGGCATTACCGCTTTCGTAATGAACAAACACACACTCTGAGTGGAAAAAGATGGAGGTAGCAGATACTGCGAGGTAGTATCGCTTGGATACGGCGCGCCGTCGCAGTTGTCCGCTGGCGGAAAACCGTTGACGTTGACGGCTTGAAACACGCTTCGAAACTGTTTGTTACCTACGATTGTGGCTGTGGATGCCAGCCAGTCGGCCAGCAGGCAACGCGATCCAACGGAGCGCAAAGCGGACTGCGGGATGAAGGCGCAGCGCAAAACAAACACGAGAATAAATACCAGACTTCGTCGGCGTATCTGTGAGATACAGGCGTGTCTGTGTGCGGTTGCGTTCCACATTTTGTACTTTATTGAAAGGCCGGAAAGAAGGCAGCGGACACGAAAATGTAAACAAAAACGGAGAAAAAGAGCCAGCCGCAGCGAATAGAAAATATTTGATAAAATTGTGTATGAAAGAGATTTTCAGATTGGAGTTCTCCTCACACAAAGTGCGGGTCACTGTTGTGGGTGTGTGTGAGTGTGGAACGTATCTACAAGATAGAAACCGAAGAGTCAAGAAATGGAATGGAAATATATAAGGAAATGATCCGGTTTCTTCGTGTCTGAGGAGGATCAAAGGAGATGATGGGCCACATCAAACAAAGGGTGGGATTTCATCATGAATTGAAAATGAAAGAGTATACTAAAAAATTTAATTCGTAGGAAAATGTGTACACAGTATAAGGTTTCAATATATTTCTCATAATATTTCATCAAATATTATTAAATACCAACGTTTTCTTAAAAGTTCAATGATAAATCTCGTATAGGAATGTTGGTTAAATTTTTCCAGTTCAATTGCTTTTCGCACTTCCTCAATCTTTGCCATAAATCTCAATCTATTCCCTGATTTTTCCATCTATTCCGCATTACTTTACTGCCACTTGAGAAGCAAAGAAGCAAGGAAAAGTTTAAAAGTTCACAACTTGAGGCTACGACTGCAACTTCAATTCAATTAACTAGCTTCTGGGATCATGTGCAGCGGCCGTCGGTCAACAATGGCATATTAATTCAATCAAGAGATCCCTTATTAAACGTTTAAACGTTTAAAGTGACAAACATGAGACTCCCGTCTCTCTCTCCTCGGTGGCAGAGATCACTCCATTGCGCGACGAATCAAGTTGGAAATGACACAAGCACATTCTGTGAATTAAACTTTATACATTAAAGTGCAGTCGATGCAGAAATGTTGCATTCATGAATTTAAAAGCCAGCTAAAAAGCAAAGAACGAGCTTTAAAGAGTGCCAGGGGTAGAGAGGGTTCCATATGCAGATAAGCATGCATACAGTGCAACTTGCCTTTAAATAAGGTTTCTGACTGTTTAATTTTACAAATTTCATTTATTAAAATATAGAGCTATACAAACTTCAAGAAAAGCCTTTAAAATTTAGTTTAAGCTTTAAAAAATCGATTAAATAAAGTTCGATTTACCCAAGTGGCACTGTACCCGGCTATATTCATATATGTAGATGGTGTAGGAAAGTAATCCACCGTGCTGACTGTCAGCAACTGAGACTGCAACTGACAGCAGCATCCAGCGACCGGGTCCCCGCCTCCAGAATCGCGCATATTTATGCAAAATTAAAAGCAAATCAACAAGGCAGCTCCCCAGTCCGATTTCCATTTCCAAGCTCCATCATCAGCATAGTTTTCCGTCCGTCTTCCCCGGGAACGATGGCAAAAAGTATGTAAACGATTCTGACGCCACTGCCAATACCACAAAAGCACTGCCAAACAATGGGACGACACTAGACTGGAATTCCTATAAAGTCGAACTTCTTGTTGTTCGTGCCAAAAAAATAAGGAATCTATATATATATATACAAGTATATTTGGTAAAGAGGAAAACAAAAGACAGACATCTCACACGCGGCCACTAAAACAAAGGCAAATATTGTTGAGCTTTTCGGAAGTTGCCAACATATTGAATTGCATTCATTGAATGCTGGATATTGAATACTGGATATTTGGGGTCAACTTGAAGACAATGGCAGCCTCCATTGCAGATGAATAAATCATAGAAGGCCCCGGGTTAGACCCCATCTAAACGATCGCTTTAAATTTGTTCAACACCTACCGAGATTCGAGCAGGGACTAATCCCTTTCCTCGACTCTCACACAATTTATCAATGATTTAATGAATTTTTAATCTATTTCTGTGCTCGTACAGTCTTTTCTTTATTCTCACAGAGGAGGGAGATCAGGTAGGCCAGAGGAGACGGAGACCCTTCCTAGGGGCATGTTCAGGTACCTAAAGGTCATCGTTGTGGATGGTAAGTATTGTTGTAGGGCAACAAGATCCACTCACAAAACCCTACAAAAGTGGTTGCAATGGTTCCTGCTCTGCTCTTTGCTCTTTATGTTTTTTTTTGTACGTCAATTGATAAACAATTGACTCTTGTGCATCGTACACACACACACACACTCTGGCAGGAAAATGCAATCAACCATGACAATTTTAATTTAAGTGTTTGTTCCCTCCAGTACATTTTTTGTTTTGTTCTATCTGGCTTTGCAGGGGCAGGATAAAGTTTTACCCAGAAACTTGGCATTGCTATGGCAGTTGGTTTGCCAAAAAGTTCTGTTTCGCCACACTTCCACACTTCCACCTACCCCTCCGTTTTATTTATCGAAGAGACACGACACCAAAGTAAATAAGTTTTGCAGCAATAGGCTTTTCATCGAGCTTTGTTCTTATTTAATGATACACTCAGTCTGTTTTTGTGTTTTAAGTTACTCTGCTTGCCCCAGAGAGTGTTCCAGATGTTCAAGCTGTGAAAATATACAGAAACAATACTGGGAATTTAGTGAAATTAGCTGGTGATATACATTCATTTATTATCCGATTTCTAAGAATTATAACTCAGCGGTGTAGGTGTTGAATCAATTGTATCTCTAATTCCCCGAAACTTAACTGATCTCATACATTTTACTCCTGTGATTATGTATTAAATTATTTTTTTTCTCTTTCAAAATCCATTCATTCTCATAAACGTATTCCACTTTGGATCACCATGTCGCATATGGACAGATGTGACCCTTTCGCAGGACCACTTTCGTATGCCAGTCAGAGGTCCTTGGAACGTGTTTCCGTCTCTCTTATGGGCCACTTGTCTGCCGGGTGTTAAGCGACATCAAATAGTGCTTTTCCCCTTGCCCTGTCATCCTGCCAGGTTGCCAGGAAGCTGTAATATTGTTGCAGGCCACCGCACAGCCGTGTCCGCAACAACAGTAACCGGCCGAGGTTACGTTATCCTGTCGACCACGTAGATGACATACGACTTGTCTGCAGCGATTAACTGGGCTGGAAGGGTGGTAGAGGTGGAGAGTGGTGGAGCTGTCACTAGGAGGAGGAGGAGGACCAGGCGGCAATGGCCACGTGACAAGGTGAGCGGAAGGAGACTCTGGGCGGACGGAGGTGGCACCGGAACGCGGTTGGGGTGACCTCCCCCACTTGACATGGCGAGGCCATTTTGGAGGAGAGCTTTTCAATAACAACATTTGCATATTGCCCGGAGGGACACTTTAAAAAATATTTTAAAATATTTAAAGATATTTTTGCCAACCGTTAAATACAAACATTCATTGCAAATAATATTTAAATCCCTAATACTGCATCTATATCCTTTTAATTCCATATTAATATTAATTCACATATGGTATTCATGGGATACACAAATCTCAGTTGCATTTTTCACAGTGCACGAGTGGCAGACCAAATAAGCGTCTGAGTGGCTGTCGTTTGTCCTTTGGGGAGCCTCATTTAACGAGTTTTATGCCGTCGCGACGTGTTAATGTTTTGCAGTGCAGTCGGCTTTAACACGGAGAGAGAGTATCTGCGCCTCTATGTATCTATTGGATACGAAAACTTTCCAACCAACAAACTCATGCCGCACTCATGGGCATTTTTTTGTTCAAAAGAATTTCTATCTGTGCCCATTTGTCGAGTGTTTTCTTTTGTTTTTTTTTTCTACTTTACTTTTCGCTTTGTGCGTGGTACGTGCTTGAACTACAAAACTCTAGATTTCGTTTCAAATCCATATATATATATATTGGGTGTATATAGTATAAATTAGGCACCCCTTCCACAGCAAATGCAATTGAGTTTCCAGCAAAGTGCGTTCATGTGTTTGAGTTATGGTGCGCATGCGTGCCACTTGGAAAATGCCCTCGGGAGTGTATCCGTGGATAGATCTAAAGATAGATATTAGCTGCCTAAGTGACCTTAGGTAACATATTTGGGTCAGTCGTGCAGGAAGCATTACCCTCGCCCCTGTGACCCCGGGAAACTTGATGCTTATAGTTAAAATCCCTGAAAGGCAGGCGATGATTGAAAAAAGTGACAAGAGATAATGGCAACTTAAGGCAAAAAGGGAGTGAAGTGCGGCATTATCTCCGTGTCTTTTGTAGTCAAGGGTTCTTTGAGGGACTGAACTTATCACTCTCTCATTTCAGCTGCAATAAACCCCTTGATCGATAAATTTAACGCATCCATACGAATCCTTAAAGCTCAACACTTTGTCCCGTTGCCATTGTCAGTATCCGGGGATAACACATGCTCGAGCATCCTTTCACTTGTCAGGACGTGTTATCCTCGACATACAATGAGCTGCTCGCTCTGTGTGCCTTTCTATGGCCCAGAGCAAACACCTAGTTCACTTTTTCCCTTCTTGTTGTATGGGAACGATATGCAAACAGGAAATGGGATACAACAGGATACAGGCTACGGACTCTTACATCTTGCTACTATCTCTCGTCCTCGTATGCAGAAAGTAAACACTCGGAAAATGAGTGTGTAATTTTCCAAGGCAAACAGGGAGTGAGGAGGAGCACACGAAGGATACGACATGTGAAGTGCCAAAGGAACAGGAAAAATGCCGACTGACACGTCTCCGGGAACAAATCATTATGTTACATTCTAATCACTGAGTGTGTGCACTGGAGACGCGGAAAAGTAGAGCAAAGGTGAGGTTTCCGAGAAATGCTCGCTGTCGAAGGAAAATTCTAAATGTGAAAGGAAAATCCAGTCAATCGGATTGAAGGAAACAAATAAAGCGAATCAGGGAATGCAAATGCGATAGAAGTTTCAATCAGCTTTGTGTATTCAAGACTTCTTACTCTCCCAACAATGTGTAATCAGGTTTAAATATATTTCCTTTTCAAGTGCAGCTTGTATATGCTGTTTTTTATGGACTTAAGACCCAGATTTAAATTTCTAACCAACAACCTGGCGCCGCTTGAGCTCATGTTTGTTTAATTAACTTAACACTACATTGTTTGTAATTACACATTGAAATATAAGCAATTTACAGACAATTAACTCAACGGCTTTGCATCTCCACTCAAGGTTTTATCTGGGTTAGTTAGTTTGTTGCCATTCAGTTGAGTATTTAATTAATTTGTTTATGATTTAGCAATGCAAAACCGATTTATTCTCCGCAATTCAGCAATTAAATCGCAGAACTGAAAGCAGAGCACAAAACCCACGCAGCGGAGAGACGAGGCTGTCAAGACCCTCATTGAGGGAAGAGAAAAAAGTGGAAAAATCCATAATATTTAATGCCAGTCGTTTGTAATGTATGCAAACTATGTGGTAAGCATCGACACGGCAAAAAAGCACCACCACAGACGATTATCGATACCCACACAATCGATTTAAGTGCAATTTGCATGGCTGCGGCGGTGTCACTTTAGATAAACGTCACAAAAATAATTGACATGGGTTTTTTGGGGGCGCAGTATTTGCAAAAAATAAATGCATGGCGTGCGCTGCAGTTAACAGCTAAATAAAGTAACCTTTTTGTGAATATATTTTGTTTAAATTTATTCTGCTGAAACGTAGTGTGGGCTTGATTGTCCACACCTTTGATGCATCAATGATTCGTTGTGGGGACAAAACCATTCACAATTAAGAGCAATCTCATGGAATTTGGAATTTGCCACAAGGGAAGTCAACTGGAAAATGCATAAAAAACGAACTTAAATGACCCCGGCCACGGGTTATAATGCATGAGAGAGTTCCGATCCAGGGTCCATCCATCATAATGAACTCTCTAGTCCAGAGAAGCTTCTGCCTTAATTATGCTTAAATTATTCATACTCACGAATATGCCCAAAGGGCAGGCAAATTGTTTTTAAAAGAACGTTTAACTCACCTGCAAAGAAAGGTAGAGAAAACAGAAGCAAATTGTTAAGTAATTATATAATTATGAGCATTATAACTAATAGTATTTAAGCTTGTGAGAAAAAAAGATCCCACATTATGAGGCATATCAAATTGCAAAGAATTTATTTATGTATAATGATTTACTTTGTTTACTTCTGAGCACATGGAAGGTATTTTTTGCATGATTCATAGAGCCCTCGAAGCCATCAATCTTTGCCTTTATCTTTGTATTCAAATTCCAATTTAAAAGACGGTCGCTCCAAAAAAGAATCAACATAAATGCGTACGCAAATCCGATAAAAAATCGCAATTAGCATGCGAAAAAAATGTAGAAAAAAGAGCGAGACGAATCTTTACAGTTTGGGTTCACAAGAAGCCTCTCTTAACCCTTTTTCCTCGACATCTGATGTTTTATTCAGTTTGGGGATTGATTTGCATATAAAATTGCTTGTTAGCATGTTTCGCCTGTTCTCTGGTTTCTGGTTTATTCAGGTTAAATATTCTCCACGAAAGTAACTTTCACATGTACATAATTCCCTTAATCCAAAATTCAACTTTGACATTTCGGTTAGCGAGTGGAAAATCTCTGACTATGAAATTAAATGAGGCGACACAAATCGAGCCCACACAGATGCTGAGTTAAGTCTTTTAGGTGTGTATAATTTGGTGTGTCTAGACGATGTCACGGATCACAATTTTTAGGTGTCTCGAAAATGAATTGTACAATTGAATAAATATATTTACTTAAAAAGTTACAAATGAAATAAAATATTTTAAAAATAAACTTCCGATTTCGTATACTTTCCCTTTTTAAATATTTATTTTTCGTAATTGTTGTTATTCTTTAATTGAGCCCCCCGCCGCCAATCGAAGTTCAATGGATTAATTTAATATTCTGTGCGCATGGCCACAGGACAGACAATGCAAACAGTGAAAAAAGCCAATTACTTTTATCAGCCTTCGACAGCTTTCCATATTTCCATATGCGTAAACAAAAACGCAGCTGGCAAAAAGGCAACTGCTATGAAAAAATAATAATATTTATGGTGAAAAATCAAACGAATAAATATTGTGAATAAATCGAAACAAAGGAAATTTATTTGTAAATTAAATCCGAAGTGGAACAGGAGCAGGAATGGCTGATGAGTCACAAAAAGAAGTATTTGAATGCAAATAAGAGGAGTCTCAACAAACCACAGAGCCAGGTGTGGCGGCTTTTGTAAGGAATGCATCGGACTGGGAGTAGGGTTCTGCCTGATTTGATGTGAATATAACGAAGCTATGTCGCCTCATGGGTGAGTTACACTAGAAGTGCACTTTGAGAATTACAATAATAATAATCATTATTTAAGAAAGGGATTTTAATATTTGAAATACGTTGTCAAAGTAATTTATCATATATTGTTTTCTCCCATTTAATTCTTAGTTTTAAGGTTCTCAATGAATATTATTTTGAAGGATCTTTATCTTATAATTTATAATTAAACGTGTTTGTAATTCCTAACTTAGTAAATCCAGAAGGTGCTTCTTTTGCTGGAGTATCTACACATCGATAATTAACATGTTAAATTTTCGACCCAAGCTAAATTCCCTTAGATTTTCCCAGTGTATGCAGAATGTGTGTCTCTGCTCTTAAAACAGGTTTGTTTTTAATGTATTATTATGAATCAATCGTCAAGAATTTGAGACTGGGTGCGGTGTGTGTGTGCGGCTTGGGGCAGCATGTCAAGTGAAGTTGTCGGTTTTGTATCTCCGCGAACTGCAAAGACACAACTACAAATTGTGGCCATTCATTTCCTAATCAATGCTGTTGCTACCTCAAAGCTCAGTGTTTGTTTCTTCGGGCTGCAAGTTAGTTTCGTAAGCAACCAAAAAATAAAAAAACAAGTCTTTGGCCACCACATAGTTTAGCTCTCAACGCATTTTACATGTTTCACTGTGCATTTTTCAGGCTCTTTGCTGAATGAACTAAGCACACATATCTCAACCTGATGGGGGTTTGTCTTGCAGTCGGTCCCACTTTTGAAATCCAGTTTTATTTGCCGTATCTAGATTGTCGCTTTTGATTTCGGATTTCCATTTCAAAATGCTAATAAATCTTGGCTTTTAATAAGATCGTTTTGCGTAAATGCTGTGTGAAACGTGCTGTTGTTCTTTTTTCCCTGAGAAGTGGAGCAGGTGGAACAAGTTGGGGGATTTCAAGGCTAAATTTAGTATTTATTTATGTAGATACAGAACGTGTTTTGTGGCAAAGAGATTTCACTTTCTATCAGCTACATTTTAATATATTCTTTATTTAAATCTAATAAAAAAGCAGTGTGTATATTCAATTAATACTGCAGTTTTCTAAAGCAGTTTTACAGGGCTATTCTTCCAAGACTTTTTACAAATGCAGCAGATTTTCCACTTTTCACACTCCATATCAATCTCACGCCCCTCCCTAAAATGATGGTGCTTTCAATCAAATTTTCACATGAAACCATAGCCAATACCTCCAGCTCCGAAAAGACAATGTTAATTACAACGAAATGACTCCATCAGAGTGCAGCCAACAAAAAAGTTAATTTGAAGCTCACGTGACTAACACAAGACAGAAGCTAAATTAACAATTTTACAGCTTCGGAGCTGGGCGGGCAAGCGGGGAAAGTGGAAAAGGGTTTTCCCTCGTTTCCAATGCTGATTGCGAGCCCAAACAATTATGAGGCTCGACATGGCAACCGACACTGGGCGGGAATGAATATAGTCAAACATCGATGAAGAGATAGGTATATGTATTACGAGGGGGCCATGGTAATTGGCTGATCATGGGAAGGGCCCGTGGCCCCAAACATCACTCAATTGCCCCGATCAATGCAGTTCATGGCCTCGTGACTAGATAACTTTCCAAATCCGGACTGGCAGCTGCAGAATAATGGCGTCAAATTACCAATATCAATCAATGGGTTAAACGAATCGAAAACCAACACCCGCATCGCTTGATCGACAAGAAAATGAAACGAGACAAAAAACAACAATAACAGCACAGCAACAAGGGGGGAAAAAGTCTCCAAAGGGCACCGGCTATGGTTTGTTTTTGGTGTTACTGAAAACCAGTTCAACAACTTGACTTGGATGCTGCTGCAAAGACTTTTTCTTTCTTTCGAAGCGAGTTTATTTTTATCCCCCCGTTTGAGTGGAAGTGGAAGTCTCGAGGCCCGGCTCTCGGCTCACTCAATCCTTGGAGAGTTCTTTGGCGTTAGGGCCCCGATTCGAGTTTCTTGTTCTTGAGCGCTCTTTTATTTTATTTTATTTTATTTCCAGATCGAACGGCGAGTTCGCTTTTTTTTCTTTACGAAACTGGTTTCGTCTCGCTGTGCTGCCGTGGTAGAGATTCTTTATGGCCCTGCTGTATTTGCTTTTCCAGAAATCGGTTTAAAGGATTTCACAAAACTTGAGCATCGGGGTAGCATAAATTGCGGTTTAAGGTGCTTGGAAATGTCTTCATAAATATGCGAGATATCTGAACTTGGCAATGTCAGAGAAGAATAGAACTGGACATTATATTGGCCTTGTAAAGGGTTTAGATATCAATATATATATTTAGTTTAATTAAACTCTGATCTGTTCCTCATTGATCAACCTTTAAAGTTATTAGAATTCCACTTTCTATATCATCTACGTGTCGGAGATTCTCATAAATAGTCATTAGCCAGCGCCATCGGTGAATGGCAATAAAAATAGCGTTGAATCCATGGAATGTGACCAAGTCTAGTCGGTTATTTATAATCAATGCGACACTATGGCTATTATTATTATATGTAGCCATGAATTATGCATTCCAAGAGCCGCTCTTAGATTGCGGCAGGTCTTGACTTGAGGTCAAAAAAATATTAAAAGTGAATGCCAATCCAAGACTAGTCCAAGCAATGTCAAGTTTTTCTTGCTAACCTATGTGATCTGGGGACGGAAAATGAAGGGGAAAATGAGCAGCAAAAAATCAAATAAAAAAAACTATAGACAAGATAGGAGAATGCACAAATGCGCTTTAAGCTTTTCTTAAATTGTAAATAAATAAGCAACATTAGAAGACTAATTTGTATTCACTAAAATATTATCCATTCATTAACTTTCATTTAAAACTCACACAAAAGAATCTTATAAAAGCCCGGCTTTAATGGCTTCTCTTTCAGCATTTCCCTATCTATGTTTTCCCATCTGAAATATTCAAAAGGCATTTCCCATTTGTTTTCGAACAGAAACCTGAATCCGCTTGATAAAAGTTTCACTTTCAAAAAAATTCATTAATTTTACGACTACAAGTTATTGGGTTGCAGATACTCATGCATTTTGGCCCAAGTTGATTACACAGGCTCAGCACAGGTGAGACAACAGGTTGAGGTCCTCGACACACGCCTCCCCTCCTGTTGACTCTTTCGCAATTTGTGGTTTTGTTAATTATTTTATTTCAGAGCCTGTCATGTGAAATTGCACGCTTTATGTTAATTAACAGTTTGTTGCAGATTTTCTTTCGGTTTTTGAGTAGCAATTTTTGTGATTGAACTTTTCCGGTGGAAATTCAACAGAAAAGATATTTTTCTGGGGTTTCTATAGGGTTATCAAGCTCTTGGCATCGGTCTAACCATCAATTTGCTTGGCTGGAACCCCTAACTGTATTCGTGTTTCTTCGGTTTGTTTATAACCTTTATGGTTTGTGGGCTTGTCTGTCCATAAAAAGTCTCCCCATCGCGTCGTCGTCAGTCGTGTGTTTTCAATGCATTTTCACTTACTGCAAACTTGGCACCTTTTTTCCCCTCATTCAGTGTAAGTTTTTGCTGCTGAGGTGAGAGTTTTAAAGTAAGCAAAGAGTTTAAACAGATTTTGCTTAACTAATGAGAGGATAACAAAAAAAAATAGGGAGGCTAAGTTCCATTTGAACACTAGGATTGATGTAATAAATACAACAAAAGTGTGTAAACGGTCTGGCTTTCTGCTAATGATGACAGCTAATTATGCAAATCAAACTGGCCTAAGGTTAGGATGACACAAAAAACGATCGAGGGGAAAAGCAGAAAGATATAAATATCTTTAATAAACTATAAAATCTTGGAAATCCTGAAATATTTTACAGCATCTTCTCTTTTACTGCTAATAACCCATCCTGTGTATTTTACGAGCAAATTCCTTGGAATCTTTGTGGCTTTACCTGTTGCTGGAATGACTCATGTCGAAAGTGATTGTTTGGCAGGACGTGCTGGTTGCCCGTTGCCGATCCGCTGACTATATCCATATCTCGCGAGTGCTGGCGAATTTGGCAGCGATTTGCTTTATTGTGCGTTTCTTCGAGGAGGTTATGGCGGCTGTTGGCGTTTGGTGGCTATTGCCACATGTTGCACGTTTGAAATCTGGTTGGCAGAAATGTAAATGCAAGATTTTCACCTCTTTGGCGAAAAAGAAAACAGGTTTCAAGCACACTTGGTTAAAGCATTTTACTGGACACAGGTAATGGACAAGGGAATTACATTTTTTTGTTTAGTGATTTTTATTTTTTTCAGGCATTTCTTTGTTGTTGTTGTTGCATTTCCCTGTGACTCTGCTTTTTGTGTAATTTATTTTCGATGTGTGCTTTTGTGGTTAATTAATTGCAGTCGCGCGAGTTAAGCGCGTGACAAACGAAAATCCGCCGAGGAAAAAAGTACAGGCGCCCCCAACGAAAACGAACACGAGCGGCACGGAGCGGCACAGAGAGGCGGCGCGAGTTCGATTTGAAAAATAAAAAAACTATTCAAGAAATCGACGCGAGCTGGGCACAAGTCTTTCTTTCGTCCGTTAATCGCGTCCACTCGCCAGCAAGCGTTGGCCACTTTTGAAATAAACTCAAGAAAGCAAAAGCCGACGTACGTACGTGGAAAACGTCCACGTTCGAAATATGCTCAAAAATGCCCACTCACACACACACACACTCGCTCGTAGGCATCACAGGTAAGCAACGCACGCACACACACACACACTCACGCTGAGCAGGTAAATGACAGAGCGTAAACTTGTTGCTGGCAACATGAGCGAAAAATGTTGCCGGGCAACTTTTCGCTGGCAACCCGGTTTGGACCTTTTCGTTGGACGCAAAGAACTACCTGTGTGTGCCCCGAGGTGTACCTGTGTGTGAGTGGCCAGGTGCAAGAGTATGTGTGGGGGGAGTGTGTGTAGAGTTGCGGTTCACTCAAAGCAAGGCGACAAAGCTACAAAATGGGCAGCACTGGCAACGGGTTTCCAACTATCGCTTTTGAAGCATTCGAAGCTCCTTGAGTTAACACTTTTGAGGCACGACTTTTTGGCATGAACATTAAAGAGCCATTTGGGTATCTAATGGGTTAAGTAGAAATTTAAGCTGCAAACTAAAAGAATTTATGGAAATGAGTAATACAAGCTCTTATAATTTTAAATTAATATTTAAGAAAAGGGGTAACTGGTTTGTAGAATTAATAAATCCCTTAAGAGAGTTCTTAACAGACTTAAGGTATTAAAGGGTTAAGCAAGGAGTGCTCTTCTTCTCATTTTTCTCTCTCCTTTCACCCTTTTGTGCCCCGTTCTTGCAAAGGAGTCCTCCTCCGGCCCGGCTTGTTGTTGCTATTCAAGTTTGCAATCAAAGATAAAGGAAAAACTTGGCACAACTTTTTGTTGCATTCAGTGTGAAGTTGGTATTTATAGGAATGTCGGTTGTTGTTGCTGCTGCCAGAGCTGCTGTGAATTCGCAATGAGTGCAAAAATAAGCCAAAGGGAGCACCAAAAAGGAGCACAACAGATGGTCGGAAGGAAGGAAGGATGGAAGGATGGATGGAGTGTAATGAAAATGCAATGAGTTAGTCACCGGAGCAATGGCTTTAAAAAAAAGTATATATTTTATTTATTATTTCATACAAGTAAGTTTAAAAGAATTGCACAATCTATACGCAAAGGAATTTAAATTCCTTTATACAAATTAATTGATTATAAGGTAAGCAGACTTTAAACAACAATTTATAAGAATCTGGAATATGCTTTAGTAACTTGTCTATATGATCCTTCAGTAAAGCAGTAAGATTTCAATTTAAAATAAAATTATTAACTTATCCCAGACTGTCATTAAACTAGATTACTAATGATATAATATTTTAGTGCTTATTATTTATATAAACTATAAAAATTTTTAATTTTACTGTTAAATCATTGTTTGTTCAAGAGGAATTACTTAAAAGGTACCTCCTGAAAGGCAATGGCTTAGTCCCAAAAATAAACGTAGCAAATAGGTTTATAGTTTCTTCAAGTAGCTGAATGAGTTGACAAAACTCTGGAAAGATGACAAGGAAATTTGAGGTAGCCACAAAACAGAAGACCCATTTCAACCCCATTTCAAAAACTTTACCTAAGAGTCAAACAGTTTAGTATTAACCCAGGTCATGTCCAGATTTAATTAAAAGAAAAGCAACCACTTTCCGACACTCGGAAGTTGGTGAAAGAATTTCAATTAAATCGTTGGCTTAGTTCTGAGCGATAACGTAAATCCATTTGAGTTGTTTCTATTTTATTTTTCAAATTCAATTAACTTGCAGAGCTTGCAGGGGCAATAGTTTTTTTTTTGTTAAGCGATGATTTCTATCTAGCGGACGGGGACTCGTTAATGACCTGGCTTATGTGAAGCAATTACCCGAAAACTTAATGCCCAGCAATTACTTTATATCTCTTTTTCCTTACTTTTATTTTCGCTGAGCGTTTGGGCACGTGCAACATTTCAAATTGTCGGCGTGTCTTTTTAATTTTTTGTTTGTGTTGTTTTGGTAGTTTTTCTCTTTTGGTTTTTTGACACAATTATTGTTCCGCGGTGTCTTACGAAAACCCCAAAGTCGGGGGGACAACGCCACCTGGCCATTACAAGTTATATCTTTTTTTATATATAAAGTCTCGCAATTGGATAATTTGATTTGCACTCGGGAGCGAGCTGCACTGCCACTGCATGCATTAAGTTTCATGGCCTGTAATTTGTGGCCAAAGATTTGCAATTTGGCTTGGCTGCGGGCAGAGTACCAACACAGATTGTGCAATAATGCTGGCCCAAGGGATATAAATAGTTTCTAGATTTTAAAATATTTTTTACAGAAACAAAAAAAGTACTTTCGGTTAGCTCCATTAATTCTTGCAATTCTCCATTTTAAGTTTTTATAAGATTTTCTTATTTCAAGCCTAAGAAAAACATTTTCAAGCTTCCAAACTGAATTAAGAGCTCACACCAGCATTTTTTCCTCAACTCTTGATTGACTTCACTCTGCCTTGCATTTTCAATAAGCTGCAGCAATTCGCTTCCAAAAATATCTTGGCACGTGACTGTCATGGACTACGAAACTAAAGCAGAAACTGACAGCAGAGGAAGACAATCTGTAAAATGTTGTTAACAAAGTTACTGGCCCCAACTTTCTTCAGTTCCCTAGCGGAGCCTCAAAAAAGAAGCCACAAGGGGGGACGAGGGCTTTATTCGATTTACGAGCAACTGCAACGGAGGGAAACCCCCAATCGGACTCGGGCTGCATTGCAATTGTTTTTACTTTTTGCCTTCCTGCATATGAAAGTCACACACTGCATACATTTACCCCAACATTTTGGCTTAAATTCCTTAACCCTTTCGGCGCTCTGAAGCTAGAATTTAAAGAGATAAATTTATGCCCATTTTGCTTGGGTTTCCACTTCCAATTTATTTCATTTCATTTCAGTTGATGCGAAACGAGCTTGAGCTCTAAATGGATTTATACACACGGCGGAAGTTAAGTCAGGGGGGGAGTGGAATTACAGTGGGTAGGGGCTGATTGGACTTGAATTCTGATCCCATTTTATATCGAATTTTCTCATACTTCTAGTAAGTAACGGACAGGTAACTGAATTCAGCGAACTAGGGGTAGAAATAAAAGCAAGCAAAATGTAATGTAATTCCAAAGCTCAAATTAAACTTCCTCTTAGATATTTTTGAAATTAAAAAAAAAAATTATAGTAAATATCTTTTGGACCACGGTTTTGCCCACGTCGAAAGGCACAATCAACGAAACCAATTTCTCAAACTCAAGTGCTCCTCGGAGTCCGAATCTGAATCCGAAACAGAAGCGCATAAATTGTGCCCCAAGCGAAGAAAGAATTAAGCCAAAAATAAAACTATATATATCCACTAATGACGATGGCAAAAACGAACCAGAAAAGACAAAAGGAAAATAAAACCGAGAAAAAGACCAAATCGTCATGGAAGCCTGAGCAGGCCAGCGGGTTAAAAATGCATAAAATAAGTTTTAAAAGAGTAAGGAAAAGGCTCTAAAAAGGCAGTAAAAGGAACCACAACATCAAAGCTTTGACTTTTGGGGCTTATTCAGAGATTGAAAAAGCAGGAGGATGGAATATCTTTCAGGGCAGGTGTGTTCGAGGATGCCAAATTAGCAGCTACCGGCTGTCCAGCTCAACCACCTCCTCCTGCCACTCCTGCTGCCTCCCCAGTTTTATTTCTTCATCTCGTTTCGCCTTCATTTCCATTTAAACCCTCCAGCGAAATTTTGAACATCATTAATTTTAATTTTTGCGCAGACGCACCCCAGGGGCGGTAGGCTTCACTGCCTCCATTCTGGACACTGCAGACTTCACAAGCGCGATGAGTGATGATGACCTGGCGGAACGGGTCCCAGCCACATGGCCAGTGGCCACAGGCGTAATTAAGGTGGTCGAAAGAGGAAAAAAGGTGTCGCAGCCACAATTGAAAGTGTTGCAATGACGAGGTGCTGCGCTGGTTGACAAATTTCCAAGTTGCTTAAGAGCCATGCCATGATTGATTGTTGAGTTAAGTGTATCCAATTTGAGTGAAGAATTTCGAAATAATGTTATGGAAAAATATTTCAATTACATATCTAGAAATTCAGCATTGGAAAAGCTAATAAATTAAATTGAAAACAAATTCTAAAAGCTTATTTTATAAGTGTTAATCAGCCATAATAAAAAGGTTTCCTAAAAAAGTGAAGCTTGGATGAGAGTACATATTTTTAGACCTACTGGGAATATATTTTTCGAGTTACACAACTGACCGTGTGGCCTAACGGATAAGGCGTCGGACTTCGGATCCGAAGATTGCAGGTTCGAGTCCTGTCACGGTCGAAAGCAAGTAATTATTTTATCTTTTATTTAGAAAGTTAAAAAAATGTATTTGAATAATTTTTGACAATACATATTTAATAATTTTTAAGAGCAATTTTTGCAATTTTTTTAAATCTCAAAATATCTTCCAGGCCTACACAATTTATACAGCAATTCAGTGTTCCTAAGAACCCCTTTGGATATTTGTATAATTCCCCATCAATCAGACTCTCACCTTCTTGAAGCGTCTTCTTTGTGTTGAGGAATGTGTGGAGGCGGTTTCAAGCATATGGTTCCCGTTCTCCCCGCCGCCATCCCGTTTGCCCAGCGCCTGGAGCAGATCATCCACGTTGCGTATGTAGGGACGATCCCTTTCCTGATTCCGTTCCCGATCCCTGTCGCCGGCACTGCCGCGCCGCCGCCACCCATGCAGCTGGTGATGCTCTTGTTGCCCAAACTATTGCTGCGGGATCGGGATCTGGACTTTTGCTTGCCCAGCCAATAAACCTGATTGGCCAAATTGATTTCGGCGGCAGCGGCAGCAGTGGCGGCCTTTCTTCGGCCCAAATGTTGGTGCTCCTGCATCTGTTGCTGTTCCTGCTGCAGCTGATCATTGGCCAAATATTCGCCGGCAATATGAACCTTGGGTGTGCTGACCAATTGCAGACCCGTGGCTCCGAATTGCTGCGGGAACTCGTGCAGCTCGAGCGGATAGCGGGGATCCATGGGCTGGCCAGGCTGGCGGGGATACATGAATCCGTCGCGGAGGAACAGCTTGCTGGTGGTGTAGACCTTGTCGTTGATCTGGTACAGGCCACTGGACCCGGGTCCATCGCCGCCTCCAATGATGCCATTTCGCACATAGGCGGCGGGGCGATAGCGCACCAACGGATTGTACACATTCGCTTTGGGCGGTTTGTTTTTGAAGCTGCGGCGTCGACCTGTGCTGGGCTTCATATTTTGTATTTATTATTCGCTTGAGTTCCGTCACACCCTGTTGATAATATATTTTATATACTTTTTGTTGTTTTCGTTTTTGCGTCGCGTAATCCACCCTGTGCGCTGACTCGGTTCATAAGTTGCACAGCTCAAGTCCAGTTTAAGCGCGGTGCTTCTCAGCGACCGTGTGGCCTAATGGATAAGGCGTCGGACTTCGGATCCGAAGATTGCAGGTTCGAGTCCTGTCACGGTCGGAGAACAAAATTTTTTCTTTTTCTTTTTTATTTTATTAAAAGCACTTTTTCCTCTTTATTGTTTGATTTTAAGTTAAATTTTTATTTTAATGTTAATTATTTAAACCGAACAATTTTTTACAATTTACTTTACACAACTTCTACATGAGGCGTGGTGGACAGTTTTGGAACTATTCAAATAATTAAGTGAAAATATAGAACAAAAAACAAATTCTTTATATTTGCAGCTTAAATAATTAAGTTTTTGATTTTAATTATTTTTATATAATTATATCTTCTGAATTAATTATTTTGAATACATTTAAGTCCCATGCATAAGTGTTCGCCAGCCGCCTAAAGGTATGCAACTATTTCAGACATTATTATTCCGGCTGCTTAAATCACTGAGCCGAAAACTAGGCAACGTTTATTGTGTTTGCTATAAAGCGCCTAAAAGATGTCAGATGCTATAAAAAAAACGCACAAAAAATTAAGTTCAAAAATAGATTCGATTTATGTTATTTTTTTGACGCGACGTCCAACACAGCACGTTCGGCACACTGCACGTTCGATTTTCCACTGCAATTGTTTGATTTTATTGCAACAACCTTTTCCCCTGTTTGCTGGAAGGCACACGCACGGTAAATCCAATTAGCCGGACGGGTTCGCGTTGCCTCCGCAGTTCACCTTTCGAGGTAAATTGTTTTCCGAACAGAAAGTATTGACACACTTTTCGAGTCACTTGTTTTGTTAGGCACATTCGTCGTCTTCCTGAACACTGAACTGTCATATGAGAATAGCTAGGAGAAGCAGAGGAAGGGCTCGAACCTATTCTCGAAATTCTATGCTAATCTGTCAACGTCAACTCTGAGTTGGTTAATTAAAGTCTGATTTGGCAAATAATTGTGGCTTAGATCGGTCTTCTGTACGCCGCTGACCCCAATACCAAGTCCAATTCGATTTGCAATTTTCGAGGCACCACGATTGGGTCAATGAATGTTCAGTGTAATGAACTGTAGAGGGATTGACGCCCCTTTTTGTTGGATTTTATGCTTTTTATGTATTCCGAATTGAGTTCAGCTAGGAAATAATTTCAAGGTTACTCAAAAGGGGTTAGAAAATGCCAGCAATTGGATTTTGACGGGTTAAGTAGAGGGAATCATTAGATTATGGATTTAATCTGTCCGAAGTAATCGAGAAATGTAAGAAGTCTTTAAAAAAAAAATACAAATTTGGTCTTTTTTAATTGTTTCAAAGTTGCTTTGTGAGAATTGAAATAAATAATTTTCAAAAACCTCTACATTAGCTTCGCGTCAAGATAAATGCCTGAAAAAGAGTGTTGATACCATTAACTCCAATCCCCTTGTTTTCTTCATTAGCATTTTCAACTTTTCCAACTCTTCCAACTCTCAAATATCACTCCCAAGCACTCCCCACTCGATCTAAAAGCCCTTCTCCATTTCAAGCTGTCAACTTCCTATTCACTCCACCTTATCTTTATAAAGATTTGTCTCTCTTACACTTCCGCCTACGAAAATCGGTTGTTTTTTGGTGGGACTTTTCGTTCAAAACGCGTTGAGCTACAGACGCAAACTAAAATGAAATAAATTCAATGAATTTGAAGAGCCTATCAAGCAGACACGAGTATTTTTTCCAATGGATAACACACTTCCAGCTGCAGAGGAATACAAGAACAAAAGCGATTGCGATAAAGCTTACTGTGAGTGTGAGCAGAGTCGGTGGGAAACTAGAGGAAGTGGGGGTTTCGGGGGGAATGATAGGACGGGGGGACATAAGCCAAACAAATACACCCCCCTAAAAAAGGGGAAAATTGTGGGAGGGGATGAAGATGTGTAGGGAAACCATCAAAAGGGAAGCTTTCACAGTAATTAAAAACTATTTTAAACAGTGTGACAAGGGCACTTGGATTTTAATTACTCAACATCAAAGTAGTTTCTTCAGGAAATTTTAATTTTAAGCAATAAATAATAAGAATATAATGTATTTCTAACTATTTCAATGGGTTCCAAGCTTAGATAAGACCAAACATCTTAAATTTCAAAAAGGCTGAAGCATTTTTAGACAAGTGAATCTTCTTATAACCCACAACTTTCATGATATAGCTCATTCTTAGGGCACTCAATATAATCTCAAAGTAAATATAAATATGTAAATATAAATATTAAAAAGTACTTACAAAAAACTCATCCTCGATTACGGGATCGGCCAGCATCTCGATGGCCTCCGTCATGGATCTGCAGGTGCGATTCGTGTTCTTCTTTTTCTTGAGCTTTCTGCCCAGAGTGGCGGCATCGCTGAATCGATGGAGCAGCTTGTCCCGCTTCCGAACAGCCAGTGGACTGGCCGTGGAGCTTGTGTGGCACAGCAGCGATCCATAGCCATTCGTGGAGGAGATGGTGCCAGTGTTGGCGTAAAAGTTCTGCGGCTGGTATTGCGCCGGAGCTGTCAGCGTGCTGTTCGAGTCGATCTTCTGAATGAGATTGTACTCAGATTGCGGATATTTGCTGGCCAAACAGGACATGGAGTCGGCGGAGGATTTGGATGTCAGCTGCGGCTTGGGTGGCGGCGGCGGTGGTGGCTCTTTCATCAAGGCCACGCGACGCGGAGCAGCACGTGGCATGGTGGCCGACTGGGGCGAAGAGGCAATATCGCCGCCATAGCTTACCGCGCGACGATTGCGATCGTTTTCCTTTTCCCTGGAAGAATAAGAAAAATGAAGGGATTATTAAATATGCTTATAAAAATCTATTTTAGAAATAATTAATATTTAAGTTATTTTAAATTTAAAATATTATCTATTTATCGGCGCACCTATACCGCCTTCTTTGCATCGGGGGACTGAAGAAACAGTTGGGCGAGAGGGGCACAAAGTAACCCCACTGCGGATCCCTATCCGGTCCCTCGTGGTACATTCCCAGCTGCGGGGTCATCTCCCTGGATCGACTGGATCTCAGCAGGGGCATGGAGACCCTCTGGGGACCATAGCTTCTGCTGCACCGGAAGTGATTTCGATATATGTGTCGCTCCAAGGAGGAAGTCGTGGTCGTAGCGTCCGAATCTAGGGTGCAGTCAGAGTGATCCTTGTTCTCCAGGGTGGCATTACTGCCCAGATCCTCCACGCCATCATCGTCATCCGTGGAACCCTCGGGCACAGTATAACAGGTAGTATCGAATTGCGACATCTCACAGTGGTTTTTTGTTTCTTTTATGATTTTTCTTTTGCACAAATTTAATTCGTTGTCATTGCGGCTCCCACGTAAAATTGTTTCAATTATTTAATTAGTGCGCGCAACTTGTTGTTGTTTTATTTAATTTTTCTTGTATTTTATTTTCCCCTGACAAATGTTAAACGACAATTTTAGAGTGTCTGGCACTTAATTGCTCCACTCGAGCTTGGCTGTGTCTGCGGCTTAAATATTGTAGTGGCAGGAGAACATTAGACGGGCCAGAGCATTTATCATGTTCACCCTCCGGACATATCGTGGAAAAACAGAGGCAGACCGAGGGGACAGAGGGAGATGGGGGAGAGGGATATGTCGGCAAGGAGCCGTTGTGTATGTCCAGTGGGCACAATTAAAAGTCGTTTTCGGCCTCAGTCCGGAAAGTCACCCTAATGAGGTGTTGAACGGAAGACGGTCGCATTTGGTCTAGTTAAGATATTTTCGAGTTGGTCTTTTCCCTTCACAGACAATTTTCTTAAAGGCGGAACAAAGAAAATCAGTGGGAACATTTTGAGGTCATTTTCCAGACGTAATTATTAGTTTGGAAAAGGGGAAAATTATAGAAAGAATCTTGGTGAAAGAAAAAATTCCATCGTGTTCTATATGTTGTTAATTTCTTGTAAGAACTCTTGGGTTTTTAATAAATTTATATTTTAAAATATTATTTTCTGTATTTGGTTTCTTTTAAATTGTTCTTTTTAGTTAAATTTGCTTCTTGTATTTGCATCTCTTTCGAATATTGTTAGTTTTAGACTTCTACTTTAACAAAATTGTCCGTACATTTCCCCCCATATTTTCACTTTCAAACCCCCATTAAACCCTTTAAACCCACAGGCTGGAAAATTTGCAACTTAAATGCTCATTAAAGATTCATGGGGTGAAAAACGAAAGTGTCAACAGTTGAATCCATCAACAATGCAATTAAAATGTCAAACACGTAAGTAGGAGTGAGTGTTCCCTTTAACCCGCACTTCCCCTAGGAAACAAAGTAAATAAATACGTATGTTTAAATATATATAGATGTATATACATATATCTCCCCGTGTAACTCCCCAGCAGAGGCACACGCAGCTCTTTCAAAAGAGTCTCCCTTATAATGATGATGCAAAAAGTGATCCCTGAGGGGGAACGTGGAGGTCCGTACATCTGCAGAATTTGCAGACGGCGACAAGCCGGATATGAAGATTACAACGGATTCGGGTTGCAGTTATGTTTATATTTACTTTATTGTTGCAATTATGTTCCTGTTTACTACATCAAATTGCTTATTGGCGCAATGAAACTTGATTAATGGCTAACGAGCGAAATGGGGGGACACATCCGGAGAGGTGAACTTGAAAGATGCGATATTTATGCTTGCTAAATGGGCGCCAATATCATTGCAGAGGAAGAAGGATTTCCCCATAAAAGAAATCAGAGCAAGAAAAAGGGGACTTTGACAGTTCATTTCCATAGAGGGAAGAGGAAACTATAATGGGATATAGAGTTTAAGGTTTCTTTCATAGGAATCCAGTTTATTTTTAATTTATAAATTTTGTATAATATTTTTCATTTATTTGTTCTCTCTCTCTGTTATTATTAATTTTTTTAATGGTTTATATTATTTTCTTTAATTTTTCTCGCTTCAACTTATGTTTTTGTTTTACAATCACATTACTTTTTCAAAACTTTAATACTTTTTAGGCCAATAGCTTTTATTTACAAACACTATCTTTCCAAACTCTAGGATTTATATTTTTATTAAAAACCATTCTTATTCATGGGATTTTCCGTAGTATTTTATTTACTCTCTTAGATTTCTTATTTATTTTCTTCCGTTCATAAAAGACTCTCCCAAGTCGCACAGCCTTGCTCATCAATCATTCTATAAATACTTTGATTGGGTCAGTATTATTTCCCAGTCATGTCAAAAGCATATGCCATTTTTCTGGTACTATATTATTTACTATTTTTTCATTAACAAATCACAAACACACACAATCGCACGATCTGGTGGAAAAGTTCAAATAAAACATGTGCTGATATTCTTCTACGAGAATTTTTTCAACAAACGCCGCGGATGTTCAAAGTAAATGTGCTGACCGCCGGCAATTTTCGAACTGATTTCGAATAGAGCCACAGAAATTTTGTAGCCGTCGTGGGAGCAGCCACAACAACAAATACAACCCTCTCAGATTGTCTCGAAAAGCGTCCAAAAATATTGAGAAAAGCGGGAGAGAACGATGGATGAAGAGAGAGACGGTGGAGAGTGCGCCAAATAAGAACAAACATTGTGTTTAACTTAAATTGCTTAATATTTGGGGACCAAAATAAAAGCATCAACGAAAAGTAGCAGACAAAGGGAAGAGAAGCAAGCAGGAGACTAAAGGCACCGACTATGGAAATGCCCTCGGAAAAACTCTCATTCAATTTAAAATTCTTTCTACAAAATATCTGTAAAATATATTTGCAAATATACATTTTAAAAGCTGAACAACTATCGGAACTTCTAAATAGAAAAAGGTTTATTAATAATTTTAAAAGTAATTTTTTTTATTCAGGAACAGAAAATATTTATTCACTATAAAAATTAACAAAATCTAACTTAACATTGAATTATAAAATAAATGTTCTTTGCAAAATGAAACATGTTTTGACGGCTTTTAGTTTAAAGCTCTCTTAAAATTGTAATACCTCTAATATAAGTGTATAGAAAGATCCCAAAATTGGTCTCAGTGGAGACAATTCCCCTGGATAACGAGGTGCAACACCCAAGTGCCCATATTTCAAGGTATATGTGTGTGCGTGTGTGAAATGTCATGCAAAATAAATGTCAGACGCTTAAAAATTAGTCCCTCTCTCTTGTTCTCTATCTGCAGCTTGTCTTTCTCTACAGGGTACACAGAAAGAAATTTTAGGAAAATTAATTTATTTAATTTGCTCAAAGAAGAATTTTCTTCTAAAATATATCTGGTTAATTCAGGAATTCGCCGTAGGATATGTGAGTCGTATATAATTTTCTTTTTGTGCTTCTTTAACGGAAAATGTATTAAAATTAAAATATTAATATATATTTTATTTTAATAACCTCTTTAATTGTTATTATTTTCAGTGCAGCATTAAATTGCCGTGACTCTTGAGAAAAAAAAACTTAAACTGTTCCTGTTGTTATTGGTGTTATTAAAAATAAACATGGATGAAGTGTTTTCCGCTGGGTTGCCGCCAAGAAACGCAACATTTTCACTTGTCACGCATTTATTTTTCCCCATTTTCCATATCGGAGAATGTGTGTCATGTCTGCGGTGTTTATTGACATCTGTCCGAGACGCCTTCGTGCAATTGAAGTGATTAATAAAATAGGGGGAGTGCAAGGAGGGGGTAACCCTAATTCCTGGCGAAGCTCTATCAATTACACTTGTTAATTAAGCTTGGGTGTGGATTAGCCCGCATTTTCCGTTTGTCCCGAGGGTGTGTTTTTATTTTTTTTTGATAACAGTTGCATGTTCGTCGCTGCTGGCCGCACAATTGCAATTAAATCAGTTCTAAAACGGGCGTGCTGGCTACATGGAACTTAAGTCCAATTGCCTCCGAGCATTAAATTAACAATGCAGGCAGCAAAAGGAACCAAATGGTATCGATTGCCAAGACTATATATATTTATATATTTATATTTGTGTTTTTATGTATCTTTATGTATGTGCATGTGGGTTGCGAATGGCGGAGAATTAATTAAAGCACTGCAGCAGGGGCGAGAGAAGTAGATCTTTAAGATAACACAGCGAGAATTCGTGCTATAAATAAATGCAGCTGAGAGAGTTTAATAAATCACGGATAAATATTTTCGGGACATAGCTGAGATAAATATTGTTGTTTAAAAATATCTCAGAGAAAAAGATTAACACAAAAAATATTAGGATAGACTTACGAAATCTTGTAAGCTTGTAGGAGATATTTGTAAAATTAAAGTACATTTTAAAAATACTAAGAAATATTTGTAAACATTTTTATAAAATCAAAACTATTAAATTCGTTAATTCCTAACTAAATTATAATACACAACGATTTGAATTGTTAATAGTGTCCCCTTCTAATCATAATATTTAAACCCCTTGACATCGTTTACCTTTCTCGACCCGAACCCAAACCAACTTACGTCAGGCTGGAATTTAAAATGGGTATAATCGATTCGATTAGTGTCACTGTGGGGATTAATTGAATTAAACTTCCGAGTCTCGGCCGCAGTCGTTGCACTATGAGAGCTATGTTAAGTGTAATTACAATGCACAAGATGTCAAATGCTTTTAACCCCTTAACACAAATGGCGAGAGACAGACTTCGGCAAGAGAGAGGTTCCAGTCGACACAAATAAAACAAAGGAAAAAGTTAAAGGCAAAAAAATATTTAGTGTTCAGTTGAGGTGATGTGACTCAGATATAGTGCGATTAAGCTGCGCTGACAGCTCACATGATAGATGCTGGCACGTGGTCGTCGTAATTTAATTTTACTCTGGCCGAGAAAAAATGATAATTAATTATGGAAATGAGTTGGACATTTGTAATGTGGAGTACATATATACATAGATCATTAAACTGGTTTTTTCCCCCTCAAGAAAGAGAAAGACAGAGAGCTGAAGTACAACTGGTTATCTGTAAGGTTCTTGGGAAACTGATCTCCTTTTGGACAATCAGAAACCAAAGAACTAAATACAGAAAAATCTATAAAAATAGTTATTTCAATTTGTTTAATCTAAATAAAGAAATAAATAACAAAAGAGCCAATGACTATAATTCATTTATACCACCCTAAGGCATAAATCAATTCCTATATGAATGTCTGGGGAATCATTTTCCAAACCAAATACCACAATATCACTAAAAGATTTCAAAACTTTCAAAATAGCTTCGGTGAAATGTTTTCAAAAGGTGGGGCAGCGCCAAACATTGCTTGCCCTGCATCTCTGTTGCTATAAATAACTGAGAAAACAAAACTAATAATCAAAGAAAACAAAAATATACATGGAAAACTTGGCAACCCTTTTAGACAGCTGCCGCTGGGTGAGGAAATAATTTAGGAGACAATGAGGCATCCGTTCAGGGGAATAATAAAAATAAATATTACAGTCTCTGCAACCCGGCCGACAAACACGAGCCAAAAAAACGCAAATTGAATTGGGGTTTTCTTTGGCGCGTTTAATTGCAGGCCATAAATCAGGGGGCCGAGACAGCTTAACTGGTTTTTTGGCCAAATGCAAAACGGTTTTTATTTGTTGTCTTGTGTTAGACAATGTTTTGAAAATAAGCCCGCAAATATGAAAAATTAAAACTCATTATGGAGAGGATTCTCGGAAATTTTCAACTGATTATATTTGCTTTCCCATTCATGCTAACAAAAATCTCATTAATAAGCGCGAAGAGTGATCACTTTCGTGACTAAATGCTGGTATTGATTTCAGAAGAAAAATAGGAAAGGGTAAAGGCCCTGCCTGCAGGGGTTCACCGATTTTAAAGAGCTTTTTGATGAAAGGCTGTACGTCATTTTGAGGGCCACCCGTCGAGGACTTGGGATCCGATTCCGGTTTTTTACTGTAATTGACACTCTCACGTTCACGAACGCCTTTATGATTTACTGGATAATTATGGGAGGAAGAGTGTGAGTATATGGAAACCGTTGTGGAAATGGGGCCAAACTTACAGTGGATTATGGAGTAATTATAATACTTGGAATATGGTAATTATGTTTTCAACGCGAGGAAATTAAGAAGAAGGCTTACGGCTTACTGTAATAATTTTTAAAACAGTTTAAGGTCTTTTAAAATAAACAAAATTCTATATGCGAGTATGAATATTACTTATATGCTTAATGATACTTTTATCTCACATTCACGTGAAGTTCTTTGCAAAAATCATTACTTCTAAGACCCAACTTTTTTTAACTACTCATAATTTCAGCACATTAAGGCCACAGCAAATACTCAAGGCCTTTTTTCGTGTTTTAATGACTAAACTGCAGTCAATCTGAGAGGTGAAAACAAGTTTCTAATGTATTTTTAGTGTATGCATAATTTTTCATATTTATTCACTAATTCTCTTTAGGATTAACACATCACCTAAACGTTCCAGACACCAGTCCGCAAAAAAACGAAATAAACAGGAATATTAAAATCAACGAAAAAGCAAAATGCAAAAGGCACTAAAAGCCAGCTTGAAAGGTGTTGAAAACATTGGTCACGCAAAGCGTTCAAAGTGATTGACACATGTTCGATTCCTGTATAAAAAAAATGTAGTTACTGACCCCACCCAAAAAATGCAAAAAGCACGAAAATTTGCAGATAATTTAAGCAAATTATAGCCCCCAAACAGAACATGAAACTAATTCAAAGCACACACAAAAAGGTTGTACTAATTTGCTTAAGGCCAATTGCAACTACAATTGCTCTGTGATTTTCGGGGTGTAGTTCGCAAATTGCAATTGGCCAAGAGGATTGATTGAGTCATAAAGTGGAGGAGAATCGATTTCTTTTCTTCGACATCACGAATTCAGCCAGTGGCCAAAACTAGTGAGGAAATCCGAAACGAAATCCAAACCCAGTGGCCAGCAAATTGGATCTGTTATTACCATTGGCCTCGAGACGAATCCTTTTACCACTCTGCCCCATTTTTACGTGGAAAGCTAATCAATCTCTGGACAATTAGAGAGCTCGCCAGAGACACCAATTAGTGAACGCAAGCCAAGCCTGGCAACTAAATCATGAACAGCTGCCGCAGCCCGTGACTGCGACTTGGGGACTTGGCCAGAAAGAGAGTGTTCTTTGGCGGCTGGGGGATCGGAACTGGGACTGGGATATGGATCGGGATCTGCAGAGCCATCTGCGACGCGTGTTGCCAATTTATCTTTGAGCGAGTGACCCAGCTGGAGACTGCAGATTTGCTGGCGCATGACTCATTCGCCGGGATATAATCCTGTTTTTTCCCCGGGTTCTACGCCTGACTGGCCCATAAGCTGCTACAATGGAGCTTGGCAATATTTCTTCCAGCATTCAAAAAACGGGAAAAACATGGTTTTGAAATAAGTTTAAGTAAGAGATGTTAAACAAGTATTGTTTACATTTTTGTAATATTAAACAATTTTTTCTAAAAACATATTCATAAAGTCTATTAGCCAAGCAACTTTCAAAGCCACTCCAAAACCCCTAAGAACCCTTGTTTATTCGTAGCTATCCCATCAATTTGGTGTGATTACAATATCCTGGATCAACATGGAACATGCCTAGACCTATCCCCCGATAAATAAGACCCTCGGCAAGCTATAATGTAGTCAGGCAGTAGTCAATTGTTGACGGGTGCAAGGCATACAAATTTCGCCATAACTCAGGAGGCTCTCTCGGGAGACGCTTTTGTTTATGGCCTGTTAGCCGGGCTTTGTTTATAAACTGGTTCAAAATTTGCACGTCTTTGGCATATAAATCGCATGGAATAAGAGCCAAGACACCACTCGTATCCGAAAACTGCAGGAGAAACTGCAGCAGCAGCAGTGGAAAAAGAAAAGGCTGGCAGTCCAACTTGTTTATCTGTCGTTTTCAGCTGGCTGGCTGGCTGGCAAAGTCCGTCCAAAGTCCTGGCCCGAGTCGTACTCCTCTAACATTTCTCCTTCCCCGCGTTCCGGATGGTTGTCAGACCAACGCCAACAGCTGTCGTGCAAGTTTGTTTCCATCTCATAGCCCCCGGACAGTGAAGGGGGTAAAGACTGGGCTTAGGCTTAGGCCGAGGTCTTAGTCTCGGGATGATGATCGTCGCTTGCATGCTAAGCCCAACAACGCTCTATGGCCAAACAGTTTATAGTTATGTTTTATTGTCTGACTTTGCCCCCCTCTTTGTTTCCCTGATTTCATGACGCTCACGTTGGTTACCCTTTTGTCCTCCTTGCCTATGCTAATTCCACATATGAGCGACGTTCTCTGAATTTTAACTTTTACTTCATTTCATTCCGCTGGCGCCTGACTTGGCCCTAACGGTAATGCCAGAAAAATGGTAAGAAACTTCCCAATGGAAGGTACAAATTTGTACTTGGCAATATGCATAATCAAGAGCTGGCAATTTATGTGTCAGGTGAGCTTAAGGCAACTACAGTTAAAATTAAAAATATATGAATAAAAGTATATATATCTAGCAGCCATTGAATGGCAGTAAAAAATACTTTAAAATAAATTAAAACTCCATTAAATATTCAAAGCTTAAACCTTTCATCTATGTTAATTTCCTACACGCGGAAACTTTAATTATAAATCTAATATTTCTCAAGGCGAAAGTCTAAGCCAAACTTGGCTTAACAAACAAAAATGAATGAAAATTCTCACAATAATTCTGATTTAGACTCGACAACAATGAGGATGGACTAAATGTTGTACCCTTTTTTGGCTCAACCATTTCCTCGTGTATCCATTTCGTTTTCCATTAACAAGTTGCGAAACATAACGCCGACACCACCTAAGAAGGCAGCACCGCGGTCTCCACCTCTTAATTTACTTGTCTCTCATTCGGTTTTTGCATTTCAACTTGGCCAAGGCTCGTGCCATATGCCCCCGCAGGCCATAAACGTTTTTCTTTTCTTATTTTATTTTTTTTTCGCTTTTATTGTTGTGAAAGCGTTTTGTGCCAAGGTGTGCATAGAATACACAAAAATAAAAACTTAATAAAAATCAAAATAAAAAAAAATTTCGCAATTTCGACCTGTGCTGAGCCTGTTTGTTGTCTGCGTTCCAATAAAAACTGCTGCATTTAATAATGGCTCATAATATTTGTAGGTGGTCTGAGCCACAGAGATATAAGTTGAGGAAAAAAAAAATAGATGTATATATAAATCTGAGGCTGTGGCAAAACGCCCACAAATTGTGCAAGGCACACAGCACCGGCTGCTTTTAAACCATTTTCCATCATCCATTAAAAAACCATAAAATATTCGGTTTCGGCTCTCTGATTGCATTTCAGGCGTAGCCGGATGATGTTGGGCAATAATAAATCCGATAAAGGAAAAATGTTTAATTAGAGCGCTAAATGCTGCCTCCCCTCGGACCCTCCTACCGCTCTTTACCGACCCTCGATCTGCGCACAGACAATAACGCGATTGTCTATTTTCACATATTAATTTATCATTATAAATAGATTTATTGTCTTACGGGTGTCTCGTTTCGGTTGCATGGCAAAACAAAAGACTTAGGCGACAAACTCGTTTCTTTGTCTCTCCATTTGGGAAAATCTTTTGTTTACCTTTTCGCCAAGGGTCTTGGGGCAGTTGTGTTCTCTGATTTGCATAGATTGCAATAGTATCTTGGTCGGAGATTTTGCTTTGATGGATCAGTGGTGATTATCTTTTAAAACAGTTAAGACTTTTTGAAACCACTTCAAGGCACAAAGAGTTATTGATTGAACTAATTATAAGGTTTATTTATTTAAATTTGAATCATTACTCATTTTTTCCATGCTATTATTTATTAAAATAAATCTTTAGTATTTTGTAAAGGCAATCAAAGCTAGTAGTAAAAGACAACAGAAGCCCGAGAACCATCTTGATTTTAACTTAAACACCTGCTGCTAAATATTCCTGACAAATGTTTAACTAATTGTCTGACTGCTCTCAGCTCTGCCCTTTACCCTGAACCATTTCGAGAGCTGTTTTCAAATCGAATTTATTGTTTCGTTGTCGATTCGATTTGCTGTTGTGTTGTTTGTGTTTCGGTCCGTTGTGGCTCGGCTTTTGTTATGCTAAAACCAATTGGTGGCAACCTTTTGGTATTTAAACTTGACTTTAGCCAGCGGCAGCTAAAACAAACTTCTCTGGGATGGCATTAGATGCTGGCTATTGCTATTGTTATTGTTATTATAATCCGTGTCTGCCAGAGTCTCCCATCAAGACGTCACGTAACAGACGATCGCCCGGTCACTGGTTACACCTGTTTCGGCGCCGTCGTCTTTCGGGGGGTTTTTCTCCCTGTAACATCGTGTAATGATATGCCACCAGCATGGTTTACTGCCTATGGTCCACAGTCTACGGTTACTACACGTTTTCCCTCCTCAATGAAAAGTTCATCAAACGCATTGGCATGCCACAAGTGGCAATTGCCTTTATGCCCGAGCTATAATCTGCAAGAGTCTGTGACTTGGGCCAAAAATCGACGTACGGAAAATCGCGGAAAGCTCAATAACATTTAATTTGAGGAAAACCCCTTATAACAGCAGTCATCCTTTGGACTCCTCCCCTTCTGACACTAGCTTATAACCAAAAAATAAAATAAAAGCAACCGAAAACGGCAATTAAAAATGACGAGTGAAAGTTTTCCTTGGATTTTTATTCGCACATTTCGCATAGGAAATGTCGTAATCAAATTTCGGCTTAAACTGGCTTCAATATTCGCACGTTTTTGTGGATTTTTCGATGTGTTTTTTTTTATATTCGTCGCATATGCTAATTTAAATGCGTTTGGTTGAGGCGACAAATTGCCAGTTGGAATCGTGCGTTTGTTGAACTTCATTTGCATAGCTGAGCTGAACCAGTTTATTTCGTATTTACATCTTTTTTCTTCTTTGCTATGCTGCTGCTGAAAAAAAGGCCTTTGATTTTTCGAGTGGAAAGTGAAACTTATCCCAAAAGAAAGTATTGCCTCCCGCGATACATTTTCGTCTCGAATTTATACGAATTTATACGATGACGGGGCCTCATTAAGTTGTAGGAGTTCGAAGTGACTGGCCCGTTCGCTCAATTTGTTTATTTATCTAAATTCAAATGCATTTGATTAGCCGAGCGAGATAATATTCTAATTATGGCCCAGAGTCACGCTAATGATGATGATTTAATTTATGGTTAAGTGGTCGCGATGACTTTTAACCTACGCCAAGGCAAGTCACAATGGGAACACCGACTGATGGGGATAACATTTTAGGGTTTGGCCAGAAATTTGTTTATGGCCAAGGAAATGTAACGCCTCCGCAAAGGTGTAACTAAAGTTGAGATTTCTACTGTTGATATTTAGGTTTATCTTTGACAAATAAAAATGTTATGTGATGTTTTCTGTACAAAGATTTAAGATATTACTCTTACTTGAGGAATAAAAATGTTAAATATATTTTTTTAGAATATTTTCCCTTATTGTTTATAAATATTTCTTTAAAATACCTATTTTATGGGCCTAGAAACCCTTCTACTTTCAATGAACATTAATATTTACATTAATTTTTAAACAATATGATTAAATCTCTTTTAATTTCCAGTTGCATAATCTGTTCACCAGCTGTATTTCCCTTTTTAATTTTACGGAATAAGAGGAATCGAAAACAGATTCAGTGAATTTCTCACAGGTTTCCAACAAGCTTCGCTAAAACGTTTTTTTACATTTTCTTTTGAGATCATTTGTCTTCGATCTCCTTTTTTATTGGCTCTTCCCAGGCCACTTCCACTCGGACCTTCAATCTCGGAGCGAAATGGATACCGTATGGGAAGTTAATTAAGAAGAAGTCGCCGAAGAAGTGGAAGACATGGGAACTTGTTTCTGATATTGCATCAATTGGAAACCAGAAACCAAAAAAGTGTTGCGCCCCGACGACATCAATATCAAACAACAACTCAAGCTAGCTGTGCCTATGGCTACCTGCCTGAATATCATAATTATTTTAAGTCATTAAACTTCAAGAAATCAAATCTCGACTACATATCAAAAGTTAACCAAGCAATAGTGCAAAAAAAGTGAGCCGAAACGAGAAAATCCCGCAACGATAAGGAAATTATGTATTAAACACATTGACGATTGGACAGGCCGCCACCGCCCGTAAAACAACATGATCTCGGGACAGTTAAGAAAAACGGAGAAAAAACTTAACAAGTTGCTACAGCAACGCTGCAAAAAAGAGCGAAAAAAATCAAGAAAATCTCGCCACACCAACCGATTTTGGCGGCTGTTTAAGTGAATTAAATATTGCGCAACATCTGAGAGAAAAAAAAAACAGAGAAAAACAGAAAGAAAAAAACACTACTTCTGCAGAAACTTGCCCGTGTTCATTGGCCATATAAATGGTAACAACTTGGACGATCTGAATCTCCCCGGCTTCTCCTCGAAGCGGCTGCATTTGTGGTCGAGCTGTCGCTCAACTGCAGTCCGCAAATGGCTAAAATGCTCGCTCATGACCGCAGGCAATAAAATAATTAAGATGAACATAAAATGCGGGCAAAAAATGGCTGCACAATTCACACTTTGAGCTTGTTTCAATATGCTCGAGCGGGTCCAAAATGAGACTTGATTTTAGGCGAGTTAACTGGGCTTTACGGGTGGGAGATGGTAGGAAATTTTAATCATTTAATAAACAAGGAAAACCAAACCGACTACTTTCTGACTATAAATTAATTTAGAGCAGAATGTTCCTCTATATTTACTGGATACCTTAAATTATTTAGAAGAAATACGTTAAATATAGTAATATATTTTCAAATCAAATATTATTATAAAAAGATATGAACTAGACACATCTGTATTTATCATTTATACAAAGAGAAATTACTAAATATTTCACTTAACCTTTGCAAATTATTTTCTCGCCTCGCCTATAAACTTTCAAAATAAACTAAATCGCACTGAGTTTCCACATTCGATTGCTCATTAAAGTTTCATCAAACAATCGGCAAATTGTAGAGCAATCAAACGGAACAGCGTTAATAACACCCAACTGTCGTCGCTGTGTTTTGTCAATTTTGAGGATTGGTCAACGTGTCGTATACACAATTTGCACAATCCGACGTAGACATTGCCACAGCAGCACCAAAGTGCAGCAGCTAAGGCAACTCAAAGTGCAACTGAGATTAGTAAACAATTATGGTTTATTCGCGAAATTGCAACAAGTTAATTCGAACCCAGCAATTGGCGGCAGCGACGAATAAATTTATTCGTAGGGCGTTAACAAAACACAGAAAAACGGGAAACCGTGGAAAATTGCACAAGAAAACTGTGCGGATCTGGTAATTGTGGACTCTACAGACAGGGTAATTCATTTCTTGAAAATAAAAATCCATTTGAACTCAACTCACTTGTCAATGTAATCGATCGTTTCGATTTCCTTTTGTATCTTTTCCGCACTGAGACATTCCTCATCCAAATTGGCAGCATCTGAAATGGGGAACAAGGTTTGTGATTAGTTTACATTTTAATGGAAACTCCTCTGTAGCTGCATACACAAATGACTGCATAAAATTTATGAGTTGCATTCACGGCAAAATGGTAAACACATGTCACCTCCAACACGGCCAACATAAATTATAATTAGCGTGGCAAAAACAAGAGCACAACTCACGCACTCAAAACTCGAAAGGAAAAAGGTGTACAAGTAATCCCGTTTAACCTTAGAATCACATGTTGGATATATAGACACCGATTTTGCAGACATATAAATCGTTGTTCGTGGCATGATTTATGAGACAGCAGCCACAGCTGAGCGATACATATAGATCACTTCAAATGCCGGCCAAATGTCAATCAACACCGAACACACACGGGGAGCCATAAGAGATCGGATGGAGTACACATATAACGCTATAAAGAGACCCTGACAGACACTTTTATATATCGGATACCCCGCCAAAGTGAGTGAGTGAGACCGGGATCAAAGCGATAGCTTCGCATAAGGCGCAAAAGAATAAATATGAAACATAAACACGGCAAGGTAAATATAATTTACAATTGAAAGCGAACAATGGTTACTCTAAAAGCAATCTGATTGTACAGATCAGCACTATTATTCACCCAATTCATTGTTTTCTGAGCTGGGTTTCCTCTGAGTGTAGAGTATCACCGAAAGGGGCTAACTGTCTTATGAATCTAACAGACAAGTTGGCTACACTGCGGCTTAGAGATTTAAGGCGAGTGATCAAGAAATGAATATGAAATTGAGTTAATTAATAGGGAAGTTAAAGTTCAACTAATTAGTATTTTATTTATTTATTTTATATTATAGTTTGTGATCTGCAAATCCCAGTTTATAAGTTCCATCGGCTCGAAACGCACTGTATTTACCAAACGCTTATACAGCAACTTGTCCAAATCTAGGCAAGTCTTTTTTGGTCTTTGAAGTCAGGGGAGCGTCAGTCTGAGGCAGACACTTCAAGTTCAATTGAAAAATGCGGCAAAAGGGAGCGCGGAGTGTTCATATGGAGACCACAAATCCAAGAATAAAGACCAACCGCATTGCCAGACAATGGCAACTCGCACACGCGAATGTAAACAAACGGATTGAGGCTGGGCTCGATCTAAGCCAGCTGTTGATACGCTTCTAGACAAGTTTTCCGTGGCATAAGTGACTGGGCCTCGATCGTGTCTAAAGCACTAGACTCAAACTCCGGCCGAGAACTCCAGATACCAGACACCGGAGACAAGTCAAGTCAGCTGAACTCGGTGTGCGATTTTATGCATGCAAATTAGTTTCTGAACCTGTTGCAATTTGCTGTAACCCCACTCTCCCCTTTTGAAATATGGTGTTCCCAAGCAGCATGCTAATTGGGGGGAACGAGAGCAGTAGCGGAGGAGAGGTCCCTGAAATAAACTCATGAAAAATAGTGCACAAATTAAGCTCCAGAGAACTCCATCTCCGGCTGCAAGAAGCTCACTCGTGCATGTCCTAGAGACATGCGTGAGAAAATCATCACAGAACTTCCCACGGCAGCGACTGCAAATTTATGCAATGCCAGAAGCAGCAGCAACTATGTAGCTCAAAAGGGTCTCGGGTCTAGTCTCCGCATCCACCCGGATGGAGTAGCCTGATTTGATACTTGTAAATAACCCGTGCAAGATGAGGATGCTCTTTTCTGTCGGGCAAAAAAGTATTTTACATTCGGCCAGTGGCGGACTTTGGCACGTTTTTAGGTTGATGTCTCTGCCGGATAGCCCCTGGAATTATGTTCTAAAATTTTACAATCAGAAAGTGAAGCGTAAGTGAGCTTTAACCTTTAAGAATACAAATAGAACATGTAATCATCTGCCTTTGGACATTTATTTACTCTTGATATTTACGATGGGAAGTGCTGTCCTTTCTGTCGTCTATAATGATTTAAAGTCCCAACTAAAAAACAAAACCTTTTATTAATACTACATCCGAGATCAAGCCAAGAGGAAGGAAAATTCAATGATCAAATCACATATTTCAAAGATACATCTAAGAATTGTCTCCTCTGGAATGTAGGCCTTATTCCATTTAATCCAAGTCCATCAATTCACAATTTCTACACCAGCAACTAGCAGTTAAGTCAACATTAATGGCTTAACATTTGATTTGGCGAACACACAAAGAAAAACTATTTCTGCGGTTGGTCTCCCACCGGAGGTGTTAATAAAAACGAAACTTAAGGGGGTTGGTTAATTTTATAAAAAATTTAAAAAATAAAAAAAAAAAAAAAAAAAAAAAAAAAAGGGGAAAAAAAAAAAAAAAAAAAAAAAAAAAAAAAAAAAAAAAAAAAAAAAAAAAAAAAAAAAAAAAAAAAAAAAATAAAAAAAAAAAAAAAAAAAAAAAAAAAAATTAAAAAAAAAAAAAAAAAAAAAAAAAAAAAAAAAAAAAAAAAATAAAAAAAAAAACTTAAGCAAACAATGAACTTCTTCGCGAGCCTCAAAGTTGCCAGTAATTTCCTCACACAAAGTGCCCAGAAATTCCATCCAGAAGTGAATGCAAATCAAACCGCAAAAAGAACAGATTTTAATGTTAGAATATGGAAAAAGAATAGTGAAAAAGTGGTAAAAAGCAGCAGAAGCCGAAGAGGAATCACAGAGAAAGATAAATGATGCGGCGGCATAGGTCCAAGGCGGAAACGGAAATATCTTAGCCAAGTTACGGCAATTTGTGGTTTTAATAGCTCTCCGTCTGGTCGGTGGCTCTCTTACATGAACGGTTTTATGGGCGCTGGTAATTGAGAACCCAGAACATGCCACCAGACACCTCATGCCGGGTGACAAATTGAGGGGATCGGTGGCGGTGGGCTCCTGTGTCTCTTCATTTAATCGCCGAGCACTTTTCCCAGCTCCTGCAACGTGACGGATGATGTCCGATGAAATATGCAAAATATTTTTTAAACCAGAAAAAGACAAATAGCGGAATGGTCGCGGTCGTTGCACAAAGTAAAAGAAAAATAAACAAATAGACAAAGAAGTTTGCAATTACTGCAAGTGAAAGAGTAAATAAATCACCGTGGGAAAGAGTTTATGTAACAGTAAAGGAAAAATTAGGAAAGAAGCGCCAAACAATTATCATAAATTTTATTTAACAAATTAAACACAATTGGCAGCCAATAACGAATATGGCATTAAAGGCTAAACGATGCGACACCAAAAGTGGGAAATATGAAACGGCAAAAAGTCAAATATAAAACCACTTTGCTCCGAACCCCTCACAATTCCCTCCAAAAGAGTTTTCAGCTACCAGTTCCAGCCAAAATAAAATTAAAAAAAAAAGAGACAAACAATTGTCGCGACAATTTTACCCCGGGTATCAAGTTACCCCAGACAGTTGTCCAAAGAAATACATATATCTCAGCCCGTTTGTATGGGCTGCACACTTTATTTTACAACAATTACAGTGTTTAGGGCTCAGAGAAAAGCCGCAAGTGACATAATTTTTTGTATTTTTCTTTCAAAGGGGCTAAGGCGATTCAAATGGAATTTATTTGCCTGATTTTCAATTAAGAAAACATTGTGTAACGCCTGAAGACTGAGTCAGAGATGGAGAAACGAAAATGAAAGTAGGGATTAAGTGCGTGTGATATATGATATGGGGCTTGGGTTATGCATGTGGGAATTAAATTGGTGTGGGAATATTTTTTTGCAATTTGAACAGTAAAATTCATTTTCAAATTAATCAGACATATAAAGATAATAATAAAATAAGTATATGTGAAAAATAAAGTTGATAAATATTTTTTTAACTGTGAAAATTACTTGAAAGTGATTAATCAAATACTGCAATTAAATATATTACTAAAAGCATAATTATCCCATTAATATGCCAAAAAGCAATGCAACCAAATATGTGTGGAATGTCGAAGCAAGGAAAATCGCTTGACATCAAATATTTTCCGCATAACTTTGGTATAATTAAAACGATGCTTGAGGTTGGTCTATGTAAATATTTTTTTAAAACGAAAAACGCACACTTCGGCGATTTATTAATGAAATAATGACCTGCCGCCGCCACCGCCGCTGGTGTCAGTCAAAGTTTAATTTTGATCCCCAGGCTTAACATAAAATTTCACAGAGATTAAACCTCGGCGGCCAAAAGTGTTGCAATGCCAGAGTTGTGCCACCGAAAACATATTTTAAAAAAATAGGGGATTAGACATGGGAAGTACAAATCGATCTGTGTTGGTTGCGTTGACTGACAATTGATATAAGTCTGTTGATCCGTGCAGAGAAAAATATAATAAATATATAAAAAATATATATAGAAACTGGATTAAACTGGGTGATGATTTTTAGGAGAATCATAATATTATTTCAATTATTTATATAATTATTTAGGACATTAAAGAACCAAAATTAT
Source organism: Drosophila bocqueti (assembly GCA_018151655.1). Lineage (NCBI taxonomy): Eukaryota > Metazoa > Arthropoda > Insecta > Diptera > Drosophilidae > Drosophila > Drosophila bocqueti. The sequence goes on from JAECXF010000020.1 coordinate 813,755, forward strand.
ATTATTAAAATGACATTAAAACCTATTCCCCTCAAAAAAAAAATCTTTATTAATTATTCAAAGTGTACTGCGAAATACAGACAACAATATAAATTGTGTACTCAATGCTTGGCAGACTTGGCCCTGACAGTCATCAATCTGCGTCATGTTAATCAATTTTATTAGCATTAGATTCAATTTCTTGCCTTATTTCATTTTATACATTTTATTGTTCTTCGTTTTGCTATCGTTGGTGGCGGGGATTCTGTTCCGTCTTTCGGCCTGCAAGTGTTTGAGTGTTGTAGCACTTTTTCAAGTACAATTCAAATAGAAAAAAAAACGACAAAAAACGCACAAAATATACATCAAAAGTCAACGTTGAAGTGCGCTCAAGTGCGGCAACTCATCAAAGTAACGAGCGGCGGGGGAAAAAACTTAAAAAAAAATTGAATGAAATTATGAATGAGCTGGCAAACTGTCGGGTTGTATGTGTATCTCTTCTAGATCTGCGTGAATGACAATGCCGATTTCTTGAATCTCTATTTATAGTCGGCTTCAAGCCGAAGGTCAGTAGACCTCTAGGCCTAGGAAATCCATTATGGGATCTTCCAAAATCGAAATCGAAAACGAAAACAAAAATAAAAACGCAAAAGCAAACGCAAAGTGGCGATTAATTCGATGGCACTTCCATATTTGTAGGCATATAATTTTAAAGAGGGACTCGAGACAACAAAAAACATCTACCGAAATTAAAAATAAATATATAGTATGTAGAGGTACGCATAATAAATTATAAACAAATTTAGCTTAAGCTTTAATCTGTGGCTGTGTGTGTGGGATTCAGCCACTGATGACTGTAACATTTTCTGCGTAATTTGAAAAAGGAAACGAGCTCGTATAGCTTTAAGGTCTTAGTCATTTTTTAACCATTTTTGTGCGAAATTAAGAGACTAAGATATACGGCATAATCTGTAATTAACTTAATGGTACCGCCCATTTAACACATTTTAAATACAAATCTGTAACATATCGGTTTCCATTTGGCTATTAATTATTTTTCCCCTAACAACTAGCGGTAAGCGGAACTTTTGAAATGGATTTAAGTTAATTTATTTTGTATATATTAGCATTGTAATATAATCCCACTTCCGGTAAAAATTTTAATAACCAAATTCATGTTTTACAATAATATACAACAAATAATTGCATAGCTTACAAAATTGTATATTAAACTGGCAGAAAGGCACTTTAAATACACTTTTTGTTGATCTCAACAGAAATTGCAATACGTAAACGCATTCGTCGTACTTATTTTATGCTGGCATTTCATGTTTTCAATCGAATTTCAAGTCCAAAGAACTGGGCCAGCCATTAAGCAGAATTGAATTTATGCAGAACCGAGCCAGAAATAAAAAATAAATAAGAAGAGACAACTGTCCCATAAGCGTTTCGTTCTTATTTCGAGGACATCCTTTCGGAGGCGTGGGTTTAGTCGGAATGAAATTTGGCTGAGTCGCAAATGCACTCAAGCGAGTGAGTGCATTCGAAGGGGGAAAAGCCAAGGGAAAAGTTGGGGGAAAGTCGGAAAGGAAGGGCGGCGGGACAGGCCAACAGCTGCAGACGACAAATTTCGCATATTTGACTAGAATTTGCAACAAAATGTGCTCAAACTTTAATATGGCAGTCGAAAAAATAAAAGGGGATGGATGTGCAGGTCGCTGAGTGTGCAGAATGGCTTGCTAAAGCCATCCAAGGGTTGCAGATTCACTGCACTGGGAAAAATATTGCACTCAGACTTAATATAGAGTTGTTATATTAATTTGTATAAATTATTTTTAAGTGAAATTTTACGTTAATAAAGGTCAAATATAGATATTAGATATATAGATAGATATATTTTAACCCTCCCACATATTTTTCTGTGAGTGCAAGGGGACTGACAACGAAGGAGTGAGTATGTTGGGGGAGTATCAAATTTCCTTCAAAATCATAATGAAAAAACGTTATTTGCTTTCGGGGGCCAGCTGAAGAGCAGTGAGGCACCTGCCATATGGCCTTCCGTGCTGGAGTGCCTGGGTGTGTGTATCGGATCCCGTCACCCCCTTTTTGCCCTCAAAATCAACCCCTTTTGCAACTCCCTGCCTTACAAAGCAAAGCAATTACAAGTACAAACACATACACTCGGTGCCCAGGATACAAAACACTTGTTGTAATGTCAGCTGTCAATAGCACGAGTCGAGTTGAGTCGAATTGGGTTTCATTTTGCAATCGTTGCTGAGGGTTTATCCCCGGCAATTGGGGAGATTTTCATATAGCCCTAAGCGTCAGCCGTCTGCTGCTGTCTAACGAGCCATAAATGGCTGGATTATTCAAGAATTGGGCCTGCCAAATTTATTTAAAATGAATTTAAGAAGGTAATAAGGAATAGACCCGTTTTGAAACATTTATATGTTGTTATTTAACTCAAAATAATATTATCTTTAGTGGTAAAAATATTAAAGGCTCTGATAATTATTCTTTGTATCTAAAGAGCTGTAAATAAGCCAGCTAACATTAACACTCATGACTCTATGATAATGCATAGCCTTAATTGCTTTTTAATTTATTAATTTAGTTAGTTTTAATTACATTTAAATAACTTGACTTAATCATGTTAATATAATGCCTCTAATGAAGTTCTCTTCATCATATTTAATACACTCATTCTTCTTGTTGATTGTTATAAAGAAATCATGTTCCACTCACTTAACTTGGACTTCTCACGCAATTATCTCGCTCCCCTTTCTCTGTAATAAATGCATTCCCTAAGTGGAAGCTTTACAATTGCAATATCTCTATTGCAAAAAGAAAAAAATAAAAGTATAAAAAAACAACCTAAGAATGTGCAAAACAATTATGACAATTCTTAACCCACTTTTCAACACAGTTCCGTTCGGTCGTTCCCTCGTCCAACGATTTCTACGCAATTTACGCGCTCAACCTCAAAAAGCGAATTCCCCTCCAACTTTTCCCCTGACTCCGCCTTTCGGTCGGAGCTGCCATCATGTCATTAAAAGCAAATTTCCCCACTAATTGCATTGTGTAGGCTAATTTTAATTTTTTTTCTTGTTCAAAAGATGAAGTTTTTCTCAGTTGCAGTTGTGCGAACAAACTGGAACGTGCGAAGGCCTGAAATATGTAGAATAGGGAAAACATAGACAGACAGCGAGTCGAAATAAATAGTTCATTCTACATAGACACAGTTCCATTGATCCCGGGTTCAAGTTTTCCAGCTATGAGCTGGCTACTGATTGTAATTAAATCAACTGCAAAGTGCCGCCAAAAGTTGCACACGAATCGTGTTTGAAAAAAAAAAGGAAAATAAACAAAGCGAAAATGATGAAGTAGGTTAGCTAATGCAAAGTCCATTTTTAGACACTCTAACTTAAGTTTAGTCTAATTTATATGAGATTTAATTTACAGGGTTTTAAGTTAAAGGAAATTAATGAATTATGCCAATAATAAAATGTAATTTAAAGGTTACAATCCTAATATTATGAAATACTTTAAGAAACATTTCCTTATAAAATATTATAGTTAGCGAAGGATACTCTATAAGATTCCCCTCTTTTTTCTTTCACAAAATCAACTGAGAATTTCAGTAATACGATTTTAATTTCGTTCAAAAATTACAGATGCCAAATGTACTTCTTAACGACTCTACCCCCTAGCTCAGGGTAAAATATAAACCGAAACCAAATTCAAAGAGAAACGTTTACGGGGACACCAATTATGATGGCTTTGGCGGTAACTTTTGGAGCTGACTTTTAGGTGACTCGGTAATTGTTTTCAGTTAATTGCACTTGGCCGCTTAATTGCAATTCAATTGTCATGCCACCATCGCTCAGAGTGTGTGTTTGTGTGTGGAAAATCGTGTGTTGTAAGATGTAAGATGACTGCCACCCAATTGAAGGTTAAAACAAAAATAAAATAAAAACCGACATCATGACGAGTGTCTCCTCCGAATGTGACTTTGATGCATCGTTTTCCATTGAATATCGAGTGCACACCACAAGTGCATGTTACAAGTATGTACATATCGGCTGATTTATGCATATATATCGATGTATTTATATACATATATTCGCAGACAAAGGCGTCATTACACGTTCCAAGTCTAAATGAGTCCCAGTGCTATTGATTTTTTTATTTGAATTTTCAAATGTGTTGTTTGCGCATTGCAAACGAACGTTTACTTCAATCACTTGGCAAATTTTCATTAGAATTCCATTGTTCAATTAGCAATAAGCTCAGATTATATAAATCAGCCGGGGGATTTATGAGAGCTTAGCTTAGAAGTGAACTGTATTCATGAAAGGCGTTTTATTGTTAGAAAATTCCCAGGTAATGAGAATGTATATAGTTAACTATGCCATATTTCTCCCCATAAAAACTGAAACAACCCAATTTCTCCATCTAAATCCCAAAACATCTTAATGGCAACAATATTTTCCAAGCTTTCAGTTCAGATATCTAACTCACTTTTTGCCTGTACAAAAATTCCGGCGATTCAATCACGAACATCGATCCGAACACTTGTCAAGCGATTGTGACAAAGTGAGTGAAAAAGCCTGTCCGATTCTCCTCATTTCAAGTTGTCACTCGGTCTGCGGGTCAGCTATTGAGTCGAGGCGAAATCAAAGTGTAACCAATTACTGAAACTAACTAACTTTAGTCGGAATGGCCGTCCGTCTGGCAGGGAAGATGCGAGTTACTCGCAGCGCACAAGGAGAGATGCAGCTGGGGAGTCGGCAAAACCAGTTGGCGGTGGCATTCTGTGGCAATTCCTTGGAAAAATCATTAACGTGTCTTAGGCATAAATAATTAAAAAATCAGGCTGCTTGAGAGCTGACTGTACTCGTCAAGTCAACGTCTTGTTTGTTGGCCCCGGCTCACACATCCTGGTGGACGCTGAAAGCCTTTCAGCAGTACAAGATACAAATGTATCTCGAGCTGGCTGCTCCCATTGCAGCAATTACACATGGGAGATAGATGGATGAATGGATGGATGGATGGCTGCTTGCAGGCATCACGCTTGTCAATATGATGACTGTGTGCTTATAAACGACTTCCCCACAAAAAAAAAACATTTTTGAACTCTATTTCTTTTAAGAAATTAAATGTAAGGTTTAATATTCCATAAGCAGGATTTAAAATAGACTAGTTCCAAGGTTTCAAATCAAGTTAATATGAGAAATTAGATATATTTTACTAATTGAAAACAACATTATTTCTTCTGGTGCACTGAAAGTCAAGAGATCTTGACTCCTCACAATTTGTGCGGTCTGTTTCGAGAAAGTTAACCTCAAAGTCAGGCCTTGAGGAGAGAGCCTCTCGACAATCGTTGGATATCGCATTTCCGGTGCGGTTATTGTGGCAAATCGTATATGTAGGAAAGCATAAGAATACATATGTCAGTCGGTATGCATAAAAAATAGCGAAACTGAATTAATGACACTGCAGATTAACATCTCATAGCCAGCTACTGGTTCAGCCGGAAAGCATACACAAAACAATAAATTGTACACACTCAATGGCGAAGGGAGACTTGTTCCAAATATTTATAATACCACTTAGTGCCAGAGTCTAATGCACCAAATAAATCAGTGCAAATATTTAGCATTCGTTTAGCAGTCGGATACGAGCATATATACATACGTGTATATATGGGTGTAGGTATAGGCCAACCCGCCATTCTAAGCTGACTCACAAACTTGTCTTTTGCACGCTCCCACATTTAATAAATATTTAAGCGTTTTTAATCTCAGCAGACCCGGGCCACTCTCAAGACACAAACCCAACCTGATCTGCACGCAAATACGACAGCTACTGTGTTCAGCTCCACTGATTGCTTACCTTATTTACAATTGTCTATACCCTATACACACTTTATCTTATACGTACATCTCGGGGCTGAGCTGGGAAGGAGCGCCTGAGCAAATATTGTGTGTATTTTCCTGACTCGAGACAATAACGCAATGCATGACTAAAGGTTAGGTCCAATAAAAAGCAAATAGAGTGAGGAGATGGAAACTCTCAAGTATAAAAATATCAACATAGTTAAAGCGAGTGCTCTGAAAATATACATAGTTTAAGAATGTATAATATTATTTAAATATCAAAATATTCCTATTTATATTGTCAAAAATAAATTCCTATTCATTCCTTAAATAAATCTAAAAAATATCCCCAAAAGTTGCAAGCTTTGTGACTTGCTCAAGCAACCTTCTATATCATTTTGTTAAATATCCGAAAACAACCTGGGAAAACAACAACATAAAGGCGAAAAAAAACAACTGGGATTTATTTATGTGGGTGAAGTTCTTTGACAGCCCGCCGGCCACTGGCGTTGTGTTAGTTGTCAGACGGTGTGTGCGATGGCCAAAAGTGATTTAAAAATTGGAAACCCAAATAACAAGAACAAAAGTAAAAGAAACACTGTATTCAGACAGCGGCACGTTTTGCCATATAACGTCAGAATAAAAAAGTGATAAAGAATAAAATCAGAGGGTCGTATGGCGGCGAGTCGAGACATTCAAATGAAATTGAAATAAAACCCATGGAAAAAAATATACAAAAAAAGTTGTAAAAGTTTGGCTCTCGGTCTTTGGGTTTGGCTCTAAAAAGAGTTTTGGATTTGGAGTTGATTTTTTCTCCTTTTATTTTTCGCTGCCTCTGCTGTTTCTGCTAGTGCTAATGAGTGGAGTTTCAGTTCGTTTTTTGGTCCGTGTCCGGGCTCATAAAATTTATGAGGTGTTTTGTTATGTGTTAAAAAATATTCTGTTCTTCGTGCCTTTATTTCACCCGGAATCTGGAAGCGTGCTTAAAGGCCGAACCAAATGACGATTCATTAGCCCGGACTTAGGCAAATTATATGATCGATGTGCGGCTGATTCCCAGGAAATCACGTAGACCCCATTAAATAATCGCATCGAACAGGATTGACTAGTTTTAAATTTCACACAAAATAAAGGGCTTCTTTCTCTTTTACTTTTTGATATTTTTGGTTCGGCTTTTGCTCTTCCACAAAGTGTCAAATATTTTTGTTTATTTTAGTTGCTATGCCCTTCACAAATTACAATAATTCGTTGGGAATTTAAGGCGCCGCCGAGTTTGGCTTTGAAATTTCAATGGGTCATCATAACTTATTGCCAGTTAAGTGAAGAGACGAGCCCTCAGTCTTCAAAAAGGTTATGGGTTATGGGACAGTAAGTGAGTTTCATCATTCCAGAGGTATTATTTGTGAAAGTATTGGTTTTATTAAGGCCAAAATTAAGTAGCTCTGTAATATTTGTTGAAAAATAAACTCAATCTTCCGTTTAATTTGCTTTTAAAGGCACTTAAGTCACTCTCAATTTGTGTGCAAATGCACACAATGATTTAATCGTCTTTTCTAAATTATGCAATTAAGTTTAGCATTTGGGAACCATAAATCTCAAAGTATACATTTTTTTCAGTAGCTGACAGAATATAGTACGTGATTTGAAATCCCATTATGCGCCAACTTTCAGCTGGAATTCATAAATTCCGCGGTAAACAAAACCGCTCGAGTATCAACTCAGCACCTCTCGTAACTCCGAATGTGAATTGATATATCAGAAATTGTTCCAGCCACACCTGACATCTTGCACACACATGTAATATAATACCCAAAGATAACGACTGGCCAGAAAATAATAATAATAAATAAAAAAAATACCATTTTGTATGCCAAGAGCGTAGCTTGGTAATATTATTTACTTGTTTCGTTTGCTGGGATTTATTATAAGGCCCGAGGCGGCAAATTGCAAAGCAATTATTCGAATCACACGTTTGGCGCGGAGGTGGCAAGCAAAAATGTTTTGCATCGTTGCACCTGAATAAAAGGCGTCACAAATATTTACAATCTAAACTCTCGAACGGGATGAGGAGGATGTTGACGGTGATTATAATGATGATGTCATTCGCCCCATTCATTAGAGCCATAATGAAGATAAATTTGATTTTCTATATTTCGTCGCTTTTGTTTTACGCTTTGTTTTTCCATTTGCAAAGATTTTGGCTCCGGTTTTGGGACACTGACTACACATATGCTTCATAGTAATAAATACAAATCGAATTTTGGCTTGTGAAGCTGGCTATGGCTGAGAGTCCAGAAACTGCAGAAATTCGGTAAATTTATTAATACCCTGTACTCAAAGGGTGGAAGAGAATACTCGATTTTTGAAGAACTTAAAATTTTACGAAAAATCCAAAATCTGGTTTTAAAAAGCATAAATTAAGCGGAGTCAATGTGTTTAAAAATAATTTTTGATGAAATCTTAAGAAATCTCATCATACTATTCTACCTTAAAGGGGTTATTTGCAATTCTTTCGAAAAAATACCTAAAGTATTAACCAATTAATACGATTATTTTCTATTTCATCAAAAGAATAACTCCTTACTATTATTATTTATAAATTAGAAAAAGGGAGTATCGTATAGCCTTAACCTAGCATTATGAATTATTCACTTGTTTATCTTTTTCCACTCTTTGGTCAACACAATTTTTGGCAAGACTCCGTGGCGCCGGTTTTATTTGTGTATTTGTTTTGCTTTCAGCTTATTTTTCTCCTTTCAATTATTTTACGGTGATCAGCAATATAAACATAAAATTGGCGGCGCAGTGTAAATAATAATATAAAAACAAAATAAATAAATAGTCCCGCATAAGCGGAAAATCAAAATCTGCTGTTGTCAATATATAAAGGTTTTTTTATTTTTACTTTTTAGTTTTTTCTTTGGACTTTGCGCAATGGTGAGGAAAAAAGCGAAATATTTATAATTTTTTGGCGTTTTGTTGTGTTTTTCTGTCTAATTTTGCCACCTGCGTTTTGACATATTTGGTGGGTTCGGTTGCTTTGCCTGGATTGGATCGGTAGGCTGGCCGGCTCTTGCCAAGTTTTTTGGCAATTGATGAATTGGTTTTGACCAAATGCGTTTGCAGTCAACAGCCACCCCAATGGCGGGCAGTTGGCCGCCCGAAAGGGTGTCTCGAATTGGTCAGAAATGATTTATTAACGTGCTCAGTTGTTTATGTCGACTTAGGCCAGCCGTATTTGGTCAAAAGCAAATTTGTTATTTAACAATTTCCAATTTCCAATGCAATGCGATCCATTGCAATGCGAATGCGTGTAAATGTTATAAGCCAATTTGACAATTTGCTTGTTCAATTTGTAATTCCAATTTTACAAGCCGAACAACTAACATTTTGATATAGTTATTAGATATGGTCGCGGGGATTGGCCTGATGATTTAATTGCCTGAGAATTATATGGTCAAGCAAAAACTGCATGACATGGTTGGAGATTTTGTGCATTTTCAGTAAAACATTTTGTAAATCATTCGTATATTTTAAAAGAAATTAAAGCATAGTTTTCTTAGAGTTCAAAGTCCTAATATTAGTGACTTCAAAGACCCAAATAGCACTGCAGATAATTTGCCATATCCTGTTCCCCCACTATTTCCACTATCATCTCCATTATTTTATTTTTCATTTCCATTCTTACTTGAAACACGTGCAAGAGAACACAAAACGAACCTGAAACCACAATGCAAAATAATAATAACAATGAGAATCATTATCAAATAGAGGAAGAAAGGAAAACACAAACAAAAATAAAGTTAAATAACAAAAAATCATAAATAAATGGTCAAAATAAAATGGCTACAATAACAAAAAGCCATGGTAATAAGCGAGACAACAAAACAATAGAGGGGCAACAAGAAAAAAAGCTGTAAGAAAATGAACAGCGATTGTTTGCAAAGGTTTTTGACTTTGGTGGCCAGTTCAGAACGGCGGATAGCTTAACGATTATAATGAAACCATTTTGAAGGCATTCAGATTGACTTCTGTATTCGGCTTTCAAGCATTGTAAAGCAATTTGCAAAGGCTGTTGGGTTAAATTGCTTTGGGAGCAGCGGCAAAGCCATCGACATGCAAATTTTATGATTGCCGATTTTTAATTGAATGATAACTATCTGCGATTGTTATCCATTTAGCGGTGGATAAAAGTGTTTTATGAATTGTGATTCATAGGTGGTTACATGTTCAATTCGTTTTGGATTTAACAAGGAGCTTAATTTCTAACGAAATTTTTTACTCATCATTAAAACCCCATTGCAAAATTCAACTGCAAATTAATAGAAACAAAATCCAATCCAATCTCATCTGCCGACTTATAAACCCATAAAATTGTATATTACCAAGCAAGTGAAGAATAAAGTTGCCAGCTAGGTATCCTATGGTACGCTTTCGGTATTCAGACAATAAACCCAATAGAGATCCGTGTTGTAATACCCTCGTAAAGCATTCAAATAATCAATGCTTTGTTAACGACTTAATCACCTGGCCATGATGTTTAACAATAAAAATGCAAAACTAAGCCTGTGCTTGGCAACAACCAATAATTTTAAATAGATTGCTTCACTGAAGTGATTTTGTTTTTAAGATAGAATATAAAATAAAGAAATATACACCAGGTAATTGATGTTGTAATAACTGTGAGTAAAAGATAATAGTTTAGTTTAAGTATAATAATAAATTATTAGGCAGACAAAAGTTGCATATTGAACTACTACAATTCTTTCGATATGTTCTAAAAAATATTTTTATAATAGACCTAACGGAGATCTACTAAATACTCTGTCAGTCAAGTTTTGCGTAATGAAAAACTGCAGTTTTCATGTGATTGGTTATTGACTTGCTTTCGGGTTTGGACCGGGCTTTTTCTTCTCCTGGGGCACGCGTGCCGTTTTGGACTTGGAACCCAATTGGCCTCCCCCCACACTCCCCTCTCTTTGCTCACTAACTTATTCAATCTTGACTCAATTGTCTGCCTTCTTCAGCTCCAACTGCAACTCCACCTTCTCGGGGAGTATTCAAGGCACGCGCGTTTACAAATTGAAAACTTGTTAAGTGCCAGACCCGACTTGGCCAGCACAACAGGTGAGCGGGGCCCGAGTGGCTGCACTGAAATAAAATCTATTAATTCATGTAAACATTAAATGATTCATTACAATGGGAAAGACTGAAACCTTTACTTCGCTTGAAAACATTCTAAATTCGTTTGATGTTTAACCAAATATGAACTTGTTTATCCCAAAGTTTTTCCAAGTCGTAAGAAATTGTTTCCCCTGTAAATGTGTTTGGTTGTTTGCCTGGTTAGTTGGCCATCTCCTGGGCCGTTGACAGATTTGTGTTGCCAATTTGCGTTGAGGTTGACGTTGGCAGCTTTTGAAGTTGAAGTTTGCTACCAAACAAGAGTCGGGCTCTGTATCTTTCGGCCTGATGCCTGATAGAGTTGTTGACATTTTGGCCGCTTTGCTGTCGGCCCAAAGTTTATGCAAATTTTAACGGAGTCAAAGCCAAAGGGGCACGGCACACCCCCACACCGTCCACACAGATATATGTACATACCTGCAATAAAAAAGAACAAATAAAATACATTAGAATGTTATAGATACTTTACAGTTTTTTATTTTCATTTTTATTTTTCTGTGGTTGTGGTGCCTTGGAAATTGGGTTAACGCATTCTTGGCGGCTCTTATTTTTCGGTAAACAATTCTGGTCGAGTGTTGACTGCTGGGTCCGACTACCTGGGGAAAATCGCTTTGATTCTTTGTGGAAAACATAAACATAATTTTTCGGTTTCCCTTCGGAGTGCAATTGACCCAGTTTTTTAATCGCCATGCACTTTGGTGCACACACTTCCACAGTCGATTAAGTGGCCCTGCACTTTGCCCCGCCGCCCGCAATCACAGTCTCGAATTTCTAGTTCGATCTCGGGGAGTGGGAGGGAGGCAATGCTGCAGTTCGCACTTGAGCAACACTCTCGACTTTTGTCTAAACAAAACGTTCGCCTCACAAAAATATTTTAAGTGCATTGGAAATGTTTTTCTTTCGAATTTCCGGAGCGGGAGAAGTGATTGTGGGCGAAATCATATGGCCAGTCCAATTGTTTGTAATGAAAACAATTTAAGAGCCCGAAATCGAATTCAGAGATAAAGTTATCTCTAATGGTCATGATCTATATTCTTGGAAGGGAACTTTATCAAAGGGGGGTTGTCAAAATATCCTAGAAAAATATAATCGTTCATATTGGGAACAGTCTTTTAATTTAAATTTGAATTAGTAGTGTAAAATATGATTTAAAGCTGTGCTTGAACAACGAAATTGTAAGATTTCCTTATGCATTGTTATTCGTTCTTTAAATCAGAATTTAATTTATAAATTTCTAAGTATTATTTCTGCCTTGTAAGATTTCCTTATACATTTAAATAAACTCTTCTAAATCAAACAAACAAAGTACTTTTAACCTTCGTTTAGACTCCAATTCACATAACAACATAACTTATTCCGTAACCGCAGTGAATCTATTGCGTATTCAGTTACTATAACTTCCACCGCAATCTCTGGCAAATCACAATTCATCATTTATGGCGATTTCAGCTTATCCAATTACACAAACTACGAGGAGTAGAAAATGCTGGAGGAGTTTTACAACAAAGCCCCTCGAAGGCGGCATTTACATTGATGTGCCGCCATATAAATGGGTATATATATGGGCACACATATATTTATATATGAGGAATATATGTTATAGAAGGGCCCAGGTCCAGAACCACCGAGGGCGTACGTACACACACATTGCCATCAACGGAGTACAGTGTGCCGTCGACAAAGTGGCCTGTAAGTAAACCCAATTGACACTTGAACAACGTCAGTAGCCGGCGGCGGGTCTGGGCCATCAACGTGGTGGGTTCTCTGGCGGCACTGGTGGTGGTGGTGGTTGCCATCGCCCTTTCCTCCCACTCGTGTCCATTTCGGGTTGACGTTTTATTTGATTTTACGCTTGGTTGCATTTTTTTGCACTCGTCCCGAATTGAAATGGAATGGTAAGGAGCGGAGTCGGGCCGAGTGGACTGGAGTGGACACTCGATATGCATGGGCCTTGGCCATCGATATTCAAGTGCGCTCTACTCAAGCACTCGAAAAAATACTGTAGGGAGTGGTTCACAATAGGGGCAGTTCCTAATTTAAAACTCTAAAAAAATTGAAGCTCTTAAACAAATTTTCTTAATTTATGAAGCTTTTGCAGAAACTTTGTTAATTTCACTTAATATATTTCAGAGAGTAAATAGTTTTAGGTCTTCAACGTTAAAAGTAACTCAAAATATTGCCAAGAGTGCTCTATAATCACCCAAGTCTGATTTTCTAGGACACTTTAATGTTAAGAGTAATTAAAATATGACAAACTCTACACTAAAAAATCTTAAAGTAATTTAAATTATTGCAAAAAGAATATTGGTTGTATAGAAACAGCTTTATATATCCTCTTTCATATCCTCTAAGAAACCATAGCAAAATAGCGTATATGTTTCTTGAATATTATCCAAATATGAAACCTGAATTCACCCTTAAACTAAGGCCAACTATTAAATATAACTATAAAATTGTATATAATTTTTCCCAAGTGCAGGCCCTTGCTTATCCCCGTTGCCATCTCGATTTCTACCTCAAGTGCTGCATTATTTATAACTATGACACTAGCCGGAGCTGGAACAATGCCCCAAGATTAATGGTCAGGGGATATGCATGCATATTGTGCAGGGAACAGGATGTGTTTGAGAGGATGACACTTTGCTTCCATTTTCCTAATTTGGCCTTTCGGAAAATTCATGGAAATTGCCGTGCCCGAAAAGAGTTTCATTCAATTTGAAGTGACTTGAATATTTCAGGGATATGTGTACATGGCAGCATGACGGAGGAAAACCCCAGGCATCACTTAGTTGGACACGTAATGTGCGGCCTGGGCATTCGCATGGCTTCATTAGGACTTCCATCCCGACACCTCACTGCAGTCCCATTGTCTAGGATTGTCTGTCAGGAGGAAGGATTCCACCGGAGCCCGCTCCTCCAAGTCCTGACTCTGCACTTGACATTGTATGCTCTGCGGTGCAAAATAAACTAACAGGATTATTGCGGCAACTGCTGCTCCTCCTGCTGCCCTTTTGTAATCCTTTAATGCCAGGACGTTCTCCTTGCCCTTCTGACTCTCCTCTAACCTCTGACTGGCCCTGCTGTCCTCCTCCTGCTGTGGCAATTGTTTCAGCCCGCGACTCCATGTGTATGCAAATTTATTTACGTTTTGTGCTAAAAATATACTTTTTACCCTGCGCAAAAGCACAAAGAACACTGAGGGCTGCTGGGGTTAAAAGGGGGCAGAGCTTGCAACACGCCACCATGCACAAGGACAATGACACCAATCGTGGGTAAGTCCTTACTTGGCCTTAACTTCAAATTGCTTTCAGGCTTTTTAACGAGCCAAGTTTATGCTTCACACAAACTAGGCAAGCAGGATTAAATCAGGGATAACATATGCGGAAAAACGGATTTTAAATGGGAATGAAATAAAATTAAGCTGCTTTAAGAGGTAATTTTATATTCCCCGGATACCTATTCATCATCACCACTAGGGGGCCTCGGATCTCCGATCAAATTAGATTAAGAAATGTCCAATTAAATCCCATAACTAGACGAAGCCGATGTCAGATTACAGGCCATTACATCAGATTATCCACTGAGTCCACAGCATGTGATCTTTACTCCACAGACGGAGTAATCTACAACCGCAACTTCAAACGAAATAAAAGAAAAGCCAAATAAAAACTGAACGGTTGCCAGAAAAAATAAAGTAAACTTTTTGTGTTGTTCCCAATTGCATTTGGATTTTCATTCCATTCAGGAAACAGTCAAGGAAAAATTGTCTACTCATGGCGAAAAGTAAAAATCGAACAGAAAAAGTTCAGCAGAAAATGCTGAAATAAACCGAAAAAAACAACAACAACCGAAAAAAATCAACGAAAAAATGTAAATGTGCCACGATTTCGAAATGTGCACAAAATGCATTTAATGGACGAGGGAGGAGGAGGCGGAGGAAGGGCCTGGTGGATATATAAAAATAGAGGAGCTTATGGAGGGAGCAGCACTGCTCTGCACTGAGCGGATGGATATTTTTATATACAAAAGTCGGGCGCGGAGTCTGGGCACTTGTTTAATTTCATTTTCGATTTGCATTCGAAGTTCTTCTCAGCTCGATTTGCTCCGATTCGGTTGGAGGCGCTTCCATGGAAATGTGGCACGTGGCACAACACACAAAAAAAATAATAATAACACATATATGCATAGACATATAGCCCGCATCTGCATCTGTTTGCATTTTCTCCCTTATTTGGAGTTTTCCTTTTTCATTCCCGCTCGGGCATCTGTTTTACATACTTGACAAATTAATAATAATTACGCTTTCCCATTTCACATTTTGTGAGGGCTTTCCCTCCCCTTGGCGCCCCTCTTTTAAATTTCTTTTGATTTACGTTTTGTAGCACTTTAGTGGGTTAATTTTGATGGATTTGCCAACATTTATTTTCATGGTTTATGTGGGAAACCACTTCGGGAATTTAACTAACACGAAAGGGTTTCATAGTTTAAAGATGAGGCCTTGCAGCGTTATGGTTACGACTGAATGTTGCGGCTCATTTGTTAAACATGAAATGCGCATTAAAATGGTGGGAAAAATACAACGCGTTATATTTGAGCATAAATTTAAAGTTTAGTTTTAAGTTAGTTAAAAAATCATAGTAAGTCTGTAAAGTGTCGTGTCTGCGATACGTTTTTCAATGTGGAAAATGTGTTATATATTTTTAATGTATTTTCTAATCACTCCATCTTCTATCACTACATTCCTTATTAGTTTAAAATTAGCTTTGATCTCCCTAAGCTCACTATAGTATTACCTCCAAGTTAATTCATTGAGTTGAATCCCAAGTCTTTAGAATTTACATATTATCTTATCCTGTAAACCAATCCAAAGGAGGTCGAACTTGCACCTGGACAGGTTACTTTTACTACTGCTCCTGCCAAGTTATAAATTACCCAGGAACGAGGTAGACAAAACGCGATTTCAATAGGACCGAACGAAATGGGAGTCCCCCGAGGCCAAGTACTTCCATGTGGCTCTGGCTCCATCGATATGCATCTCCGGCGAACTGAACTGAACCGAACCGAACTATCCATAAGGAACTGTGGGTACAACTGCGACTGGAACTGCAATTTATACCACTTAAGCACTAAAGTTGCACCATTAAAGCCAAAAAGGCGTTAACCTGACTCCTTCTGGGCTGCATAAAAAATGCAAACGAGGCTGCTGCTGCCTGCAAATGTTTTATGGGCTTCTGTTTCGCTTCTACTCGTCCACAACCGCAAAATGCAGCCGCAAAATAACAAGAGCGAAAAAATAATGGAGTAAAAACGAGGGAACTAAAACGTTTTGTCCAAAATAAATGGAAGGACAGTGTAGGAGCTGAAAGGTTGCCGAGGATGTGCCCTTATCCTGGCCCAAAAACCGTATTTCGTTTCAGCAGTTTTTCCCTCTCCTTCCACACATTTTATTTTTTGCTAACATGCAAAATGTTAATTCATTTTCAAGTCAACGTTTCCAGTGGTCCTGAACCGGATTTTATCTCAGAGCAGAAGCTACATGGGAAAGGATAACCCGGCCCCAAAGGTTGTGTCTGTGCCAGGACCAGAAATAAAACAAAATGTATACATATCCGTTTCCTACTCTCCCAAACGAAAAGAGCAGACAGTTAATTTGTTAGTCAGTTACTCTAAGGATCACATACATATTGCATACCCAAATAAATATATTTTATTAAAACCCTACCATGCTGTAATTTTACTCTCTGCATGTTTAAAAACTCATCTATCATCTGGGCCGCCTCTCCATTTTTTTTAATAACTGAATTTCCGTCATTTAACTTCATTGCAGTTGAAAAATATTGACTTTTAATAACTTTGTTGCCTCGGGCCTTGTATGCCTTACTGTGGGCGCTGACTTGTTGAAAATATGCCTTAAATTGAATTTTGTTTTTTTATATACCCAAAATACAGAAGCAGGGTTCATCCAAAAAGGAAGGGGTAAGCTAATTGACATTAATGAAACTCAGCACAAATTAAATTAGAGCCATCCGTTTGGGTTCATAATTGGAGGAGCACCTAATTAACTGAGTTACCTGGCCATGGTTGGGCACAATGATTAGGTGAGGTGATTAAATAAGAATGAATATTACGTAATATTAGCTTGTTGGGAGTAGGTAAAGGACAGAGGAGCAACTTGTTTTGTCTATTTTCCAGCTTTAAAATAAACAAAAAAAATGTCTTTAGTTACTACTAAAATAAATTTCATATCTCTAGATTCGAGTTTATTTAAATTCTACAATTGTATATCTTATGTAGAACGCTTTCTTGCATTAACCTCAACCTTTAACTTCAACAACAATTTACCGCCCCAACACAATCCCCATTTCCGCCTACTCCCAGCCCACTGTACAGTGAACACTGTCCAACTTGGTGGCGGACGCTGAGTGCTTTGCCATTGGAAGTTGCAAACTGTGAGTATGGTAACAAAAAATGGCAAAAAGGAAGACCCAATGGCCAGTGAAAAGCGTCCGGCAAGTGTGGGTGCCAGGCTACATGTGTATGGCCCACAATAGCAACAGCTACAAAAACAGCAAAAAATATATACAAATAAGAAAAAAAACAACATAATAAACAACAACAAAAATCGAGGTAAAACAACTTCGACATCTCGATGTCGTTGTCGATGTCGATGGTTGAATGCTTTAGTTTGGCGCCCACTCGGCTATCGCCAAATGGATGGAAAAATAGTTGGGAAAACAAGCTTACACAGCATTAAATATTCATAAATACATTTTAGATTTACAAAGAAGTGGATCTCTATATTTTAAAGTAGAAATAAAGCTATAAATTAGTATATTATGACTCTCCTTTATACTATTTTAAGGTAAACAATTTTTATAAAATGAAAACTAAGATTAAAATGCATCAGTTTAACAAATAAAATGACTTCTTGGGAGTTATTAAATATCTACCCCTTTCACCTATAAATAAAAGGTAAAATAAACGATTTTTATAACATCTAACATCCCTTTTTTCTGCGTGTAGGCCCTGGGGCACTGAAAGAGTTTCCATATGTGGACAGCTTGGGTTGACCAAACTGACGTACTAACTATATGGCAAGCGTGGTCGTCGACAGGTCGAAGGGGCGGGTCTGGGGGCCGGTGAGAGCACATTTACATGACGCGGCGAAAGTGAAACGCGGCTCGGAGCCATGATTAGATGCAGGTTCCTGCTCCCCAATGGCGGACAGCGGACAGCGGACATGCGGCGACAGGCAACATCAGCGGCATTTGACATGTGTTTGATTGGACGGACAAAGGAGCAGGAGCAGGGAGCTCGGAGCGACGGCGAGCCGGCCGCTTTTCAAAAGCACCAGCAGCGATAATGGAGCACAAAAAAAAAACATTAAAAAAAGAAAAACCTGGAAAGGAAGTCTTATCTCGAAGTTAAAACTACACTTTTTTCAATAGATGTTAAAAAATAAATATTTAAACCCCAAATTAAAATTTGTATTTAATTTCCTTTTATTAATAAAAATTTCTAGGACTAATTTGGGAGGAACTTAAATTTATTCTTAGCTTCCTAGCCGTTTTTTTAAACCTCAACAGTTTCCATTTCAAGAATTTAAAGTTGAATTTTATTTAAATTAATTTTCTTAACTCTGAACTGCAATATTATAATTTTTTCCAAATATAAATGACCCTCTTCAAGGGTATAAAAATAGGAAAATCCTAGTCTTGTGTCTGCCATTTTTACAGTGGGAGTCGTAAACTGTCTGACTGGCGGGCACAAATTAATGCTCATGACTGAGGTGCCGGCATAGTCGGGAAGGTGGAAGTTCCAAGTCAAGTAGCACGGCTCCCAGTCCCCCGATAGCCCCTATTTCAGGGGATTTTTTCTCCTTTTTTTTTGAGCGATGAGCCGACAAGGCGTGCCCGACAGCAGCCAAAAGACCAGCATTGCACTGATGATGTTGCCGCTGAAAGTGCAGCAACTGTGGCTGATGCTGCCCCAATGCCTGATGTGGCTGATGACGATGATGGCGGCGGCAGTCGCTCAATCAGCTCAAAACATCTGTTACTGGCAGAAAACGTGACAGAAGGCAGTCGAAAGTGGCAGTTGCCAATGTCCCTATAATTTGCATAGGTAAAATTTACACAGGAAAGTGTAAGTTTTATATTGATTTTAAAGATTGAGATAGTTTGATAACGAGCTTAAGATTTTAAGTTTTAATCTTAATTCACATTTCCTTTAGCATCAATTTCCAATTAATCTACATTTCTTACATACGTTTTTCAATAACTTAACCTTCATTCTAACCTTAATTTACAGAAAATCTACATTTCTTAACTTTTCCATAAAATCAAAATGAATTCTTCCCCCCTAAGTAAGTCCAAGAACTATGTATTTTTTCGGCCTACTCATCACATTCGATCAGTTCACTGAGGTCATGTATTTGTGGCATGTATTTTCCCCTTTTCAGAAAATCAACTGAGGCATGAAAATGCATAGCGATGCATTGTATGTAATTTATAGCAATTTCCTTCTTGCTGTGACTGCAGTTTACGTGTTTAGGTCTCTGATATGCTAATTTTTACGGTCTTAAGAAAATTTATTAATTTATGCAACACTTGAGTTTATATTTATTTGTTGTTGTTGCTGGACGTTGACGTTGTTTGTGGTATGATTTTACGCTACATTTGGCCATGGCAAGCAGAGCAATTTATTAAGTCTTCGATGTGGCTGAGTTCGCTGAGGCTCGAGTTTGCCAGAGAATTAATTTAATGACGTAGGGGAGCGGACACCAAACTCTGCCCCCCTTGGCATGTCATCTAATTGCACTTGGTTTTGGTTTGGTTTCTTGGTTTACTTGGAATTTGCTCTTTTTTAGTCGCCACCACTTGCGGACACGCCCACCGCCCCCAATTAAGTGTTTGTAAAAGATTACAGTGATGAAAATAATATATACTGAATTTCTTATTGAATTTAAAGTTGCATTTGTCAGTCTGTTAAATATTTCCCATATTTCTTTGAAGTTTTAAATTATATAAACTATCTAAATAGTCTTCTTTTCACTTTTAAAGAAACAACATTTTAATGACACATATTTCATAATTCATGCTGATACATTTTGCAACATTTTCTCTGAGTGCATGGGTTTTGTAGGCGTCCATTTCCTGCTGCACGCAACGCACACACATGCACTAATTTCCATGTTGGGCGTCGTGTTATTTTCATGATTTCTGTTTTCCATCTCTTGTTGCAGCATTTTTTTGTCGAGACTGTTACATATCTTGTTATTAGCGCTTTAATGAACCTCTTTTGCAGCTGCCAATCACCGGCCGAGAAGGAGGGTAGGAACTCATTTGTATTTATTGCTGCTAGTTAACACAAAAATATGGGAAGCCAAAATGGAAGCCTATGCAGCCTCAAGTTCACATAATCGGTTTCCAACCGATCAAGTTTCCATGTGGGAGGCGTGAAGAGTAGTTTTTCTTTGCCGCCCACTTTTCCTCTTGCATTTTTTCCCCATCACTCAGTCAAATTGGTCATTGACACCGGTCGGCTAGTTGTCAAGTGAAAAAAGGGCGAGGGTAAATGGTTTATAGAGGAAATACTTAAGGGCTATTAAGTCCATGTATGATTTCATAAATTTGTACACAAAAATAACATAAAATATTATTTGACATGAAGTTGAGATACAAATAATAATAAATTTGGATTAAGAAAGATGAGCTGGGTTAATTCCCTAATAAATGTCAAAAATCAGAAGATTAAACGCATTACAAGTGACTTTAATAGGGATTTTCTTGGTATATAATATAGATTTCCCAATTTAAAGAATGCATTAAACTATTTCTACATCCACAAAGCTTTTTGTTATCAGTTTTGCATTATCAAGATGACTTGAGGTGGATTAACCCTGAAATTCTTATCACTTTCAGTCCAGTCAGTGATTGAGTTAATCTCTGAATGCAATTCCCAATTGAAAGACTTCATCAGACGACAAATCGCAGATGAATATGCACATTGTTGTTCAATCATTAAACATGAATTCCCCAGTTAATAGAATTCCGTCCCTGGGCACAGGGCTGCAATAAAAGTTGATCCACTGGAGAGAGTCCCCCGTCGCGAACGAGGATCAGCAGACGACGCATAATAAATACGAATAATTGTGTGAAATTAAATTATCAATTGCAGACAGAAGCCATAAATAAATGATGAGTGCAAGCTCTGACTGTGTGAACCGAAATTGTTCTGACATCGCCGAGAGAAATTGCATTTTCCCACAGGACCAGGAACCATCACCATTACGAGAGGGGGTTGGGTTGGGGGTGGAAAATTGCATGCAATAATTGCACAGCGAGTGGTTTTGTGGCCACACAGCGGAAGGGAAGTTTCGCATTTCCGTTCCAGAGTTTTGCCAGTCTCGCGGGAGGGAGGGAGAACACGTGCAAGGAAAATATTTACACAACCGTTTGCGTTCCCTATTGTTACCTTTTCGGCAATTTTCCCCCAATTTTCCTGGAGAATTCATCGAAATGTACGGATATTGCCAGTCATATATCACGCCCTGTGAACTAGATCTGTTTGAAGCCATTACGCATTCAATATAGTGAAGTTTGTTATATTGAAGTTTGTTTCAAGATTAAGATGCATGATAAAGTAAAATTATTTAATTGGTATCTAAGGAGAAATAACTATAAATTAAATAAACAAAATTCGTCAAGGAGTCATATAAGAATATCTATAAAAGGGCTTGTTATATTGAAAGTTAAGATTAGAGATAAACTTTTGATTAATTTCAAGATATCATTTTATATCTTAAATTTCCTTTACACAAAAAATGTATAAAAGTCTACCCAAAGACCATCCTAAATTTAACTAAATATTTATTTACAAAAGAAGTCATTACTGATCTAAACTTCCGATTAACTACTGTGTTTCGATTACTAAACTCCCATTGTTATATGACGTCCGTGCGTTACAGACAAACGCCAACACACAGTGCGTCTGAAAATTTGTGTTACCAGCCACGCCTCGTCAACAAAAGTTGCTCTAATTCGCCATTGTATTGCGTTTCGTATTGAATTTATTACGTTTGTCTGTGCCACTGACGGCCGATGGTGTGTGTCGCATGAGGCCCCCAAAACTAATGGCTTCCAATCAGCGATGTTTGTTCAATGTTTTTGCGGTGGCTGCGACAGGTGCACCAAAGCGTCAGAAACATCACGGGAAGTGCGGGGGACTGGGCGGCAGTACATAAATTAACCGAGGTTAAGCATTCATTACGCCCACTGAAATACACAGCCCGGTGAGTGATTAAAGCTCCAGCGACAGCCTGCAAATTTGCATTCAATGGAGTAAAAATCAACGGGAAATTAATTAAATTAAAACACAAACGAAATCAAAGTGGCCAATTGCATTTTTAATCAATTTATGTACCAATCCACTCGCAACAATTGCTTTCAATTCAATTTATTTCCCAAAGAGCCGGCATTGAAGTGGTAAATAAAATCAATTTGAATTCGATATGGAAATGGAAGTAGTAGAGGAAATACAATATATCTACTTGAAAGTGACTTTCATACTGTTGTTTTGGGGATTTTTGAAGGCTTTTAAAACGTAGCCAAAAATAAACCAATCCCCCGCGTTATTAAGCTAAATAAAATCGCAATAAATTTGCATAAGTTGAGCTTGCAAAAAATCTGAGATAATTGAATCAAAGCCAGTCGCTTTCTTCTGAGTGATCTCTTTCCACAAAATGTGTATGGCCCTGGATCTTGATTAATATAGATCAAATCTGAGGAGAGCAGCCACCAGAACAAGTCTACAGTGGCGTCTGACGTCCAGCTGCTTCAATTAAGAAATTTCATTAAAAGCAAAAAGAAGAACCGGACCCAGAAAGAGAGAGTGCAAGAGCAAAGTGGAGTGGTGTCTTCGGAGAAGGAAGAGCCAAGGGGCGGGGCGGGGATGGATGGATCCCCTGAACTTGGAATGGACGTCGATGATTGAGATAAACAACGATGGTCCAGGTCCAGGTCCAGGTCCAGGGTCTCCAACACACTCTCGATTCGCCGGAAGCTGCTTGCACTCGCTCACATAAAAATCTCAGAGGCGCTCCCTGTCCCCTCTATAAAGTGTTTATGGGACGATCTAAAGCACTGCAAAAAAAATTGGATATCCATTTACAAAAGTGAAATATTTCAATTAAGGAAATACTACTATGCTATTGGAATATATTTCTAAAAATTATAACCTCATATAATAATACAATTTCAAAACTGTTTCAGCAATAAGCTTCCTTTTAAATCCTTTCTATTTAAACAATTAAAATATTTCGTTACCTTCTCTTTTTCAGTGCACCATATTCGCTTTGCTATAATTTTAAAAAAATCCTCATTT
Source organism: Drosophila bocqueti (assembly GCA_018151655.1). Classification (NCBI taxonomy): domain Eukaryota; kingdom Metazoa; phylum Arthropoda; class Insecta; order Diptera; family Drosophilidae; genus Drosophila; species Drosophila bocqueti. Next base: position 837,178 of record JAECXF010000020.1, read on the forward strand.
TTATAGCTTGCATATTAGTTTTTGAAGAATATTTATGGTCGTAGCTGTTGAGTCGACGCCTCCCTAGAATAATGATAAATGCGCTTAGATCCTCTGTTCCGATTAACATCTCACAACTAGTTAGTGCAGCCCAACGACGATTCAACTTATTTTCGCAACTTAATGGTGATTGATAATCATATAAAAAATCCATTTAATATTGATTTATGTTCTCTGTGAAATAGCTACAACTAAAAATTGAACGATATAGAGGATCGGCAAGGCAACAGCTGTTGGTTCTGCTTAACCAGGACCCAATCTTCTATGAGAACATATTAATCAAACGCTTTGTAGTTGATTTAGTTATTTATAGAAGACTTTGGAATGATAATGATAATTTTGATTTATTCTTAACTCAGCTTAAAACTCCATATCCTTCAGATATTTTGTGTCCAACTATTTATTTTGTAGTATTATTATCTGTTTTCGTTTTTATTAAACTGTATTTGGATTTATTATCAAGCCAATAATCAATGGCTTTAAATCAAAATGTCAGAACACTAAAAGCGGAAGAACTTTTAATCTTTTGGATAACAACCAGCCAATTTATCTTCCAATTAATTCCATTCAGAGCCACATGTGAAAGTCATGAAAAATTGCATTAATTTGAATGTGAATCGATTCATCGACAGACTATTCATAAGCTGAGGCAAATTTCAAAATCATTTCCAAACTTCACATTTGGCCAAGAGACTTGTTTTCTTTGGCGTGGCCAAAATGCATAAATATATAAACATAAAAATCGAGTTTATTTTTTTCGCACTGCCTTTACTTTGTTTTCTCGGGAGCATTTCGAAAATCTAAAGTCATAAACAATTCTTTTTTTTGGCGGATTTGCCAAAAGTCAGCAAAAAAAAAAGCAAATGTTTATTTATCAAAGCTGCTGCCGCTGTTTTTGAGCAGTCTTCACGGGAAGTTCAACATCAAAGTTTGCTGGAAATTTGCCATGGAGTAGATGCGAAGTTCTTGGGGAATCCGACCCACTGTGGCCACAAAGTTTGGATTACCATTTCCGCCTCAGGCGGCACAAACTGCTGTCATTCAAACCTCAAGCTGACCACACAGCGAGAAAAGGGCAGAAGTAGGGGTAGAGACAGCTGGCCAATGGCACACTCCTCTCTGGCGTCTCTGTCAATTAAAGTTGAACTCCAGATGACCCTCTCAAACCTCATCAGTGAACAAATAAAAAGAGGATAGGAAAGAGACGCACACGTAAATGAAAAAATAAAATCATGTTCATTTTCTGTTTTTGATTTGATTAAAAGTAAATACATTTTCGATAACCATATCACATTTCTGTTTGACGACGAGACCCGTCCCCTTCGTAGATATTGTCCAATTTTATGGGTGTTTCAGGGTCTTTGACTTAATGGAGTGTTTAATTGTTTATGGAAAGCATTTTGTTTGCTGCTCGTTTAAGTGATTTTTTATTGGGAACAACACCCTTAAGATAAAGGAAAATATCTCGCAGTTTCGGAATAGTCCGAAATACCTTCTATTTCTTGTACTTTATTTCCATTACCATATTTAATTGTTTCTTTATTCAATGTCAAAATTTCGCATCGATTTAATTTAATTAAAAATTGTGCTGGTCAAAATCTTGGCTTTGTCCGCTTTTTTAGCCTTGAAATTAATGATTTATTCAAATTAATTGAGTTTATCTCATTTACGGTAGCTACCAAGCGTGGTAAATTTCATTTAAACTCGTTGACATTGTTCGAATTCCCCTTTCCTCCTCCAGCTTCCATTTTTCCCCCATTTAGTTGTCATCATCATCATTATTGGGGGAAGGCTGAACAAAGGCCAACAGACCTCTAACCGTAATAACAGGAAAAACAACAATAAAAGCTCTTTTTTGCAATTGAAAAAAAGAAAGTTTTGCGAAATTAGACTTTGTTTTGGACAGAAAATTGCTTAAACAACAAAACAAAAGCAGAAAAGCGAATCACTATACATTGCGGTCATTGTTTCTGCGTGGTCCAACTGCGAAACTCATTTTAAACGGTCTCCAAAAGGTAACAAAAAAAATCAGCAGATAATGCTCTAAATACAAATGAGTGGGGGAAAGTACTTGTAATTTGAAAATAATTGAGTACGGCGTAAAACTCTAAATGGGGCAAATAAAGGGTCAAGCAGACAAACAAATAGGGGTCAAGATTTGTTGTTATAGATATATTATAAAATTTAACTAAAGATAATACTATTAATAGGTAAACAAAATTATTATATTCACCATTCAAATCTTTTTCAAAACTTCAGTTTATCATACATTTTTGTATTTATATTTTTATAATTTGCCAAACCATTACACTCAGCTCAAAGGTACACCAATAAATATTTGAACCACTATTTATTTAACAAATAATTAGCAAGCTGTTTGAGGGGTTATTCAATTTACTCTTCCACAGGCCAAGAAAACTCCATTAGTTGTCGGCCATTTATACACCCGGGATCAACGAAGCGTTAAATCAAACATTTGCCGAGTCAAACATCTCGATCAAACTAATTAATCATAATTTTGAACAGCACAAAAAGACACCAGCAATAAAAATTGAAAATGAAGACGGCAAACGAAGTTCCAGAGTGTGGAGATCAATGGCCCACCAAGATTGAAAGTTCAATATCGAAATCAAAAAAAAAGAATCCATAAAGAAAGATTTTAAATGGGTTGGGCAAAACGCAATGGAGCGGCAAAAAACAGATTGATCTTGTTCGTGCATTTCCTAATGCCAGAAAAACGAGGAAAGACCATTTAAGGTGCTCTCTCACTAAAGGGAAACTATGAATGAAACTAACCATGTGCTGGACTTGGAATTTGTAAATTAAAGCTAATGACTTGTACAAAAATAACAACAAAAAACTGTAAGTATTGAAAAAAAGATGAGAAGAGAATCTCCAGAGAACGAAGATGATTCTGCATTCAACTTTGTTGTTGCAGCAGTTCAAAATGCAGTAAACACAACGGGCTCTCCTGTTTTTCTTCACCTTTTCTCAGACGACCTGGGTACAGTGAAGACTGAATGAGAGAACTGAAGTTATTCTATTTTTTTTTTTAACAAAAACTCCTTCGGAATTCTACCATCAATGTAAACCTAAAACATATTCATATATTTAATAAAATCCTTTCAATTTGCTTATAAAAAAAATCTGCTTACACAGGCTTAAGAAAATATATAACATTTAAATTTTCCCCGTATCTTGTTCTGGGGTACCCCACTGTATCACTGTACCCCATTCCAGTGGGAATAAGCCAGCAGAGAAACAGTTAAGGCGGCTTCCAGCTGCACTTCCAGGTTGCAGCAGACGCCAGCAGTCTGGAACCGATGGAGCGGTGCCCGTTTTTGGAGAATGGCTTTGCGGGCCCAATGAGTCATAGCTTTTCTACCCATTTTTTGTTGTTGTTGTGGTTCTTGTAATCAGAACGAGCGTGGAAGCAGTGAGAATGGGTAAAAGAGAGGCAAACAAGTTACCTGCCGGGATCGGTGTATCACAGGCTGGCTGATTGCGTGACAGTTGTGTGGGTAAGCGGCTTAGCAGACTGTCTCAGACTCACGAGATCCGAGAAGAGCGCGGAGGAAAACCCCATAAACCATGAGCCATATACCTTCGTATGCATGTGTATGTACCTATACTTTGCGATCAGCTACCGAAATGAATAATGATTTAATAGGGCTCACCGAATGGAAATTAAATTGTAATCACGGGACTTGCAATCAGTTGCGAGGGAGCGATCATTTTCGGCCACCCAGAAGATCTAGTTCATTTTAGATCTAGAGCCGAACCAGATCTAGATATTTCGAAGTTAAAAAAAAACTAGTTGTTGAGCAACGAACTCTAGTTAATTACTTCCATTTAAAAAATTAACACATTTGCTTGGGATTTTACGAGGCACAAGCCAACAACGATCGAAAAACAACTACAACTTTGTTGCAACTGATGAGTTAAGATAAAGCGGAATGGAAAAGCGTTAAGTGAAGCTCCAGAGCGAGCTGGCTTTAAAAAGGAAAAATAGCTTATTCGAATATTTTCATACCCTTGAAAATAGTTTGTTAAAATCCATACAAAATATTTTGATGACGGGAAGGAAGTAACTTTTTTTAGCATATAATATAATCATATTATCAAGTTTCTGTAAAAAATTAATTTATTGAAAACTAATTCTTTCTGATTAAGAGTTAGCCAAGCATTTAAATTATATTTCTAAGTATTTCAGTATTTGATCCGAATATAATAGACCCTAGAAATTTACAATAAACAAAGTAGACGACCCATTTGGCTATATTTTCTCTCTCATCTCTTCTGGACATAAATTTAAAAATCGAATAGTAACGAGTCGTTAGATCCTGTCCCGCTAAGTGGAACGGAAGAGAGGTTGGAAAATCAAAACGCAAGGAGGCAACTTACAACAACAAACCCCAAGACCTACTTCAACCGAGAAGAGAGAGAGAGCGACAGAGATAGAGCGAGAGAGAGCAACCAGCAGAAGAAGTAGGACAAAAGTAGAAAACAAAGACGATCGGTTGCAAACGAAAACAGGATGCGCATGCGCAGTTGAAACGAAACGAAATGGAACGAAACTAAAGGTGAACATCATTATCATCAGAAGATGAAAAAAAACCCAAAAAGAGGAAAAAAGCGAAATCAAAGAAATCAACAAATACAACATAAAAGGAAACGATTCTCAGGGGCAGTGCAAACAGACACAAAAGATGAAGCAGAACACGATAACGCAGCCCAGAAAGGAAATAGGGGAACGAGAATAAGGGATAGAAGGCGGTGGGGTGAGGAGGAGTTTGAGGAGAAGAAAGGAGACCGAAAGGAGGGGACAAATGGGAATGGCAAGCGATAAACGTCATCGGCCAGATTATGCTGCATAAATTATCAAATGCAAAAAGACACTACCAAAAGGGAGCGCCGCATACAGTGGGAAGAGAGATGGAGAGATCCGAAAAGAGGAGACGAAGAGACCAGAGGAGAAAATATTGTGCGCTGTAAGTAATTGTAATTTACGTGGAGAAGGGTACTGACTCTACCTACCTAGCCTCTACTATTAAGCTCAAGATACTATGGCCCTAGCATGATTTTGAAAATAACAGTTTCAAAAAAAGTATCTTAGATTTTGGAAGTATCTTAATATTTTATCATTGTTAATTAACAGTGATATTATTTCTAAATATGCATATTTTAAATAACCCTCATTTTATAAGCCTCAAATAAAATATCAATTTATATTATTGGAGAATTTTAAAAATAAATTGTACTATTGGCTCTTCCTCAGGTGTATCAGTATATAAATCTACCTACCTGAGCCGCTGCGGCAAAGGTAAAGAGAACCTGACGAAGAGGGCGGCAAAGCAGAGGAGATGGAAAGGAGGAGGCAAAGCAAGAGCAAAGCCAGACCAGAACAGCACGTACAAGAAATTAGCAAACACAGAGAAACTGTGGGGCGGCGAGAGTCGTAAAGAAGTAAAAGCGAAACGACGACGAAACGGATTATGATGTTCCCCAACCTGATCATGATGATGATGAATGGATTGGTCTACGACTCGCATAGACGGGAAAGAGAGGGGGGCAGCAATCCGATGGAGAAGCAGAAGGCAGGAGGAAGAGACTAGGAAAATCGCCTGCGGGGGCAGCTGGACAAATGGAGTTACTAAAAGACGCACACAAACACCAGCACAACTCACACACATGACAAGAACATGAACATGGACCACGCGTAATGCGTTCTCACTCCTCTCTCTCTCTCTCTCTCTTCGCCCAGCGCCCCATCTCTTTCTTCTGGCTGTAATCGTGGCCGGAATCGTAAAACGTGATCGAGGGCTTTATGTGTAGAATACGTTTTGCCATGGCTATGTTATTGTTATTCTTGTTTTATGTTTTGTAGGAGTTGTTGTTTTTGTGTTAGTTGGTTCTTGTTGCTGGCACTTTTCGATGCCCTACAAAACCGAAAAACAAGGCTTGTAGATTCATTGGTACCGTTCCTGGAAACAGCCAAATCTTTTGTTTATTATTTAGTTAACCTTCCCAAATCACGCACTGACTTTAAAATGTCTATACAAATATTTTATTTTATTATAAATATTATTATTTGCTTGGAAAATGTGGAACTGGTATTTTACTTTGATAACTCTTTAAAAATTAAGTATTTAGAATTTATGACTACTTTGACGATACATATTTAAGACCTAAAATCAAACATTTATTTATTTAGGAAGGTATTGCTCTAGCTTCCAAGTTTTCCTTCTTTAGGACCTTTGCTCCTAATTTAACACAATTCTACCTATCCACTATATCAAATTCCTTATAAATAGCATTTAATTTGTGTCTATGGCGCTCCTCATATACCCTAATTTTACTTTCCTAGGCCACACTCTCTTTTTTGTAACCATTTTAGTTTCGGTTTTAGTTCATTGCTTTTTTGGATGTGGATGGGGGGGATCTTGTATCTTAAATGTATGATTATTTTGTTTTCTACTCCCTCCGGCCGACAACTTTTTCATTAGAGCGGAATAAAACAAGCGAAATCAAAGAACAACAAGGGTTCCTTTTTGTTGTTTTTGTTATTTTAGCTGCTTTCAGCATGTAATCTCAATTTTCGGTTTTCGTTATTCAGCTCCCCCTCGACTCTGTGTCTTCCTGTCTTCGGTCTTTCGTTGGGGGTAATTTACAAGTCTGGGCAGCAAAATTTACATGCCGACACTGACATGTTGTTGGTGTTGTTGTTGAGGTGTTCTTATTGCTGGGCGGAGTTGTTGTAGTGTGCTGGATGGGCTTGGCTACAACTGCTGAAGTTGTGGGTCAATGATTCAGCGCGTGGATGCGGCAACAGCTGTGCGAACTTTTGACGGATCGCTTTGAGGGGAAGTTGGCCAGGGGAGTCGAGAGAAATGGGAGTGGATATAACCCAATGGTATTCAAAATATAATCTCAAAAAAAAAAAGATGAATGCTTAATTGGAATGTGGGAGCAGTTTATTGGACCCACAGCTTCAGCTAAAGATCATTTTTCACAAATGGAGACTATCTTCTATCGCTATGTGAATAATGGATTGAGATCTGAGTTTTAGGTGATTCATTAAATGGAATGTAAAAAACGGTAGAGGAATTGATATTATAAATAGATTTCCATACGATTCTTAGAATAATCTGAATGGTATCTGCTCATTAAGACCTCTGGAAATCCACAATCTAACCGCAAGTGAATATAAAAAGCGTATGTATGTATGTACATATATGGAAATTCCATTCATTTTCTTTCAGATCAACACTCCACTTTTTGATGAACCACAATCAAGAGTTTTCTTATCTTGTGCTCTTCCGCTTGTTGACTCAGTATACTTTTCTTTGTCTTATTTGAGTTTCTAACCCTCAAAACGGTGATAAGATAAGTTTTGAAGAGAAAGTGGTCTTTAAATTCTTTAGAAGTGTCATTTGGTTTAAATGTCACCTGCCGCCACCACCTCATAAAATGAAATTTGCATAAATACTAGGCTTCCATAATCAGCTCAATAATCTCAAGAAATGCCAATTATTATTAACGCGCCACTGTAAATGGCCGACGATCCGCCCACTCGCACACCTTCTAAACCAACACCCACATTGCTGTGGGCAAAAAATTATGGCGACAAAAAGAAACCACAAGAAGAATTGAATAGTGATCGATCGAAATAGAAAACTTCTGAGTAATAGATTCTTTGCATATTTTAAAGTTTTGTGGAGTCAATCCATCTATTGATATATTGTCAAGTAAATTAAGTCTTTAAATTAATGATATTATACAATTTTTAAGTGAGAATTTCATACTTCTCAGCAGTGCCACATTACAAATTGTTAGTACAGCTATAATTTTACGGTAAAAACTCAAATTAGCGACTGCTCACTGTACTGGCATCCAATTAGCAGAGATGAGAAACTTGAGAGCCGATCGCGAACAATTACGTGAATAATTTACAGCTGAGATATGGGCTACTAAAGCTGCCAACGCTTTGGGGGATCAGGTAGATCACAAGGAACCGGTTAAGAGAGGGTGTTTTCGTGTTTTTAGTCGGTGTACACGGGCAAAAAAGCATAATATTACCAAAAGTTAGATCATCTCACATCGCACATAATAAAATGTAAATACAAGAGATAAATATTGGAGATCTTGAAAAATAGCATTTGATTGCTATATGAAAATTAAAAAAGGAGGAGCCTAAACTGGAATATAATTCAAAATATAACTATTAGAAAGCCTAAAATTTATTATTAAATATAGTTTTAAGGACATAAATAAACACAATTACTGAGCGATTTCCTAGATATTTTTTTAACTGTGTACCAAGGGAGAGGGGGTTCCGGTACAGGCACAGGTACAAGCACTTACCGCTCTTGAGACGATCGTTAATTAGATCCTCGATCAGCTGCGGACACTCGCACTCGATGGCGTAGCAGAACTGCTTGAACTTCTCGAAGCCGCTCTTGGCGATGATCTCTATGAGATTGGCGCACTGGAGCCGCAGGATCTCGGCGTCGTTGAATCCGGAGCACCCGCCGCCGCTGCCGCCGCCGGATGGCGTGAGGGAGCGGCTGTCGCAGTTGGCGTCGCCGTTGACGCTGGCGCAGCGCGAGGACCCACTGCCCCCGCTCCCGCCGCTGCCCCCACTGGCCGTGCTCCCGCTGCTGGCGACGGCGCTGAGCTTGCGTTTGGTTAGCGATGGAGCGCTGCCGGGCGGCTCCACGCCCGCTACGCCGGCAGAGGCGGCGGCAGAGGGCGTGGGCGTGACGGCCCCGTAGGGTTTAAGCAGCAGATCCTCTTCCGACTGGCTGAGGACCGAGTTCTTGACCAGAACCGCCAGCAGATCGGTGCTCCCCAAGTCCAGCATAATGCGCTCTTGGTGGCGGCACAGGAGGGAGCGCACCTCTTCCTCTTCCTCGCGCGTCATCTTGCCCGCTGTTTACCGTTGCTTACTCTGGTTTATTACTGTATTTATTGCACTCGCCGGTTGCACAAACAACAAAACACATGCCTCTCGGCCATTTTTGCATTAGATTGCCAATTGTAAAGGGTTTTGCCTTTTGCTTGCACTTTAATGTAACGAAATTGTGGATGTTAGTTGTTGTTTTCCAATTGCACTTTGTTTTGGAGGTTACACCTCATTTGTTTTGTTTTCGTAGTTATTTGTTATAATATCTTGTTAATTCACTTTCGGTTCGGTATCAATACTCTTAAAATGACAGCACATTTGTTTTAAAACACTCTAATTGGTTTTCGTTTACATATTTATGTATGTATATTTCTTTGATTTTCAATCAAGTAAACAACTTTTTCGTTGTTTGCGCGCCATTTTTATTCGTTTGCTCTTTTCTTTACAGCTTCGTCACTCCGCACCAGTTCGTAAAAATATATAAATATTATATATTTCTGAATCAAGTTCATTTAATTATATTTGCATTATTTTTACCGGCACTACGTAGTTTTCGTATATTGGAGGAAACTCGACGGATTTCGTGCGACGCGTTCGGATGAAAAAAGAATTTTAAGAGAGCCGCGTTGTGCGCCCTGCTTATATAGATTTTCGAGCCAGTTAAAGAGAGCGCATTTAACTTAAGACTCTTAAGTTAAGAGTCATACAAGAGTTAATTTCTCTCATTTGGGAATCACTCAATTGCTGACTCCATTAAAACTCGCGAAGTTGGCATAATAAATATGCAAAGGTTTTATAAAAAAGCGTAATAAGTTTAAGTAAATTATTTAACAAACAATAAAATTTAAATATAAGAAAAAAAAATCATATTTACTATAGTTTTTAAATTGACTCAAAGAGAGACTCAATAACAAGCCGGCTGTGCCTCTCTCAGCGTGAGTAAAACATCATACCCAGTAATAGTATATAGAAGGAGTATAATACATTTTAGGTAATTGAAATTTGCTTTATTTTTTATTGGCAAAATTTTAATTTTCTTTCATGATACTGAATAGTATGATATAAAATAGATATTAAGATATTATACATTCATATTTTAAAATAAAATTTTTGTACAGAACATAATTATTTATTATTTTGTATCATTTAATTATTGAAACTAAAAAAGCTAGTTAATTAAAATAAACTTATTTATTTGACCTTTAGCTTGCTTAACGACGAACAATTAAAAAAAAAACTCAGTGAGAGCAGGTGCTGGGTATTAAATTATCGAGTATGGCAACGCTCTTTGTTTGAGTTTTGTTGAGAAAGAGAGTAAGTAAAAACCGGTTTACTCAAAGAGCGGGAGAGTCTTGAAAAGAGAAAGAGAAGAGAATATATTGTAATTGTGTTTGCGTGTTAATGTTTTGACGTTGCAGCTGCAGCGAGAGACCAAGTGAGTGTAAAACAAAAGCAAATAAAAATTATTGTTTACATTGCGCTCTCTTTCGGGGGTTTCTCTGAGTGATTTGATTTGACTTTGTTGTAACAATTGCATTTGTTTTTTTTTTACTTTGGTTGAATACGGTATTGTTATCACGTAACTTGATTTAGACTTGATTCTATAATAAGAAACTTTCAAATTAACGTTGCAAATTAAGCAAAAATTAATTTCATTAAGAATTTAATATATTTTTTTTAATACAGGATACGTCCTTTACTTTTCGTATTTATTGTTAATTAAAATAATCAGCAAACTTGGCATTGAAGCATTAACGACATGAAGTATTACCATATCGTGTGGGCATAATAAGGAGCAGGAACTCACGGGGAGCCAAAAAACCGGAATCGGAAGCAGTATTACGGTGTACGACACCTAGCCTTGATTAATTGCCACTGGCCACACACTTAGCCACATGCTTTCAGCCGTTTAACTTTGAGTGCCTTGCCGTTTACAATCTGTTGGCCAACTTGTAACCGGCCATCACAAAAGGAAACACCCGGGAAGCACTGCTGAAAAAAGTTTGCGAAAAGCTGTTATTTTGCACAAAAATGTATAGTTAAAGGATTACAGAAAAATAATCAGATAATTGATTAATTATCAGTAGACCTATTTTAATGAGTTTTGAAATGTATTTACCAATTTTCCTCCCTATTTTAATATGATTTTTAATTATATTTTTAGCTTAAAATATTTAAAATAATAAGGCTTAAATCTTTAAAGATGTTTCACGTTTTGTATGTGTTATTTAATTTTATAAGAATATTTTTCTTTCACTGCAATCACATACATTTTGTGAGAAGAGCTCTAATTACGTGTGTTTGAATTGCGGTGCTCTGATTAAGGCCCTTTGGCAGGCCATCGATGATTGTGAGTGGCTCCGGCAGCAGAACAATAATAACAGATGTTTGGCCAGCCCATGGAAACGGATAAGGATAATTAAGGGGATAATTAAGGGAGCTGCTGCCGAACGACTGATCCGATTTTCACCCAAGAAGGGGAAAACTCCGGCCTGCGAATTCCAGACCAGGCCAGCAGCATTCCTGACATTTTCCGCCTGTCAGCAGATTAACAGGTGTAACCCGCCCCCAAGTGAGCCAATCACTAAATGGATTTTGCATAAATTGATTACGATAATTTGCGCCTATACCCCCAACAAATTTGCCGCCCTCTGCGAGGCAACCTCGGAGTTAACCGAACCGGCAAGCTGACAGAAAGAATATCAACAAGTTGTTCGGTTCCATAATTTATGCAGCAATGCAGTCGAACCCCAATGAATATAGTGTTTCGCTCATAATTCTCCTTGGTAAATTGCTCTTTACTATTCAAAATCCACCCTCGCCCTGCCAGTGCACCACAAAGGTTGTCAATCAAGTGGGGAAATGTGTTATTGAACAGGAAAAAACCAAGGTCTTCAATCATCCTAATATGGAAAAGATATGGGGAGCTAAAGAATTCTAGCACATATATTTTTCTAAGTTGGTTGACTTCAGTGACGCAAACAAAAAATAATAATAATCTCTTCAAAAATGTATTAAATTCCCTTTAAATTTCCACCAGAGAATTTTTTGTATTAAGAATTCTAGAAGCTTTTCAAAATTTTGAAAGTGCACAAGGGACTCATAAACAAAGGCATATTATAATTCCCAAGTTGGAATTTGGTGATAACAGAATATTCAAGTTCCTACAATTTTGGCAATGTTAAACAGCTTTTATTAGGTAAGCATTATAGAAACTGGTTCAAAATATATTATAATTATTTTATTTGTTTATTTATATATAGCCCCATAAAGTAAAGTCATAAAGATTTTTTTATTAAAAAGAGAATAAGATGATTTCCCTCTTTGGTAAGTTTCCACTGTAATTCTAAGGTGGGTGTCGACAGAACAAGAGTTGATTTGTGTGAGTGTCATGAAAGGCTTGAATGCAAATTACTATTATTAAGGAACAATTGCACTGTGATGCGAGTGAATTCAGGAAAATATTTGCAAAACGCCAGCCCAAAAGGGAAAGTTGAATGGCATCAAAATCCGGGTGAATCACTTCCAGAGCAGAGCTTATTGGGAGGATTACACACATTCAGCAAATGGAAAACCGGGTAGGGGAGTGTTATCATCAATTGTGCCACATGTTTTTGCCCAATGTTTCCATCCATTTAGTATTGCTCGTCACGTCTCCACAGCTTCCTCTGCAATTAAGTGTAGTAAGGGTGGATTAGACGGGGAGAGATACAGTCAAACTTCAAGAGGATTAAATGACTTTTCTTTTAATTTTTTAATTAAAATAAATAGAAGTTCATTTCCCTGTTATGGTTTCATTTTATATTAATTTTAAAAAATATTGTTTCAAAAGGAAACTCATTCCAAGTACTTCCCTTACATATTCCTAGACTTCACTGTAATAACTTGGTCAAATCAAGCCTCTAGCTTCTTTCCGATTGTCTGACGCTCTTCCGGGGCGGAGAAAACCAATCCGAGCTGCGAGAAGGGCCCCGAGTCCATCATCCATCAATCCTCAGACGAACTGCTCGAACCAACCTTATTGTAACCGATGCACTGTGGTCGATCCCATAGGCCAAAATAAATTTTTATTTTGGCAAAGATGTGCAGGGCACTGTCTCGATGTAATACATGCAAATTTTTGTACCCTGGCCTTTCTTTTGTTTTGCTCCAGCTATGCCGCTTCAAGAATAACTCTTAAACATAGAGATCAAACTGTTATTGGTTTTGCAGTGGTTGCAATGTGGGCGGCATTCAAACGAAAAATTAACAAAGTTTTTGAAGATTGACCGAACTGGAAGTCTTTAATATTTTAAAGAAAGGTTAGTACTATTTAATTATATTCATTTACTCAGCATGATTTTTGTTTTTTTTAGAAAATTATTGCAAAGTGTGTCCAATTTAGATAAAAATGTATATGTAAACAAAAAGTTCACTTAGACTTTTAGTTGTTTAGTCATCGAAGTCTTGATCAACTTGACATCAAATGTTAAACGATATTTACAGATTATGGTGTAAAATTCAGTGCTAGTTTTTGCAACTTCTGCGCACAATGAAAAGACAGGCGTCTGAAGTTTTCGGCATTTTGGTCGCCCGCTCCATACAAATGATTAGATATAGTAGTCCAATCTTAATAAAATTAAACCGAAATGGAGAATAATACAAAAGGCCATATCTCATTTTATGAAATTATGTGGAAAATTAGCTAAGTTAAAATTTTGTTCTTCATTTTTGCCGATCGTTTCTATGGCAGCTATATGGTATAGGTGTCCGATTTGGCAAATTAGGTAATGAATACAGATGGCCATATCTAAAATTTATATAAGGATATGTTAAAAACTGGTTACGTTATAATTTATTCCTTCAAAAAATTCGATCGCTGTGGCAGCTTATTGTCATGGTAGTCCGATTTGTTATATTTTACACTTCTGTTGAATATATTAAATTTTCTGTAAAAATTTCATAGTAATCCACTAGAAGTATTTTTGGCCTTTGTACAAGACCGACCACTAGTCGATGTGGTGGCGATTGACCTTATATGAGGACATTTCATACAAAAGGGAAATGATAAACACTTGTTAGGTTAGTAAAGTAATAGTAATGTAGTCTGTTGTAGTACTTATTTACCACAAAAATTTTGTTTACTGTTGTTTGGTTTCATTTATTTTAATTGTTTCAAATATATCACAAGGGAACTCATTCCAGTACTTTCCTTACGTACCGGACTTCACTGTATAACTTGGTAAAATCAAACCTCTAGCTCTTTCCGATTGTCTACGCTCTTGGAAAACCAACCGAGCAGAAGGCCGAGTTCATCCTAATCCTCAGACGAACTGCTCCCATTACCCACATTACCCTTACCCCCGGCAAAGATTCAGGTGCACTTGGCCGGATGATAATTGTCTTGGGGAATTGTTTCAGGCCTGGGCTCAGTCAGTAGCTCCATTTGCCGATTGCCAGATTAGCAGTTTATCAAGACCCACCGCACGTGGTGGTGGTTGGGGAACCGTTTGAGTTATTGTGGAATTTTTATTATTCCGTAATTTCGTAATTACTTATCACAGAGAGCCAATGCAGACCAAGCTGGCGTGCTGTTTTCTAATCTGGACCGAGAGAAAGGCCATAAAAATGAATGTCCAGCTGTATGCCGAGTGCTAACGACTCGAATAATCGTCGTCAAATGGTTCTGCAGGTGGTAATTCGATTTAATTGTTTTCAGTGGCATTGTAACCTGCTTTAAATTGTGGCTGAAAGATAAAGCACATCATTGAAGTCGATTTGCAGACAGATGGTTAGAGAAAACCAATGGTAATGAAGTATTAATATAAATGTTATGGAATAAATAAAATATACATATAATTTTATCTTTAGAGTCAGCCTCCTTAGCCTTAGCCTTAGAAAGTTTCTGGAAAACTTAATTTATTAGTTAAGACTTGAAAAATTATTTATTAAGAATGAGAATACCCTGAAAAGTCTTTAGAAATCTGAAAAAATAAAATATTTATGGTTTTTAAATATACTAAAAAAAACCTCGTTGTAATTCTTATTTTGGGGCAAAATACTAAATTAATTAGTCGATATTATTTGAAATTCTTTGGGAACTTGTCCAGATTTATTTTGAATGCCTTGGTTATAACAGAGTTCCTCCAAGTATTACTCTATTATTACTGTTGGCGCATATTTCTTATAAAATTATTTAATTTATATAACCTTTAGTAAAATAAGTTTAAAACTATCCCCATTAATAAACTTATTAATGGCTTAATCTCCATCATATTTTAAAAACAAGCCACCCTGTATAAAATTCAAAAGCTCCAAGCCAAGGAGGAACTGTTAGTCCCTTGGCTCCCGTTTATTCACCGAACAATACACCTGCAGATCTTATTATAAATGGAGAAACTTGGAAAAAGATAGCAGAATCCGAGAAAGAAGAAACCCCGAAAAGGGGAGCAATAAATCGGATCACTTTCGTTTGTGCAATGGCCGCAGTCAGAAGTAAATTCCCCAGCGAGTCGCACAGTAATCCGAGTACCAAAGCCGACAGCTTGAGGTCGTTGACCCAGAGCTGGAGTTGTGCCGTTGGCGGATGGGCATAGAAGCCAAGAGCAATTGCAAATCGTAGCGAGACTTTTCTCCTCAACTTTGATTTCCACCAAGGAGGAGGATTGTTACATCAGAATCAGGAGCAGAAAGAGCCAGATCTTCTACAGCACCAGCACCATGACCATAATTGAGAGCAATTATAGGGAAGTGCGCGACGAGTATCCCGACATCGATGCCGAGATTCGCGCCATATTGCTGTCCCATGCCCAGAATGGAATCACGATATCGAGCATCAAAGGTGAGTATTTTAAGATCTTTATACGTACTATACAGTTAAGTAAAGGTGGGATTCATATGATGGAAATTTCCATTCCAAGAAAAATTTTAACCCACAGAAAGTGATAATGATTTCTTTAAAATTAAATTATTTCAATGTCTTCATTTTCCCAATTCACATTTCCTTTCAGATGAATATCGCAAACAAACGGGCTACCTCTTTCCACTGGAGAGCAACATTACTGATTTCCTGCTTACCATTCCGTACGTGACCGCAGAATGCAGTCACAATGGCGAGCGGATCTTCAACCTCAAGCCCAACAAGGAGAATAGCCACCTGCTTGAAATGGTCCTGAACCAGAAGCAGCGCAGCGACTACAGCAGCGGAGCACCGTCCATCGAGGACAAATTCCTAATGGACAAGCGGCGGGCCCTGTCCCCACTGGACAATAACCTCAATGTTGGGCTAAAGGTCAACTCGGAGAAACCGGCGGATGACCAGAGCAAGGCCGAACTGAGGCCGAACTGGTGCTACCAGGACAATTGGAATCATCTGTGAGTGCCGAGAGCTTCGTAATTCAGTCCAACTTCATTTCCCAACTAATTAGGTAATAATTAATCATTAATTATCATTTCCCTACTCTGCAGCAACAACATCTACCAGCAATCCAACGTAAATGCACCACTCTTGTCGGTGCCCAACCAAATTTTTACTGATCCTCCGGAGCAGTCAAACCCCTTGGCTAATCCGGAGCTGATCCAGCCACCCAGCAAGAACCACAGCCCAAAACTCAACCAGATACTAAACCCACAACTGGACATCTTCAGGCGTCCACGCCCCTCCTGCGAGATGAAGCGGCGCCTCGAGAGGACGCCCACATCCACGACAATGTCCACTGGCACGCATAACGACTCGATGCTGACCATCACCTCGGACTACGATGCCTATCTTCTGGACTTCCCGCTAATGGGTGATGATCTGCTTCTGTATCTCGCCCGAATGGAGCTCAAGTGTCGTTTCCGGCGTTACGAGCGGGTCCTACAGTCGGGACTCTGTGTCTCCGGCCAGACGATCAAAGCGGCCCGGAATCGGCTGAAGAGGGTCTTCCTGCCCGAGGGCACTCAGATTATTGTGAACATCGGATCGGTGGATATATTGAGGGGCAGGCCGCTCGTCCAGATCGAGCACGACTTTCGGCTACTCATCAAGGAGATGCACAGCCGACGATTTGTCCCGATTCTCACCAACCTCGCCCCCCTGGCGAACTATTGCCACGACAAGGTCCTGTGCGACAAGGTCCTGCGATTTAACAACTTCATTCGCGCCGAGGGCAGGGGTCACCTGAAGGTGATCGATATACACTCCTGCCTGATCAACGAGCGGGGCGTCGTTCGTTTCGATTGTTTCCAGAAGTGAGTATGGAATATAATCATTTGGAAGATATATTAAATTAAAATATTTTAAAACTATAAATATTTACAGCGGTCCCCGTTTCGTGACGGGTTGTAAGGAGCCCTATGTGTTCTGGAACAAAATCGGGAGGCAGCGCGTGCTGCAGATGATTGAATCGAGTCTGGAGTATTGAGTTTTGGGAACAATTTGGACGGGGCTGGCACCGGTCCAGCCCATGAGGAAGATGATTTTACGATTACCAATCCGAGCTGGGAGAAGGGCCGAGAGTCCATCATCCATCAATCCTCAGAGGAACTGCTCCCATTACCCACATTACCCTTACCCCCAACCTGCTTTAAATTGTGGCTGAAAGATAAAGAACATCATTGAAGTCGATTTGCAGACAAATGGTTAGAGAAAACCAATGGTAATAAAGTATTAATATAAATGTTATGGAATAAATAAAATATACATATAATTTTATCTTTAGAGAGTAAGCCTCCTCAGCCTTAGCCTTAGAAAGTTTCTGGAAAACTTAATTTATTAGTTAAGACTTGAAAATGTATTGATTAAGAGAGAAAAGTCACTGAGTCTTTAGAAATCCGAAAAAATAAAATATTTATAGTTTGTAAATATACAAAAAACGTCGTTGTAATTCCTATTTTGGGGAAAATACTAAATTAATTTGTTGATATTATTTGAAATTCGTTGGGAACTTGTCCAGATTTATTTTCAATGCCTTGCTTATGACAGAGCTCCTCCAAGTATTACTCTATTAATGCTGTTATCCGCATATTTCTTATAAAATTATCTAATTTATATAACCTTTGGTAAAATATGTTCAAAATTATCCCCATTAATCGGCTTAATCTCCATTACATTTTAAAAACAAGCCACCCTGTATAAAATTCAAAAGCTCCAAGCCAAGGAGGAACTGTAAATGATAATCGCGATAAGTAGTAACTGTTAGTCCCTTGGCTCCCGTTTATTCACCGACCAATACACCTGCAGAATCCGAGAAAGAAGAAACCCCGAAAAGGGGAGCAATAAATCGGATCACTTTCGTTTGTGCGATGGCCGCAGTCAGAAGTAAATTCCCCAGCGAGTCGAACAGTAATCCGAGTACCAAAGCCGGCAGTGTGAGGTCTTTGAAAAAGCACGTGGCCACGTGTTGGCACAATTTGTGCAAAAAACTCCAGCAACCCGCCTCTTTTCGCAAGAGCTCCCACAGCCGCTTCTACCAGATCTTTGTGAAGGCCGACTGCTCTGCGAGTTTTCCGGAAAAGTCGAGATTCGTGCGCCAGTTTCACAGGTTCTTCAAGGCGGCCCGGAAAAGCGAAGGCGGAGGTGGTGAGCCGGACCCAGAGCCGGAGTTGTGGAAAGTGCCGTTGGCCGATGGGCATAGAAGCCAAGAGCAATTGCAAATCGTAGCGAGACTTTTCTCCTCAACTTTGATCTCCACCAAGGAGGAGGGAAATATCAGCACCGGAGTCAGGAGCAGAAGGAGCGAGAGCTACAGCACCAGCACCATGACCATAATTGAGAGCAACTACAGGGATGTGCGCGACGAGTATCCCGACATCGATGCCGAGATTCGCGCCATATTGCTGTCCCATGCCCAGAATGGAATCACGATATCGAGCATCAAAGGTGAGTATTTTAAGATCTTTATACGTACTGTACAGTTAAGTGAAGGTGGGATTCATATGATGGAAATTTCCATTATGTAAGCTTGGCTTTTTTTTCATACTTTTTGAACTTAAATCAGAGGGAAAACGAATTAAAACTTACTTAAATTCTTAGAAATGCTTTCTGAAATTTCTTTGAATAGTTAAAGAAATAATTTTAAGGCTTTTATAAGACTTAGGCTGCCTATGAGAACTTCTAGAAAAGTTCTGCGAATGTTATATAATTTTCTACATGTGCTTTTCTTCCTTAGCTTTTCTGAAGCTTCCAAGAAAAATTTTAACCCACAGAGTGATTGCCATGCTTTCTTTTTAAAATTACATTATTTCAATGTCTGCATTTTCCCAATTCCCCTAATCCCAATCCATTTCAGATGAATATCGAAAACAGACGGGCAACCTCTTTCCACTGGAAAGCAACAACATTACTGATTTCCTGCTTACCATTCCGTACGTGACCGCCGAGTGCAGTCACAATGGCAAGCGGATCTTCAACCTGAAGCCCAACAAGGAGAATAGCCACCTGCTGGATATGGTCCTTAACCAGAAGCAGCGCAGCGACTACAGCAGCGGAGCACCGTCCATCCAGGACAAATTCCTAATGGCTCCTCCACGGGCGCCACTGCGCTCCTGGCGTACCGGATTCAAGCGGCGGGCCCTGTCCCCACTGGACAATAGCCTCAATGTTGGCCTAAAGGGCAACTCGGAGAAACCGGCGGATGACCAGAGCAAGGCGGTTAATACCAGATCGACTGCGCTGCCGCATTTGGCCAAGGCGGCAGCGGAGTCGAACTGGTGCTACCAGGACAATTGGAATCATCTGTGAGTGCCGAGAGCTTCTTAAATTATTCCCACTTCATTTCCTAACTAATTAGGCAATAATTAATCATTAATTTTAATTTCCCTACTCTGCAGCAACAACATCTACCAGCAATCCAACGTAAATGCACCACACTTGTCGGTGCCCAACCAAATTTTTACTGATCCTCCGGAGCAGTCAAACCCCTTGGCTAATCCGGAGCTGATCCAGCCACCCAGCAAGAACCACAGCCCAAAACTCAACCAGATACTAAACCCACAACTGGACATCTTCAGGCGTCCACGCCCCTCCTGCGAGATGAAGCGGCGCCTCGAGAGGACGCCCACATCCACGACAATGTCCACTGGCACGCATAACGACTCGATGCTGACCATCAGCTCGGACTACGATGCCTATCTTCTGGACTTCCCGCTAATGGGCGATGATCTGCTTCTGTATCTCGCCCGAATGGAGCTCAAGTGTCGTTTCCGGCGTTACGAGCGGGTCCTACAGTCGGGACTCTGTGTCTCCGGCCAGACGATCAAAGCGGCCCGGAATCGGCTGAAGAGGGTCTTCCTGCCCGAGGGCACTCAGATTATTGTGAACATCGGATCGGTGGATATAGTGAGGGGCAGGCCGCTCGTCCAGATCGAGCACGACTTTCGGCTACTCATCAAGGAGATGCACAGCCGACGATTTGTCCCGATCCTCACGAACCTCGCCCCCCTGGCGAACTATTGCCACGACAAGGGATTGTGCGACAAGGTCCTGCGATTTAACAACTTCATTCGCGCCGAGGGCAGGGGTCACCTGAAGGTGATCGATATACACTCCTGCCTGATCAACGAGCGGGGCGTCGTTCGTTTCGATTGTTTCCAGAAGTGAGTATGGAATATAATCATTTGGAAGATATATTAAATTAACATATTTTAAAACCATAAATATTTACAGCGGTCCCCGTTTCGTGTCGGGTTGCAAGGAGCCCTATCTGTTCTGGAACAAAATCGGGAGGCAGCGCGTGCTGCAGATGATTGAATCGAGTCTGGAGTATTGAGTTTTGGGAACAATTTGGACGGGGCTGGCACCGGTCCAGCCCACGAGGAAGATGATTTTACGATTGATCCACGCTGAAGACTCGCTGATTTTACTTGGAGTTCGCCTACGTACTATTTTAATGTGTTTTATGTGTGTCCCCACGTCTATGTAAATGTCTATGTCTATGTGTATTTGTACTTGTGTTAATTGTTTAAATAATTCTATGTTCTATGTTTTGTGTTCAATGTTAGATTTTAATTTCTTAAGGCTTAAACGCCTGCCTGTGATTGATTTTGCATTTTGTTTGTAGAATTTGAGCTCACCTTTTGCCGCTGTCCCAAAAGCTGAGTGCAAATTCATTTGCGAATCAATTTCAGGCACGTTGAAGCCTTACTTTCCTTCTTCTTTTCCCTGAACACATTTCCCCTTGCAATCCCCTTGAAATTGTACAAATCGGATTGCAAAGCCAAATGGAACTTAAGTGCAAATCATTGCAAATGTTATAAACTGTTTTTTGCTGTTCCTTTTCTACCTTATTTGTTTGGCCCAAAATGCTCCATGCTCCTGTATCGCCACCCGCCCTGTGGTGGGCGTGGTGCTCAACGATACATTTGAGTCATGCTGCATTTTGGCCCAGAATGAAAATGCATTTCGCTCCACTTGAAGCTTTTACTCGCTTGCACAGAATCAACGCCGCGGCTGATTTATTATTGATGTGTTTCAAGCAGAATCAAGTGGAGCATTTGCGCCATTTTCGTCTTCCTGTTTCCGTTTTGCTAACAAAAATTAAATCAAATGAAAAGTTTATAAAACGAAGCTTGCACTCTGCCCCAGACATGCCACCGGAAGTGCGCGCGCTATGCGGGTGCGTGTGTTTTTGGCACAGTGTAGGTTACAGATAATGCCTCTACTTTACTGTCTTTTCTAGAAGAGCTCTCTATTTACTTAGTAATTATAAACTAATTTATTGTCTCGAATGTATGTATGTTAATTGTATGTTTTGAAAGTGATCACGTTTTTTTTTTGGTATGTCCTCCTATAACAAGCTGCAATGTAAAATTCTAAAAAAAATTGAAAAAATAAAAACAAATTAAAAGGGAATTATGTTTGCAAGGCATTTTTAATCAATTATATAAATAAGACTTGACTAATAAACTAGATGTCTGTCTAGTCAAAAAGCAGAACTTTTAGCAAAAATGTGGTGTACTTAATCAATTTGAATCAAATGTATATATACTTAGATTGAAATAAGTAAAACAGTAGTCAAATATAAGAAATATAAAAGTCATTCCTTATCATGTGAATAATTTTAAAATTCCCGCCATTGTAATTATCGATACATGATTAATCGATAGCTCCTAACAAAGCTACTTCTCCCGCCGATACACTCGGTATAATATATTAATAATATTAGCTGTAGTTTTACAAACTCAAGGTTTTTTTTATTAATTTAAGTCAAAAACAAACTTTTCTGACCAGTTTATGTCGTTCGATTGCACGCTACTTTAGTGTGGCCAGCTGCGAAGGAGGGAGAAATACGATTGTACCCCTGAGAAACCTAAACTTTTTCCGAGCTTTGATATCCGGTCACACTGTTAAGCAGGCGACGGCAAAAAAGTAAGCAGCTTTAAACGTCAAATTGTAATAATTTCTGTAGACGTTTTTATCAACTGGTTTCCAGAACGTAATGGCTTCTTTTCTGGCACGTACGGGCGGTCCCCTACTCGATTCCGTTAGGCCGGCGGCCGTCAAAAAGGTGAGTAGCGTGGCAAAGGCCAATCAAATTGTAAAATGCGAAAAATCAGCCACTTTACATAATAAGGCGAAAAGAGAGAGGTGCAGCGAGAGTGGTCGGTCTCTCTCTCTCTCTCACTGCTCTGTGCGGGTAGCGGGGGTGGCGATCGTTTTGCTTTGAAACTGTTTTTCTCTTCAGTGCTAATTATGCATTAATTAAGCTCACGTTTTATTTTTTTGATCAAATGGTTTAAAAAATAACACACCTGCAAAACGACTGTTCTAAATGTGGTTTAAGTGCCAAAGAGAATCACGATCCCGCGAAGACACCTGACTTTCTGTTGTTGTATTAGTGTGACGCAACTCGTATGTGTAGTTGTGTGTGCGTGTGCGTGGACCTTGAAAGCCTTATTTATTCCCCCTACTTAATTTTTCTTTTTATCAATGAGCGGCGGATGACAACTGTTGCTTCGCCTTTTGTTGTTGTAGCTGTTGTTGTTCTTCTTGTTGCCGGGCCCTCTAATTAAATTTTTAATCTGTGAATTAGTTTTGGTTATCATCGTGAAAATGCCGTTATCCGTAGACCGGGCTCTTAACCCACATTCTCCGTCTCTTTTGCTCATTTTGTTTATGTTTTTTTTTGTATGAATCAGCGAACCAGTTTTGAAATATTTTTTGCTTGACAATGACCTCGTGACTGCGATTGGGGCTTTTTCTTTGATTAAAATTCATTAGAAAAATTAACAATATTAAATTGAATACGATTTTCTGCGTAAAACAATTTGCATTACTATACAAAATATACAAAATATAAATTGATTATTTAATTGTTTACCATTTCTTTAATTTTTCTCATTGTTTTTAAACCAATAATTTGGTTTCTTACAGATTCTCGGCCTGGCTCCCATCGCCGTACAGCAATTGAGGAACCTCAACGTCCAGGAACACGTGTCCTACACTCTCCTCAACGAAAGCAAAATCCCAACACCACGGTGAGTAAAGCAATCCCATTCGGAAATTATCAAATTCGGCGAAAAAACAACAATCGGTTTCGGTTCAAAGTCCAACGAAAGTGCCGCGTTGCGTCGACATCGGTCTTTGGTTTATTTTTATTTCGGACTTTGTATGGAACCTAATAATTTGCATCAATTACTTGGGTACTGGGGTAAACAAACCAAAGAAACGCAGCCGCCGAGATGATAAGGGGTGATAAGACTCTATATACACTTTGAACGATGCGGAGTAGTGACAGGGGTCAGTGACGTAGGTTCTGATAAGATGTAAAAACTGAGATAGTTGAGCTCTTGCCTCTGTTGCAATGATTTTTTAAGTGAATCCTATTGTTAGGTACATTCATTAAATAGGTAAATTCTCTTTTTAAATGTTAAATGAATGTAAAACATTATTTCAAGAAGATTTCAAACTAAAAACGTGTCATACCTAAGCTAGCATAATCACGCCATCAAGCGTTTTTAAAGGTATGCTATTATCATCGGCCGAACGTCCGAATAACCTTGTCGATTCAAATTCCCAGCCTTCACAGCTTACAATTTTAACGCCCTGCTGATAGGAGAATATAAACTTGAAATTTATTGCCAAAGATCAGAAGATCATTCATCGTACAGAAAAAGAGCTCCCAGAAAAGTGACTCATTTATTTTGCAGATTTGCTGTTGCCAAGAACGGCAAGGAGGCGAACGACATTGCCACCAAGCTGAAGACAGACAATCTGGTCCTCAAGGCACAGGTTCTGGCCGGTGGACGTGGTAAGGGTACCTTCAAGAATGGCCTCAAGGGCGGTGTTCGCGTGGTCTACGAGTAAGTTTTTTATTTATTTCCATGATCTCTGCAGGAATATTAAATGCATTTTTCGTTATAGCCCCAAGACTGCTGAGGAGATTTCCTCCAAGATGCTTAACCAGCTGCTGGTCACCAAACAAACCGGGCCGGCTGGTCGCATTTGCAATAAAGTAATGGTGGCCGAGAGGAAATTCCCGCGCCGTGAATTCTACTTTGCAGTGATGATGGAGCGAGCCTTTAACGTAAGTTGGAATATAATCTTTGAGCAGAAGTTCTATAATTAAAATCATACTTATTGTAGGGCCCCGTCCTTATCGCATCGAAGGAGGGCGGCGTTGACATTGAGGAAGTGGCCGCCAGCAGTCCTGACGCCATTATTTATGAGCCCATCGACATCGAGACGGGCCTGACCTGCGAACAAGCCAAAAGGGTCATCGACAAAGTGGGTTTGGGCGGCGAGGGAGAGGAAACCCACATCAAGATGCTCGAGAACATGTACGATTTGTTTGTGAAGAAGGATGCTCTCTTGGTCGAGATCAATCCCTATGCTGAGGATGCCATGTCAGGCTGTAAGTTTGCAAGTTTGGATTTGGATTTATTTTCTAAATGTTTATTTTTCGTCATTCTTGTTACTAATACCTCATTCCTCATTCCTCTGCTAACCCAATTAACTCATTTGTGAATGTCATAATGCTGGATTTGCATTTTGTGTCTGTCCAGGCTGTAAGTATACTTAACTTGGCACACTTTGTTCTTGTGAATCTTTTATTTAGAAGAGATTTTAACATGATTTCATTTACCTCCTTGTAGTCTTCGCATTGGACGCCAAGCTGCGCTTCGACGACAACGCCGAGTTCCGTCAAAAGGAGCTGTTCGCGCTGCGCGACTGGACCCAGGAGGATCCGAAGGAGGTGGAGGCTGCCAAGTACAACCTGAACTACATTGCCCTCGATGGCACCATCGGCTGCATGGTGAACGGTGCTGGTCTGGCCATGGCCACCATGGACATTATCAAGTTGTATGGCGGTGAGCCAGCCAATTTCCTCGATGTGGGTGGCGGTGCCACGGCCGAGGCTGTGAAGGCTGCCTTCAAGATCATCACCTCTGACCCGAAGGTGCTCTGCATTCTGGTTAACATTTTTGGCGGCATTATGCGATGCGATGTCATTGCCGAGGGCATCATCTCCGCCACCAAGGACCTAAATCTGAACATGCCCGTCGTTGTGCGTCTCCAGGTGAGTTGATTGCGGGGATTTCTCTTTTCTGGAGAAACTTTGTAATAATAAATTTGCATTCTGCAGGGCACCAAGGTGAAGGAGGCCCGCGAACTGATTCGCACCTCCGGACTGAAGATTCTGGCCCGCGACGACCTGGACAAGGCTGCCGATCTGGCCGTCCACTTGGCGCAGATCGTGAAGCTGGCCCGCGAAATGAAGATGGATGTGAACTTTGAGATTCCCGATGCCCAAAAGTAGATAAATCCATCGAGATACCTGGCTAAGTCAACCCCTCATAAGCACACACACGCAGACACGAAACGAATGCCGAAAACAAAAGTAGAACCAACCAAACGCAAACGCCTAACATGTACTCTAGCCACACAAACTACTCAATGAAACAAATGCCATCGGCTCGTAGTTAGAGCATTGTGTATTCGTATATTCGATGAATTAATTTTGCAAAAATGTTAAGTTTAAAGTGTTGAAGAGTCGAGTCCTAAGCTACGTCATAGATAATTCGAATAATCCAAGCGAGTTGAGTGTTCTCTCTGCACCCAGACAATTTCTAAATAGTCAACCATTAACTGCACGTGAATAATAATAGTAAAATGGAAAATGAAAAGAAACTACGTTTAAATTGTGATTTTTTTGCAAAATTCATTTCGATTTTTAATTTATTTAATTGCGGTGCGGCTGCTTCGAAAGCAGTTCGCACTCTCTTGTGTATTATGCTATTTAGTTTTCTTTAAATTAAAAACACAAAACAAAAACAAATCCAAGCTGAAACAAGTTCCTCTAAGAACACTATTGGCAATGCATTATTCGTTTCTAATAATACCGAACCTTAGGGGAAAGGACGGTTCCAAGGAACAGGGTAAGAAGGATGGAAAGGATGCTAAGAAAGATGCAAAGGACGCCAAGAAGGATGCAAAGGACGCCAAGAAGGATGCAAAGGACGCCAAGAAGGATGGAAAGGCCACAAAAGACAGTGGAAAAAAAGAAGAAAAGAAAAAGGAACAGGGGGATACTTGCGCTAAGAAAGGTTCCGAAAAAAAAGACAAAAAGTAGAGCTTTTATTATAGAAATGCAGTTCAAACTAAAGAATCAGCAGAAAACGACCGTAATGGAATTGGAGATGGACTCGGCCGCCGAGCAATGCGTCAAATTGCCAAGTGAAAATTTTAAATTGATTTCTAAGTACATTTTCAAGTTGTTTCCGTTTTATATTTGTTGTTTAATCTTTATTGTTGTGTGGTAAGTCTTAAAAACGATCGACTAGGGACAGTATGTGGGTCTGCTCCTGTTCCCGCCAATCGGTGTCGCCGTCGCCCAGGTTGCCAGCGTACTCTGTGGATAGATGGTTACATTATAGCTCACTCTACGGCTTAAATCTGTTCAGTACTACCTCTCATGATGCTGCGAATGGTCTTCATGGAGGCGCCGCGTAAATTGAGGATTTGCAGCACGCGCTGCTTGACGGTGTCGGCGGTGGCGCTGACCTCCAGCAGGATGTAGTCGATGCGCTGCAACGTAAACAGTCCGCCGGTCAGCCGCTTAATGTAGTTGTTCTCCGCCTCCTCGTCTTCGTCGATGCTGGGATCCTGTTGCAAGGAGTAGCTCATAACATTTGTTGCACTTCCAACCTTTATGGTACACTTACCTTGGCCTGCTGATCGATCTCCTTGTCAATGGCCTCCACCTTGGCCAGATACTTGAGGTGCAGCTCCAGCAGTCGGTCCACCTTCTCGTGATCGTTCTCCACAAACTTGGCCAGCATCCGCTGGCGGTGGGTGCCCTTGCAGTTGCGCAGCATCGAGGCAATCACGGAGGCCACATGCTCCTCGTGCTCGTCGGCGGAGATCAGGCGCTGCTTGTTTCTCTTTGGGGTTTTCATGAAGAGCGGAAAGATGGTGCGCAGGCCGAGGATCTCAACGAACTTGTTGCAGTTGTCGCGACCATCCTGACCGGCCATGGCGTGGTCGAGCACTTTCAGGGAACCATTCCGCGACATTTTCTTCTCGCGCAGCATCAGGTTCATCAGCTGGAGACCTTCGCCGCTAAGGAAGCGATCGCGATTCTCGCGGGCCATCAGCGCGGAACAAAGACAGTTGAACATGTTCTGCATGTACTCCTGCTCCTCGTTGCTTCCCGGGTCGTGCCTCTTGTAGACGGCCAGCTGCTGGAGCAGCACATCCACGCCATCCAGCGAGCCCAGCTGCAGCCGGTTGTCGTTCTCCGTTTGTATGAGGATGGACAGGATCTCGCTGCAGTAGAGCTTGTTGGGATCGAAGGGCGTCTTGCCGCGCAGGCGCTTCAGCAGCCAGGCCAGTAGTCCCTGCTCGGCCGCCTCCTTCACGAACTCCGAGTCGATTTCGGTGAGGTTCTCCACAATGGCCAGGGTGTTGTGCACTCCATCGGCTTCCTCCTTGACCTGCTCATTCAGGCGCTCGAGGTTTTGAACCAGCAGGGCGCAGATCTGCTCCTTCCGCAGGGCTTCTATCAGCGACTCGGCGCCCTCGCGACTCTCTCCCAGGATATCGACGTCCGTCACCTCCTGCAAGAGATCCACCACGGCCACGGCGATGTCTGTGTTCTGATGGGCCAGCAGTTCCAACAGACTGTGCAGGCCATGCAGCTCCACCAGCAGGGGATACAGATCTGGAACCGTGGCCACGCCCTTCAGCTCCTGGATCACCGTGTGCAGCTCCACCTCCGAGTCCATGAACTTCTCCGGGCTGTCGGCGAACTTGATGCGCATCTCCTGGTTCTTCAGGTTGCGCTTCTCGAAAACCAGGATCAGTTTTTTGAGGCCCTGTTCGTCCAGCACGTCGCCATCGGCCTCCTCGTTCTCCACGTACTTCAGGATGTTTAGGCGCTCCTCCTCCGTCAGTTCAGGGTCGAATTCAAAGGACGAGGCGCCGGCAGATGCCGCGGAGATCCCGCCTTGTTTCCCATAATGTGCCGACTCCTTGGCCTCGGCGATGCGCCGCATGCGTTTGATTTTCTCGTCGCCACCGCCCCGTTTTCCGTGCGAGGACTCTGTGTCAAAGTCGTCGTCCTCGTCATCGTGCGGCCGCTTCGGCGTCTGTTCCGGCTGTTGATTGGGCGTATGCAGAAGCAGTTATTTTCATTAAATATCTTTTTATTTACCTTAAAAGCCAGCAATTCGCCGATGTCCATTGTTGATAATATATCAATATATCGATATTTTTATAATACGATTTTTTGTTTGCAAAATATCGAAATTGCAATATTTTTATTTGATATTTATCGATATTTTTATTTACCAGCGTTGCCGGATTTTTCGGTAGCTACCTACCTGCGGTGCCAGACTTTCAGACTTATCAGACTAGGCGCGCAATTCGAAAAACATTTGGTTCGTGTCCCACCAAGAATTTTAATTTATTATATTTTAATTTATTTTACCACCCTCAATAAACTTCTTGTTTTTTTTAATAAGTAAATTTCTTAAATATTCATAAATAATAATTACATTTTCAAATGTATTATTTTAATAATAATTGGTTACAGATACATATCTTGTCTAATAAAAAAAATCGTATTATTTAATAAATAAATAAAGAGAAAGAAATTTTTAATTCAGGTCCCAGAATTATTAATCTGCAAAATCTAATATAGTAATTCTTTCCAAATTGTCAAAAATTTACAAAAATATGTTTTTTTGTTTTACTTTTAATGGCTTCAGAAAAACAACTTATTACATTTTTCCAAAATAGTATAAAAGGAGTATTTTTACAAATTATAAATTAATAATTTCTTAATATCGTTTAAGTTTCAAAAATATTTTAATTTTTCTAGCAAAAGCTTGCTCAGTTTTTAGTTAACGTTATTAGAATTAATAATACATACTAGATACTATTCTTCTTTCCATTCTTTTATGTGAAACATTACAGCTTTTGTATTAAAACAAATAACTATGTATTCAAAATTTGTTGTTCGTTCGGTCTTAAGATTTGGTTACTAAGAAGGTGTTCTTAAACCAAGGCTTGAACATTTTTACACTTTTTAGTAGCTTTAAAAAATTAGTAAATCTCTGTTGAGCCCATAAATCATTCTGAAACCCGTGGATTACGCCCCTTAAGCATCCCAAGGCGCCTTCGCCTTTGCCTTTTTCAGCCCTGCGCCTGCGAATGCGCCTATGACGACGACTTTACATAAATTCCTAAAGGCCGAACCCCGAAAATAAATTTACAACTGCTTTAAGCCCAGGCAATTCAACAAGTTGTTTGAGTTCGTTTGTGTCTGTGTGTGCCTACTGCCTTCTCGCTTGCTCTATCGGGCTTTCTTCGAGCCAGTCTCTAAGCCAGTTCGTCAGCGTGATTTGGCGTTGTTGTTGCTGGCAATGGTTGTGGTAGTGGTATTTGCATTGGTAGTGGTATTGTTGCTGCGGCTGCGGCTGCTGCCGCTTTTTTCTTACTCTTTTCTGGCTTGTTTCATGTTGACCCACTTTTGGTGGCAATACGTGAGCCCGCACATTGTCCAAGGCGGTGAAACCCCTGCTTTATTTTCCATTTTTAAAACATAAATTTTAAAATGATTATATTGATTAATTTTCTAGTAATTATACATATAAATAAATAATCACGCTTTCATTTGTATTTTGTTTTAAGAGGAACACAAAATTGTCCATACTTTTGTAAAAATCTTTGAACATAAACCACAATATACAGTTTGCACCACGGTGCCGGGCAAAAAAGTCATAAACTGAATTGCCAACAGGTTATGGCGACGACCACGAAGACGTCGACGACGTCGACGATGGTTGGCTGATGTTTTTGTTATTGCTCGGCTGCTCGGAGTAGTAAAAAGGGCCATGACAGTGACACTTTGAAGTTTGAGGTTAAATCGTCAATGTTGTTGCCTTGGTCTTGGCTGCTCTCCTCCAGCTGCATTGGTTGTTGCGGCTTGCTCTTTATGGCTCTCTCGATATATTCCCCAGCATTCGGCATTTCGTGCGGACTTTATTTATTCGTTTTCTGTATCTTCGTGGTACACCTTTCCGCCATGTTTCGGTATGCAAAATTGGCGCTGCATTTAAAAGACTTAGGCAACGAACCTGACCCCGTAAAACAAAAGACTTAGGCAACGAACTGAGATAAGAAATAACTTTGAACTCACGCACACTCCAAAAAACATGATATATTTGGCTTATTAATTATAGATATTTTTCGCTCACAGACACACACACACTCAGGCAGCATAAGCTGGCGTTTGAAAAGTGAAATTTCAAAGTAGAACAAGCAGCGGCAGCAACAGCACCGCACGTATAGACTCTCCAATAAAAATGGGGTCACTTGTCGCTGGCCAGTCGCCGGCTCCCCCTCGGCCAGCCCCACTGACCATTGATCGCATAGATCACGCGCCGTCTGTTGCTGTTGCATTTGTTGGAGTTGTTGCAGTTGTGCATTGTAAATTAATTGCAGTCGCGTCGCGTCTTTTTGTTCGTTTTTTGTTTTTTTTTTTTTGGCTTGTACCGTGTTCTCAACCAGTTTTAGGCCATCCATCGTGTGTGCCATTAAAATGCACCACGAACTTGACAACGAAACGGAATAAATGGTGAAATATTTTGCGTTAAGTTTAAAGACTTTCCCTGTAAATTACCAAAGTTCCTGTGTGTGGTCTTGCCACAAAATTGATTAATTATAACTAGGTTAAGTCATGGGTACTATATCTAATTTTATTTAAATTATATTCATAATAAATATATTACATTATACAATTCTCTTCTATTAAACCCTTTATTTATTTTATTTGACTTTATTTTAAGCACAAAACTAAAAGTGCTAATTCTCAATTCACCTTCAACGTTCTTGTCTTTGATCTTGTTACAATATTGTTTTGTGTGTTACTTTGTTGCCTTTCCGTTTTTTGGCTCGTAATAATAATCAAGTTTAATTGCGTATTTCATAAGATTTTCGTTGTGCACTGTTTGCTTTTGCTGCTAATTAAAGTTTTGCCGCCGACAGCTGCAGGAGAGGTAGAACAAAAACAATAATTAAACCAGAACAACACACTTAAATATTAATAATTGATTATAATGCTATTACAGACATGATTTATTCTTCTTTAGAATCTTGGCCAGCTGCTTGGCGAGGCGTGAAAAATGAACCGAAAACCTGAGAGACTTGGAAATCGTTGCAAAATCAAAAGTTGCACTTGGCTAGTGAGTTTAATTTTTTTAATTGCCAAAAAAAATAATTATTAAGAGCGAAGAGCGGGTGCATAAATTATGAAAAATTGCGAAATTTTGTGTTTAACAAGTCCAAGTATGGATCTTGCTCGATCCCTCCAACTTCCGGCACGCAAGCCATTTCCGTTCTGCTTTGCAGCCACTCTTCCTTCCGTCCACCCAACGTCTGCCCCTCAGCCCCCCTGGCTGGCATCAATCAAAGTCTCAATCAAGAGCAAAAGTAATCAAAACTAACAGCAACAAGCGGCACACACAAATCACGGGTGTAAACAAAAAGGGAAGATGTGTGGCGATGAAGGAGGAGCGGGAGGCCGCGCGACAAAAGCAAATATGGAGACAAGGCAAAATCGTTAAAAATAACAATATATGTGTGTAAAAAATGGCATAGCGGCGGCAGCAGCAACATCAACATCAACAGTAACAGCAGTGAATGGGCCACAACAGAAAAACAAACAACACTGCACACATACACTTACAAAATAGAAATGGAGAGCAACTTTCACCCAAGGTCATTGTGTCTTTAACTGCGCCACAGCACAAAATAGCAAGGCAGCAGCAGCAGCAGCAGTACAGCAAAAGCAGCAACATCGCCAATAGCAACTTGCAACTGCTGGACAATATGAATATGCGACGGCGACACGACTCGACCGACGCCCGATTTGCTATTTTGGCCAGAAAAACCAAGACGGAAAATACCGTAGCCTTTGGACACCGAATTAGGTGTATTCTCTGTAAATGTGGCTAAAAGATATTGCTCTTGTTTCGATATCCAACATAAAACTCACTAAAAATCGATAATAACATCAATAGCTGGAAATTCCAGCCTGGAATGTATTGGTTAGATTATTAGTCGAATAACATCGATGATTTTTTCAAACGTATACTTATTTCTATAGCCTAACATGCCATTTTAAATAAAAATGTTTAATTTTAAAGGCTTGACTTGACCTAAATTTGTATTTTCGATTTTTAGTCCTACGTAAAGAAGGTGGTCCTATTATTGCCATTTTATGCACCCTTAAGAATAATATATTTTTAAAATTAAAATCGATTGATAATTTATATAATGAATAATGTATGTTGTTTATTTCTTAAAAAAAAATTTAATTAACATTTTTATATTTTATATTTTAAATAATAGAATAATACAACATCAGCAACACAATTGTCATACCCCTTAAAGAGTATGAAACAACTATCTTAGCCTGGCTGTCTATCAAGTCGTGGAGTGAATCAGCGAAGGAGCTGGAGACTTTGAGTCGAAAAAGAAATAGTTTTCAGTTGCTACTGCATGAGCAAAAAAAAAAAATATACCTGAAGCTCAGCATCTACAGCAGACTGCAATTTTTGGAATCTAGGGAGCACAACAATACCCAGTCTCGACTGGCTGGGAAAGGTTGAGAATGGGCTGGCCAATTATTTGCTGTTGGTTAGCAGAATGTAATCGAATTCAAGATAGTAATGCGGGTAGTTCGAGTACAAGGCACAAAATCTAATAGGTAGGAATTTAACTAATAATTTAATAAATAAAATAAAATAAAGTAAACCTAAATATACTACATTTCCTTACTCTTACATTTTACCCACACTTTGATGTATCTTTTTCACTCTCCATCTTCCTCCATTATTCAACTCAAAAGCTGCTTAAGTCAACCTAAATGTCTGCTTAGGCATTTCAATCTTGGCCACTTCAATCTTAGGATTCCCCCTCATCATTCATATTATCTACGCCGACACCTTGATCTGGGTCATGCTTAGCCACATTGTTAGCTGGATGCAATTAAGTGGCCAAAACTCCGAGATGAGAGAGTGGAAAATTACTTTTAATTGACACAAACTTTAATTAAAAATGGAGAAGAAACAGATAAAAGAGATTCCACGGAAATGTGTCTTGAGCGCTTCTAATGCATTTAAAATTACATCATTAGGTTCTCTTTTGGCAAAATCTTAAAATTAAAGATGCTGCAGGGTTACACAGAGAAAAATAGGGAAGAATTTATACATATTTTTGTATTTCTTAGAGGAATATTGAAATGTTTTGAAGGGGATTTTTTGACTTTATTAATTTTATTTCTGAAAGTGAGATTACGTTGCCTTACTTTTAAAATATTACTTAATAAATATTTAAAATAATTTAAAATAAGTGAATTTTAGGACTGAACTGATTCAAAATATAGATTTTTGTTAATGAAATTCAAATCATTCTTCCAAGTGCTATTCTGAGAATATAACAAAAGCTTAACCCATGACTGGCGACGGCCGCAACACGTAGCACAGTTTGATTAGAACAAAACGAAGCCACAAGCAAGCCGGAGCAGCAGTCGCAGCAGCCGCAGCAGCCATGATGTTGCATAAATTTAAGTGCCACAGATACAAGGCGCAAGATACAGAAACGAGTTACAGATACATCAAGAAGCAGGCGCGCCAGCAGATGAAGACTCTCCGAGTCAGCGGCATAGAAATGCGGATGCGAACTGGAGACCCCTCTTGCCAGACATACACACAGATGTATATATATATGTATACATATATAGAGGTGTATATCGGTGTCTACCTCCAGACGGGCTGCGGTGAAAGAGCAAAGTATCTTAGTATCTTAACATTTCAAATCCGCTGCGGTTCTGTGTGGAAACGAGTCTGGAAATTGGGTCAGTGGCACAGTATGCATGGTATTCTCCGGCTCCGGAGCTGGCTCCGTCTCCGTCTCTGTATCTGTATCTTTTTCCATAGCTGCGACTGTATCTGTGTATATATCCCCAACGACTGTGTGGGCTTCGCCTCTTCGCTCTTTCTTTGGCTCTTTCTTCGCTGGCTTTCTTTGTGGTCAATATAATGATTCTACCCGACTGGCTGGTTCGGTTTAGTTTGGTTTGGTTTCTTGGTCTTGGTTTTGGTCTTGGTATCGGTCTTGACTTGACTTTGCTCGCATATTTTTGTGGCTGCCACTCCAGTTCTTGTTGTTTTTGTGGCCGAACGTGCCTCAATGCGACACTGTCAGGTTGCTAATGGGGCTCATAAAAGCAGGGGCTGCTAGGCTCTGTTGGGCATATGCAATGGGGCAACACCCAAAAGTTTAAGACTCTATCTTAATCTTCCATTAACATTAAGAATGTTTCTTAACACGCATACGCCGTGTGGTTCATTAAACGAAATACTCAAAAAATAAAGCATCTCAAGTTAAAAACTCACCTTTATAAATTCCACAATTAAAACACCTTTGCAAGTTGTAGGCTTAGTTTCTTTTTTGCACATTTTGAATGACATTTGAATTTATTTAAATATAATTAATTAAATATTAGGCATTACAGTTACGAAATAAATATTTACAAATCGAAATGTGTTGAACAAAATTCAAGTTTGCTTTTGTAAAAATAAATAAAATTGCACGATAACTAAAATAACACAATTAATATTGTCCGTTTTTGTTTAATAGAAATTATACATACATATATGTTTAAAAATATCATTAAATTACTTTAGAATTTATATAATTTTTTGTGTTTCATATTGTTTTGCTTCGAGTGCTGTGTGTGTTCAAATATTAGGGATAAATAATTTCTGGTGTATCGAACATAATTTATGGTTAAGAATAACGTTAAAACTTTAGCAACAAACTTTTTAAAAAACAAATTAACAACGCTTTACGATATTGGCTAAATTAAATCGAGTTTATTACTTGAGTACATTGCTAAACGATTTGCATCATCATCGTCATCGATTTCGGTTTAGATTTATCTCTGTCAACGTTTTCGTATTTACGCAAATGAATTATTATGAATAATATTTTGCCAAGCCCGCTACAAAATCCTTAAACTATTGTTTGTTTATATATAGATGTATGTTTAAGAATTAACGCTTTTCCATTGGTTTGTACATTTTAAAAGTAATTAATTTAAAATTGTTATTGCTTTTGCTTGATTAGTTTTAGATTTAAATTGTAATTTGTATGCGTCACTTTTCAGTTTTCAACATGATGAGGTACAGACAACATTCAGAACTTTATACAACTTCATTTTCCCTCCTTTCCCCCGTAAATTGGTATTATTGTCTAGATTGTTTATCGTATATATGTTTTACCTGTGCCAGGACCTTGGTTGCTCGAAGCTCGCGACCCTGCATCAAAACAGAACAACAGTTGCAGAATGACAATTGGACGCTTCGTTGTTCTTACATTGCTTGTGGTTTCTTTGGCGATCTCTGTCTGCATATAGTTACGGATATTAGCATATACTTTATATGGATAATATTACTATTCCATTTTCCTGTCTGGAGGTAGTCGGTTGATGTATCAAAACTAAACTTGGGTCTAGCATAGCCAAAAAGTAGGTACCGATTAATGGTCTATATATAACTCAACTTTCTCTTTCTTTCTTTTAAGAAAAGTATTACGTTAAGAAGGTTTGGGGTTAATTTAAAAAATTTTTAAAAAAAAAAAAAAAATTAATTTTTAAAAAAAAAAAAATAATTAAAAAAAAAAAAAAAAAAAAATAAAAAAAGAAGGGGGGGGGGGGGGGGGGGAAAGGAAAAAAAAAAAAAAAAAAAAAAAAAAAAAAAAAAATAAAATATTTTTTAATTAAAAAAAAAAAAAAAAAAAAAAAAAAAAAAAAAAAAAAAAAAAAAAAAAAAAAAAAAAAAAAAAAATTAAAAAAAAAATAAAAAAAAAAAAAAAAAAAAAAAAAAAAAAAAAAATATTTAAAAAAAAAAAAAAAAAAAAAAAAAAAAAAAAATTAAAAAAAAAAAAAAAAAAAAAAAATTATTTATTTTAAAAAAAAAAAAAATTAATAATAAACTAAACTTTTTAAATTGTTATATTTTTTTCCTTAAGGATTTTGAAATAAGACAAATATATTGTTTGAATTTCCTAATAAATGGAATAAATAACCAAAGAGATCAAAAGCAACCAACAACAACGAATATCAAAAAGTGTGTGTATGTCACTGCGTAGCCTTGTAAAAAATGTTCTTCTATATATATAGATATCCTTGATATATAGGTTGGCCAATCTCCGAATATCCTGAGATATACAGACATTGGCCTGGCCAAGCACTGGCACACACGCACGTAAAGAAGCAGGGAGAAGCCGCCCAAAGGAAGCCCATCTTCAGACAATATAGATCCTATTCAGAATCAAAATTGTGAAGAAAAGAACTCCCACACAGAAGAGGTAGTCATCATTCAAATTTAATATCATTTAAGGTAAGTTCCGAACCCTCTCTAGGAGTTTTAAAAACAAAAATAATGGCTTTCCCTCGAAGTTTAACTCTTGGAAACCCGAATTATTGTTTTTAAAACTCCAGAGATTTCAGGGAATTCATTGATATTCAGCTTTTGCTCGATCCTACTTTTCTGTGCTGGGAACGAAGCTCCTCCCTGGGAGATGCTACTGGTTGTTCGGCTATAACGTAAAGCTCGTGGAGGAGCGTCAGTCACGCCCAATTCTCTTGTGTATCTGTTGATGTTTGAGCAGGTGCGCCTTCTGGCGGAAGGCCTTGGCGCAGACGTCGCAGCGGAAGGGCTTCTCGCCCGTGTGGGTGCGCAGATGCACCTTGATGTTGGACTTGTTGAGGAAGCCCCGGTTGCAAATGCTGCACCGGTGCACGGGCTTCTCCTTGCCCAGCAGACCGCTCAGATCGCTGGCACTGAAGCCCGACGGCGAGATGGCGCTCATCTGGGGCGTGCTGTTGTTGGGCGGACCACCGGTCTCGCCCTGCTGCTGCTGTTGCTGCTGCTGCTGGCTGGACTTCTTCTGGGAGCGGGACCGCTTGGCCTTGGGCGTACCGGTGCGCAGCTCCGAGCCCGTCGTGCTGGCCGTGGTCGTGTGCGGATAGTTGCCCAGGAGGTCGGGTGAGCACAGGCCGTTGTCCTTGAGGGACATGCCGGAGTTCTGCATGGGGTAGCCGCCCTGCTGGTGGGGATTCCCCGTCGCCTGGTTGCTGCCAGGCGGATTGCTCAAGTAGCGCGGATTGATCATCAGGCCGTTGGGATTGTCCGTGGTGCTGACCACGGATCCGGGGGGACTGCAACTGCTGCTGGTGGCTGCCGCCAGTTCGTTGCAGTAAGAGGTAGATGTGGGCGCCTGTGGGTCCCCCTTGCCGCCAGCCCCCTGTTGGGATCCTCCGCCGCCCGAGGAGCCACCGTTCGGAGGACCGTTCTGGAGGCGATTCTGCAGCAGCGGCATGTAGCCGTGGCTGAGGAGGCTCTGTAGCGTGGAACTGCTGGCGTGCATGGGCAGGGGACTGTGCGGCAGCATGAAGTCGCCGAGGGAGTCCTGCTGCGAGACCAGGACCTTGGCCGACTCCTGCTGTATGCAGTTGCCATCGATCCAGGCATCGAGATCCATCCAGCTGTCCCGCGTGTCATTGTTGTCGTCCTTGTCCAACTGATTGGGCACCGTGGTGTCCGCAATGGCGGAGCCTATGATGGCCGCTATGTCGTCTATGGAGTTCATGTCCACGTACTCCGTCAGGTCCTTGTAGATGCGAACGCCGCTGTTGTGCAGGGAGTCGGCCACCTGGTCGATGGGCGTCAAGGTGGCTATGCTGGGACCTGCCCCGTTATTGCCGTTCGCCGAGGATCCGTTTCCGGAGCCGCT
This sequence comes from Drosophila bocqueti, assembly GCA_018151655.1. Lineage (NCBI taxonomy): Eukaryota > Metazoa > Arthropoda > Insecta > Diptera > Drosophilidae > Drosophila > Drosophila bocqueti. The sequence continues at coordinate 875,388 of JAECXF010000020.1, forward strand.
CATCACACAGCTATCGGCGACGGAGTAAAGCTTAGAATCTAGTTGACTATCGGCGAAGAGCTTGACATCCGCCAGGCAGGCGTCCGGTCCTCCGTTACCGTTACCCCCGCCACCGCCACCACTCCCGCTCATGACACTCTCGGGCAGGCAGGTGGAGGAGGACACGATGTTGTGCTCGTTGGAGTTGGAGTTGCTGCTATTGCTGCCACCGACTCCCGCACTCGACTGCGTCGTGGACGTGGGATTCGACTGGTAGGCACTCTGCATGTAGTTGTTGTTGCTCTCATCCGGCAGCCTCTGGGCAATGGCATGGTAGTGGTGGCCGGAGATCCCATTGATGGAGAGGTGGCCGGTGTAGCCGGTGAACGGGGGCAGCGGCTTCAGGTCGGAGAGGGCGTTCAGGGAAGAGCCATTCAGCAGCAGGTTGTCCAGGACGTCCAGGGAGTTCTTCTGGTCCGCATCACTGGGCAGCGAGTCCAGGTCGTGCTCCAGCAACAGCTTGTGGCCGTCGAGCAGGTACTGGTCCTGGGCGTTGGTCTGGGGCGGTCCCCAGCAAGGACTCATCAGCAGGCTCTCAACTTCCGATTCACTTGGGCCGTTCATGCTGCAAAACTTCATTGTCAGTGGACCCAGGTGATCGAGGCGAATCTTCCGGCGATCCGAGGGTTAAGCACTTCCTACGCTTTCCAGGGACCAATGTTGAACTGCAAATGAAGACGGGGGAAAGTGATTAGACTTTACATATATTTTTTTAATTGGTAAAATAAGTTTCAGTTAGATATTTATGTGTTTATTAATTTTAGCTTAAACCGAGATAACTTTTAATAAAGCAACTAATTGTTATGAGGCTTTGATTATTTATTTATTTCTTAAACTATGATTAATTTATTCTACAAAATAGGGTCAACTAATGCAAGTAAAGATAATTTAACCCTTTATACCTTATACCTTTTACCAGACTTTTCCCTGTGGTCCATTTGGCACTAGCTTCATTCATCAAACTTAACGTCTAAGATCTGATCCATTCACAGATAAAATATCTCAAGAAATCCCTAAAGATCTGTAGCTTAGCTGGAGATTATGCTTACAGTGGGCTTCCGCTGAGAAGAGACCCCACCTCTAATTTTTTAATTAATTCCCATATCTTACGCTTCCCCGGGTTCTCCCTGCACTTGCTGACAACCTGACACATGGATCCCGACCCCCAGATTAGACCTCACTAATGATTCTTTAATATGAAAATATTAAACCTAAGAAAACATATTCTGGCCCGCCCGTTGACCACGACTCGTAGATATATTTCCCCCAGCGAAGGAGATTAAGTTAAGACATTCGATAAGCCTTAATGTCTAAAAAAAACCAACCAAAAAAAAAGGTGGAACGAGAAGCAACATCATGAGATGCATAGGAAAACGAAGAAGAAACAAAAAAATCGATACCAGAATCGGCCAATAATAATTTCCAAACGGTATTTGGGTCAAAACATTAATAATCAGTTAAATTAGCATATAAATTGGTGGGGCCAGCGGGAGAGGGGGCTAGGCAGCTGGAGCGACAGAGAAAGAAGAACGCATTTGGCCACGAATGTGTGATCGTATTCGATATTTGTATTGCGATGGTGCACACGCTTGATTGGAACCCAACCAAGTGGAAGTTCTTCAAGGCACCGACCCAACTTCATATAAAGACCGACAACGAAAGCGCAACAACAACGAAAACACACAGGTGTGTAGACCCAAAAAAATAAAAAGAAGAAATGAGAAGAGGCAGAGATGGCCCACACTAAACGGTACACGGAAAGAAATTAAAGATAGTCTGACAAGTTTGCCATTATAATGATTTTTATTAAACTTTTAATAAGTGCTTAGATTTATAATATTGAAAAACTACCAATTCCATTAAAGGGTAGAAAAAGGTTAAGTTAAAAAATTGTTTTGTACAAGATCTCGTATGAAATTTAACAGTAACATTTGTAAACCAGGGAATGAGAAAACCAATTACCATTTCCAACAAGTTTAGGATAAAAAAAATATTAGACAACTGACACTCTATTTAGATATTAAAAAATCGTAAATCTTTGAATTATATCAAATCAAATCAATCAATGAATCAATTTTATGCCTACCCTAAAAAATATTTTAACTAAAAATTTTTGTTCCCAATAAATTTTAACAGAAAAATGTATTTTAAAAATAGACTTCTTCATCAAAAAATGATCACAATTTTTGAATTATATAAGACCTTCCCCTAAAAATTCTTTTAAAACTTCTCTTATTTTTTCATAGTGTATAAGTTCATTTGGTTAACTAGTTGGAACACAAAATTAAACGAAATGAAATGAAAGAAACGGTAAAGCAACAAGAGGCACCCCTCTCTTTCTCTGCCTGTCCCTGTCTTTTGTGCATAAACAGTTAACTTGATTTCGAGGCTTGGCCAAGAAGAAGAAGGCGAAGAAGAGACTGAAATCAAAGCTAGACACTGTCCAGCTGCAAAGAGAAAATTTCGCTTTCAACAGGTTGGCGTTGTAGCTTAGCAACATTTACATTTGTATTTTTGCTTTTGTTTTTGTAGATTCCCAGCAACATGTTGCTAGTTCAGCTAGCATGCGGAAAGAAGAAGAAGAAGCCACAACAGCCGCTCAGCCGACGCCGTCGTCGACGCCAACGTCAAGCCAGCTAAGCAGGCGCAGCTAAGCGTGGCGGCAGAGCAGAGGCCGCGGCAGAGGAGCGGCTGAAAAACTACCGTTAGCCGAGAGACGACGAATAGACCTGCTGACATACTTCCGCGTTCGGCAAAGCCCGATCGTAAAGCCGAAGCCGAAGCCGCATCCGACGAAGCCCGGCTTTGGCTCTTTCTCTCCCTCCCTCTCTCTCTCGCTCTCTTTCTCTCGCTGACTTGGTAATTGCTGACTTTTTGGATGCTCATGCTCATTCTCATTACTCCAACATTGTTGTTGGCACAGTTTCGTGGGCTTTGTGTTGTTGTTTCACGTTCGTCTTTGATTTTATGAATTTAAAATTGCAGACCGCGACACTAAGAAAAAAACTTTAAATTAAAAAAATTAAGATAGGAAGCCTACTTTTGGAAGCCGGAGTATACAGTTTGCAATTTAATCAGCGGACTGACTTCCTTTGAAATTGATCATAACTAGGCCAAAATGCGTTTAATTTAATTTACATAAACAAAGGAAACATTTCTGTTTTTGTTTCCATCAGGTTAACAAGCAAGAATATAGAGATACAAGTTTTTTAAGATTAATTTATTTTTTTTACTGTCTTTAAAATTATAAAAGTTTAAAAATGGATTCCTGGGGAAAATGGCTAGATTGACTAGGCTGTTGTTGCTGATCAATAAAATATTTGAATGATAGGGTGGGAGATGACTTCTTCACTTCCTTTGCAAACTTCTGACCAAAAATATAATATCCTGCAAAAGCTATACTATAACTAGGAGTAGAGACTAGAAGATATCAGGTTGCTGGGTTGAGGAAAGTGGAGCTCAAACGGTTCTAAATAAATACACTGAGTATTAACCATTTATACTATCTTAGGTAAATACTAAAAATAGATTAATAAAAATAATTGTCTTTTTTTTTAACCAAAATTAAAATTCTGCAGTTTAAAAAAGGAAAATACATACAGATAGGTTTCCACCTAAATATAATTTAATGAGTAGAAATTTGGTCCAAAAACCACAAAAGATATTCCCAAATCAAAAGGCGGGCTTAATATAGTTAAGTTAATAAAATCAAATGTTATTACTAGTCTGGTATTCTTGTTCCTTAAAAGTTCAAGTTGCATACACAGTTGTAAAGTCGTAGTTTATATAAAGTAAGTACAACTTAAGTAAAGATATTAATATTTACAAAAATACTTTTGTATATTTCCCTTATTTATTTATTATTTTTTAATAGTGTACTTGGGGGCGCCTTAAGTCTGAGTGACGTTCCGATGCTGGGTTTATGGCACACGGAAGAATTGAAATTGGCGTGAAATATTTTATGGCAAACAAAAACCACACTCATTCCCATTCTGTGGCTCCAATCCAGAGGTTCAGATTCAGATTCGGACTCAGAATCGGTATCTGACTCGCCTATTGTTATTGTTTGACTGCGCGTCAGATTTTACACATTTTTGTTTGGCCGGCGTTTTATTGTTGCTGCTGCTGGTGCTGGTGCTACATGAGCATTTTGCTTTTAATGAGCCACATTGTAACGGTGGTCTGCCGCTCCGTTTGCATTTGAATGCCCACCATCCTACCGACCCACACAAGCGCACGCACACTTAGCACACCTGAAGCACACCTGAGGGGCACAGGCACTCACACCGTCGCACAATTTGCGGGGGCGCGCCGCACAATGGGCCGCTATTGTAATTTGAGCTTGTAAATGGTCAAGAGACTCCACAATGGACAATGTCAGCTGACAGAGATCGGCTGCGACTGGGGCTGTGGGGGCATTATAATTACAGCTATGTCAGTCAGTCGGCCCGGCTGAGACCCTTTAACGGTTATTCCCAACGAATTAGTGCGAATTTTTGACAGCCGAGTGATTTTATGACCCCTCCGTAGGTTCCGTTTTTTTTTAAGTTTGGTTTAATGTGTTGATTAGGGTGGGGGTTAACTTTTTGTCTAATATTTCAATAATAGGTCAAATTTCGAATAACTTGATGATTTAATTATAAACATCAAATCTATCCAAACTAAAAATATTATATAGAATTATATAAATTATATTCGTCTGCTAAAATTATTATTTAAACCAAATTTGAATAATTTTTAGCTGTGATTAACAAAGGACTTAAGACACGAACCTAATAAAATCTAGGTTGCTTTACGTCGACCCAGAGCCATATATAGAATTGAGAAGAAAGGCTGTTACCATATACAGAACCAATTAAAAAAACTATCTCCAATTAGCTAAACGATCTGCCGTTATGGTATACAGATCCCTCAACCCTGCTAAATCCCATCACAATCTCCCACAGAATACCAGCGGCAATTGATAGGCCAACTATCCTGGGCTCGAAGACAAAAAATAACTTATTTAACCATCTAACAGGCAACTAAATGTCTGACCCGAGCAATTGACCAGCGAAATGAACTCTAAACTGCATCAACACAACACGAAGCGAGCAACAGCTGCTGGTGATCTGATGGAAATTGAGTTCTTAGCGTTTCCTAGAAAACTCGAACGGAAATTGGGCTTAACCTTTGGCGGCAATCAACTTCCGTTTAAATGTTCGAACACGATGCCGCGGCAAAGGTCAAAACGTTTTGGCCAAAGTCAAGCTGCAAACACTTTCCTCCCGCCTCCTCACGAAACCCAAAAATGAAAAGAAAAATGAGGTCGGCATTGGTGTTTTCCGCGGGGTCTGTGGCAGGGCGGACCAATGGATCGCTGGAAAAGCGAATGAAAAATTATTTGATTGCAAAATTTACAACCGCAAGAAAACAACAACATCAACAACAAAATAAGAAAACCGCACGTAGCAGCTTCCACTAGCTCACAAAAAAAAAAGCTTTGACCAAGACCGAGAAGCCGAAAAAAAGCCTCGGAAACGTGTGGCTTGCATTGAGGTCGCCATCAGTCATTGAAGGTTTGTGATGCTGTGCGGCTGCCACAGACACTCCCCTCGCGGGGCCCCTCTGTTTTCCACCTCGGATGTGGATGCAACAAATTGTTGGCAGTGAAAAGAACGAGATGAGGTGTTCGCCGTTCGGTTACTCTATTCTTCAAATAGTAAAAAGCCTTCATGCATCTAGGAAACTATATTTCGTTTCAATCTGATTTGTTTATGGCTACAAAAATAAATAATAATTTTGTATAGATAATATTCATAAACATAAATAACACGTTCTTCTTCATGAAGGGTATTCAGTGTACCGAGAACCCAAGAGACTGACAAACTGGAAACTGGGAAAACTGATGGCCATGGCAGCAGCGATGGGAAACGTGCTTGGTCTTGGTTCTGAATTCTCAATTCTCGATTCTGGGTCCTCGGTTCCAGTTCTTCATCTCCGCTGGCGATGCGCCTTGGCAGCTGTGCACTTGACCGCACATGTGGCACGTGTGCTGGATGAGATCGGGATGGGATGGTGGATGTGGTGGAGCTGTGTGAATTGTGGACCCCTCCTGAATGACTAACTAACCCAAAGGCAGACGCGGAGCCAAGCCCATCTGCAGACTGGCCAACAAATAGGCGCACCTTTCCACTCTAGACGCTATCAAAAATCTTGTTTTCTCAAGAGTGGACACAGAAAAAAAATAAGAAATGAAGTAAAATTGATTTTCAAAGAAGATAATATTAAATATAGCAGATTTTGATGCAATATTTTATATCACGATTTTATATTCATTAAATATTTTGTTTGGAACTGATTATAATCCAAATATTCTTATTATACATTTCTTTACTTACTATCTTACAGTGTACATAGGCATATGGTCCAGAATAACCAGAATAACATAAATAAGAGGTGAGGACTTTGGCAAATGGGTGGGCGGGCAGTTGCCTGTAAGCTTGTATATCAAATGAGTTTGTAAATGCTGGATGGCCAGCGTGTAGCTATCTATCTAACTGCTGCACTTGAATTATGTTGTTCGAGGTGTAAATTAGGTTTAAATTGGGGGGGAGGCTTATTTTAAGTAGACATGAAAAGTTTAAGTAGAAAACTTGAAGTAGTTCGTACCACATTACTTTAAGAACCAGTTTAACTCTCGGATAAATCGGAAATTTTAATTTGCATTTGATTGGGGTTTTAGAGATGGCTATTTAAGCTAATCTCCTTACTTTCCTGATGAACCATTTGGTAAAGGTTTTTTAGTGACAAGATTAGAGATTTATTTCAATTAACTTACATTAGATTAATAATAAAATAATATTAACTAAACACAATTAGAACAGTTAATATTTGGAGACCTCAAAATTGATATATTTACTCTAAAAAAATAGTAATAGCTGTGCCTTTATATCATAGCTAACTCATTATAATTAACAATATTCATTAGATAAATATCCATGAAATTTGGTTCTATTTTATACATATTGTTTTTGATAAAATTCCCCAAATGTAAAATGCCCTAATTGAGTATTGGAATAAACAGGTTATTCATTTAGTAACTTGTTTGTTTACCCCTTTTCTTCAAACATTTCCTTCTCTGGCCACATCTGTTTAATCTATCTTTAAACTCTTGTGGCTTTCAGCCACTCAGCTTTATCGTCAGCCGCCGCTTTGCCATGAATGAACTTCTGGCACAACAATTTGCTCTGCTCGACCAGCACTTGACTCGCCTCACCATAACATAACTTTGGGACCCGTTGTCCCAGTCCCTCCTCATCGGGGGCTCGGACTCAAAGTCGGACTCAGACGCGGACTCCAACTGCCGTTAGCCTCCACGGCTTCCACTCCCTTTTTGTGGCCAACATGTGTCCGACAAGCGAGATGACAAGCTGGCGATAAAGCCCAGTCCCGAAACCCGGACGAAGGCTTGGCGATATTTTTATGACTGAGGCTGTATTTTCAGAGATAAACACACTGAACTAATGCTGTCATGTCTATGCACTAGGATATGGAAAAGCCAAGCAGGGAGAATCATAAAAATAATTGCAGAAAGAAGTCTTTTTCGGCAACAAAAAATTAGTATTGACGCATTCATTGAATATTATTGGTGATGCCAAAACTCCAGTGTCCTAGCATAAAATGCTGACTTGCAGGCTTCAAACCTAAGTTGATATTAACTTTAAGACGGCGTTTATAGTTATTTTTCTATAAATTTCAAGTAGACTTTAAGAAACTCTTCCCACTGGTGAAGAATATTCAAATTTATGGATGGATTATCATATAATACATATTTTTCGCTGTGTACTGGGGACCCTCCACACCGATAAACTCCCTGAAGGCCCAGTAACAACTATGCAAATTTGTGTATTTTTTATGATGCTTAACTATTTTTAGTAGGTTTTTTTCAGCTAGTTTATTGTTGTTATTTAAATGCGACGCCCGCGATGTATTTTTTTGTTGTTGTTAGCTTTTTATGTGTGCGAGTGTGCGTGTCGAGACTCTATTATTATTATTTTTTCGTGAGTTTGTTGTGGTCATCTGAGAGAGCAGCGGCAACAACCACAATGACAACATGTCTGGCAAGTCCCAAAAAGCATTGCCCAGGTCAGCGAACTTTTTTCCCCTGCGATGGCTTCGTGAATAATATTTGCGTAGTTTATTTCGTTTGTAGTTGTATTCCCATTGTTGTGCAGCTAAATGTGTAAATTAAACATAAGATTTTAAGCCAGGGAGACTCCTTAGCGGGTCCGCTTGGTTTATAAATATTTCTGAATTCATACATATATATTTGCCAAATTATTTGATCATCTTTAGATCTTGGGTAATGATCAGCTAATGGCTGAAGTTGATTGGGCGGTTTAACACCGGGATTTGATGATGATGGCTAAGTTTGTAAATCTTCGTCAATTGTTTGGATTCTTATATGTTTTAAAGGAAAATTATTCATTTAATAAAGTTAGACAAACTAGAAAGAATTTTTTTAAGTTTTGTTATTGTTCAAGGAAATATTTAAATATATTTTTTCGCGAGAACTTAAATTCAAAAACATTTCAGTTATTTATATTAATAAGATTTATTAAAAGCTTTTATTATGTTTATAAATTTATAAGAAATAGAGCCCTGGAGCTTCAGTTCCAGTTGAGAATTTCCCATTTCTCCGAATTAGTGAATCAAATTAAAGTGATACCATAATTAATTGAAAGCTCATGAGCTTATACATATGTCCAGCTCAAGAAGTTAATTTCGTTTCATCTTTTGTAATTGATATGTTATGCTCACCGCCCCATCTTCTATCTTCACGAAGTGAGCGAACAAAAAAACTCCTTAACTCGCCCAGCACACCTCTTAATTAAAGATCGAATCGGAGCCGATTGTGAGCTCAATTTTGAAATTCAATTAAAAACGAAAGAAGAAAATCAGACAATGTGAGGGAAAGATATATATAATAAAGAGAAATACAACAAAAATCTTTAACCCAAAATGCAACTTAATGCTTAGCGAATTTGTTACGCTCATTGACGCTGCCAGGCAGCTGAAAGAGTTAATGTTGGTGTTGATGTTGATGTTGCTGCTGTTGCTCTTGATTTTGCTGCTGAGCCTATTTTATATACCATCTCACTTGGGTTTACACAGGGGGAAAAAAAAGTATACTTCTATAGAAAATTTTTTTTTATGAAATGATGAGGATTGTGGTAGCAAACTAACTTTTCTTAAAAAAATTTTATATATAATTTAGCTTACGTTTGTTATTTTATGTAAGCTCCACTTTACAGCATCTTTTTTTATAATTAAACTACCTTAAAAAATATTTTAATAAAACTGTATTTATTTATTCCTGCAATGGCAACCTATTCTGTAATATTCCTTCTTATTGCTTCTCTTTTACAAGCATAATTACTGTCTGATATAATATATTTTTAATTATATCTAAGTTCCCTTTCATAATATTCTGTTAAATTATTTTCAATATAAATTGTTTAAGAATGCCAAATTAATTTACGACTTGATCAGTTATAAGCTCTTCACTTTCTGCAATAAATGGTTATAAATCTTCATTATCTTTTTCAAGTCAATAAATAAGAAACTATGTTGACAAAAAATCTATACAACAAAAAATCAATCTTATATTTATACCTCTATTTGAACATTATATTACACTTATTTCAGTGTACCCCTCGATTGTATCTGTATCTGTATCTCTCCCACTTTGCTTTGTTTTTGGGGGAACTGCCGCTTGCCGAATGAGTAAGCGTAATTTTGCGTCATCTAACGGTACCAACAGCCGCTACTGTTGTTGTTGCCATTGTAGCTGGAGCTTTTTAATTTTTCTTCTTTTTTTTTTGGCTGCCATTGCCATTCCATTCTTAACGCGCCGATTGTTGTTGTATTTTAGACCATTTTTGTCAGACAAACAAACGGTTTTATGATTTATTTTTAGCCCAACCAACGGCTTGGCAACAGTAGCCGCCCCTCCCCCTGGGCCCCCTTCCCCTTTTACCAAAAATATAAAAAACATTTAAGTGCTAGCTGTAAAGCGACGAGGAAAGGAAAGGGAACAAAAACTCTTTACTTCCGACTGCAGTTGGGAAGTTCGTTTTGAGGTCGACCCATAGAGGCTTAATTGTTTTGGAATTATTCTATTTTCAAGTCGGATTTCAGTGTCTTTCTGATGCACATTGCGCATACGTCATGTGGGAAGATCTGGCATAAGTGCGGGCAGTACTTTTAAAAGATATAAGGTTAGTAAGTATTTAGGAGATTTAAAAAAGATTACAGGAAATACCTTTTTCAAAAAGATTTTAATCGGGATTGGGCAAAGAAAAGTGAACTTTTATTAATAATAAATATATTTTATTTTATACATCTGAATGAGACTTTGCAGATAATCTTCTGCTCTTACTATAAAGTGTCGGAACGAGTTTTAGTTATTTAAAAAAAAACTTAGATGTTTGCCGGTTTTATTAATAAACAAAAATACAACGATTCTATTAACTATTATATTGAATTTATAGTCCGATGAACTCCGATGTTATTAATCTTTTATTAAACTGAAATTTGTTACGTTATAAAAAAATATAAATAAAATAATTCCTAAATCTTTCAGATAAATCTGTACGTTTACAAATTACCTGTCAAAAGTATTTTGCCTCATGCATATTATAATTATTATAATATATGATATCTCCCATATCATTTAAATGAACGTATTACAAATATAGTTCCCATGACTCATAATCTGATCAAGTTTTCAAGCTAATTGTACGGCTTTAATTGGGTTAGGGAATTATACAAAATAAAACGAGGTAAAGCTGGCTAGACTAGCGAGAACATTTTCTGCAATAGTTCTTTTACCTCAGCAGCATCGAATTCCATTCCCGTCTCTAATTAGCATTGAATTCCCCTCGAGATGCCTTGTCACTGCCCATTAGTGGCATGTGAATTTCACAAATGTCATAAGTAGAGCCCTAAGGAGACGCCCCTCCCCAGAGCATCCCCTTGCCCCATCCCACCTGTCTACCGTCTATAGGCCGTCTATTTGTATTTCATAACAGGTGAGTAATATGCGAACGGATCGGAAACGATTTCGGTCAATGACTCTTGCCTGATTTGTTTATAAGCCAGAATTGAGAATATTCTTCTTATTAGCGCGGCCGTTGACTTGAGGAATTTCGGTTTGTTTGGTTTTGATTTTGGCTTGGCTTGGGTATGGATATTGGGGCTAGGAGACACATTCATTACTTACTGTTACGAAATTGCAGCTTCAGCTAATAGACATTTTGAAAGAATTCCAAAAATGTAGCTACTATTGAGTCCGATATTTTTGCTGGTGTATTTTGTTCGCTTTGGTTTGCGATAATCCTTGTTCGGTTTTTCGTTTAATGAAATAATCCTTTTGGGGGTGTAATTTAAGAATACTTTATTATTTTGGCGTTTTAATTATTAGTCTTCGATGGGTTACGATTGCTTTGTTTGGTTATAAGATAAATAGGAAGCCAACACCAAGCAAATAGAGATGAATAATCCTTTGAGTTAACATTTGCCATTTAAACAATTTATTTTGGATTGCTTTAAAAACAATTGGGGCATTTTAAATAAATAAGCTAGAAAGCCAAACACCAAAGAAGTAAAATTAAAATTCAGTATTTTAAAAGCAAATAAAAAATGCGGGTAAAGCAACAGAAAAGGTGGAAAATAACAAAATAAAAAATAATATTTTTGTATACTCACAAAAACAATGGGAGGAAGACATAAAATTATGCTTAAAATAATGAACGGGGAGTAGTACGAGTGGATTGTTTGTATTATGTGGGATATATAGATCGTGGATGATAGTTCCGTGGTGAATAGAGGTTTAATTTATATCGATTTCCAATATTCTTGGGCCTTTTTTCGCTTGTCTTATGTACAATGGGACAACGCAGCTGATTGGGTAAAAAACAGATTTTCGTGCTGTTCTTTGATTTATTTGAAAATATTTACAACAGCTTTTTTGGGAGATTTGATCATATGTGATTTTATTTATTTATTATTTGAATTTTTGTATTTCTTTTGAATTTTAACTTTTTTGTGTTAAGCGTATTTCCTTTGCTGTTGTTGTTTTGTATTGCACTGTTTTTCCTTTACACTTTTAGCACTTTTGGTATTTGTATTTCAATTGTAATGTATTCGACAATTTCTTTAACTCTTTGTCAACCATTTTCACAATTTTTTGGCCGCATTTTATCCATAGTAAAATTTGTTGTTGTTGTTGTTGTGGTTCACTTTTTTTTTTCTATTTTGTTTGCTTTCTTTTAATTTTTTCTATTTTTGCTGTGGGCTTGTTCTAATTTCTGCTGCTTGCTTTTCGATTATTGCCACTTCACATGTTCGCCAGTATCTGAGTGTAAGCGTGTGTGTGTGTGTGTGGGATGAAGAGGAAGAGATCCACGTCCACAATCGAACCGAACCGAAGAAACGAGCACGCGAAAAACGCAGAACACGGAGAATCGCACAAATCCGAAGACGTCAACGGTAGAAAGCCAACTGTGCGCAGGCGCAACACGAAAAGAAATTTCCGAGCCAAGAAGTTCAACGGCGACGGCGACGGCGGCGTCGACGCAGGCAGCGGCCAGCAGCAACGGTTGCGAAGATACAAAACAAAAAAAGATACAAATCACGTTCGGCGAGCGCGGAGAGCAGCGCAACCAGATCTCGCGCAACATGTTCGAGAGCCAACATGTTGCGGCAGGTGGTCGAGGTCAGTTCGAGATGTCAGTTCAAAGTCAGGGCTAAGTTTGTTTATGTTGCTGAAGCTCGTACAGATAAAAGATGCACGTCGAGATTTTTTAAAACTTTATTCAGCGAAAAATTATTTCAATTGGATAGCTTTGTAATTAACTAATTTGAACTAATTTAATATGAATATGGTTATAACATTCTTGTGTATTACTACGCTTTTAAGTTTTTAAAGTAATTAAATTATTTAAATTTGTAAAATATATAATTGCTTCAGTAAGGCTAAAATATTTTAAAGAGAACAGAGCTCTGTTTTTTAGTTATAATAATTGTTAAAGATTTCATATAATTTTTAGTTTGCTTTAATTAACATAAATGTACAAATATTTAACAATAAAAATATAAAATAAAAAGGTAATTATAATTTGTATAAAAATGTATTTTCTTCTTGAAATTGGTTTGAACTCCTCGCTTGGTTGAAAAATCTCGATCATACCTGTTCGATGCTCGATTTACTCTCTTGCTCTCTCTGTTCATTTCTCCATCTCTCGCTCTAGCTCTCTGTCGCGCGGTCGCATACAACTTGACCTACTTAACAAAAATTTAAACATTTTTTCCTGTTATTCCGCCTTGTAAACATGTTGCCAGCGATTTACAGTTCGCCGGGGCCCCGCAATTCCGCCAGCAACATGTTGCTGATGGGTTCGCTTGCTGAGATTTTTGGTTGCAGAACATTGCGCTGTATTGTAGTTGTTGCATTTCCTCTTTGGCACTTGTTGCTATTGTTGTTGTTTTGCCTGATTGTTGTTCTATTGCTGTTGCCGCCGCCGCCGACGCCGCTGCTGTTGCTAACATTGTTGTTGTTTACTTGCAGCGCCTGTGCAGTTAACGGTATCGCTTCGAAAATGAAAGCTCCGAGCAGCGCTCACAGGTTGCCGTGTTTTTTGTGTGAATTTTTGTGTTTTTGCTCACGACTTTTTGCTGGATCTTTTTTTTTCGTAAATTCGATACCCTCACGAAGGGTATTACCAAGGAGGCTAAAGTTGACCTTGTTTGGTATTTATTTGTTTAGGAAAACGGTTCATAAATCGATTTTTCTACACAACCCCTAGGTTCTAATTTTTAATGTTTATTTAAACTTTAATTATGATTTAATTGAATAAAAATGTATCTTATAGATTCTTCCTCGACCTTTTTATGTGTATTATATTTTGTAGGGAAATACAAGATTAGATAAATATTTCAGGGCATTTACCAATTCGGTCTCCGAGACTGGCAATATCGTATAGAGGTTAGTATCAGTGTTGGCTGGCACTGGCATTAGCATAAACAAGAGCCGCCTCATCACCCAGTGTTGACCAAATGCAACTGCGTCACTGTGATATTGGCCGGGTACTTTCCCCGTCGCCTCCGCCGTGTCCGTCTGGATGGCTGGTCATGTTTATGCCTCATGATTTGTTTTCATCTGCGGCTGCGGCGGCATCTTCTTTCCCTCTGCCTGATTTTTTCAATGGAATTAACTTGCGTTTTTTATTTCGTAAAAGTATTTTATGTCCATGTTGGCCATTTTATTATTATTTTTTATATTTTTTGCATATTCAATTTTTTGTTTTTCTTTGCGTGCGTGACTCATGATAGTTAATAAAAATTTATGTTGGGATTGTCTTGAACTTTGTCGCCTACTTGGAAGCCCAGGGAAGGGTTTCATTGCCAAGTTTGTTGCCTAAGTCTTTTGTTTGGCTCAATGGCAGGTGTTTTTTTATGATTAACAATGGCCAGAAGAGGCATAGCAGTAGGTGTGATGGGTTCTTTGCATATATTTGGGAAACTTTATAGTAATTAAATGTAAGAATAAAAAAATGTAAGCAGAGGTAATAATAAGTAAATATATTTACATGTATTTAACATTTACTTGTTCTATTATAAGATAGCTAGAACAGAAAAGTTTTTTAATCTCTTTTAATGCTCATAATTCTGTCCTAATTTCCTTACAAATCCTGACCATTTTTGGCTCCAAATAATTGTAATATCAATCAAATGTCGGACCCAGAACCGAATGAGATTCGGTAATTGGTTGGCGTAGAACAAAACGAAATTCAATTAATGTTCTTGCCCCTTTTCAAAAAATTCAACCATTGCCCCCAGCACTCCAAGCTCCCGCCAAGTTCCGAGTTCCAAGATCAATACCGATGCCGAGACAAGGGGCTAGATTTCGGGCCAAGGGAAAAATACAGTTAGACAAATTCTATGCACGTCAAATGTCAATCTTCCGATACAGCAACAGCAACAACAACGATAGGGAATCAATCTTGGCATTAAAGAAGTTTCGGCAAAAGTTGTGAAGAGCGCATACAAAACTAATTGAACTTGGACAGCGTGACACTTCACCAAAAAAAAAAAAATAGTAGAGAAGCAAACCAAGCTTAACCGAACAATATAGGAAAGTGCCTCTGAAGTCAAGCCATCAGTCAAGGCATTTTGTTCCAAGCAAATAAAGGCAAGCAATCAAATTCAAACGCCAGAAGAGTTGGGAAAGAAAGAGAGAACGGGGACCGGGGGGAGAGGTCAATGGGGCAACGGTAAAAAAGTAAATGAAAATAAGACTCAACCGCACATTGTGTAAATATTGACGCGCGAGGGTCAGGCCCTCAGAACAAGATTTGTGCATTTGTCAGGGGCCAGCCAACAGCCTCAGATCGTCTCCTCTCCATCTTCATCGCCATCTCCATCTCCAGAAAACACACACATTTGGGTTAGACAAACTTGGTCACAGCCGAAAATAAAAGTACCCGAAACAGAATGAAGACCTTCCGGGGATCTCGGACACACACAAACACACACAATGGGTGGCCTGGCCCTCTGCTGACCGCAAAAGATCTGTAAATTAAGGTGCAAATAACAAATTGCGCAGAAGTCAAAACAATTCGCAACGCCTCCGAGCTGCACCTTTCTATTTGCCCAAAAACAAAACAAAATACGAGCTGCAAATGTGACAGAAACAGAGGACGCCGACCGATCCTCCTGCAAACAAGTGCTCGCGGGGTGGTCGTCGTGGGAGATGTGCCGAACAGGTACGACGAAAGGTACGATTTACGCACCGTCTAGTGTCGCAAATTGAATTGTTAACAATGTTCGACTACTGACCAAGTGGCGGTGTCCTGCAGGGTAAATAAAGTAAATATGGCTAAATATTGGTCTTCACTTTCAGTCGAGTTTGTGTCCTAAGTCTTTTGTTTTAATAGGCTAAGACTTTATTTCTTAATTATTTTATAAATTCTTTTTTACTGCAATAAAATCCCTATTTCATAATAATATTCCTTAACCTTTCAGGCATTTTATTTACAATGAACTAATTCCTTATTCTCAAACACCGTCGAAAGGTCTACCCAAGAACCCGCTCTGATCTTTAAGCAAGAACATTTGCCATAAGTTTTGCATTTCCATATCTACCATCACATCTCGCTCCGATGCTATCCCATCCATTCCCATTTTAAGATCCATCGCATCCTTCTCTATTCCCCATAACTACTTTTCGATCTCTTGTATCTTTTCGCCAAACCGAAAACTGCGAATTGATGTCAAACGTTGAATAAATTTCGCATCATATCTAACAGCAATAGTAACAACAACAACAACAACATACGCCACAAGCATCAATAATAATAATGCAAATTCGGCATGCATAATTTCGTACTTCTACCAAGATTTTTGTCTTTTCTTAGAGCCAAGGTGCGGGCGTCAGTTAGCCCAGTTAGAAAGAGGGAGAAGACGGACTCTGAGATGGCGGCGCTGTCGATGCGGAGGCTTATCAACGTTAATAACACGCAAAACGACAACATAACAAAACAACAAAACAACTAAACAAAAACAATAAAAGAAAAGGAGAGCAAGAACGAGAACAACAAAACGAGGCGGCAATAAAAATGCTAAATAAATGGCCGCATGTGTGAGAGAGGAAGCGGAGAAATGGATCTGGGAGAAATATGAATGTAGTGCAAAGTGTGGGAGGCCAGTCTGGTGGGCGGTGGCAGTGTGCACTAGGAAAAATAACTATGCTGTAGGAATCGAAAAGTAACCTAAAATAAAGTGTAAAAAAATAAGTTAAGTCAAATAAGTTAAGTGAAAAGCAAGAACATTAATTTGAAGTTCGTGTCCTAAGTCTTTTGTTTTTATTTTGGTAATTTCTTTGTCTTAAAATCTTAAGGTTTTATATATATTTAGGAACATATTATAAAGTGACAATTTAATTAAAGAAAACATTTCTTCTGTGTTTGTTGGTGGGTTGTGTGTCCTGGTGGGTGGTTGAGTGGGTGGCTGACTCCCCCAGCTAGGCAAAGGTCAAGACGAAACGCAACTGGCAGCCGGCAAGTTGGCAACACGACAACGCGGCAACTGCGAAAGCAACACAAACTGGCAACTGCCAACTGGCAGCTTGGCAACCGGAAGTGGGTCAACGAAAACCGGATCCGCATCGTCAAATGCAAACGCAGCTGTGTGTGGAAAGAGATAAACAACAAATGGCAACAGCAACAACCAGCGAGCAAACAACACAAACACAAAACAAACAACAGACAATGCAAAATGCAATTGAGATGCAAATGCAAATTGCATTTGCCACATGTTGCAGTTGCTGGCGCTGTTCGTTGTGCGATGTGTGTGTGTCTGTGTCTGTGTCAGCAACATAAATAAACATGAAAATAATGCACACCATTAACATTGCCAATGGCCCCCAAAATGCAAGGGGGCTGGCGGGCATGGGAATGATGGGGAATGAGTGTCGCCTCGATTCCCCCGACCTTCTCCCCCTGCATTTCGGATAGACAGGCGGACAAAAGGCCATGTGTCTGCCGGAGTGTCATGGGCATGGCTTTGGCTGACTTCGCTCTTGACAAACTCCCTGCTGCATCTAATGAAGTTCCATTCGGTCCACAGAGGCAGCGGAGGCAGCGGAGGAAAATGCGGGAAATGGTTGAAAAGATATGGACCCTCAATTGCTTGCAAGAACCACAGACATTTCCATCTATTATACGGCTGATAGCGTTTTCGGAAAGGTTCTTTGTTGGCGAAAGGAAACTAATTAAGATACCAAACGTTTCTAAGGAATTATTGTAAAAATTAAGTGATATTATTATTAAATATAATATTAAATACCTATTTTATCTTCAATTTAGATTGCCTTTAAAAGTATTTTATTAATAGAAAAGAATAATTATTTACAAGAAAATTTATCATTTCGCTTATTTACTGAACTTTATTTTATATTTATTTTATCCGCAAGGGCCCATCTACATTCGCTTAAATCTTGTCCATTGAAATAAAATGCCTTATTTATGGCCAACTGAATTTGGAAGAAAAGACCTCTGAATGCGTGAGATAAACGTAACGTTCCTTGTATACAAGCATAAACATATGTATACGATTCTTTATTGATTGCGATTTGCTAAAGAAATTTATTGCATTCAATGGAGAAGGGAACTCGAAAGCTGTAATTACACAGAGAGTTAAAGAGGTTAAAAAAGGAAATTCTTGAGTTTATCTCAAGAATAATTTTCAAAATGTGTAGGCCAAAGTTTGTTAAAAATTAAGTTAAAAAATTAAGAAATCTAGTTTTAATATGGTAGTATCTAGATATAAAGTCTCCATATATAAAATCTCTATATATGTATTTATTCATTGTATAATATTTTCTATAGTAATTTTTTTACTCAAAGATAAATTTCTTTATTATAAGACATCTATTAGGTTGCCTTAGATTTAATTTCTAACGTTTAAGTATTATAAAATTTGTTGTTATATACGAAATATAATTATTTTTAAATATTTCAGGGCGAACGTTGACTGTTGCTTCATTTCAAATTTATAACCTATGCTAAAACCTTACATTTAATTAGCATTTCTTCTTAATCTTAAAAATACTTAGTAGTTGCTTTTTGATAACAAATCCCCAAAGTAGAGAATAGAATTATCCCCGGGGATATTTCTCGCTCTGTACGGATACGCAAAGACTCAGGCAACGAACTTTGCCGGTTGATACAACTGGAAAAGGGCAGCCAAGCTTAAAGAACGGCGGCAGCAGCAGCAGTACCGCCAACTGGCAAACAACAACAGTCATAACGGCAAGCTGGGTCCCAAAAAGTAGATGATGGGACGCAGCGCATCATTTTGTCTAACGGTTAATGGCCATGGAGCTTAAGGAGCAGCCGCTGAAAACGGCAACGGAACTTTTTTCACTTTTCTCCGCCATCCACGAGATACAAATGGGCATCTGCACCTGCAGCGCCGTCCGCTGACCGCTGTCCGCTATCCGGTGCAGTTGGACACACAATCCGAATGACTGGGCCCAATCCAAAGCCGAATATGCCTCAGAGATCGTTTTTAATTGAATTTTCCTCTACTTTGTGCAGCGGCGGCGACTTTTTTGGGTTACCGTTTAAGCCGCTCAACTGCTTAATTGTCATCAGATTTGGGCGCTTTATATTTTGGCCGAAAAGCTGTCTGTGTGCCCGTTTCCCGTTGTGGCAAGCCCAGGCGTAGCGAATTAATCAATTTGCAGCGGATCGCCTGACTGGCAGTGACTTTTTTCTTCTTCTGGCCTCCAGTGCATCCATTACACGCGGCTATCTTGCTGCTCTCATTTGGTTCCTCCTTATTTTTATGTTTTAGTTTTATTTGGCATTTTGCATATCGGCGGGTGTCGTTTGTGTCTCTTTCCGTGTCACTTTGCAATCAGTTTGTCATTAAATTGAACGGCAACTTGGCATTGTATCTGACAGATACTCAGCCTGGGATAGTAGTGTGCTGGGGAAAGAAAGAAATTCTGCGCCAGCTGCTACTGAGGCAGCTCCTCCGGTAGCCTAGATGGAAATGATAGCTTCTGAAAAGGCAGCAGTAGCGGCTAAGTAATCCATAATTCAGTTAGCAAAATGTATTTTCCATTTTCCCAGATTGTAAGTATGTTAATTAAAGTTCTTCTGATATTTATTATTATTTAATTTAATTTATTCTTCAAAGAACTAATAAGAAATTACAGGGATTCATTAATTTCATAAAGGTTTACGATTTGACAGAGAAATTTTCACATTTCCCTTCAGAAAGATGAAGGCTTTGAGTGAACTTTAGCTGGCCTTTCTTTCAGCCTCCGCTGCCAGCCCTCCCGCCTTGAATCTTTTCGAATTCTCATTTATTTTTTGCATTATGTTGCATATGTCACGGCTGTCAAACGCCAGCAAAGCGCTGAAGAGGAAGCAGCAGCGTAAGATGAACTCGACTCGAATTTTTCACCGCTCACCTTTAACCACTGGAACACTATAACAGCAGAAATCTTTGCCAAAATTTAACGCCTGTCAGGGAGTTGTCAAAAAAAAAAAATATATAAAAAAAACAAAAGCTGGAGAAAGAGCCGCAATGAAAATGGTGAAAAGGAAGAGAAGAATGCAACGTATTATTGGCCGCTTGGCGGTGCCACACAAAATTAACCCAATTATGAGAGGCGCAACATAATCAAAGCGGACAAAGGATGCCAACGTATCCTGCTTATTTTCAGCTTCACTTCGTTGTCCATACCCTTCCCTACACCGGGAAAATATATATATGAGAAAGCAGGGTTATTCAAATATTTTATTGAGAATTTGTAGTAAGTAATCTATGTAGTAGCATCATATCGCATAATTAAATATCTTTAAATATAATAATACTAAGAGAACGCCATAACGTTCAAAACATAGCCTTTTCATTATACTAAAATTAAAAACAAAAATCTAGATAAAAAAGGTTTATCAGCATCAGATACAGATGAGAAAGAGGAGAATCCGTTTTAAAAACCTGTACATCCAAAACTTAAAAGACTCTAAAAAGGTTGAGGTTTTTGTAAACATTCAATAAGTCTTGAAACTTTTCACTAGAATATATAAAATTATAAAGAAAGTAAATCAATTTATGAATGTAAATTAATTACTGTCTTTCAAAATCTACAATTATTTTGGAAAAAGACAGCATTGAATTTATAATATTATTTTATTTTTATTTTTTTGCTGTGTTCACTGAGAAGCAAATCGAATTGGGTCACGTGCTTGGGATCTGACATTCGGTTGTTGTTGCGCCGCGCCGCCCGTGATCCAAAGAGGCAGCAGCCGGAGGCTGGGAGTGCGTAAGGTAGGGTGACCACACCGCACCATTCACATCCCCATCCCCATTTCCCCTTCCGTGGGACAAGTGCAGTGCGTTCGTCTTCGTCGGTCTTCTGTGTCTTCTGTTCTTCGCGTCGCGCCCATAAATTAAATGCACAAACAAGTTTCGCATCGCATTTGGAAGATAAACTGAAAAAAGGGGGACAACAGCACCAGCCATGGACGGGTTGGTTGGTTGGGAGGCAGGCGGTAAGGCAGTTGCTTTCGCATATAATTCAGCTTTGGGCTACATAATTAATTCCGCCAAGCGGCGGCGGCGTCCGAAAGGAGGTGGTGGTGGCGGCTCTCTGGGGTGGGGTACCAGAAGGTACGTGATATGGGCCAACAGGTTTCGGTTCGTATTTTTTTTTTTTTTTGGTCAGTCGGCGCACTTGTTGCCATCGCGCCCAAAACCAAAATACAAAAAAAAAGCGAAGACACAGAATTCATATGCGTCTCGTTTTGTCGTTTCAGGGGTTTTCGGTCAAGTGGGGAGAGGGGAGCCAGACCCAAAAACCAAAAACCGAAAAAAAATCAAAACCCATAGCCGGTCAGCGATTCCACTTGATTTGATTTTGGTATGCACCATGAACCGTTATTCAAAATATTCGAAAAACGTTTTAAGGTTCGCCGTCTTCAGGGTGTGAGTGTGCACTGAGAAAAAATACAAACTCTGTGGGCAAAGTACTGAGCATATAGTAATTATCCAATTTGTAATAAATAAATCAAAAGTTTTAATTAATTTAAATCTAAAAAAAGAAAAGATGGAGAACCATACCAGAGGTAAATCACCGTCTAAACTTTGAGTTCTTAAAGCATGTGGTTATACCCAGGACCCTATAACATATTTGGATTTATTAATTTGCTAAGAACCCACATTAAATCATTATTATTACTTACTAAAAATGCTTTAACTTCAAAGCTTGAACCCAAATAAATAATATCTTTAATAAAATCTTAATTGCTAGCTCTATTCGTTTTCAAATCATCTTAATTTTATAAAAGTGCAGTTTAATTTTGTATAAGTTTACTTGTACGTCCTGTTTTCGTCTTGCAATCACGATGCATTGGCACAGTGGAACCAAATTGGCAGCATATCCTGCTTCCTTAAATCGCAAGCACCTAAAATTAGTTTGCCACTTAAATACCAATATTTTTCATGAGTCAGAGCTCACATCGATTGCCTGGGCGATCGAAAAGTAATCAATTAAATTGTGAAACAAATGAGGCAACTGGAATACCTATAATTTAATAATAAAAGTTAATAGATTCACAAGATTAACTAATAAAGAAGTTAATAGGGGCATGGCGTTGTATAAAGTTTATGGCTTTTGTTAATTTATTTATTTTGTACAACTCATAAATTCGACTATAGTTACATACAAATTATGAACATAAACTTTTAAGACTTCTCTAAGAATACCATATAAATTTTATACATTTTCGAAACATACCAAGTTTTCTCAACATTCTTCTATAGCAACTTTTGATTTTGGGCAACAATTTTAATTATACAAATTATTGGCACATCAGGAAACAGTTCCCCAGAGGCTCCCAATCTTGGCACTTTTTTATTTCTTTTTTCTTTAGTTTTTTTTGGGTTTTTATTACATTTTTAATGCTGTGCTGAGCTGAGGCAGCGGGGGAATGGAGACAACGTGGTCGCATTTGCAAAGAAAATGGAAATGGAAAATTGTGCGGGCTCAGACTAGACCAGGCCAAGTGTGGAAACTAGTTAAAGTCGGTATAATAATTGTTATTGTTACTATCGTTGCCGTTGCTGCTGTTGCTGTTGCTGTTGTTGCGGCTTGGCATGGTAATGAGCTGAGCAGCCAAGAAACAGAAACAGAGTCTGATTATCGTGAGTAAGCATGATTATGCTTATGAGCAGAGAGTAAAAGTGAAAGAGGTGGAGAGTGTGTGTAAAGAATGCCTTGAGTGTCTGAGTGTTTCGTATGTAGGCCAAGTCTATTATGCGGCCAAGTCTAGAGCGGCTCTACAGACACATTTGTAAGAGACTGCTTGGCAGTGGAGAAAATATTAAGAAAATTGCTGGAAAAATACTTCAATGTACATGTATAAAGCCCATGAGAAATTATTTTTAAAGTGGTACATATTCATCAATCGGAAAGATTGTAAATTATGTTATAGACAAGAACTTTGATATTGGGGTCGAGTTACAAAAAGCTTAGGGCTCGCAATTTTGAAGATATATTTATGGGAGATACTTTTAGGTATCTATCAATCGCAGCAACACAGTAAAGGGAAAAAACTATAACAAAGACATCACCTTAAGGTTAAAGATTAATTATTTGTAACTTAAACCATGAGCTAGTAAAACCTTGTTCCCTAATTAAATTAATTTTCTATTTTTAATATTGCTTTTGGTTGTGATTATAATATAAGGTATATATTTTTATATATTTTTAAAACTATTTCAATCTCACAGCCAAGTTATAAACATTACAACCTTAGTACCTCTTTTTCCCACAAAAATAAATCATGGTAATGGTAGATTCCCCCAACAAATCACATCCTTTGCTTTCACTTTAAGAAAAACCATACTGGGAATCTCCTCGTGCCAAGAAAAAGTTCCCATCGGTACATAAAATCCGAGTCGCTCGCACTTTGACTTGAACCTGCTGTTTCGACCAGACCTGGGCTCAGACAGAAGACTCCGACTCCAACTCCGACTGGGGCCGACTGGGAGACCCACAAAAAATGTCATTAGCTAACACGAGCTACGTGGAGTGCAGTGGAGGAGGCTCGAGGAGACAGGGAAGCGGCTGTGTGGGCATTGTGAGGCGGAGTCTGCAGACTTCCTTGTACAATTTGGTCAAGTTTAGTGACGCATACAGCAGGTCCGGCTCCGGGCACGTCGAGTCATTCATGGCAGGTTTACCAGGCCCACTCCGCCTCCTCCTCCTCCTCCTCCATCCAATAGGCGTGTGTCTGTGTGTGTGTACATTGCCAATTATGGTGTCCTCCTTTAGATTCGCTACGTTGCCTGCTGCCGTCTCTTTTGCCATCTCTATCGCTCGCTCTAGCGTCGCTTGTCATATTTGTCTGCATCGCGTTCGTTGCCTGAGTCTTTCGTTTTGCCCCCCTCTGTCTTGGCTCTCTTCTTTCTTCTTTCTTTTTTCTTTGCTTTCTGCGTCGTTCGCTTGCCAAGTAGGTCACTTGCGATTTCATGACCGACTTTTCGCCATTGCCTCTTCTTCTTTTCTTCTTCTTATTTCTTTCTTCTGCTCACATTTCTTTCGTTTCGTTTCCTTTCCTTTCAAGCGGCTAACTTCTGCGTCTTTGTTGTTTTGCTTAAGTTATTTATGATTGGCCAGAGAATTTCTTTCTCTATGCGGCCATTTGTTTGCTAAAGGTCTTTGATAGCTTTAAGTAGTTTTTCTGTGAGTGTGTGTGTGTTTTTTTTTTGTTGAAGAAATGCAAATTGCAAAAATGTGAGAATAAATAAATTAGCAACTTTAAAAGCATTCCTTTTTTTATTAACCGATTTGAAAGTGACAGTTACAAAGGTCTTATAAATATGGAAGCTTATTTTAGAAATAAGAATGTACAACTTCTGTTTTTTAATTAATTGTTGGTCTTGTTTTTTTAATGTAATGAAATATATCGTCCCACATCTATTTGAATAATTTTAATCATTTCATTTAATAGAACTACTTGATACAAATTTCTTATTAACAAATTTAAGAGAATCTCCGTTTTTTTAAATTATTTTATTTATAATATTTTACTTATGAGTTTCCTCTTTTACAACCAACAAATTCTACTCTTTCTTTACTTATTTTTCTTTCATCATTCTGTTGCAGCATTCACGCTTCAATTGCCATAAAGAGGAAGATACACATATAAAGTAATATATCAATTCGACCAATTAGGCTTCCCCTTGGGCCATGACCAATACTCGGTTATTATCCGACGTCGTACCTCACCCTTTCCCCCGTCGTGCGTTACTTGCCATGGATGATGCTACGTGATTTACCGTACAAATATAACTCACAATTAAATTTAAACAAAATTATTATCTCAGTGTTTGGCCATAACTGTTCCTTGTACGCCACACTCCCTCCCTCGACCGTTCTTTCTCCTCTCTTTCTCATCTTTATTGGCCCCAAAATTGAATTTAATTGCCGTGTCTCGAGTTCGTTTTTTGGCCTTTTATTGTGTTGGCCTTTTCTTACGACTTTGCTGAAATTGTTGCTCAATTCTATAATTATTTATGCATTCTGTGACTGCAAAAGCGTTTAACATGTCTCGTTAAATCTTTATTGGATATTAAAAGTGGGCATGGCTTTACATTTGACTGAGAAAAGAAAATGGATTCGTATACTGGATGAGTGTGACAGAATTTTTTGGTTATTACGGCTCTTGCTTGTACAGCATTTATGCGATGCTTAAGCCTGGAGCACGTAAAAATGGGGTAATTAATAAAGTAGGGCTTGGGCATTAAAAGTGAATACAAGTACATTGATATGGTTTAAGTTTAATGTTCAAAAATGTTTTTACCTGAAGGTATTTGAGTGAG
The DNA here is from genome assembly GCA_018151655.1 of Drosophila bocqueti. Classification (NCBI taxonomy): domain Eukaryota; kingdom Metazoa; phylum Arthropoda; class Insecta; order Diptera; family Drosophilidae; genus Drosophila; species Drosophila bocqueti. Next base: position 900,873 of record JAECXF010000020.1, read on the forward strand.
ATAAGTTTTCTGCTGGATACTCTATAAGCTATTTTCCTTTATTGTCACGTGCTGGGAGCTATCTTAAAACCCCAGAAGTCACCTAGCAATCGTTGTTAGGCAGTCTAGAAGCCATCAAGTTGAGCTAATAATGCACATAATAAGCGGAATAACAATAACAATAACGAATAATGGCAACAATCAAGAAAGCAAGCAACACGACGGGTAAAAGTAAAGAATCTGTGACAGTCGGCGCTCTAAACGACAATCATCATTTGAGTGCTGTTGTGCTTCAGGTGGTGGAACATCAACGCGGCAATCAAAAACGATTAACAAGATCGCACCACTCCACTCCACTGCGACGACCAACCACCGCGAGTAACCACCACTAGAGTCGACATAGCCGCAAGTGGCCCCACCAGATGACCCACTTGGCCGGCTTTGACAGATGTATGTCAACTGCAGCAGCAGTCGGAGAATTTTACAAGTTGTTAAGTGTTTTTGATACAAAAACTAGGAACAGCCTCGAACAGCTTCAACTCCGTCTTGAATTCAGTGCTGCGAATGGTACAAAAAAAGTAGCTTAATCAAGCATTAATATAAAATTATTACCTTATTGCTTTATTTATAATCGTAATATAGGGATAGGTACAACAATTAATTTGTTTTAAATTCACAGAAGTTAAAGAAAACTTAAACTAAATCTTGCTAAAATATTACTTAAATTCTGTTTTCTTATTTAAAAATATAGCTAGATCCGTCTTAAAGCTGGCCAACTCTGGCTTGTCTTCAGTTTCCACTCAATAAAGCTGACTAGTATCCGACATGTGCAACAAGTTTAGCAACTGCGGCGATGACGATGCCAACTTGAGCTCCAGCTCCGACTCCGGTTTGAAATCCGGGTGCAGGAGCAACTACAACTGAAATGTAGTGCAACATTTGGCCGCTGGTTTTGTTGGTTTTTGGGGTGTCTGCCCGCCCGGCAGTCCCCATCCCCAGTCCCACATCCATCTCCATTCCCCTCCTGCCCTCCGCCTTACGCACTCCCGTTGGCAACCCGTTTGCTGTCAATGGGAGCAAGCCAAGTCAAGACGCGGCCAAGCCAACCATGACTTGGCCAGCCCCCCAAAGGCAGACTTTCCTGGCGTTCCTAAAGTAGCCAAAAAAAACTAAAACTAAATATATATCTGTATATATTTTTTTAATTACCAATCATAAAGTGCGGCCGCCCAAAATAGTTTTTGGAACAGAACCAAAAGTTTAATAAGCATGACACATGTGCCTCAACCTCAGGCCGGGACTTGGCTTCAATTACGGTAATACACCCACCTGGTAGTATCTTCTAACCTGCGCCTCCTCCTTCCTCTTCCGTATTCATGCTTGGGTGAGGGGAGTTGGAAAGCATAATAATTTTTGGGGGCCTCTTGCTAATTATGCTATCTGTGATGTACTAGATGTTGCGGGCCATATAAAACAGATTTGGAATAATGTAATTTTAAAACAAAGTCTTAGGGCGGAGATAGAAATTTAAATAAGCAAGGGAGAGCTTATATTAAAACAAGAATTTTTTGAAGATTTCATGTGTAAGTTTACATTTATCACAGTAACCATTCCCACGGGAGAAATATTTTAATAAAGCCTAACAAGCCTGAGAATACATATACATATTAATATATTAATCAGTCCTGAAATTAATAAAAAAAAAAAAATTAATCAAATTAAAATTAAAATATGATCATAGTATATAATCCTAATATTTATTGAGGATTACATTTTTTATTTATATACTTTTCGTTTTTATTTACCAGTCCGAAGCTTACAAGGGACCTCAATTAATATAATTCTCAATGTAATGAAAGCACAAAGAATATTTATCAACGAGGTTGCTCTCTTGTTTATCTTCTTTTTCTAAAAATTCTAAAAAATGTTTATATCAAAAGGTAATGAAATAAAATTAGAATATCCAGCATAATATACACCTTTTTTTGAAAATGCTGCAATAACATTTTAAAAATATTTGCTGGTGTCCTCGATTTCCTTATTGAGTTCTGCCATAACAATTACCCCTTTTCTTTCGCCCCTTCTTGACGCACACACACGCACTTTAAGGCCAACACCAACAATTTAGGGCTCCGTGAGCAAGTTGAACAACTTTCATTTAAGTGCTCACCTTTTTGTGCACTACCCAAAAAAATAAAAAAAACTACCAACAGCAACAACAAATTCCAATTTAAATGGGGAACTCAAAAAATATAAAAAGAAAAAAAATACAGCAACAAAAACAGTTTATAACGACGTGATTCTTTTGCATTGTCTGTGTGCTCCCCCATTCCGACTGCTTTTGGCCGAAAGTGTGCTCATAATTAGCCCTTTTTGTTGACGTTTTTTATTTTTTTTGGGCCAGAGCGATGCACAAAATTAGCAACTATTACGCTTCTATTATTACCATTGTTGCTGCTGTTGTTGTGGCTTCCGCAGAGAGTGTAATCTTGGCCTTTAGCTGATGTGAAAGTAACAGTTTTCCATCCGTTTGTTTGTTAGCTTTTTGGCCTTTCTGACGCCTGCCATTGAAAAACTCTCCCATTCCGGGGGCACCGTAATTGGAGTCATTATACTAAGTACGGATTCAGCCAGATATCTGTTTGCGCAGAAAATATTTATACAATTTTAATGAGGGCTTCATAACCACAAAGATCGTATTTGTACAGAACGATGCTATTTTTTTACTTGAAGATTTCTTAAAGGTAAAGTAAAAGTACTAAAGGTACTAAGTAAAGTTTGTTGAAAGATAAAATAATATAAAACATTACATTTTAATTACAATTTATTTGTATAGGATTCCATTTATTAATCCTCAATGAAAATAAAATCCTGAAATCTGGAAGAAATGCCTCATTTCATATAATAATTTTCTTATAAGCTTGCTAATTTTGGCATAGTTTGTATTATAAATTAAATGAAAAATATTAATATTATTTACCTTAAAGAATTAAAATAAATTAATATAGACTCCTGGCCAAGGACATACGTTACAATAATTTCGCATCGGAATTTCATTCATAACAATCAGTTACGTAACTTCTGTTAAATCCACTTTAGGTGAAGGTTATGAGTCTTCACCACCCACGTGTCCTCGGCCTGACATATGTGTCGGTCGTGTGCCGGTAGAAAAAGGGGATAATGGTCGGATCTTTGCCTCCTTACAAATTACGTAACAATAGAAAAAATGTCCTTTGTTTGGGAATATTATGCCAATCGAAGGTCAATTGCTGCACCGCAAAAAAATTTTGTTCAAGGTATTTTATGTTTCTGTAAAAAGATACTTCTCAAAGAAAGCCCACTTAAGAACCTTTAAAAACCGATATAAATGTTTAATATATTTTTATTTATTAACAATAAATACTTATACTTATCAAGACCATTAACAAAATAAAAATAGGTATATAAATGTAAATCAATTGCACTTTACAATATCTAATTTTGGTAATAAGATTAAAAATGTATTAAAAATACAAAAGTATATAAAAATGTCAATGCTAATATCTAGATTTATTTAAAAAGTCATGGTAAATATTTATACTTAAAGAACATCTCCTGTTGGTCTGTGTGAATAAGGAGTTGTCTTACATCCGTTTGTTTGAACACATATTCCAGAAGGGTTTCTGGCTGTAATCGAACCGAGGAAACCAGGATTCGACACGCTGCGGATTAGTCTGGGAAATTGGGTCAATCTCTTGTCACTCTGGGTCGTGTCACATGCAAAACATTGCCGCATGATTTACGACTTGGCCGAGGCAAGACCGATTCCGATACCAGTCCGCAATGGACTGTGGACATTGGACTGTCCACAATGACAGCAGCGGCAACAGCAGCATCAACATCGAGAGTAGCTGGCAATGCGGATGCAACATTTGTCGCCGGCTTGTCTTTTGTCATGGCCATAAAACCACGGCCGCTGACTGTTTGCCGTTTTCCACTTAAAGTCCCCGCCATAAAATTGTAAATTTCACCGTTGGCCCGTCCTTTGACATTGTTCTGTGCTCTTACCTGCCCCTGCAATAGGCCCTCTCTCCCGCCAAATTATGCAAAAATGGCACGGATATTTACTTAATGACGTCCTCGCCGGAGAAGGGTTAAGAATGCTTTTACTACTCCCCTTGAACTATAAAAATGCAGAACTCTTTCTCCGCGTAATGCTGAGCTCATGCGTGGATAAACAAAGGCGAAGTCGTAGAGATGGAAAAATATAAATTCGGTGGACGAAGGGAGAGGAAAGAAAGAAGGAAAAAAAATTGGGTCAGGGCACACCTCTTTATAGCCAACGGCTGCTGACGGCACCGCCGAATTGCTGTCCATCTCATATGTATAACTCATAACAAGGAACGCCCACAGCACACGGAATTTGTTTTCTTGTTTCATTATTTCCCTTTTTTTCACAAATCGACACTAAAAGTTGCCCACGAGAATGAAAGATTACACAAAGAATGCAAACACAACTGCTGGACACTCCAAAAATTTGGCACAAGAATTACGGAATAAGCAAATAACGATGTTTACCAGGGAGTTAAGTGAGGAAGCAGCTCCGACAATATTTCACCCTATCGTTAAACCTCGTGAAAAGTTATATTAAAGAATATACACAGCGGCAGTATAGGGTTATGACATCAAATTGGGCTTTCATTAATTGATTAACTAATAAAAAACATAAATGTAGAAAATATACAATATTTAAAAAATAATTTTAAACAATTATTAGATATTTAAATAAAAGTTTGACTGTGCCTAGAGAGTTCAAAGTATAAGGAAAACTTGTATAAATGAGAGAAAGAAATTACTTTCAAAATACCATATCAAAAACATAAATAGGAGTAGGCAAAAAATTGAATAAAATATTAAAATATATTTAAATAGAGATAACGATCATTTTCCTCATATCATTCATGTTTTTTGTTGATTTAAATTAAAATTAAATTAAATTAAACAAATTGTTGAATTAATTTTCCTACGCAAACATCAATTTATTTACCAATTTTGTGTTCATCTTAAACAATATACATATTTTATTGAATCAATTGAAATATGCAAATATGTGCTGAGATAACTGCCATGAACTGAATATCTTTTTCGCACCGATGCCTCTTCATTTCATTAAAAAGACATTCTCTTTTGTGTACAAAACAATAAAACAAAGTTAAATACAAATATTGGACACCGTGGGTTCTTTCTTTTGGCCAAAAACCAAAAATTGGTTAAAGAAGAAACGCAATAAGTAGGGTTGACATATTCAGGTTAAAGAGATGCGACTAAAGCCCACTTTTGATCTCATTTGCTTTGCAAAGAACGGCGGCTAAAACATTCTGATTCACTTTCATGCGCCGAACACCATCTCCGATTGTTCGGACCCAAAAAAAAACAGCTAACGAAAAAGCCATGACAACAAAAATGGTGGCCAGAGAAGGAAATGCAACAACAAGACCGAGGAGCTTGGAAGATTTTATTTGCTTAGCCAACGCTGTGAATATTTAATTTGCGCACTCACACACTCGAGTATAAATATACACGAAGAGAGGCTTTAACGACACTGGTGACCCAGATTTTCGGGGCAAGCTTAAGCTTAAAAGCTACAACGCTAATAAGAACAGCAATGCCGCCGCCATTGCCCACAGAGGCACACTTGAAAAACACAACAAAATAAATAAATAAATATATACCCAAACGCCAAAAGCATTGTTGTATTCTTCTTTTTCTCTGTGCGTGCCGAGGAAAGATACTCACTAATTAACCCAAAGCCAGAGTCAGAGCCAAAAGAATCAACCAAAAACTCATTTGCAAATTGTGGCCGAAAGAGAGGGGGGCTTTGGGGAAAAGAAGGAGGTTGAAGATTTTGGAGAGAGAATGTGTGGAGGTAACACCCAAATATAAATATACAGAAATTATGCCTAGGAAACCCCAAAAAAAAGCCATAGAGCGCTGTGGTTGTGAGTGTGCTCAGAAGTTGGCCAAAGACAAATACATATGACATCATATCGGTGGCCTTATTGCCGGTAGAAAGAACGCAAAGAGATTATAATTTGCCGTATGAATTTTTACTTTTCTTGGAAATTAATAAATAAAGCTTAACAAGGCCGGATGCTGGAAGGAAAAATTATTGCGGTGATTAAATTTTTACAAGTCAAAGAGTTTATTATAAATCATTAACCCAATTATTTACACAGAAACTAATTTCAAATAGTATATCATACATATTTATGAATATATTAAAAATATACATTTTATTTAATGATATTTATTTATATTTTGGCTAATATAATTGTACAATAAAATGATTAATTTATATAAAGATGAATAATTTAGGAATATATTCTGGAATAACAAAAATAATATTATTTGTACCGTTTAAATATCAATTAATTATTTCATCACAAGAATCCTTTGGAATAACTAAATTTTGAGCATTTCTTTTCTTTCAATTTTAAAAATCAAAATTCAATTTAAATGACTCAAATCTGGTAAAAACCCTGTGGCACCTGTAATTCCCATTCTTTTTCTCTTTTCTGAAGCTTTGGATTTCACAATACCTTCACGAATCCCTCACAAGCACACATGCATATTTGGAGCTCATTTATTGTCCAACATTGTTAAGTAACCATCATCATCGGAGTTTTTTCTTTAACAACTTTTAATGTTTACATTTGGCGCTTTGGCCCAAATATTCTGGAAACAGAAAAAAGCTGACAGCGGTTCCCAACTCCGATCCGAGTGGGAGTGGGATGGCGAGTGCTGCGGGCCGTCTCTTTCTGTATACTCCTCCTCTTCGCTTGGCTCGAAGTGATCATTGTCATGCAGGCGATTCTGCTTCATTATTTCGCCGGCTGTACCCACGCTTCTTCCCATCTTCCCATCTTACCTTCCTCCACTTGATAGCCATCGTAATGAGCTTTAAGTTAGAGGGTTCTGATCATCATCTCATGACGGTTTTTTTGGGAACAAGATGAAGATGCTGCTGGCGCATCGCCTTCGTCATTTGTTGGTCACGCTGATGTTGGGGCTTTTGTTTTAAAATACTCTTGGGTGAAGATGGGTCCATTAGCTTAAGAAAAGCCATAAACCATTAAAATTATGATTATGTTCTGATATTAAATACATTTCCACACTTAAGATAATAAGTTATACATTGAAAATGGAACAAAGAATATTATTATAAAATTCGAAGACCTGGTAATGAAACAGTTAAAAATTAATGATACCTTTTATTGAAAGAATAATTCAAAAGGTATTTTAAGAATAGATTTTAGCCATAGTTTTAAACCATTTCCCATCAAGTTAGAGTATTAAATCTTCTGCTAGTATCTGCCATCTTAAGAAGTTGGTATTTTCTTTCGATTTCATTGCTTTTTTTGCTTTTGCTTGCTTAACCAATATTTTGCCGGTCGATAATGAAAGGAAAGCAAAACCGGTGGTCAGGGTGCGCGGAATGGAGCCGAGAAGCTGGAGATCCCACAAGCCACAAGACCCGAAATACACAACAAAAGCTTATAATCATCAAGAGTGAATCTGCTGGTGAAATGGTCTCGGTTTTTGTTTTTGGTTTGTTTTTTTTTTTTGGTGGCGGTACACACACCGTCAGTCAGTCATGTTTGTGGTTTAGACTTTGCTTTCTTTCGAGGCGGTTTCCATGGGGGGGATTTCATAATATTTGCATTGGTGTGGGCCTTTTTGCTCTTACAGGTGTTTGTGTGACCCACTTTCGGGCGACATCCCAGCGCGATGCCTGAGAAGTTCTGCCCCGACGCAAGAGCCAACAAAAAACACGCTCTCTGAATGATGCGGTGGGCATTTCTTGGAAAGGCTAATATTACACTGGTTAAAAGCCCAATTCATTCGTTGAGGGAGACGTGATGCTCCAGGGTCGAAATAATGGAATAAAAAACGAGCAAATGATTTGCAAAAATGGCAACCTCGGTACAAATATACATTTGTAGGATACGAGAAATATAGCTTAAAATACATTTTTTAGTTAATTGAGCAACACGAGTGTTTATTGATTTATTTTTTATTGTTATTTGTAGATATAATTATTTCTAGAAATGTAAGGTTTTAAAGAAAGTGGAAAGGGAGTTCCCCCGGGTAGTGAAATAATCAAATTCATTATATACATATTTATATATCTACATATATATAATACATATTTTTAAATAAATCTCCTCGTTTAATTTTATATAATTTTATAAAATTTCTTAAATTTAAGTTTTATTTGATGCATTTTTATATTTTATATAACAAAATATTTTATCCAATTACATAAAATGTTTATTAATTGAATATTAACAAAGGCAATCCTTAGTGTGAAGGCAGATTTTGTTATTTGTTTTTATTTTTATTGTATTAATTTATTTAATTTTTTTTAATAACTTTCTAGTTTTATTTTATTTTTTTTTTTATATTATTTATATTTATTTAGTAAAATTTATGATCAATTCTTTTGGTGGCGCCCCCTATTGGCAAAATGTTGTATACTTGACACAAGATGTCGCTTTTACTTTTTCTAGAATGTAGACTTATTTTTACATGTGTACTTTTAACAGTTCTTACATAAACTAATTTATTTATTAAATAAACAGAATTATCAATTTTAAAAATTAAAATGTTTAAAAAATTTAAAATTTGATACATTTTAGAGTAGTGTACAAAAGTACACTAGCGTGCCGTTCTAATTTCTGTAATTAAATATATATTTTAGCCTAGAAATTTACCAAACCATTATCTAAAACAATGTAAATTTATTATTATTAAATTTCCTTTTAATTCAAAGACTTAAAAAGATCTAAGTGGTTCGACTTAAATTGGTTATTTATAATATATATATTTACCATATGTAAAAAGTCTCAACAAAAGCTAATTAAATTGACCTTGGTCGCATAGAGTCTAAATTAGTAATGAAAAAGTTCCATCAGAAACATTGATTAGGAAAATAACAGGAACAGAAAAAAGTGCTAAGCGTGGAAGCCATAATATCAGCGTCATCGTCGGCTCTTCGAGTCGTCTCCCCACTGATAAGCCAGTGTCTGGCGAGACGAGCAACTTGAGTTTTTTGTATTAAATTCGAGTGTCTGGAACCTGCCAGATGTCAGCTCAGAGAAAAAACTATTAAGCAATTGATTTCCGCTCCCCAGAATAATATTTACAGAGCTAATATTACAAGGAGTGTCTATAGTTGAGTGTGAGGGAAGATGGTCTTTAAATAGAGTAATTGTTTTAAGTTCACTTCTATATTAAGGTATTGAAAGCTATCTTTAAAAATATGGTTTTGTTGCTTCTAGATATAAAAAGATACTCTCAATATTTTAACTTGTTTGCTATTAATGGTAGAAAAAACGAGTCCAATATATACATAAGTCTAATATAAAACTGAATGTTAAAATAAAGTAGATTTTAAATATTCCTAATACTTTATATTTTAATTTAATAAATAAAAATCAATGGAATATAGATTAAAATACTGCTGTATAATTTTGGTATTAATTACCTGTAATTAGCTCTAATGCTTCCACTCGATGTTTATTTATAAATAGCAACAAATTAGCGCTGTAAAAAACACCCCATCTTCTTTGGGCTCCACTCGCTCTTAATCGTGAATCGTTCTCTTAGTCCCAGCCTTTGGAGCTCCCCCCAAAAATAAAAGAGAAAACGGTGGAGCAATCTCAATCTCTCGGAGAGACAACAACAGCTGCTCGCTAAATTCGTCGCGTGTTTTGGAGGCAACAATTCCGATTTAAATGCTCCACAACCCTCGTCCGAGCCCCACCGCATTTCTCGTTGGACGCGAACGCCACATTACTTGTCCGCAAATCAAGGAAAATCAATTCTAGTGCCAAAGTGCGTGCAATAAAAGTGTCAAATTAAGATTAAAAAAAGCTAAAAGCCCCAAAGACAGTGCAAAATGGAGCGTATTTTGAGGGGGATAATGCGTTACCGGAATACAACTCGCGAGCAAATGGTGAAAGAGTTCCAGAAAGTGCGCGATAATCCAGAGGTGAGCAATCAATAGGTTTTATAGGTCAAGATCTACAACATTTTGTCTGGAATTTGTTATAAATAAACAAAAAGAAACATCAGAACACGCTTTGCCTTGTGGGGAGCTATTACTGCATGTGTTTTAATATCATTATCACATTTTTTTCCGACTTGTCAGTCGCAAACTTGGCGCTCTCCCACTTCACTCTCTCTCTCGCTATCTGTCGCTCTTTATCTTTCTCTCTGGGTTGCTTTATTTTTGGTAAACAAACAACAAAGGTAAACCGGTTGTCAAACAATCCCCCCGCCACCACCCCCTTGTGGCTTTGCTTAATATTAAATTTTATTTTTATATACTTAAGTGATTGCTTTTCGGTGCTCATGGACTTCGTGCATTGCACCTCTGCTAATTAATAAATTAATTCTGTTCTAATTGGAAATATGTGAATAGGTTTTTAGCACACCGATACGAAAATACTCTGTATTCTAATAAAAAATTAAGTGTAAAAAAGGCAATAAATATCTCAATAATTTTAGAAAATAACAAAAAGAACCTTTAAACTCTAAATTGTGTCTGAAAATAAAAATATGAGAGCGAAATATTTTGTAGTATTTAGAAAATAACTTTTTTAATGTCTAACATTAAGTTTAACAATTTATATTAGAATAAATATATTTCCAATTGGTTTACTCATTTTTACAAATTTCAGAATTTACTGAACCTATAAATTAGGTTTCATGTCTATTTTCTAAAAACTGTATTTAAATAATTAAAAAAGAAAACATAGACAATTAAAATCCATTAAAATCATATACAAATTATTAACCTGAAGGTTCTATTGTTGCAACAATTCTGGTAGTTATATTATCTTTATAAAAGTTGTTTAAAAAATAAAGCATTCGAGTGGAGGCGATGGTCTTAAGTGACGCATGTCCATGTCCATCCATCAATACCTTCAATATTTTCCAATTTCCCTGCTGAGACAGCCTTGAACCGAACCCACTGACACTTTGGCCGCTGGCCAAGTATGTCATAACTTGTGTGCTGGCTATCTGCAGAATATATGTATTTATGTACGCACTAGCCGATATCTATGTGCTGCTAACTCTTGATACGCTTTATCTTTCAGCCGAAGGCCGTGTTCTTCACCTGCATGGACAGTAGAATGATTCCCACCCGGTACACGGACACCCATGTGGGCGACATGTTTGTGGGTAGGTGTAACACGAGTTGATTGTAATTATACATGGCTTTAACATTCCCTCCGATTCCCACGATTAATAAGTGCGAAATGCGGGCAATTTGATTCCCCATGCCCAGCACTTCCAGGATGAATACTTTAGCTGCGAGCCGGCTGCCCTGGAGCTGGGTTGCGTGGTCAACGATATCCGGCACATCATAGTCTGCGGGCACAGCGACTGCAAGGCCATGAATCTACTGTACCAGCTTCGGGATCCAGAGTTTGCATCCAAGGTGGGTTTATTTTGATTCCAAGTTATGATCACTTACCCTTCCTTCAATCACCTTCAATCAGCTGAACCGTCGCCTCTCGCCCTTGCGATCCTGGCTATGCACCCATGCCAACACCAGTTTGGATAAGTTCCAGGAGTGGCGCGACGCCGGGATGAAGGATCCCCTGCTGTTCTCCTCAGAGACGCCGCTGCGTCGCTTTGTGGCCTACATCGACGAGGAGCAGAAGTTCGCCGTCGAGGATAAGCTGTCGCAGATCAACACGCTGCAGCAGATGTCCAACATAGCGTCCTATGGCTTCCTTAAGCACCGACTGGAGTCCCATGACCTCCACATACACGCCCTGTGGTTCGACATTTACACGGGTGACATCTATTACTTTAGTCGTGGCGCCAAGCGATTCATGGCCGTCGATGAGGACAGCGTGGATCGATTGTCCGAGGAGGTCCGGAGATTTTACTCGTAGGCACAATGTCGGCTGATCAACCAACTGGATTATCTGTGATATGTGGGCCTTATCTACAGTTTACGGCATTTACAAATGACCAACTTTTAGGATTGTTTTGTGTATTTATAAGTGTGTAATTGTTTTTGTATATAAACTTAAGGCCTACTAAGGTTTCAACTTACAAATCTACGAAAAATCAACGAAGGAGATGGCTATCTACCGCCCACTTGCTGAAAGACTGTCTCATAACAAGAAGATTTTAAGGATGAAAAATTACACATGTTTCCATTAGGAATTTTAAACAAAAGATGGAGCAGGACAGTACGAGCATTTACCACTTTAAATAGTCTTGTAGCAAGTGAGCGATTTATACGTATTTATCATATTTATCATTACGGGAAGCGGTAAGACTTTGGGGCGCGTCGCATTCGACGCTTCGATGTGTGCACAACAACAAACCGAGTTTCACGGCATTGGGGAAATTTACGGAAAACAACAAGGAGCTGCACAATTCAGTGGTACTTGTGGCCGTGGTGGCTCATGGCACTGTTGTTCGGATTCTCCAGCTCCTCGAAGTACTTTCGCGCGTTCCGTATATTCACCAGTGTGGCTTCCGAGGGCAGCGTGGGATCTGACATCACCACCATCACATAGGTGTTGCTGGTAAAGGTATCGATGAAGGCGGCAAAGGCATTATTTCGCACCTCCATCGACTGGAACTTGGCGCCCAGCTTGGAGCAGCTCAGCTTGAACTGCTTGATAATGTTGGACACCTTCTCGAAGCGATGCGAGTCGCGATTCTTCTTGCTCTGGCAGTGGGAAATCACCAGGAAGGTGGCCTTCTCGAACAGCAGCACCTCATCGGCCTCGATAACGTTGGCAAAGTGCGTTACCGAGTTCTCCAGAACGGCCACATTCGGTATCAGCATGGTGACAATGGAAGACCAGGCTCTGTGCATCAGTTAGAGGTTAACTAAAAGACGTTTGCAGTCCATGATTCACCACCTACTTGTACAGGGTTTCATCCCAAATGCTGGTGCGGAAACAGGTGACATTGCCGGGCTTCGACAGCCGGATGAGATCGTCCTCGCGCACCTTGAACTCGCTCTCGCGATGCTCCTCCGGCACCAGATCCATCTTGTGCACCAAACAGAAGATCTTGGCCTCCGGCGAGTTCTGCAGCAGCGCCTCCAGGCAGCTCTGGTAGTAATGGACGTCGCGCTCCATCTCCCGGCTCTCCACATCGAACACATAGATGAGCACCTCGACATGCCGGAAAATGTTCTCTCGCTGCTGGGCAAAGTACTGTTTCATGAATCCCTCCTGGCCGCCGCAGTCCCAGAGATTCAGCACCAGGTTGCCCAGGAACTTGACATGCGAGTGCTCCACATCGACTGCGGGCGGGAGTTGGAATCGGTTTCAGATGCCTGATTATATGGACATTTTACTCACTTGTTGCTCCGAGGCGTGTCGTATCACGGGCAATATAGTTGGCGAAGATAATGGAACGCATGCTGGTCTTCCCCGACCCGCTCTTCCCCATCAGCAACACCTGTGGAAATGCAAAGACGTTACAATTAAGGCCCGTGACTAGTTATATCGAAATACATTACCTTCTTCTTCATGGTGCTCCTCCCAGTTTATTATTTTAACAATAAAAACAAATAGTAGGCTGGGCCAGATGCAATTCGATAACAGACTTTGGTGTGACCCTTCGGTGGTAAAATACCAAAATATCACCTGGCTTTGTAATTGGAAGCAGTGATGTCATTACTTTTTTACAAAAAAAAGCTGGATTAGCCAAAAAATAAAGCGTAAAAAATCGGAATTCAACACAAAAAAGCTAAGAAAAAAGCTGATTTTTATAAATGTGCTAAAACTTAAGAAATTTTTAACATTTCAACTATCAAACTCAATTAAAACATCACTCAAAATGTGGTAAAAGTTATATTTAAATAAATTTCCTTTAAGTTGCTAAAAAAAAAGCTGGAATTTCCCGCTGTTTTTTAATTTTTTCCCGCTATCAAAAGTAAAAAAAGCCAAATACGACGGGAAAAAAGCGGAAATGACATCACTGCCTGGCTTTGTAATTTAAAGTGTGACCGAAGGTGAACAACTTGAAAATAAACTCATGCTTTTATTATTCTTTGGTATTTTTATTTAAAAAGTGTAATTATTTTAAAATATAATAAAAATAAAACAATTATTATAAATACGCGTTTATTATGAACGATATCAAGCGTTTGAAGGACCAGCAGCGCGAGAAGCACCCCGGATTCGATGGTTACATCGACTGCATGACCCGCTCCCTCTTCACGGGCCTCGCCGCATTCTGCTTGGGTTTCGTCGCCGTCTTCTTTTATTTCAAGGAATTGCATAATAAATTACACAAATTGCAGGCTTTTCCGGCAGCTACTTCGCCCAGAAGATCATACAGTCCCGCATTCGGTATCCGGTCAAGTACAACATTCTGGTTTCGTCACTGGTGGCCACCGGCGTCTCCTACCAAGCAACTTCCACCCGCACGAGATCCTGCCAGGCGGCGTGGATGGCCTTTGAGGAGAAGCATTCCGTGCTCAACGAGAAGACCTTTTAGCCAAAGAAAGCTGTAATTAATTAGGTTTAGTCATGTCGTGTCTCCGGGCCTGGGTGCGTCTGGCCAGGAGTCTTCCTCTCCCGCGTCCGGTGGCAGCGATGCCTATGCGCCTTAAGTACACGCAACACCAAGGGGTTAAGGGCATTCGGAACCGGAAGAGCTTTTTCGAGGCACAGATGCAGGCGGGACAAGGAGGAGGAGTCGAGGAGGAAGCGGACCAGGGATCCACGGCGGATCTGACTGACATGCGGTTTCTGGATGATCGGTAAAGGAAACTTAAAGTAATTCCTTGAATATATTCACATTCATTTTACTTTCCACTTCAGCGCCTACGACGAAGTTGCTGGTGGAGCCATGAGGGTCACCCGGGACACAGCCAGCTCTCAGCAAGTGCTCATCCTGCAGCCCTACGTCAAGTGGGCAGCCAAACGCCAAAATAGCGGAAACAGCGATGTCCGACCCGAGGATCAGCTTGCCGAGGCATCCGCATTGATTCATTCCCTTCCCAACTGGCAGGTGGCCATGGCCCTCAAGGTGCCACTGGAGAGTCTGGAGAAGAAGACGCTATTTGGCAGCGGAAAGCTGATGGAGCTCAAGGCTCTGGTGGCCGATTTGCGACAGGAGAGGCACCTCACCTGTCTGTTTGTCAGCAAGGGAACGCTGTCCTTTGCCCAGAAGCGCTTCCTCGAGGCAGAGTTCCGACTGCCGGTGATGGATCGATACTCGGTGGTCATTCAGATCCTAAGGCTGCATGCCACGAGTGCAGAGGCCAGGCTTCAGGTAAGGATTAGTGAGTAACTTTTTAAATACTTTCTAAATTCATTATAATTTGAAGGTGGCAATGGCAGAACTTCCCTACATTTGGGCCCAGGCCAAGGATGCCAGTGTAACGCAGACACGACGCCAGGGATATGCCTTGAGTGACTTGCAAAAGGAGATTCTTCGGACGCGTGAGCGAAAGTTGCGAGCAGAACTGGATCGCGTGCGCCGCCAGAGGCAGTTGCTGCGGCAGAAGCGCAAGCAGCAGAATTATCCCATTGTTGCCGTGGTGGGCTACACAAATGCCGGAAAAACGTCGCTGATCAAAGCTCTGACCGTTGAGGATGCGCTGCAGCCGAGGAACCAACTATTCGCCACGCTCGATGTGACTGCCCATGCTGGATGCTTGCCCTCCAACCTGGAGGTCCTCTACATGGACACCGTGGGCTTTATGTCTGATCTGCCCACTGGATTATTCGAGTGCTTTGTGGCCACCTTGGAGGATGCTATGCTGGCGGTTAGTCTTGGTTTTGACTTGGATATGGTCGAAGTAACTTGAATTTCTCTCTTCTCCCCGGAATAGGATGTCATTGTGCACGTCCAGGACTTGTCGCACCCGTGCCATGCGGCCCAGCGAAGTCATGTGGAGGCCACACTGCGTTCCCTGGCCTTTAATGTGGCCGGTGGAGATTCCACGGCCAGCCAATTGCCTCCCATTATCGATGTGTACAACAAATGTGACTTGGTAGCCTCCATCCCCGAAGCTGCTGCAGATGATGCAGCTGCAGTGCATCATATATCAGCCCGATCCCAGACCGGACTGGAGCCCCTGCTGGAGGACATTGAACAGCAGATTTTGAGCGCCACTGGGCGAAGAAAGCTGCAAATGCGAGTGCCCAACGGAGGCCCCGAGATGGCCTGGCTGTATAAGAACGCCGCCGTGGTGGAGACCTCAGCTGATGAGGATAATCCAGAGCGCCTGATGATGCACGTGGTGATTAGCCAACGCACCCTGGACCAATTCAAGCGGGAGTTCCTTCGCTAAATAGCTTGTTAGTGATTCTGACTAATTTCTTTATTATTGCTCTTGTTTCTTACTGGTTTTAGTTACTAGCGAGAGTAGTTAGGAATGGTTGTGTTTGTTGTTTTCTCTCTTAAATAGGTATAAAATTTGCTACCACAAAAATAAAACGAAAAAGAGTGTCTAAAAATATTTAAAAATAAAACATTTTTGTATTGCACTTTGCGCTCGCCTTTTTGTGCTGTGAAAAATCTGATGATCTGATCCTAAAGCGGATCAGATTGTAATTGTAATTATCTAAGGGCAAGTCTTGTGGCTCGCATATTTATATTTGTGTGGTGCTGACTTCTGTGTGTATTGGCACAATTGAATATTTAAAATTAAAAGCATTAACCAACTTAAAATGAAATAAAATGAAATACAAACTTAACACCAATTGAAATTAACAAATACTTAACCCAAAAGCAGCTTAAAATCTAAATTTAAAAAATGCCATACTATTCAAAAAGCATATTAAAATATTTCTAAAAGTTCAATGTCGAAGTATAAATTGTCGTATTTGTTGTCACTTCAGATGGGTAACATTTCCTTGGCTAAAAATATATAGAATATATATATTTCGATGGGATCTACCAGTTTTTCTCTATACAAAAATTTGTGGATCAAAATTCGATTTTTTAGGTGCGATTTTTGTTTCTCTTTTTTGTGAATTTCATTTGCTTGTTTTCCATGGCGTACCCCGAACATAAAATATCAAATTCTAAAGCTTAAAGATACACCCTAGCTCTCTGACGTACAAACACACTCTATATAGGAAGGATGAGGGACGATTTTTCTTGGCATAAAATCGTTAGGGCATTAATTAAACTCTGAGCAGTATTAAGCATTAATTTTTTTGTGATTTTAAAAGGTGTGTGAATTTTTATGATCAAGTTTTTGGGAGAGAATTTAAAAAAGTACCAAAAAAGTTTTAAAATATTATTCTTTAGTTTAGGAAATATATCAGGGATGCCAATGATATTTCAGAGGTTTTAAAATCTTTTATATAGATTTTTTGCTGCAATTTAATTATTTAATTATTTCCCTAATTGACATTCATTTGGTTTGAAGAGGGTAAATAATTAAAAATCTATTTGTAAAATAGGAGTCGATAATTTCAATTATTTTGTAAGAATTTTAATATTTTAACTTAATTACAACTGCAGAGAATAGTTTTCCTAATGGAAATCCAAATAATTCCTAATCTTCAACTTCAATCTCTCTCCCAGGACAAAATTACTTGGAATTAACCCCGCTCTTTTGAAAAAATTTCATATTTTTCCCAGGATTTGCAAATAAGAGTTTTGAGTAAAATAAGAGTTACGGCCAAAAATTTTCTAAAAATATTCGAGAAATTAGGTATACCATATTTATTTAGGATGGTTTTCCACAACATCATATAACTGCCATAGGAATTTTATTTTATTAATTCGATTTTGTTTTTTTAAAATAAAATTGACAACATATTTATTGGCTAGCAATTCATATAAAAGTTTGCTAGCAACTATTTTTTCTTTAAACAATAATTGCAAGCAACATTTATTTTTATGTCAGTACCGAGAAAGCGGAAAGTCAGAACATTTTTCTTCTTCTTCTTGAACGAAGGCTGGAAGGTATCTTTAAACTTCGGCATGCCGAATTTATCTTCTTTTATTTTTTCTTGATTTTAAAAAGGTGTTTTTGGGAGAGAATTAAAAAAAGTAACAAAAAAGTTTTAAAATATTACTCTTTAGTTTAGGAAATATATCAGAGATGCCAATGATATTTCAGAGGTTTTAAAATCTTTTATATAGATTTTTTGCTGCAATTTAATTATTTAATTATTTCCCTAATTGACATTCATTTGGTTTGAAGAGGGTAAATAATTAAAAATCTATTTGTAAAATAGGAGTCGATAATTTCAATTATTTTGTAAGAATTTTAATATTTTAACTTAATTACAACTGCAGTTAATAGTTTCCTAATGGAAATCCTAAAAATTCCTAAGCTTTAACTTCAATCTCTCCCAGGACAAAATTACTTAAAATAGCTCAAACCCAACGCCTCTTTGATTTCATATTTTTCCAATTAAAATCGTCTCACCCTCATGCCAGACACCCTATCCATACTTAAGCCTATGTGAAGGAATGGGAGGATTCAATGAGCCAGCGGAGGAGCTGCTTGAGCGGAGCCACAACCACAATGAAGAACAGAATGCAGATGATGCGACAATTCTTGAGCAGGCCGACAACAAACTGAATGAATTGCATGGACAATGAAACAAAAATTGTACTACACTGTTTGGGATTCAGCTCGGAGTCCACACTCGCCGCCGCCTCCTCCCCCGTCGTCGGCGGCCTCTTGCCATTTGCCAGTTATAACTTGGCTATGTGGAACTGGGCCTGCTGGTTGGCCGCCGTTGAGTATTGGGCGAATGGCATTAATTGGCAATACTCGAGCAGCTGTCGCTCCAGCTCCTCAAGGCACTTCCCAGGCGTCCCCGGGATCTTCAGCTGCCCCGAGTCGCGGCTCTTGAGCAGGTAGCCCCTTTGTATGAGAGCGAAGATGGCAATATTGAGGTTATCCAGCGCCAGGCAATACGGATGAACGTGGAAGGCAGTTCCGCCGGGCTGCTGCAGCAGCTGCTCCACATGCTTCTGAACGCGAACGAGGAGATCTTTGTTGCTAAATTCCAAGTTCAAAGGAATCTGCAAGGATTTTGTATTAGAAAGTTTATTTATAAGTTTATATAAATGAGAGTTTGTAACTCACTTTTCTCAAGGTGACCACCAACTGGTAGTAGAGGCACAGGAATGGTGCCAGGGCGGCCAATATGACGTGCGAGCACTCGTTGTCCTGCACCCTGATCCTTCCATTCTTCGCCACCTCCACGACCCGTTCGTCCAGCAGCAGCTGCAGATGCGTCTCAAACTCGGCAGCCTCCCGATTCGACTCGATGATGAACTCGTGCTGGAACAATGCATCCATGCTGGTCACATGCGCATGCAGGGCACTCAAAGTGGCATCGTATGAGATGTTCGAGAAATCCAGACTTTTCTCCTGACTCCTCTGCTCCTTGAGAGCCGCCAGAAGGAGATAAGCGGGTCGGGCCAGCCAGAACATGCAGGGATTCACGTAGAGCTGAAGGGCCAGCATGGGCACTGCCACTGCCATGGTTTGTGGACACAGTGGATGGGCTTTCATTCGCCGCACATCGATCTTGTCCGCCAATTGCTTGGCCGCCATCGGTGTGAACTGCAATCGAGCGCTGACGAAATGCAGGATGTTCGAGTGGATCTCCACGGCATCAATAATGTCTGCCTTAATGCTTCCCGGCCTGGTGCTGACATGTGCGCCCAGCTGCTCGAAGATGCGCTTCAGATGCAGGACACCGCGGGAGAGCTCATCGATGTTGACACTCCTCTGGGCATACAATTGACTGGCGTAGTACAGGCTCAGCAGGTTGAACGTGGTGATCACAATGCGTCGCTGCTGCTGGTAGATAATCTCATTGGCCAGCTGCTTCACCAGCTCCACCTCCTGCCGGTTCAGCTTCTGCAGATGTCCGCCCACACCGGCACGCTGCATCCGCTGGGCACTGTTGTGGCCAAAGAATTCCTTCACCGAAATTGGCTCTCCGAAATCCAGGAACATCTTGCCAAATCGCTCGTCAATGATTTTCAAAGCCTTAAAGAAACCCTTTGTGGACTCCTTGGGCTTGGGCACGCCCAGCAGCTCGTAGACGAACAGTTGCTCCTCCAGAACCCGCTCGTAGGCCACACTAACGGGCACAATCATCACATCCGGGACTTCGCCGGTGAAGTAGGGTAGTAATGCCATCGACAGAAGTCCAATCTTGGGCACGAGAGCCTTGAAATTCCGCGATCGGGTGCCCTCGATAAAGAACTCCACGCCGATGTGATAATTGGCCACCAGCGCGTACATGTACTCCCGGAAAATATCCCAGTACAGCTCGTCGTTGGAGAAGCTGCGGCGCATGAAGAAGGCTCCGGTTTTCCTGAGCATGGTGCCCATGCCAAACATTGAATGGAAATCTATACGAAAACAGAAACATAATTTATAAGTTTTGAAGGTAAAACCCTTATCTAATTTCCCGTTAAGCGATTTCGATTGAAGGAATTTGTTTAACAAAATCTATTTAACTTTGTGTCACCTTTCCTCGGAAGCGTGAAATCCATGAACCACTCACTCGCTAATTATTCTAATTTCAATGCAAACAAAACAAAACAGATTATCGCCAGGTAAACACAGTTAATTAATTTAAATGACATGCTAACTAATTAATATTTTAAGCACATTTGTAGAAAATACACTTGAATTTGTATGTTATGCAAACAGTTTAAAAACAGCTACACATAAATTTATGGATTTCACGTGAAGCAAAGATAAAATGCTAAAGAAAATAATCAGTAAAAAGAAATATAGTAAAGGCGAGTAGTAAGTCCACAATCATAAATAAATAACCTCTAATCGAAATTCTAGCCGAATGTGACCTTTGCTCTCTTTCAAATAAATAAAAAAATGTTAAAATGACTTCAATACACACCCATTCCGGCGGCTATTCCAGGAATCTCGATGTCATAATAATAGCAGATGTACGACATTAAGATAAAGTCCATGTAGCTGCGATGGCTGGGAAGGTAGAGCACCGGACACTTGCCCATGTCCTTGCGCACATTTAGCATGCTGGCCGAATTCACGTAGAATCCATCGCAGATCCTCTTGCCAATGGCCGTGATGGCGATGCCGCACCACCTAATAATGGCCATATTCCGCTCCAGGCCGATCTCCTCGATGATCGCCTTGGCCTGGCGCTCCAACTGCTTAACCGGCTGACCCGATTCCTTCGCATAATGCTCCAGTATGGATCGCAGTTTCTCGCTCTTCAGCACGTGCTGCTTGAGCTTCAGGGGATTGAGGTACTTCTCGAACTCGTAGGCCACTTGGGGATTGAACTCTCTGGTCATGGACGCCTCATTGCCCGGTGCTATGATGTTCTTGAAGTTCAGCATGTAATCGGCGTTGCTGGGTGACTTTTTCTTATCCTGATCACTGGGCTCACCACCTCCCTCCTCCTCCTCCACCGGTTACCGTGACTGGATTCCGCTCCATCTCGTTGCACTGCACCTGCGGAAATGTGGAAAGCAAAGTGCGTGGGACTGTTGAGAATCTCTGGAGGAGACTAAAAATAAAACGGCAGCGTCGAGTGCGGTGCCATTTGACGAATCAACTGACAAGCAGCAACCGGCCCCACTTAACAGACATGACACACGGACACACTGTCATATACTCGCACACAGTGGCACACGCTGTTTGCTGAGATATCGCTTGCACTGCGAAAAATATTTACACAGAAATTAACCAACAAATAAAAAAAAAACCAATGTCGTTGCCTTCAGATAAATAAATTGGCTAAGGCGGCTTTGGTTTAAAGTGTTTCCCGCAAATGAAAACTCTTAAATATGAAAGCTGTGAGTTTCCCAAAACACATTTCGATTTGGGAACATTTTAATTATTCATTTAAGAATTTATTTATTTATATTTTTTTTACTCTGCAATTTTTTTTTAAAAGGTCATAATGTCACACGTAAATACTTAGAAACAATGTTAAATTAGAGAAAAATGTATAGCATTTTTTAACGATCTCGGCTTTATATATTTCCTTTAGTGCATAAGAAAGATAATAAATCTACCCGAAGCAGTTTAGGTAATCAACGAGAAGCGACGAGCAACTAGGCGGCATTGCGTGTTAAAGGTGAGCACATTGTGTAGTACAGTGTACAAATATACATTCACTTAAAATAAAAAACCTCGCATAACTTAAGCCGAGTCTGAAGTGTGATTCAAAGCTCATTTTACTTCAGGCCGCTCCCCCAAAAATGCAGCCATTACTCTTGAAGCGTTATTTTCAAGTGCTTAAAATTACACGTGCTACGAAGATTATATAAAAATGTGTTTTTTATAATGGCTTAAATACACTTAACACAATTTTTAATGTTTCTGAGTTTGCTATCTGTGAATGTTGTGAATAATTCATAAAAGAAATCAATGCTTTATTATTGCTTTTAATTAGTCTCTGCACTGATTCAATTCAATTTTAGATACATTTTTTTTCCGTGTAGCTCACGACCTAGACCTATTACCTCAAGGAGCCCAGTTCGTGACACGACACGTGCGCATAGCTGGTGAACCACCCAGACGATAGTGTCGCCGTCGTCACTCATCAGGCGAGGTGCTACGCACACCTGGGACAGGTAAAAGAAAGGCGAAGTAAATAAACAGCGTCAAAGCTGCCATAGAACGGGCTTAGCAATAAAACCAAACACACCCTCTCACGCACACACACACACACACTCGCTGAAGATAAAGCCGTAGAAAACACCTGATAGCCGCCGATTGGAAGCGGGTAAACTAAACCACGCATGGCAACGGGCGAAGAGAATTAAAAATTAATAAGAAAATGCAACTTTAGACGTGACAGTTGCTCTGGCTCCCACAAAACATTCACACTTAATTCCTGGTAGCAATTCGCACATTTGCCCAGAACATAAAACCGGCAATTTGCGTTTCATTTGTTTGTTTTTGAAAACAGATTGTTGACAACGCCAGGGCAATAACACATTTTAACTATGTATGTAGGTAAATGCACTTTTCGACGAAAACTTTCTATTTATACAACTCAGACAGGTCAGTGGTGCTGACTAATTGGTTACGTATGTGACACACTATCGAATAATATACTATTTTTTCGGCTCAGATAAGGCTTTCCTATTACCGTAGCCAATTAAAAATGAATCACTTTACAGATAGTGCAGCACATGTGATTAGTAATGCGGATTTTAACGGGGTAATTGAACTTTGCTTAGGTTTACAGGGTATTCGCTAGCTGATTTACCGGTCCACGCACTGGGGTAAAATTCAATACGAGCTGCTGCGGCAGGATTTTTCAAGTTACGTTTCTCGCACTGCTCGAGGCCGCCGCTTTTAATGCATTTACGTCACAATGTGCAATTTATTTTTGATCTGCTTGACCGAGTTTTAACGTTTTTAGCAGCAGCGGCGCGTTTTGTTTTGTTTTGTTGACGACATTGTTACCAGATGAAAATTTGGCTCTCCCCCTAAAAAATCTCAAAAAGGTAAAATTTCCCCGTTTCTAATTTTAACTCTGGCAACACTGCGTCTCTTACGATATTAGGGGTATTCAACAGTCAGCTGTTCATGCGCGCAAAGGCCGGGTATATTGTGCAGATTGCAAATTTAAATTTGTAATATTTGGAAATTATTGTTTTTGTCTATTTTGTTTTTGAAAATCCAAAGATAATTTATTTTTTGTCATTTCTAAACTCTCTTACAAAAATAAGGGTTTTTTTCAAGATGTTTTAGTAATACTTTTTTTTCCTAGGTTTCCATCCACTCGATTTGGGTTCCACTGCACTTTCCTCATTGAAACTGGTTTGGAAAGCTTTCATCGCCAGCTTTCAGCTTATCGGGTGGCAACGTCTTGGTTATATCGCAACTCAGTGGTTGTTGGTCTCGAATTTGCATTGCGCAAAGTGCAAAACTCAGCGGAAAAAACCGAGCAACATCGTCATGTCGTTTTGGAGCCACGTACTGGATGCCCTGCTGGCACTGGTCCACATCCTCACTGACCGCCTGCTGGAGTTCGCTCTGGGATGGTATTTGGGTCCGTTCAAACGGGTTCCGGGTCCACCGAGTCTGGAGCAGCAGGTTTTGCTCAGCAAGAGCGCCGTGGAGCTGGCGCAGCTGATAAGGGAACGCAAGACCCGAAGTTACGACATCGTTAAAGCCTATTGTGAGCGGATCGAAAGCGTTAACCGGGATCTCAACGCTGTGGTGGATGGACCATTCCCGGAGGCCTTGGATCAGGCACGGGAAATCGACCGGAAGTTGTCCAAAAAGGAGTACAGCGACGAGGATTTCCGGCGCCAGCCCTTCCTGGGAGTGCCCTTCAGCACCAAGGATAGTACCGCGGTGGCCGGGAAACTGCACACTTTGGGTCTCCTCTCCCGAAAATCGGAGCGCTCGTCCACGGATGCCGAGTGTGTGCGGCTGATGAAGGAAAGCGGCGCCATTATCATCGCCACCAGCAATGTGCCCGAGGTGAACAAGTGGATTGAGTCCAGGAATATGCTGATTGGTGGCACCAATAATCCCTATGATCTCCGAAGGTCTGTGGGCGGTTCCTCGGGCGGAGAAGCGGCTCTCATTGCTGCCTGTTGCACAGGCTTTGGCCTGGGAACCGACATTGGCGGTTCCATAAGAATACCCGCCTTCAATTGTGGCATCTTTGGACATAAACCCACTGCTGGAGCTGTTAATATGGCCGGATGCACATTCCGGACGGGCAAGGAGAAGGAAACGATGGTGTGTGCCGGACCCATGAGCCGTTTTGGCCGCGATTTGCTGCCCATGATGCAGGTTCTCGTAGAACCATCGCTGAAATCGAAACTGAAACTGGATGAGCAGGTGGATCTGAAGCGCCTCCGCTATTTCTACGTGGCTTCCAACGGCATGGCCCAATGCAATCCTGTCAACAGGGAAACGGAGAGGGTTATGTACAAGATTCGAAAGCATTTCGAGAACGTCAGCGGGAAGGAGGTGCGTCATGCCAACATACCCAATACCAAGCTGACCGGCAAGATGTGGCGCTACTGGATGACCCAGGAGCCGGCAAACTTCAATCTGTTGCTGGGCAACGGTGCCGAACTCAATCCGTTTGTGGAGCTCTTCAAGAAGATCCTGGGACAAAGCGACTACAGCATGGCCGCTATCTACGGACTGATTGACAGTGTCCTGCCCAAGGAAAAGGAGAGATTGATGCGGGAGGCCACCACCAAGTGCAAACGGGCGCTGGCGGAGCTGCTGGGTGACGACGGAGTCCTGTTTTATCACAGTTCTCCGAGGACAGCGCCCTTCCACTTCTACCCGCTGGTCAAGTTCAACGATTTCGCGTACTTCAGCCTCTTCAATGTGCTCCGACTGCCGGCCACCCAGGTGCCCATGGGTCTGGACTCGAAGGGAGTGCCCCTCGGCATTCAGGTGGTAGCTAATGCGAACAACGACAGATTATGCCTGGCTGTGGCTGAGGAACTGGAGCGCAAATTTGGCGGCTGGGTGCCCCCATTTCCACTGAAACAATAGGGATTTATGAAAGATGATCAAATTATTGTTAAACTTTTAACATTTAGGTGTTGGTAACCTCTGGAGACTGTCTTGTCCTTGTTACAGGGAACTAATAAAATTGCATACTCTTTTATACTCATTTTGTAGTTTTCTTAGTTATTTTTCGGAGGTTTTAATTCAAACTTGTTTTTTCAGCTTGCAAATGTACAAAAACAGAAATCAGCTGTTGTCTTCAAGGAGATCTGGCAACCTACTGCTGAACAACGATGCCAGACAGTTGGCCTCATTTAAAAATTAAGGCGCCAAGTCATATGTTTGGTGTTTTTTAACCATTGTTTTTAACTGCCTAAAACATTTATAAACTTATTTCAATTAAATTAATTTAATAGTTTATAAATTTATAAAAATACTCAACTTAAATTAAATTAATTTTATTTATTTTTATTTTAACGATTAGGTTTAATAATATTTATTAATTAATAATGTTCGTTTGAAATTAAAGTACCTCTAATTTCAACAATCACAATACAATACAATATATTTAAATAATTCAGTAATTAATACAATACAATATATTTAAATAATAATTCAGTAATTAATCGTAATAATGTTCGTTACATGTACTTTTATTTCAACAATCACATTACAATACAATATATTTAAATAATACTTCAGTAATTAATACAATACAATATATTTAAATAATACTTCAGTAATTAATACAATACAATATATTTAAATAATACTTCAGTAATTAATCGTATAAGATCGTATTTAAATACTTCAGTAATTAATCGTATACGATCACGATCTCCGATTATTTTCCTTGACTTCTGTCAAACTTTTATCGAAGTGCAAAGGCTCCATTGTGCAAGAAGAAGAAAAGTGACTCCCGCGTTTTAGTATTGCAAAAATCAACTAAAATCGTGTTGTAGCTGTTTTAAAAACGTGTAAAAGAGTGGAATATAGTAGATTCTATTGTAGTTTAGTGATTTCTAAGGCTTACGGATACCGGACATTCCTGTGTTACATGGTAGCAGTCGTGTGAAGGAGCAACAAATTAGCAGGTACGTTCTTCTTCTTCTATGGCTAATTGGGTTTTTCTTTTACATGTTAAATTCCCTCTTTTTTGCAGGTATTGATTAGAAATGTGAAATCTGCGTAAGTCTTCCCCTTTGCTACAGCCATGTAGAAGGACCTTTGAACTCTGCTGGCCGGGCGGCGGTGATAAATGGATCTGGTGTCAGGAAACACTTAACCCACAAACTTCCAGGAGCCTGGGAATTTAGTTGGGGGGTTCGAAGATGTTGTCGCGCTGTCAACAATTAATTTGTCCACACACACATACTCGCACACATGCGAGCACACACTTTACACATTGACAACTTTGGGGAGCGGAGAAGTGCCTTTTCTTGGGGCCTGCAAGGAGCAGGATGTGCAAACTGCGTGTCCATGCCAGTGCCCCCTCACATTGCTTCATCTCTTCTAGCTTACAACCCCCTTTTGTTGGAGGCTTTGGCAAAGGGTATTACAATTTTGTAACAAAAGTTTGCACGGCAAACTGGTTTATTAATATTTTTCGAACCTGCGCTACCAACCATTCAACCATTCAAAATAATCCTTTTAGAATAATCCTTTTAATATAAATTTAAGAATAGTTTTCTTTTTAATATTTACTTTTCGTATATTTGATAAATTTTCTTAATTTGAATTGTCAACTTAAATATTTGAGGGATATTTAATCATTTCTTAAGGTGCTGCACTACATCTCCTGCAGCGTTAGTAGAATTTAAAAAAGTAATTACCCCGAGTAGGTATTTTACGTTTCGGTAGCAAAAGCAGCGCTCCTTCTCGCCCATAAATTTGGTGCAACACGGAGGTGACCTTTTCACCCCGCCTCGTCTGGCTCTGCATTTGTCTAATTCGATGCTCCCGCCGCCACCCCGTCTGGATTCGTCCCCTTCGTCCGGCTCGGTTCCGCTGACCAAGCGGCAAATATGCCTTAATATTCGGAATGGACCGGCAAAAGTCAAGTGTGGGCGCGTGTGCAATTGTCCAAGTATTACGACTTTTCCTTCCATTGCCTGCTTTTGTTGTTTGTCGCTTCTGTTTATGTCTCTTGCCTTGTTTCGTTTCGTTTCGGTTAGTCTGTGTTTCTGTTTTTGAAATATTAACGACGCCCTTTTGCTGTTTTTTTGTTGCCCCCTCGCTAGCCCCTCATCGTCTCAGTTCATAACTTTGCTTTCAAGTGTTTTTGCCTGCATTTTATGTATTTGCCGGGATTATCTTTTCACAATGGATTCCACTCGCTGACACACCAAAATATTGTATGTAAATATGGCCATATTATGCGTGTGGGGCAGAGATACTACCGAGCTCTAAGAGACTTTGTAGGCCTGCTGGGGGCTTTAATAGCGTTCAATTAAATCATGGTTATATGTCTACAGAAACTTTGAGCATAATTATAATTTTATACCTAATAATTAATACTTAAAGCTGGTGTTTTCATATAAATAGCTTTCTCAAATAACATCTTCACCCAGGAATCTGCGCTCTAAACTTTCACATTCCTTTACAAAATTCAATGTTATCCTTTTTGGGACACAAATGTGAAATTATGAACATGAAAGGGTAGAAAATGTGGCAGATGTTCAGTATCCGCGCATCGTCGTCGGGCCTTTGACAAATCCACAAATCCAGCCACTAAACAGCAATTTTTTATGGACTCCGCCGGCCATCCCGACCAAGAGACACATTTGCCTATGCAAAAAAATAAAAAGTAGTTGGACTTTGTTCTTTTTTATCCCTGATTATTTGCTGTAGGAAAAACGTCTGCATTGTTGGAATTCCTTTTGCAAAAATTGCCACGTGACACAAAGGCGTCTGGAGCATACACAGAGAGCGCCTTTTATTGGCCTGACTCCGCCAAATGTGGGTTGGTGTCGAGTGGTGGTGGTGCTAGCAGGACTCATAGAGCTCGTGGTGGTGGTGCTGGCCCAAACACAATAGGCCCGAAAATGACGTTGCAACAATTAATGTGAACAGTTTTGCAGTCGTCCTCGACGCTGTCGTCGTTGTTTGGACGTGATTTATAACGTGCATAAAATTTGCGGTCCCTGGCAAGCACCTACCCGCCCGAAATGCCACAATGGCAGCCCCCAAAAATTTGTCAAGGGGCATTTTCGGACGGAGTTGCGTTTTCCAAAAGATCTAGTTCGGTTCGTGATTGATTAACTAAATAAGAGTGGAGTCCATTTTAAAGTAAGGCAGGCTATGGGAAAGGATTTTAGCAAATTAATCAAATATACTTTTTATTACACAGATTATAATCAGAAAATAGGAAATTATTGTTATTATTATATAATTAAAGTAACAATCGTAAGAAAGAATATATTTAAATGAATTAAAATTATGAAATTGATTACTTTATCAGGAGTAATACTACAAAGTATGATTTGATTTTATCCTGATTCCTCTTAAATTAGACAAAATATGTAATATAATCCTATCTAATGTTAAAGATTCTCAACACATTATAAATCCATTTTTTTTAAGGAATTTAAAATGCTTAAATGATACCACAACATACCAAAATATTTAATTAGGGAATTTCTGGTTCCTGAACCAGTTTACAGGTTCCCATTTAAAAAGCAGCTCCACACAACTCTAATGTTTGTGCTTTTTGTGGTTTCGGTAGTATCCACTTACCACGCCCCCCTTCGTAATTTATTGATAGTTGCCAGTTTCAGTTTCGCCTCTAATAAGCTGTCCCTTTCCTCAGGGTTCTCGCCCCACTTCATTCCATTGTGTCTGGGTTGCATATTTGAAAACTATTCGCACTGTGTGATAATTTATGTGGCACATACCACTTACATAATCGTTTGGCCGTTTATGCAAATTAATTGAAAACTTCGCCCGCAATCCAAAAATCCCTCTGATCTCGTCGCCTGTTGTTTTCTTTTTCAATTTGTAGTCCTCTGAAATCTTTGTCTGCATTTTCCCAGGCCGTCTGGCTTTTGCCGTTTCGTGTTGTCCTCATGTTTTCCCTTTTGGCATTTTGCAGTTGGTGCAATTTTTTCCTTTCCAATTTACAATAAAATTCAATAAGGTGTTGGGCACATGGACTTAATGGAGATTGACTGACAGTAACTGCCAAATGTGTTCCGGGGCTTTGTCGTCGTGTTCGTGTGAGTAATGCAACTTTATGTGTACTATATGTATTGGTTCGTGTGTGTGTTTTGGGTGCCTTTTTTCGTAAATCTAAGTCTGCCTCTAAGTCGCTTCGATTTGTTTGAAAAATAAAAGTACTAAAATCCCTTAGGTTGACATCCGAACATGCTGGAAGAAGCATAGAAATATTGTGAAAGCGCCTTGAGCCAGTTGAGTATTAAATATTTCCTTGAACTATTTATCAATTACTTGAGTTTAAAAGGATATTTATAATGGATATGCCTATCTGTGTATTCGTTATTAAAAACAAGGCATTTAATTTCTAGTAGTTGAGCTTGAACGTTTAGGGCAACCCAAAAAAGCAGTAATATTGTATATTGCATTTTCTTCGAAATTCTTTGATCAATTAATTTTTACTCAACAAGAATTATGATGTATTTGAGCTTTGTTCTTGTGCGGTATAGAGTCCCAGTTTAATTATACTTTTTAGAGTTTGATTGCATGAAAAGGCGGTAAGAATGGGAAATAGGAAAGCCTTATTTAATTTGTGATCAATATTTTGCAGTCCAGAAGGAATGCATATGAGCTGGGAGACCTTTGTAGTCATTAGACCCAATTAGTCGTTTTATTTGAAATTCATTGTTGTCTGCAGCACTTGCATGAATATTGCATTTAGTAGCATTCAAAAAGTAGTACACACTTTCGAAGAGACTCTAGCCAGATGAATATATAAACTTTTGATCAATGAATTGTAATAAATATTACAAAACCAATAATTTATCCGATCTAAGCCTCTGGGTAGTCTGGGTATTTCTACATTCTAAACATTTAAAATGAGATTGAAAGGCTTTATTTTTTTGTTACTTGGATGCATTTTCATATTTTTATGCTCTTTGCTTCCGCCCATGAATGTGCCGTTACTTTCATTACTGCAAATGCCATGGACACACTGGATGGCAACAATTTTTAACACGCATACGCACTGTTGCACTTGCATAAAACATAATGTCTCCATTTCAGTATTATCTCTCGCCGCTGCCTCTTTCCCTTTTCAACGAAATGGAGAATTTTTTAATTTCTAAAACTAGAAAATATAACAAATTGCGAGGGCTGAGCAACTTTCCTTCCTCTCTCCATTTTCCAGCCGCGGCACAATCAGCAGAAGTCAGCCAGCTATGAACAAAAGTTAAACAGACAAAACAGAGTGCAAAGTGACGGCGGTGGTGGAAGGCCAGAGGGTGGCGCCAAGCAGTTGACATTTATAAATTTCACACGCGGGGCGCGTGAAATGGCGACGCCATTTTAAAGTTGAAACATTTGCGTAATTAGCAAGTAGTGCAACTTTGGCGCTGGTGGTGGCAACCCTGAAGCTGAAGGTGCAACACGGCATTACAGCCAAGAAAAAAAAATGGAAGTTAAATAGGGAAACCATGGCAGCCCCGCCATGACACACAAGACAAGGGAACTACTTTAAGTGCTGGCGCAAATTACGTACGAAGAACTTAATTAAATTGTAACCATTTCTTCGTTTTTTTCCGTTCTGGCTTCTATTTTTTGTTGCTGGCCGTGTTGGCTTTTGGCCAAATGCATGTTTGCAAACTGAAGCGGCTGACAATTAACTAATGTCAGCGGCTCAAAAGTTTTCGGTAAAAGATGCGGGTGACTTCCGCAACTTACGACTCTGGATTCTGTTGTGCTTGTTTCCGGCATTTAAAAGGAATACTCTGAACAGGAACATGATTTTTATTTTGTACATAAATATGGGTTAAATAGAAGCGGACTTAAAATGTAAAATTAAGTTAATAGATAAACTAGCAAAATAAATGACAAGAGAAAACAATGATTTCTTTAAAGTACCCTTAAAATGCCATTAATAATGCAATGATAAGTGCACTGATTGGTTATTTCGGGCTACATTTTTATATAATTTCCAATTAAATTGGGATAAATACTTTCATGTATTAATTTTTGTATTGTTTTTGCCTTCTTTAAGGTATCTTTCCATAGTTTGTCCTGGACCCTGACGCCTCATTTATCATTAACTTGGCTGTAATGTCATCGTTGGGCAATCCACTGACATCTGTCTGTTTTATTGTGCGTAAAGTCATGCGATAAGCGATTTCTTTTTACCGCCCAAAGTCCCGACTGCCCTGACATTTCGGTTAGCCGTAAGTGAGCATTATCAATCGCGAATCGACACCGGCATCATCATCCACATAATGGTCGCTGGTCTCTCTGGCACGTTTGTCGCTTTATGCCGTCTGCTTATGAGCATTATATCTGCATTGTCACCTTGTTGGCCATTTAACACGGATGGGGCGTCGGCGTCCCTTCCTGAATCGCGGCCCTCGGGCTCCACCCACCCCCACCCACCTCCATCCCTCTTATCGCTTTCGTCGTTTCGACTGGTAGGAAGCCATGTATTCCCTTTGCCAGGGATTTAAGCACACGGCTGTCATCGTTACTGTAACGGCCACACCTCCCATTCTCGACCTTCCTGCAAAAAGTACTTCCTTTTGTTTCGTTTTTTTGTATAGATTCACTTCTGGCAGGATTGGCGCTAGAGATTTGCTTCTCTGTGTGCGATTCAATTAGTGAATGGGAGCACAGTGAGTCCTTTGAGTTGCTATTATTGCGAAGAAGTTAGATGAGAAGAGTTAGATGAGACTGCAAACATTGATTTTGTGCATTGTGCATCACTTCAACCGGTGACTTGTTGCTTAAATGTTCAAAAAATACATAAAGCTGCAATTGAAATTGAATTTTATAGATAAAGGAAAGTTCTGCATGAATCTATATTTTTTTGTAAATAATAAATTCCAGAAAATACAATTTTCCCAAGTGTAGATGAATGGCGATTTCAGCAAAGTACAAAAATAAAAGTCTAGCAGAAGCAAGCTTCACAGCCATGCTAACGTGCTCGTTTGAGTGGAATCACTTAATGGTTTTATACGCTTATCATTACCATCCCAGAGGCGGCGGGCTTGGTTAAACGGATACCAAATGGCCAGGACCCCTTTTGGCAGGAGACACGAGGCCAGTGGGTGGTTGAGACACAGTTGATTCAATCAAATTTGTGTGTGCAACAAGCACTGTTCGCGGACATTTTTATCTGGCGGATGTTTGGCTCGCTGTCAGCGCTAAAATTGTTTGCGCCCCGTCATTGTTTTAATGCGAAACACACGCAAATGCTCGCATCGAACACAACGCGATTTCTGCGCCTAATGTTTCACTTTTTTGGAGCGTGACGATGGCAAGGTGAAAGGTCACGGGGCGCAGCCCACAAATAAGGAAGTAATATGCCATCGCCGCCATCATGGCCATCAAATCCAGACGAGGGTTTGTCTCCCCCCATTGGTTTCGTCCTGGCGTTGTTGGCATTTGTTTGGCGCTGTGCTGTTCAGTTTGCTGGGGTTCCGGTTTTGCATCTGGTTTGGGAGATTCACCATCACACGGAAATAAATTTCTGTATTTTCTCAGAAACCGCGGTACATTTTTGTGATATATATACCATGGTTTGTATGAGATTTTGATCCTGTATTTGAATTTATAAATGTTAGTCATGTCCCAAGCTGGCTTTCCATTAGATAATTTGCTATAGTTTCTTATGAGCCACACTTTTTTTGTTGAGATAATATTGGCGCCTTTTTTTACTAACCCAAACTTCAATCACGGAAATTATATTATTATCTTGCGACTATAATACATTTCACTGGAACTGCCAGTTCATTAAATGTTTCTTCTGGAAACTAATTTAATGGAATGGAACAGAGAATTTTAATTGTAAATTAAACGCTCATTAAAAAGTATTTAAATTCATTTAATACGGTTAAAGGTTCGAATTTTAATTGTAAATTAAACGCATATTAAGAGGTATTTTAATTTATTTAATACGGTTCCATTAAATGTTGCATTGATGGGTCTTCCATTTTATACAAAAATTCGTTTCTTTTGGCTGTTGACCTGAGACACAGTAAATATTATTCAGTCATTGATCTTGATTTCTTTCTCTTCCTTCTTTCTTAAAATAAAATAGAAAATTCCCTTAAATTGTGTTCCTTATATATTATTATTTACTTAAAGAGTGCTGGTGTGGTCCACCTAACCTCGATTTTCTGCCACTCATCTTTATCTGCTTTTGCCCTTTTGCCAGCATCCAGCATCCAACCCCCTGATTCTTCACTTTTCTTCATTGTTCCACACCCTCCATCCATCCCAGGGCTTTGTTACTGCTGCTGTCATTGGCATTGAACCGCATTTGTTTAAAAGATTGATGACCAACAATTGACTGCAGTCGGTATCCATCCTTCCTTCCGCCCCCTCTCAGCCGCAGATGTAGCCTGTAGCCTGCTCCTGATGAGTTGTGCTCAATATTTATGAGCCGCAAATCCGGAAAGACACTTGGAGTTTCCCGTGATCGAAGGGAGGAGAGGGTGAGCTTTGGGTGTGCGGCCGTGACCTGTAAAAGTTGCAGAATGATTTCATTAATTTAATGTACAACAATGTGACTTGTCACTTGTCAACTTTTTGGTGGAAACTTAACTTTGGGGTAAATCAGTTCATATTAGTCTAATGCCCCGTGGGCGGAGGAGGCAACTCACTTAGTGCCGAGAAAACTTTGCCGACGACATGTCATTGATTTCATTTCTGCTGCATGCCCAGGACGAAAGGCAGAAAGGACACGAGACGACACAACGACACGACAGGACAAGGATTTTTAAAAGTGTCTGATGCAGGCAGCGATGCATCATCATGCTTGTCAGCCGCATTTACTCGACATTTAACTTATGCCAAGTGCAGAAGGGACGACAAGAGCGGAAGGACAGGAAGGTAGGATGCGCAGTGCTCGAATGGTAAGTAGAAGATAATTTTGTGGGAAAGTAGGTTGAGAGCATTTGGAGACAACACAGTTTGTGACAGACCCAGAGCCAGGTTGATTTCAACCTTTGCAGGACACAGTTTCTAGGATATATGGGAAGTTTTAACTTAAAAGGATTAAGGGATGTAAGAAGGACCTATAAAATATGGTTTAAAGCCCCTTTTTCGTCGAATTTATCAAGGAAATACACACCCTCTCAATAATTGCTTTTTGCAATCAGAAACAAGCAACAAATTAACTATAAGAAATCAACCTTAAATGAAACCCCTAAATAACGCAGTCGTCAGCCTTAGCACTACTTTATCACCCAGAAGAGAGACAGTGTCACCCTCCCTGGGAAGGGGAAGAAGACCCCAAGAAACCTAACCCAAACCCAGACCCAACACCATCCATCCATCCATTCTGCGACAGACATTTACGGCACTTTTCATTAGCAGCCACACTTGTTGTCGCGGGTCTTGCCA
Source organism: Drosophila bocqueti (assembly GCA_018151655.1). NCBI lineage: Eukaryota > Metazoa > Arthropoda > Insecta > Diptera > Drosophilidae > Drosophila > Drosophila bocqueti. Next base: position 935,857 of record JAECXF010000020.1, read on the forward strand.
ACTTTCCTTTGTATCTATAAAATGTCTTGGGCCCCGTCCTGTGCCTGATTTCCCGCACTTTTATTTCTTGCTCCTCGCCTCGGCTTGGTGGGAGTTATTAACCCTTAACCACACGTTACCATTTATAACCCCCCGGACAATGTGAGGAGGCGACGAGCTGGAGCGCGTTAAGCTGACAATGGCAACAAATTTTTCCCTTTTTGTCGTCTATTGTGTCCGGGATCTGTGTTCTCTGCCACCATTCGATTGTGGTTCTTTTCCTCTTTGTCCATGCGGTTTATCGCCTTTAATTCATCCAGAGCCGCTGCCTGGATCTCAAGCGGTTACATCTCTTGATACGGTGTGATAATTGCCGGCGAAAATTCTGGATTTTACAAAGGGGAAATTTTGGTTCTGAATTAAGTCAGAAATCTCTGCATGAGTTTATTATATTTTTCCAATATTCTTTCTTTATTTGCTGGGGTTACATTCTCGTTTTTACTTCAGCTCAGCTTTATCTCCTTACAACTTATCGGATGCCCTTAAAATTTCCATAAGTTTGAATTGTTGCCTTGCTCTTGGCAGATAGTGATAGCTTTTTTGATTAAATATTTTCAATTGACTGAAATGTTGATGTTAATGGGGGCCTAAGATAGATCGAGTGGGTACTCCAAGAAGTGATAAGGCTTGGGTATATAAACTAGCCCTTAATCGTGGCCAAAAAGCATTCGTAAGTTAACTGTGCAGCAATATGAAGGCTATAACGCTGTGTCTTCTGGTCTTGGTTTCGGCCACTTGCCTACTGACCACTCGGGTAAGTTTAATATTTAATTTTAAAGCTACTTAGGTAATTACTATTATAAAATCTTAAATTTGTAGGCCAACTCGATTGAGTCGAGCGAGGAAACCTTCGATTTAGACAATGACTTTGACTTTGAACTCGAACTGAATCAGCTGCTGGACGAATTGGATAATGACAACAATGACTACATGGATGTGGAGGATTACGGCTTTATTCGCACTTGCAGGAAAATCCTTCGCAAGGCTCTGAAGACTGTGCGTGGCACTAATTGCATTATCAAGGAGGTTGTCGAAATTCTGAGCTCCTGTACCAGTTATGTGGATGCCATCGATGCCTGCGGCACTGCTGTTCCCAAGGATGTGGCCAAGATTGTGAGCAACGTCAAGGACATGATCAAGATCTGCAATGATATTCTCAATCTGCAATCGAAATTGTGCGCCAAGGATAAGTCCGTGGGCTCGGCCATTAAGAACTCTTCCAAATGCTTTTGGAAACTGTTCAAGGCCACCATGAAGTTGACCAGGAAGATTAACAAGACTCTGAAGCTGATTGCCAAGCTGCCAGCGGATACCAGCTCCTGCTTCGTAAATGCCACCACTAAGATCCAGGTGTCCTTCAACTCCTTCCTGCCCAACATTAATGTCTGCATTGAGTCAATGTGATTACTCTTTTGAGAAGTTTATTAGATGAAAGCAGATGGAAATAAATGAAAATTTCAATCTTTAATTACATCTATTTGATTGATCTATTTGATTGAGAGTCAGCAGCTGGCAAGCAGTATAATTATAATTCAGGGTTTTAGGATCAATATACTTGATAAAGCCATTTTAAATACTTACCAATCACTGCGGTGAGCCTCAACACATACGTATCTAATATTGTTCAAGAGGTTCGAAATTGAAATTGAAAGCCCGAAACTGATATAGTTATACTTGATAGACCATTCAATAGATAAGTAGAGTTGTTCAGATTGCGTTCCTAAACACTTTCAGCTGATAGAAAGACAATTGGTAAGGTTACTACCAGAAAGAAAGCTGTTGACTAACGTCTGTGTATTGCTTCTATAGAGGGGAAACTGGAACAGACCCGATAAATATGTATATTCCGTTTTGTAATTTAATTTAAATTTAAATATAATTTGAAATGGATCTTAGAGACTTCTGATTTTTAGGGAATTCTGATCTCCCTTAAGGGGGTCTTCTACTTACGAGGCCGAAATTTTTGCCTATTTTCAGAAATTAATTGTGAGAAAACTATACAAGATAAGTGGATAATTTTTTTTGTATTACTTTTGTACATCTTTAAACTTAACACTATGGGGAATTTAAAGTGTGTATAGAGAAATATTTGGGGGTTTATATGGGTTAAAGGGTCATCAGAATTTGGGTCTTTTTGGCATCATAAACCTTAATGGCATAAACCCAATAATAGTACGATCCTTGATTGTTAATGCCACCATTAGCCAATAAAACAAACTTAAATCAAATGAACCGTATTCTCATTATTAATTTACATAGTTAAACTACCGAAGGCTTAAGGGAGAATCTCAAATAATTGTACAGGCTTAAAATGTAATATGGAGGTCTCAACGCTCCAACAATTTCCTGTACTCTCGGAGAATTTGCTCCTCCTGAACCAGCGGCAGATCCAAATAGTCGGGATGGTTCTCAGAGAGATCCTCGTTAAACCTCTTGAAGGCAGTATACGTCTCCATCTCCGATTTGGCCTGCTTGAGAGCCGTTTGGATGAGTGTCAACTTACTGCCGGACAAGTTGGCAAAGGCAGAGGACTCATTGTTGTTGGTCTTCCTATTCGATCCTGAGGGAGCATGCTCCTCCAGTATTCTCGTCATGGCTCGGATCACGCCCAGTAGATCTGTTTTGCTAGCAAAGCTTTTCAGCAGATACTCCACGGCCTTGGGAAAATCATTTTCTGTGGTCTCCAAGGCAACGCGAGCCGATGTGGCCTGAAAACCAAGTTGCTGGAGCGTAGAGAGCAGGGATTCATCTGCGGCAAGAGTTGAGGGCAGATTGGCTCTCAGCTCTTCGGAATGATTCTGCAGAAGGTCCAGACTGCGATCAATGTTGTTCTGGGTCCTCTTCAGGGCTTCCACCACCAAACGCCGCTCATAGCCCATTTCCATTAGCCTTGAGACACCCCTGGGATCTATCCACCCCCGATCCGAGTTTCCCTCTTTCAGCTCCTGGTTTAGTTGACTCACCCGAGCCGAGTTGCGACGCTCTTCGCTTATCTTCTCCCTGCGTTCCTGGATGAACTGAATGGCTCTGTCCACATTGCCGCCACAGGATCTCAGGGCAAGCCTGGCCTCCGACTCGTCGTAACCCATTTCGACTAGGAGGGAAATGTGGTCGTCGGAGGCCTTTAATTCGTCCAAAGCCTTGCCAGCCTCCTCCAGTCTTTCGTAGGCCTCATCCCGGCGATTCTGGTGGAAGAAGACGACACCCTGCAACAGGCGCAGCCTCATTATCAAAGCTCTCTCCGGACAACTTGATCCCTTGAGGGAGTACAATCGGTGGAACTGATCCCCATAGCTCAGGCGAAACGTCTTCTCGCAGACCTCCAAGCGGCGCTGGGCATCTGGCAGCTGGGTGATGTTCTTCAGGCAAAGATAGCACCACACAATGTCCAGGTTGAGCAGGGCATAGTTGTCCACCGCTTCCAGGAATTTCGAGTTGCACTGGGAGAAGAGTTCGTCGGCTTCTAGGAGCAAGAGTAGGGCCTCATCGAACTGCTGCCTTTGAATGGCGGCCCTGCCCTTTTCGTACATGCTCATGGCCATGAGCAGGGATCGATTCTCGATGGGCGGCAGGAAAATCTGGCGTCCGTTCTGATCCTCCATTTGCATGAACCGGTGATCGGCATCCACAATCATCTCCACATCCGCCCTTATCCGCTGGATACGCTCGTGCAGTTCCTGGCCTTGCACCTGGCTGCCCACCACCACCATCAGTTGCTGACTGTTCTTCACGCCCTGCGCGGCCAGCGTTCGCTGTCCATCGATGATGCGACCCGCTGAAATGCACTTCACATGGCTGGGATCTGGCACTTTCATCTTCTTAGCCACCTCTTTCTGCAGCTCCGATCCTGGGGCCCCGAGGGAGCACTTGACCTCTATCATTTGGGCAGTGCCGCCCTTGCTGTCCACACACCTCACATTGAAGGTGGCCAGACCGGTCTCGGTGAACTCCTTTCGTGCCACCAACTTCCTCAGGGCACTGTCCTGCATCTCCGCCAGCGCACATCGGCAGTTGGACACACTTATTCCCAGATCTCCGCTCAAAGTGCCCGCCAATCGGTCCATCTCCGACTCGATGCTGCCCACTCCGTCGAGATAGTACGGCTCCTCCCACAACTTGATGTCCCGCTCCCGTAATCGGGCTCGCAACTTGATAAAAGTATTGTCTATCTGTGTCATGGTCGATTAGTCTGTCTCTCGATTTCGTTTTCCAGACAATTTTGAATTTTACTACATTGATTTTAGATGAATTTGCTCACCTGGATATACTAGACTCGTATAAATATGTACATATCCTTATTCCAGATGCACTTTAAGGGGGTCTTCTACTTACGATTTTTTTTAAATCGATTTTCTTTAAATTTAAACGTTTTCCGAAAATCATTTTTGAGACTTTTGGTATCACTACCAGGAGTTTTCATCGAATTTCCAATTTTTTCCAACTTCTTAATCAAACAATTCTCTATGCTTCTCCGAGTACTATTTTTTTTTTAATTTTCTTTTTAATTTTTACACCCTCCAACAGGTGAAAAAACATGGTTGAAAATGGAACTTTTTACAAAAAAAATTATATTAAAAACAATTTTTAATTAAAAAAAATCGTACTCGAAAAAGCATAGCCAACGTACAACTGAAAATAAATCATGCAAGTATAAGGGTAGTTATGATACCAGAAAAATGACCCCTAAAATTTGGATGACCCCACTTTGACCCCATTTAGGCAAAGAATGATTAGCTATACACACATCAAATTTTCCATAGTGCTAAGTTTAAAGATGTTCAAAAGTAATACAACAAAAAAATTATCTCATTATCTTGTACAGTTTTCTCTCCATTAATTTCTGAAAATAGGAAAATTTCGGCCTTGTAAGTAGAAGACCCCCTTAAGTGGAACAAGTTACATTAGTTATGGAAACATGGAACGTTTCAAATTCTTTTCATTCAAGATTCAAGAAGATTCGAGATTTACGAAGTTGAACCCTTCTTTAGTTATTTCAAACTGAAATGCAATAAAAATGATCTGCTCTTTGGCAAGGCCTTTTATATTTTTCTGGGCCTAACTATATATTGAGATACATGTACTATGCTTCAGGGCAATGAGGAATATGATTTTAATCCATGCAGCGGTGAAATGCGCTTCCTTCTCAATGTCCCCTCCGTTACATAATAAAACACAAAGGGAAGCTTACTTCAGTGCACCGAAGTTTGTAAACCTTGCAGTTTGCTTTTTAATCGTCAAGACTCATTGAGCAGTAGTGTCAAAGTCATGGTCTCGTATACCAAACCTCCATTGTAACATCGATTTTTTGGTGGGGTGGTGACGTGATCGCTATATCCGGGTCATAGCAAGGTGGCCATTGACTAATCCATATCTTAGGTCCGTTGCGTAAATTATCCGTGAATTTAACGCAATTAATTTGCCATCTCATGTGTAGGGTAGTCTTGTACATAGCCTTACCCCAGGGAGAGGCAGCTAATTCTATACGTCGAGGCGTTCTCATGTCGTAGTACTTTGGCCATCCGTAAGTATAGGATACTGGAGTGCCATAATCGTAACAAAGGTATTCGCGTGGAGATGCCAGAAGAAGAATGGCTACTAGGACGGCGGAACTGTAGATACGTGAAGTAGATCCGAGTAGCAGAAACATTTTGTAGCTTCTGTCGGCTTTCTCGATAACTTATCCGTGAAAAGCGTGGTAATGATGTTAACCAGAAAGTTTTGATCAATCCGTTATGGTGTTTCCTTCTCAAAGTCCCTTCCGTAACAAAATAAAACAAGAAAAGAAGAAAAATTTTAGTAAGTTTTTATACCTTGCAATTTTTTATTTAATCGTTAAGAATCAATCCATTTTGTCATTTTTTCGTATAGTGAATCGTAACTGTAACATCGATATTTTCCCCTTTTGGTGAGGTGATCGCGATATCCGGGTTATAGCAAGGTGGCCATTGACTAATCCATATCTTAGGTCCGTTACGTGCATTATCCCAGAATTTAACGCAAGTAATTTCCCATTTATTGTTTAGTGTAGTCTTCATGGTAGCCATTTTCCCGGCACGCGCGTTCCTGTCTATGCGAAGCGTCTCTTTTGAGTCGCCGTGCTTTGGCCATCCGTATGTATAGGATACTGGAGTGCCATAGTCGTAACAAAGGTATTCATCTACAGTTGCCAGAAGAAAAATGGCCACTAGAACGGCCGAACAGAAGATACGTGTAGCAGATTCGTGTAGTAGATACATTTTGTGACTGCTGTCTGCTTTCCTCATTCTTGACTTATTTATGCAGCGTTCAGAGGCGTGCAAATGATATTAACCAGAAAGCTTTGGTCAAGCAGTTAGTGTTACCTTCTAAATGTCCCCCTAACTACGGAATGTCGACGTTTGTATATCCTTGCAACTTGTTATATAATTTAATATAAATTGACATTAAATGAAAGCTAAAATTGATAAAATCATGTCTTAAAGTAGATGAAAGATGGTCACCTGATCTGGTTTATTTATAAAGTTTATTTTGATACATTTTATACATTATCGGCCTTTATATACCTTTCAGTGAAAGCCTGTATTTTAACAATGATTTTTCGTTGACTGGGCGAGGTGATCATTAATTCTGTCGTCATGCAAGGTGGTTTTTGGCTCATCCATATTTTAGGCGCATTACGTGCTATATCTACGATTTTAATGCAATTAATCCGATGTCCGAAATTTAGTGTAGTCTTGTAGGTGACCGCACCATAGGCAGACTCAACCAGGTCTACCATACGGGACGATACCGTGTCGCTGGGTCTTGGCCGTCCATATTGGTAAGTTGCTGGAGGGTGATAGTAGGATAAGCATCCCTTTGGAATAGCCAGCAGGAGAATTGCTACTAGGACGGCGGAATTTTTGATACTTGAAGTAGATACGTGCAGCAGAAACATTTTGTAGCTTCTGTTTGCTTTCTCGATGACTTGTGTATATATGAAGCGGTAAAAAGCGTGGTAATCATATTAACCAGAAAGCTTTGGTCAAGTAGTTATGGTGTTTCCTCCTAAATGTCTTACATAATAAACCAAAAAACGAAGCAAACTTTAGAATGTCGAAGTTTGTATACCCTTGCAGAGTGTTATTTAATCGAATATAAATTGACATTAAATTAAAGCTAAAATTTATAAAATCATGTTTTGAAGTAGATAAAAGATGGCCCACTGCTATTTACATTGTTTATCAATGGCCTTCCGCTAGATCTAACTAACTCTAATTCACGGTGCCTCGACTAACATCTAGAACCTTTATCCCCTTAGCAATAAATCACTGTGGGAGAGAGTTTGAGGTACATGATCCTTTTAGGGTCTTAGTTTTTGGATCGTTTCTATGATCTGATCTGGTTTATTTATAAAGTTTATTTTTATACATTTTATACATTATCGGTTTTATGTATACGCTATCAGCGTTAGTGATACCTTTGAGTGTAAACCTGTATTTTAAGATTGATTTTTTGGTTAATGGGCGAGGTGATCATTAATTCCGTCGTTTTGCAAGGTGGTTTTTGGCTCAACCATATTTTAGGTGAATTACGTGCCAAATCTATGATTTTAATGAAATTAATCTGATATCCGAAATTTAGTGTTGTCCTGTAGGCGACCGCACCCCAATAAGACTCCTCCACATTTACAAAACGAGTCGATACCCTGTCGCTGGGTCTTGGCCATCCATATGAGTAAGATTCTGGATGTTGATAGTAGTAGTTGGCGCTTATGCAGCCCTTTGGAATAGCCAGCAGAAGAATGGCTACTAGGACGGCGGAATTTTTGATACTTGGAGTAGATACGCGTAGCAGAAACATTTTGTAGCTTCTGTTTGCTTTCTCGATGACTTATGTATATATGAAGCGGTAAAAAGCGTGGTAATCATATTAACCAGAATTCTTTGGTCAAGTAGTTATGGTGTTTCCCTCTAAATGTCTTACATAATAAACCGAAAAACGAAGCAAACTTTAGAATGTCGAAGTTTGTATACCCTTGCAGTGTGTTATTTAGCTAAAATAGATAAAATCATATTTTGAAGTAGATAAAAGATGGCCCACTGCTATTTACACTGTTTATCAATGGCCTTCCGCTAGTTCAAACTAACTACTGACGATCTTAAAGTATGCTTGCAGTATAAGGGCAGCATGGTGTCGTGGTAACTCATTACAAACTGATGACATTTTCACGTGTCACTTGTCACTGCCCAGTATGCAACATTTATGCTTTCTTGGAAGTTTATATTATCTATATATTAATTATATTAATTAACCTACCTTCCCTAGCTAATCGTAGAACCATGCCTGGTGTCGTCTTTCTACACTTCTTCAACTTCCTCGACTAACATCTAGAACCTTCATCCGCTTAGCAATAAATCACTGTAGGAGGGAGTTTGAGGTACATGATCCTTTTAGGGTCTTAGTTTTTGGATCGTTTCTATGATCTGATCTGGTTTATTTATAAAGTTTATTTTTATACATTTTATACATTATCAGCGGGAACGATACATTTGAGTGTAAACCTGTACTTTAGCATAGATTTTTTGGTTACTGGGCGAGGTGATCGTTAATTCCGTCGTCATGCAAGGTGGTTTTTGGCTCAACCATATTCTAGGTGCATTACGTGCCAAATCTATGATTTTAATGAAATTAATCTGATATCCGAAATTTAGAGTAGTCTTGTAGGTGACCGGACCCCAATAAGACTCCTCCACATTTATAACACGAGACGATACCCTGTCGCTGGGTCTTGGCCATCCATATGAGTAAGATTCTGGAGGTTGATAGTAGGATAAGCATCCCTTTGGAATAGCCAGCAGGAGAATTGCTACTAGGACGGCAAAATTTTTGATACTTGGAGTAGATACGTGCAGCAGCAGAAACATTTTGTAGCTTCTGTTTGCTTTCTCGATGACTTATGTATATACATATGAAGCGGTAAAAAGCGTGGTAATTATATTAACCAGAAAGCTTTGATCAATCCGTTATGGTAAACTCATATTTATGTCTCTGAAGTTACATTGTAGACCTAGAAAATAGTATATATGTATGTTTGGTGACATTTTAAATACAGTAATTTCTTGATTGGAGGTGCTGACAAATAAAAGGTTCGCTTTATTTGCTTTATATTTAAGTTTTAAGTTGGAGAAGTTGGAGAAGTTCTGTCAATGTAAACCTCCATAAGAAAATGAAATCCATAAAAGGGGCTCGAAGTTATAATTACCCGCGGTAAAACGCAAGGTGGTTCCTTATCCACCCATATGGTAGCTCCCGTTTTGGTCCGATCCCAAAATTTAATGCAATTGATTGTGGTTGGCATCCATATTGTAGAGTTGAAAACAGCCCTTCCAAATATTTTAGCTGCTTTAATTATTTCAGTTTTTCCTACTCGGTCACCAGGCTTGGGCCAGCCCCATGTTTGGCTAACATCTTCTAAGTAAGCGCCAGGAATTGCCATAAGAAGAATGACATTTAGAACCGCCGCTCTGTAGACCTTCATTGTGCAGTCTGTTTTTGCTTTACAAATTCCTTATGAATTTTCCACGCAGCGGTAAGAATTGTGATAATCAGATTAAACCATTAAGCTGCCTTCAGTGTTATGGTTAAACTTATTTATTTAAGGGGGTCTTCTACTTACGAGGCCGAAATTGTTATCCTATTTTCAGAAATTAATTGTGAGAAAACTGTACAAGATAATGAGATCATTTTTGTTTGTATTACTCATTTTTCTGGTATCATAACTACCCTTATACTTGCATGAAATGAGAAAAATTAATTTTATTTATTTACGATTTTTATACCCTTGCAGGGTATTTTAATTTTAGGCAGAAGCTTGAATAGCAGTTCATATTAATTTCTTATAAAATTATGGATAAATATTTAAATTTTAATACTCCTTTCGGGGTATTATAATTTCAGTCAGAAGCACAAAACACAGTGAAGGAGTCATTTCCGACCCTATAAATCATATATATTCTTGATCAGCATCAACAGGAGAGTCAATCTAGCCATCTCTGGTAGAATTTTAAAATTTTAAAATTTTTTCGAAATTTTCATTGTTAAATTTTTAGAAATGTAAAAAAAAAAATGGAAAAAAATTAATTTTAAAATAAATTTAAATTTAGTATGCAGTTTTATTAGCCTTATAAAAACTAACTCGGAACTGTTTTCCGAATTAAAATTTATGTATTTTTAGCTTAGTTATTATATTTTTAAGATTTCATTTGCCCAAAATTATGGAGGATAAATATTTAAATATTAATAATCCTTTCGGTGTATAGCAGTCTGCAAGGGTATACAAACTTCGGCGTACCGAAGTTACATTTCTTCCTAGTTTTTTAATTAAAAATTGTGAAAATAAATTTTTTTTTTAAAAGCTCCATTTTCAACCATGTTTTTTCACCTGTTGGAAGGTGTAAAAATTAAACAAAAAATTAAAAAAAAATCGTACTCGGAGAAGCATAGAAAATTGTTTGATAAAGAAGTGGGGAAAAAATTGGTTCGGTTCGATGAAAATTACTGGTAGAAGTGATACCAGAAAGTTAAAAAACGTGATTTTCGGGTAAACGCGTTTAAAGATAGGAAAAACGGTCTAAATGTATGGAGGTGGCTATCTTTCGGGCTTTGTTTCCTAAGTAGAAGACCCCCTTAAATACAGTAATTTCTTGATTGGAGGTGCTGCCAAATAAAAGGTTCACTTTATTTGCTTTATATTTAAGTTCTGGCAATGTAAACCTCCATAAGAAAATTAAATCCATGAAAGGGTCTCGAAGTTATAATTACCCGCGGTAAAACGCAAGGTGGTTCCTTATCCAGCCATATGGTAGCTCCCGATTTGTTCCGATCCCAAAATTTAATGCAATTGATTGTGGTTGGCATCCGTATTGTTTCGTTGAAAACAGCCCTTCCAAACGTTTTATATTTCCTATATATTTCAGTTTTTATTATTCTGTCACCAGGCTTTGGCCAGCCCCATGTTTGGCTAACATCAAATAAGTAAGCGCCAGGAATTGCCATAAGAAGAATGGCATTTAGAACCGCCGCTCTGTGGACCTTCATTGTAGATACGTGTAGTAGAGTCTGTTTTTGCTTTACAAATTCCTTATGAATTTTCAATGCAGCGGTAAGAATTGTGATAATCAGATTAAACCATTAAGCTGCCTTCAGTGCTATGGTTAAACTTATTTATTTAAGTTTTTAAGCAGGGAACTGTGTATGTCCGGGTGGGAGCATTACTGATCTAAAAGCAAATCTTAACTTGTATTTGATTTGTAATTATAGTTGTAATAAAATTAAATGCTACTAGCAAAAGTTCTCCATTTTGACATTTCGATACATTCGGCATGCTTTTAATAATGAAATGAATTGTCCGTAGTTATAGGGATACTATAACTGTAGTTATTGGGATACTATAACATTAGTTAGGGGGATTATATAATTTAAGATTTGTAAAAGATACTTTTTCAAGCTTTAGACCGGCGGAAATTCCTTAATCTATTTTTTCTGTGAAAGTACCGGGTACACCTGGAAAGTCCGTTCTGCGAGGCATATCAATAAAATATTATGCAATATCATTTCCCTATTTTGAAGTTTCTTTATAGAAAAGGTATATATTTTGAATTGCCTTGTTAAATAGTAAAAACGCCAGAAAAACTGGAATAAATATGCAGAGAAATGCTAAAGCACCGTCTCTGTACTAAGTCGCCTTGGACTTTTAGTACTTAGGAATAAGTCTAAGGATATTCTATTTTAAAGGTTGGCATTTGGGTGTCGGTCTGTGGGACGAAAGCTAAAGAGTCATTATGGTATGTTTATGTAAGTTTCTTAGGAACCCAGTTTTCAGGCTATATCATATTTATAATTTCAGCCTAAAGATTAATATTAATAAGTTCTATTTTAAGCGCGTAGCTAACTATTTCTCAGCTTGGACTCTTTGCTGGCTTTTAAATCCCTTCAAAATTCCACTGAGTGCTCCATCACTCTACTGCATCACAACTTCTAGTTTGTGTGCAGCAATTACTCATAATTTGTTGGCCCTATCCCCGACCCCGACCCCGGGCCCATTTAATTCCATCTTAGCCCTCCCCCATCGCTCCCCACAAAATAAACTAATGCCCGGCGAAGTATGCTATGCATTTTGGCGGCTGATGCTGCTGCTGCTGCTATTTGCTCACTCATGTGCATAACGTCACAGTTTTTCACAATTTTCGGCTTGGGGCTGCAGGGTTTGGGGTGTGTGTGCGTGTGTGCATGTTTTTTTTATATACTTTTTTTGCGTGTGGCTGACTTTTGTGAAAATTAATAAGTTTTCAGCCCTCCACTCGCCAATCTGCCAATGCCAAGCGAGAGTTCTGCAGTTGATGGCCAAATAATTTGTCGTCCTGTTTTGTGGTGTTATTTCCAAATCGTTAAACCTTAAATAAACTCTGCTCGCCTGTATTCTCCTTGCTCTTTTCTTTATTGTGTGTGTTTGTTCAGTTTTTGGTAGATTTATTATATATGCGAAATGGCGCACACATTTTGAGTGGCTGACATTTTCACTTGACTGCGAACTTTCCGCCCCTTTCCGAGTAAATCGTGCATGTAGTGGCCCACAAAAATAAATAATGTGAAAACTGAAATTGAAAAGCCATTTCCCAGATTGTTTTCTTATTTAATAAATGAGGATTGTCTTGAAGAAGAAGGGATAAGCTTTGAAAAAAGTTCAGTGCATACTCATAAGTAGGATTTATAATTTATAATGTATAATAAAATGGTTAAGTTTCATGTCTTTTATTTATTATTGAAAATATTCTTATCAATTGTTTATTAACAAATATGTTGATTGAATATTCTTTCAATAATTTAAAATTGCTTCTGTAAAAGAAATCTTTTCTTGCAGTTTGCTTGATGCATTTTCCCCTTTTCTTTTACCCCGAGACCTCGCTTTATGGCACGAAAACTGCAAAAATTTGTGAGGCAAAATGCAAAAATGCTAGAAAAAAGGTAAAAAAAGAGACAAAAAAGAAAAAAAAAAAAAAAACGCGGCAAAGAAGAAGAAATGTCAAAATGTTGTTCGAGGACGCGGCGGCCTGTCTTATTTAGTAGCGAAAATGAGCAGCGGCAGGCACATCCTAGCTGGTAAAAAATGGTGGTTAGAGAGGGTTTTGAGAGCTGCGAAGAAGGGAAATAGCAGGCACAGACAGCGTTTAGATTTCGTTCTTTTTTTTTTCCCAAGGACTTAGAGGCGACACAAGGGGGAAGATGGGGCAAAATGCTTCACTGGGGCGCGCATTCTTTGGCTGATTTCCGTTGGTTGTTCGGTTGTTAGTAGATTTTGTAATCACACTGTTCAAAATATAAATAAACTCAGTAGAGGTGCGTTTTTAATTTTAATATTTGGGTTATTTCTAACCTACTAAGCTTTGCTAATTATGAGAACTTATGCTTATTATGTTGGGAAAATATAAACATAAAGATCCCTAGAAGATCTGTCTTGCTCATGTAATTGTACTCAATAGGTATCGGCGAGCAAACAATAAATACACAATTCTTTTGTAATCTTTATTAATCGGTTTTAGAGACAACATGGTGTTCTTCTCACTCTGATTCAAAATATTTAAATATTTTTATTTAGATTATATGATAACTGTACTCTCAGTGTAGTGTTAGTTGTTGGTGGCAGTTGTTGCTGTTGCTGGATGTTGTTGTCATCAACAGCCAGCAACATTATCATTGTAGCTGCAAGTGGCGTCTGTTGCTGTTGCTATATTTGTGCTTCTACTGTTTGTCCTCATTATCGTTTGTCCCATGCTCTTCCCCCCTCGTGTCTTTTGGCATTTGCATTTCCATAGTCCTTCCAACCCTGCGTCCCTATAAAACAATTTTTTTCGTGTTCCCTCGGCAACTTTAATGGGTTCGTAATGTAAGTGAAGTGAACTCAGCTCTGCTGCTGCTTCTCCATTTACGGAAATAAGTATGCCTCAGATTTGGATCTTAAAGGACTTACAAACTGCACTAAAATGTGAGTCCTGCATTTAAATGTAATATCCCAAAAGTTGGCCTGCGACACAGAGACAATGAACTTTTTGAACTGCACTCAAAATTGTTTTGTTTTGGCCTCTTTTTTCCTGAGTTAATTAAAAAAAGATTTCTCTGATCAACTTTTTCCGCAACTTAACCGCAGAAGTGCCGCATAAATTACAAATTAGTTAAATCAGCCTGTGACCAGGCAAGCTACCCCCATAATTTGCCGAGGGAACTTTGTAACCTTGTTCCAGCCAGCCAGCTTCATCATCGCCATCATGGCCATCGTTATCATCTGTGCTTAGGAAAGTGAAAATAATGCAAATGATAAAATTATTTAATGATGCGGAAGTGCGTTGATAAGCAAACGACAAATAATCTGAGCCGAAAGTACTAGCTTCTGATATTTTTTCTTGGGTTTATTTGTTGTCATCAAAGAAAAGCGACATTAAACCGTTTTCATCGGATATATATGGACTTAGTTAATAAAGTTAATCATGTATTTCTTATCAAGGGAAAACATTGATTAAATGTTTAATTATTAAGCATTATCCAAAGGTTCAGAAAGAAATTTGAAGCCACACAATAAATATAAAAAGAACTTCTATCGTTCGTAAAATAAAATTAAAATAAGCTTGAAATTTAATCGGGATTTAGGCTAGCATAAAATGTATTAAAGAGTATTAAATAAATTAAAAATGTTGTACAAGTACTTATTTTTACTTACACAAATTCCGTTTCTTCTGTTAATCCAAATTTGAACTCTCACCCCTACAAAGCCCAGCTGTGGAGGGCAGGACCTATGCAATTTGAGCTGAAATCTATTTACGTTTCGCTGGCAAAAGTTTCTCTCTAATGAGATGAGGCCGAGACCGAGGCCTCATGTGGCAACAGGCGAACTTTATGTGCTCATAAAGTCAAGTTCTCCAACTCCCTGTCCCCCGTCCCGTATCGGAGCTCCGAAAATGAGTCCCCATAACTTGCCTCTGTAATTTACATTTTCATTATGTTAGCCGTTTAGCACTCGCAGCGAGGAAAAAACTCAGAAATTAAACGCGTGCCGCACTTTATGGACAGCTCTGTTGGATCGCTAGATTGAAATTCATCTGCATTTTTTTTTGTCTCCACCTCTGTGGCGTTAAGTATTTATCTGTCAGACAGCTAAATTAAATCAGTTGCTGTTGCGCTGCTCATTTCACCAGAGTTCGTTATTTTGTCAAATAAAAAGCACAGCATATGTCAAAGGGTTGGAAGTAAAGGGAAAGGGGTTGGTAGAGAGGTCGTGACGGAGGGCAGATTTTTTTTTTTGGAAACTGTTGATATAAATTACTGGGAACTCGCAATCAAATTGTTGAAAATGCAAAGTTTCATTAACTTGTTATTAAATGGCATTTAGTTGAAGCTATTAAAAGTTTTATAAAAGGGATCCAAATTATTTTAATTTTGTATAAATAAATCCTTAATATACGGGTGCTACAGTAATCCTTATGGGTTTTTTCAAATAACCAAAAGAGAAGTCAAAAATTTGACCTTAAAATTGTACATCGTAAAATATAACAACAAATTTATACCTACTCATTTTTGTACCTTACAAATTACATTACTATAATATATCTGTTTAAGGGGAGGTTCTTTTATAATTGGCCGAAATAAGAGCAAACTTTGAGAATTATTTTTGGGAAAATGAAGACCTACAAAGTCGTGCTTTGGAACATAAATGTATTGTATTTTTTCCAATATTCAAAATGGCGGCTTTAATTATTTAAAAATTATTCCTTAGTAGTTATTCCTTAGATTCCAAATTAAATAGAAATTAAAGACTTACCTCGTACTATCTAAACCATATAGGCATTGCGGTTTTGCGTGGCCTTGTTTATCCTGCATTTAGTCATTGATTCGAGGCAACAGCCTGAGGTTATGTTTTGCGTGTTTGTAAATTGCAATGTCGCAATGTTGCACCTACATAAAGCGCTTTAAATGATGCGTTAAAAATGAGAGGAGAAGACCCTCCCGATGGCTGGGAAAAAGCAAACCAATCCAGAGGAGGGCACAAACCGGACAAACTGTCGCAGTCACAAATTTTGTCTGCTGGGAAAACAAGGTCTACGGCACTTTGGGTGTGGGAATAGACTCGTAAAGTGTCCAGAAAAGGCAACATTTGCTAATGACAAACAATTGCAGCAGTTCGCCACGTTGGCGGCCAGAATCTATGGTTTTCAAAAGCTACTCCCCCAACTTCAGCGTCACAGTTACTTTTATTATTATGCAACGTGCGTTTCCCACCGCAAAAATTCAGAAAAAAGGAAAGAGAGGGAGGAGCCTTTAGTTGCAGGCGTGGCATGTGCTGCACATAAATT
The DNA here is from genome assembly GCA_018151655.1 of Drosophila bocqueti. NCBI lineage: Eukaryota > Metazoa > Arthropoda > Insecta > Diptera > Drosophilidae > Drosophila > Drosophila bocqueti. The sequence continues at coordinate 952,257 of JAECXF010000020.1, forward strand.
TTCCTTGGTATTTTTTATGGCCTAGGTATATATTTTTGGAGAACTGGCTTCTTCCTTTTTTGGTATTTTAATTGCAATGAAAGTGTGGTTTGAAAAAATGAACTCATGAAGCTTTTTATGCATTCATAATAGCCAGAGAGACAGTGTCACATGGACCGCAAGTTGGGTGGCAACTGGGATGTGGCCCCAGGTCCTAGGTCCCTATGATTTGTGGCATATTTATGTAAATTTGTGGTTTTTTGCCGTTGTCCGTAAAACATCTCTCCAAAGCTCTAGGCTAAAAAGCGAGCAGCAGGTGTTGTGGCCGAGCAATTAGAGAGAGTCCAAAACGAAGACCAGAAACACTTTCCATGGTGGAGGGGCTCTGGGGGTATTTAGGGTTATGAATTATATAAAATTTATTATGATTTTAAGGTATAAAGTTGTAAAATAAATATATAAAATAAATACCTGAAACTCTCTTTCAAACTTGAGACAGAAGAACACTTAATTAACATCTAAATATTTAATGGTATATTACACATTCAAACCTGACTTCTTCTCTGTCGAAAAATGTGCTCACTAGACTTAAAGACAACTGCAATTTTTTCCCATCTTCAACTTCATCAGGAATGAAACATTTGCCATTCAGTTAGCCACAACTCTTGACTTGGCCTAAAGGCAGGAAGCATATGGCGGCACGTGGCTAATCAATTTGCTGGCCATACCCCCAACGAAGACAAGGCCGACGTGCCTCGTTTATTCCTCTTATTTTTGATGTCAAGAACTAAGAAAATAAGGAATTTTCATAAAATTAGTATTGACATAAAATATACAATGATTCAAAATTAATTAACTAATTTCCCTGAACGTCTTGAATAAGAAAAATCCATAAAGACTCAAGAAAGGTTAAGAGAAATGTGTGATTTTTTAAAAACTTTGAGCTTTGTGCAAGACCTTTCAGAGACAGGTTGTAGCCAAAAGGCTTGACCACGACACAGACTGCTTGTCTGTCAGTTTGGCCTGCCAGTCTGTTGACCAATGTCCTTGTTGTCCTGCCTGAACGGAGCACACCCATCTGATGGGGGTACGGTTCGGATGCGAGCTGAACTGTCGCCTGCCAGCGACGACAGGTGTGCATGATTTATGGGATTTACATATCAGTCCGCGCTGATGAAGCGCGCTGATGCGCCGGCAACGACAGGCGGACGACATCGGTGACATGCCATGGACAAGAGTCGGAGACAAGTGCCGTTCGATACCAAATAGGCAAAAATGAAATGCAAATTTGTGCACTGATTGATGATATTACGCTTGTTAAGGTCAAGTCCCCAAAGCGACCACACAAAAGTGTCCCCCAAACTATAGTAGTACCTTTCGCCAAAGGGGGCCTCATATGGCAAATGAATTTCAAAAAGACAAAGTTACACCGGGGAAAGTGTTGAACACTTTCGGAAAATCAGTTGCAGGAACTCTCGCTTGGCTTCGAAACTTTGTTTTTAGTTTTTATATTGAATTAAAAGTGTAATGAATCTAAAGGTGCCAGTTTTTTAAGTTTTCTTTGGGCTTTAGTTTTAGAAAGCTCATAGGTTGAAAGTAAGGTGAATTTCTACTTTAACGAATTTCTACTTTAACTTTAATAAATAAGTAAGGATTTCAAAAAGAAAGCTTTTTAGTATCGAAGGTTTTTGAATCAATTAAAAATGAAAATCAAAAAGATTGATACAAACGACTTGGAATATATCATAGCATACTTTTTAATTTTAAATTTAGAGATTTCTTTTACGAAGGCTTTTATGTAATTAGTTGATTAATTAAGATGTTTTTTTTAAGGAATACAAATAAAAATACTGAAACTAGGAGCTACCCCTTGTTGGGGGGATAAATATCGCCCTGTGGCGCCTCTTTCCCACGGATGCAAACGTGCTCATTAACCAGACGTGGCAGGTCTGGCAGACGACAGGTCCCGGTCTCCCCTACCGCATAATTCCAAGGCCTACCATCGTTGCGCCCCCCTCCTGGAAATCCTCAGAAAATCAGCGGCAGGCAACATGTGTTGCTGATATTTTTATGACATTGGATACATGCAGTCTGGGCTCCGGTTCCTCGGTGGCATGTGCAGAGGCAGCCTAAGCCGAAGCTGCTGCCTAATTGTTATGCGCACAACTCACAAACACTGTGCGCCAAAAACAATGGCCACTGTGATTTGCAGACCTACATGTGCCTAGATTTGTGCGTGAGTCATAAAATTTTCATCTAACTGTAGTTTTAACGACCCAAATTGGACTTAAGGGCTTTCCCAGGACATTAATCTCAGGCGGGAATGGAGAAGGTGTCGTCCCTGCCACAAGAGTGCTTGCGTGAGAATTAATGAACTTGTGGGGATATCCTGGTATGACCAGGCATTATAATTAGAATATGATAATGCATTCATAATTGCAATTAATTTCGGGTCTTGTGTTTATTATTAATTAAATTTATTGAAGTATTTCCTGTGAATTTGCAACCAATGAAACAACCAAACTTCGGCGTGCCTAAGTTAGTTTATTTTAATCTTGTTTTTAAGTTTATTTTAATCTTGTTTTTAAGTAAAATTATGACATTTTTCCATATTATCAAAATTTCCATATTTCTTCTTATATCTCTGCTACTTTGACTTTCCCTAATAATAAATTGAGTTTTAATTTTATGGCCGTTTCATTAATGGGCCAACAACCGCTGAGGCCTCAACGTGCCTACTTTTGGCCACCAGCTCTTACCACCCAAAACCCGTGTCGATTTAACTGCAGGTCATGGGTAGGTTTCACTCCTTTTGGCTGATCAATAAAATTGGGAGCTAAATCAATTAGCCGACACGACGGCGGGGTGGCGCAGGAGGAACTTCTTGGCACTTTCATGAACTTCTGGCCGGTAATTAAAATCCACCCACAATCTGGCAATCTGTATTGGAGAGCGCAGGAACAGATTTCACTAATTACTTTTATGACCCAAATTTGCTGACTGCGCAGCGTGCTATAAATTTGTACCTTGAACGATAATAAACCCGGCGAACATCAGTTGCAGACTAAAGACTAAATATTGCCATCAATGTTCGCTATTCTGCCAATGATACGAGGTAAATGTGGAGGGGATATTAGCGCGATCTTAAAGAAAGTTATTCTTTGAAGATAATTCTTATATTAAATAATTTTACTAAGCTGAATTTTAAGTCGAAACATTAGGAATGTCCTTCTAAAACATCTCCAAGAAATTAATATTGATATTCCCTTTTGTAATCAAGTCGGAAAAAAGTTTATGGTATTAAAATAAATGTAGCTTGTGATGGGTATCTCAGAGTAGTGCAACCTCGACTGCTTTTCCCCAAGAACATTTTGTTTTTCTCCACTTTTCCGGCACTCACTTCTCTCACTCACATTTTTCCCAAACTAATCGAAGACGCTTGCCGGTGGAATTTATTGCTGCTCCTTCTTTCAATGAAGGAGGTTTGGGTGGGGGCGGCAGGGATATAAAATTAAGGAGAGACGAGGCGGACGGGCCATTGGAACAACTGCTCCTTTGACCCGTCTGCTACAGTCTTCGTTGTTGTTGCCATTGTTACGTTATTTCTCCTTCTTTATCGCCCGAAGCTCTGCAAACAAGTTCCTTGTGTTCCGACAAAAAAGAAAGAGGAACCATACAAAAAATGAACCAAACAAAACGAAACAAAATAAAAAACGTAACAAAACATTACAGAAAAAAACTCTGCGCCGTCAGCTGCTCGAATGCAGAAAACTCGTTGTTGCGCTTGTTGTGCGTTTTGTTGTAAATCATAAAGGAATATACAAGAAAATTAAGGAAAATTCAGCTTAGGAGGCGAGTTTGAGGCAGCCTTTGATGTTTTTTAGGCCGCCTAATAAGCCGTCGAAGTTATTGTTTTTGTGTGTGTTTTTTTGGGAGCGCCCGACTGCGAAAAAAAATTAATTTGTGTAAATTCGGATTTAGCGGGGGCGTTGCGACGTGTTACCAATTGGTAATTGAGGTGGGTGCAACGGGCGACAGAAATGCTACGTCAAACCCACCGTTTTGCTCAAATTATTCTGAAAAAATAATCGAAAATCAATATTATTTCATTAACATTTCATTTATATAAACATAAAAAATAATCAGTAAGCAAGTACATTTTAGTGGCTAATATTAGCATAAACTTCTTAGAAAAAATTAAATTAATTTTATAGATTGAAATTTATGTCTTCCCTTTAAAAATATTAAAACTTTAAATTAATATTTGAAAGTTAAATCATTAAAAAAACAGCTAAAATTACCTGCTTCAAATATATGTTATCCAAATATATATACGAATATATTTTATCAAATTAAATAAGTAGATTAAAATGTTTATAATAATATATAGCTTACAAGTCTATAAAATTGGTTGATATGCTGAAACAAAACCTTTCCCCAATTCTCCATAAATAATTAAAAAGTAATTCTCATATTTGGGTATTTTCTTAACTAATTTTTCCTTTTTATTTCTATAAACTATTTAATTACCCTTCTAAGACAATTTAACGGTTGCAAAAAGCTTCAGAAAATATCTCTATTTCAGTTTCCGCAATTTATACGCATCTTATACTTCCTTATCCAGGCCTTATACGCCTTGTTCCAACTTATCCGATTTATCCGCCGCTTAGAAGCCATCTTATACCGGTAATAAACAAACGATGCTCACTTATTATCCGCACCACAAATAGCAACAACAAGAGCAAACAGCAGCCATAACAACAACAACAACCAGCCAGAGCAGCAGCTCTCAAGACCGGAAGTTAGCTAAAGCGTGCGTAGGAAAGAGATGACAATATAGACGCTAAAAAGTTTACGCTGTCTCACCAAACGGCGTTTTTTGAGCGACTTCGCCGCAAAACAACAAAGCTGCGCTCTCTCGCCGCCACGCTCTCAATTTCTTTGGCTTCTCTCTGGGCGAGCGAACAAACATTTGGGTTTGTTTTTGTTGTGGGTGGGGAAGGGAAATCATTTATGTTGTGGGTGGTTTTGGCCACCAAGAGAGAGGGAGCGAGAGAATAAGTCAACCGGGAGAGCTCTCTCTGTTTCTTGTTCTCTATGGATTTTTGATAATTTCTAGGGTATTTTTTATTTAAATAAAAGTGGTGAATTTCATAATTTACAAAAAGCTATTTATTAGTGCTTTAAATAATCAATGAAACGAAAAACGATCGTAAATATTTAAATTTATAAAAATCTAATACAAATAAAGCTAATGTCATAGAATCGCATAGAATGAGCATCCAAATTATTTGTATTATTAATTATTATTATTATTTAATAATATCATTTTCTCTTCGATGCTAAGAAATACACATCTTACTATATCATCTTGATTACCGGGTATCTGATAGTCGGAAAAGTCGAAAACTTGTTTTATTTTATTATGCTTGCCGCAAAAACGTCAGAGAGCGACCGAGAAAGAGTCGCGAAAGAGAGAACACTGGGGCTTGTATCTGTATCTCTTGGTGCGGTCGTATCTTTCAGATTGCGTTTTCAGTTTGCTTGTGACCGTTACAACAGTCAGTTGATTCGAAGCGATTCGAAGCGGAGCGATTCGTGGATTCGTCGTCATCGTGTCGTCGTCGTTTTGTCGTTGATCTGCGGATAGTTTGTGTACAGAGCCAGTCTTGACTTAATTCTCGAGTCGGCTAAGGATCTAATTCCCAATCGGAACCGAAATCAAACACAATTGTCATTCAAGATTTGTTTGACGCGCATTAAAAGTAATTTTCTACTCCATAGTCCCCTAGAAAATTAAGAAAAAATGAGTGTTTCGAATTTATTGCATGACCGCAGAAGCAACTGAATTCAATTACCTGTTAAATTGTTGAGCAAAATTAACAAACCGCATCCATTTAACAGATGCGAGTGCAACACGCCTGTGAGCCATGCAAATTAATTAAAAATACGATCCCCAATCTCTATATGCAAAATTGCCTTCGAACTCGGAAAGGCGAGATTTATTCAAATCGGTGGCTTGAGCGACTAAATAAAATATGTATTTCATGGCTATTAAGATTATAAACAAAATTCATCATTAAATCTAATATCAACTTTCATGGTTTATTAACTAATGATATGTTTAACTAATGAATCTTAAAACGCAAATCGAATTTGATGTGCGATGACTAAGAAACTTATAATCAACTAATAAACAAAGGAAATATAATAAATAAATTAAATGTGTAATAATGTAAGATAAAGCCAAGATCAAACATACTCCGATACTATAAAGTAGGGAAAATCCCGACAAGTCTTTGAACTTGATAAGTCGCAAAATAAACTGAGCAAAGTGAAATAAAAAACATATGCAATTAAATAAATTTATTGTTAATATATCGCTACCAAGCGCCCGATTGAAATTATAATACAAACTCAGTGTAAACGTGTGTATTTGGAGACCCTGCAAAAACCGCATTACGTACAGAACAACTTGCAACCAATATCAAAGTACAAGCTGTGGTTGTTCTCTCAGTTTTATCAATAACATTTTTGTGTTTTGGTTTTTTGTGCTTCCCATTGAGTTCGTTACGATAAGAAAGCAATGGCGACAGAAACACTTGAAGGGAAAAAATTGTTTTGAGAAACCGATGATGTGGTTGAAATTGGATATTATCGGGGAGTACATACGGAATGTCACAGCCATCTTTGGTTTTCTTAGAATATTGTGAGCTATATACAAACCTATACCGAAATCAGAGCAAGTTCAGATGGCTGAAGAATTTAGAGTTCAAAAACCCAAAGGCATTTGCGATAATATACAATATTCAAATGTGACAATTGAATTAAGAAAGCTGAGAATTATTTTACACTCAGCAAATGAAATAAATTTGATTTGTAAAACATAAATCAGAGTGAGACAGCGGGCAATCCTTACCCCTAACTGAATTAAACAATTACTCTTTGTTTTTGCTTTAAGCAATCAAAATCAACTGAAAGCGAGCTGAGCTTTAAAAGAAATACGAGCCGCTGAGCAAACAAAATAAGATAAACAAAGAAAGTCAAGTACAGTGATTGCTCCAAGTGTAATTTCGAATATGATCAACGTAAAAATACCTTAAAAATATTTGAACATAATAACTAATGAGTTATAAGGAAGCACGCAAAAAGAAGTTAAGATATTTCCCCGTATCGTATTTTTTTTTGCCTAAGTGCCTACAAGTCAGTCTCAAAGTCATTCAACTTTTTGTAAAAACTGACTTACTTGCGCATACATCATCTAGTTCTTATTATTTTCAATTAATAGTAATGTATAAACAGTCAACTGGCTTCTGAAAATAACAAATGTTAATGTCAAACAACCTCAGGCAAACAATTTATGTGTCGTACACTAAAGCTTATTGACTTTAAATTTTATGTCACCTATGAAAATATACATAGTTTTAAAGGAAGGAAATCGTCAAACTTTTATGATTGATAATTAATTAATAAACCTAAAACTTTGAAATTTATTAGTAAATTAAATTAAATTTTCACATAACTAATTGATACTCTTATTTAATATTTTGATAACGAGATAATAACTTTTGGGTAAACTCAAATTAATTTTTGATCTTATTAACAATTTCATAATATCGTGTGTTGGAATTTTTATTAAGATTTACCAGTTCATATTACAGTTGGAATAAGTCTATTTGTTAGAAAAAACATTTATAAAATCTTAAAATTATAAAGAATATATAATGTTAATGAATGAATGAAATTGAGTTGATGAATGGTTTTTCATTGAACTAGGCTCCACTGTACCGTAAGCGCGTAGAACAAAGCGCAGTATAAAGACGCTCGTCTGCCCAGATATGTATGTATGTAATATCTATGTTATGGGGATATAGCTAGGGCTATATAGCTTTATATGTAGGCCTATTGTCTGGGGAAACTGCACATCGGAAATGATTATGAGGACTAACGGGGTGGCGGAGCGGTGCAAGAGCGCGGCAGGAAGAGAGCGGTACGTCATTAACTGACTCACATGGCCGCATGTTGCATCCAAGTTTCTTTTTCTCCTTCTCCATTCCCCAAGTCCTGCAGGAGAGAGAGAGAGAGAGATAAAGCTGGAGAGCTGAAACCCCAGAGAGCTTCGCTTCGGCGCAGGCTTCCCTTTTGGCGGCGAAATTCGTGGAGCTTGCTGAACTTTTCTCAGGCGCTGCGCTCCTTCGGTTAGTTAAAAAAAATTCATCGTGCTGAACGGGACGGATCTCGATTCCGTTGAAATTTTGCGAGCGTTCCCTGTGTAATTTTCGTCACGCGTCGTTTATTTGCCAACTTGCGAGTGTGTGCGTTACTATGCAGATGTGTTTGTGTGTAAGTGACTCAACTACTCCAACACACATCGTGTTTTTTCCCCCCAACTGAGGGACGCTGTCTTTTATTTTTTGAGCTGCTTCACTTTTTCGTTTCACGTTTTCGCATATTCTTTTGCGGCGAATTCAATGACGTCGCAGAAACGTCTTTTTGGCGTTGTTGTTGCTGCTGTGCGTCTTTCTGCCATGAATTGTTGTTGGTGCGTGTGTCTCTGTGTTTTTGTTCAAGCAAATCGATTTAATTTATGAAAAATTAATACAAAAACCGGCACAGAACTACACAAAACTATAAAAAAAACGCCAGATACCACAGATTCGAGAGTGGTTTTTGTTGCCGTTGCCGTATTTGTTGTACGGATTTTAATTAAAAGCCGTATGTGAAATTTTATCAAACCGCAACGGCAAAAACAACAATATTTTATCACCATTTTGAGAGCAGCACGCACGTGTGTGCGCTAGTGAGTGTGTGTGCGGCGTGTACGTATTTCGCTGTATGTGTGTATCTATGAGTCAAAAAGCCGGCAATGGCGAAAGAGAATTCAGAATTCAGCATTGAAAAGCAAAAGGCAAAAACCAGAAGCAACGCCAAAGAACGAAAGTAAAAGCGTAAAGACAAAAACACAGGAAGGGAAAGAGAAATCAAGAAAAGCTACAAAAATAACATAATACTGCCAATAATAATAATAATAATAATAACAGAAAGCTAAAGAAAAGCGAGGATAACAAATAAAGAAAATGAAAAGATAAAACCGAAAATCGAAAGTATAAACAAATAAAATAAAGCTTTATAATAATTGTTTTATTTGTCAGCGTCTGTTAAAATATAAACTAATCTAATTGTATTATGTTTAAGATAATAAAAAAATTACAAGCCATCCAAAAACAAACTATTTTCTTTTAATAGTATTTTTAATACTTAAATCTGCTAACTAAATTTATTTAATTTATTTCATAATTTATTTAAGAAATAAAATAATAATTAAATATTAATTCTCAGGTGTTTGGTTTTTATATTTTTAAATGTTGCCAAAACATTTTGTTCTAACCGTAATATTCATATTTATCTTTTAGAATATCTAAAACCTTGTCAACAACTCGTCGTGCTATAAAAATGAGTATTACTTAAAAAATAAAAACAAAGTTAAAAAGTGCGGTTCTTTAATAAAAAATATTCTTAAAACAAAGTAGTTGGAAAAAGTCTTTGGAAAAGTGAAACAGAAGTTGAAACAAATTCGAGCGAAAACAAGATTACTGTTATTGTGCGAGAGCATTAAAGTGATTTTCTCAGCGTGTGCTTTGGAATAAGGAGCTAAAAGCCAGCAAAATTTACGGCAACTCCGACTTCAACATAAACACAAACAGCCACACCATCTTTGGCGGCAGCATCAACCCCCTCCAGATTCTGCAGCACCACCCCCAGCAGCACCACCCCCAAAACAGTGCGAGAATGCTGTTCGAAAATCCAGCAGTTGCGGCCAAGTTGCCCTTTCCATACAACGTGCCACCGCCTCTGCAGGCAGCAGCAGCAGCAGCGGCGGCTGTCCCAAATCTAAGGTGAGTTTTCCCATTTCCACCAGCACTCCAAACAAATGTCTCAAAAAAAGTCGGTTATATTTCACTAAAAATAATTTTTGCCCCAAAACATTTCTACACCAAAAGAAAGATCAAAATCGAAAAGAAATATATTTCTATATCATGAAAGCATAAATTAAAAACCTTTCTTTTAACGAACATTTCTACTTTATCTTTCTATATAAATATATTTTTAACAATTTATTCATTTGTTATTATAATTAAAAAGATTGTTGAAAATATCCATCAATCCATATGTTTCATAGAGTATGAAATTATTATCTACTAAATATATGCTAGTTTTCCTCTGTGTACTCAACCACCCTATGAGAATGAAAACTCTCAACGTCTCAAGGCCATTAAAGGCGTTAATGCGCTTTGAGGTTTTACTCTCTTTTTTCTGGCAGCCTTCGCCCAACTTTTGCCTCAGTGGCATATTTATGAAAATTGTTTTGCTCTTTGCTTGTTTTTAAATTTTTTATCAGGCACTCAGCTTCAGTCCGAGTCTCGGGGAAATTTGCCAACCTATAATTTTTATAAGTTGCTGTCCGTAAATTGCATTCATTTATTAGATGAGATTGAGGGCGAGGTTTACTTACGCTGTGAGTTGTCGCATTAATATTCATTTTGGGACTTCACTGGACAAAGTAACTGTGGGAATAAGGTAAGGTATTTATCAATGTTCAAAGAGAATTTCTGATTTTGCATTGTGTTTATGACCAAGGGCAAATTCAGCAAAATAAAACAATTGAGTAAATTAGAAAAGCTAAAAAAGCTAATTAGATATAAAAAAAACCATATAAACGTAGAATCAAGAAGAGCTTTAATGATTCTTTAAACTCACTAATAATATGGATTTGTTAATAATAATGTGGAGCTCTTTATTATAATTTGTTGTCTTTTAATTCTACCCTAATCAAAATTTAAAAAGAATTAATGACTTTCTTAGCAAAATGTCCACAATATTTTTCCATTATGAGTCAAGCGCTGTAAATTTGCCATTTTCTCGTAATTTCTCTAAGCCCGGTAATAAATGATTGCAGGCTTTGTTTGGATTATAAATGCCCCGCTTTTGCCAACTCGAGTGACGTTCGTAATGAACCATTTCGTGTCGTAAGCCTGAAGGTAAACAGTATTTTTGAGGGAACACAACACCCCGTGCCAGAAGCCAAACTTTTGAGGCTATCAAAAATAACCGACATTCAAGTTCGTCAGCGTCATTGGGACTTGCTTTAATTTTGATATTAAATAACGATCGTCTGGCGCCTGGCAATTAAGAGTTTAAAGTTTTTGTTATTCGCATATTCAGTATTTGCTTTGTCAATTAGCATTTTATTTATTATTTCATAATTTTTTCTCTTCGCATGTGCCAAACATTTTTATCTGGCTTCTGGGAAACTACAGAAGTTGTGGGGGGATTTGTGGACTCATTGACAGGGTATGAAAAGAGACAAATTTAAGATGAACAAAATCATGTGAAAATGCTTTGATTAAAATTTGTCATGACTCAGTTATAGGAGCTAAAAGTATTATTTTTTCGTAATTGCATGCAATAACACTAACTGCGAAAACCGTTCAACTCAGTGAAGGTTTATATAAAACTATAAATAAATATGGAATGACAGTGTTACAAACATTTCTATATATTTATTATAAATAAATTATGCAATATTTTTTCCATATCGTATTACTTCCGAAACAACAAGTTATTTTTATGCCAGCAAAACGGGAAATTTAAAATTATCCTCTCGACACTTGACGAAGAACACAAACTAAAGCCAAAAAATAGAAAGAAAAAATTATATCAACAAAAGCCGGAAAAAAAACCCGAAGGAAAAACAAAAACGCGGAGGAAAATCGCTCATCGACGGAGCATAGACAAAGCGTTGATTGGATTTAAAGTGACAGTAATAAATGACAACAAAGGCAAGTTTCATTTATAAATACTCGTAAAAAAATACATGCTGCCAGGAAAATAGAGGAAAAAGAACTTGGCGGGGTGCTGACTGAACTTGCACTACATGGGATGGGAGGAAATTCGAGGGAGAAGCGAGAAGCCACAAAACGTGCTAAATAAACATACATCGTCGCCACATTTTCGGTTTGACACACTGACAGGCCAAACAAATAGCAGGAGACCCGAGAAAACCAGAACCCGAGATATCCTCAGCTCATCTGGGTTCTATTTCCCTCAGCAGTCACATATTTTTCCTCGTGCCTGTGCGACAGTGTCTACTGTAGGATGAGGCATTGAAAAGTATTCAAATTCTTGGCTCTCGTTCTCGGGAATTAATTGTGCGTTAGTTAAAGTGCATTTAGTGCAAGCATAATTAGCCAAATTGTTAACTTAATTATTTTGGGCTTCTTACGCACAGTTGGCTGCTTAAATGGCTGTGAGCTAAATATAACAAATACAGTGGGTTTAATAATTTAAATAATATCGTAGATATTATAGATATATATTTTTGTTATTGGTTCAAATTATCAGATAAAATAATTATTAGCTCAAATAACAATGCCACAACTAGTTCTTAAGCCTAAAAATATTATCAGAACTATAAATAAAATTCAACTTATAATTACATTAAACGGTTTAAACTTATATTGTGAATATATTTATAATTAATTCCTTACTTCTCTTCTCTCATCACCTGACAATGAGTTCGAAATGACAACTTAATACTTTCATGACGCACTGTCGTTGACATTGAAGTTAAGCCACGCTCAAGTTCCGCCTTAATTAGCCCCGGACCCGAGTCGATCATTTTATTTGCTTTATATGCAACAGACAGTCGGGTAAATAAGAATCAGACAGCAATTATATATATTTTATTTGCTGCACTGCTTGCATATTAATCGAGGCGAAGTCGTTTCCCCCTGCCCCTTCCCATGTAATTTGTATCTTTATCTCGAAATAAGCTGACATACGTGGTTGACGGCGACCTTCCTTCCTACCTGGTAGAATCGGGAGGAGTTAAGTGCCCAGGTTGTGCCGAGGTAATACAACTTAATGCCACACTTTTCTGAAATGTAAAAGTATCGGAGTATCTGACAAATGCCACTTGAATTTGAAATTAAAAAACCCAATCTTTCGCGGCAGACAAGTGAGCATTTGTTGCGCGCTCGTTCCCCCAACCCTTTCACGCTTTCTTCCCTGCATTTCTCTCTGCATTATTAAGATGTTACCTAAAAGACACTTTTCCTCACTTTTCCACTTTTCCTCACTTTAGATATACGTATATATTTTTTCTTTTTTGGTTTTGCGCATTTGAAATACATTTTTCTTTACGGGTTTCATTTCGTTCTGTGCTCGCTCTCGCACTTTTGCCAAGTTTTTACACTGCCGTCGAGTGATTATTCATAAGACTTCGCCCAGAGATTTGTGCCGGGGCGTTTGAGTGACAGCTACAACGGCTGTTCTTATTAAGGTAGCACCGCGCAACCACCACTGCCCCAGCACCACCAATGGCACCACGATAGTGGCACACCACCCACATGAGAGATTTATTTAACTGCGTATCTCTGGGCGCCCTCTTTGACTACTTACTTAAGCTGATTAAATCTGGCGGGTTTCTTTTGGGGGCCATTTTCCAATTTGGCTTCTATTGTATTGTTTTTTCGGCCAACATTTGTCTTTTCAATTGCCTGACGGATTTCGCTTTGAATTTAATTTTAGCCGGGTTTTTCTTTTAACAATTTCTTAAAGTATTTTAAATTTACTATACGATTTAGCTAACTAAAAAATCAATGTAAAAATATCGATTAAAATATTTAAGCAACTTTGAGTACAGAAATAAATTCCTAAATAGAAAACGAAGAAACTTTTTAATTAAAACTGTTTTGTACCCGAAATATCTGTAGAAGCTAGCTTTTGGCTTCGTTCTCTAGTATATATTTCTTTTCAAAATCAACACAATAATGTTCCTATTCCACTGCTACATATTTCAACATTTTTGGGGTATGTTCCTTGCTAAAAAAGTTTGTATTCATTTGAACATTTCTATGAATTACCCCCCCGCAGGCAGTTTGAGTAGTTTGATTGCAATGCCAAGCCGAAGTGCGAACAAAGTTTGTGCTAATTTTAACAGGGTTTTTTTGTAACGTTCCAAGCAAACTCATTATCCGACCATCGTCATTTATCTACCCACACGCAATGCGTTGGCAGTTATACATAACTGTAGTAGGTCTCCACCATTCAATTGTTCTCACATGTTCGCCTTTTGAATGGCCGCAACAAATTGACCAACGGCCAGCAGACGGACAAATGGACAACTCATCTCTCATTTAGATTGAGCATGACAAGCCGAAATGAAAATAAGTAAAAATAGAGACAGCTCACACACCGAAAAGTGCTGGTAAAAGTTGGCTGGGCAAAAAAAAAGCAGCTTAAAGTTCCTTGACTTCAAACTCCATATACATACAGTACATTCGAATTGCGTATGTATACCAGGGGAAAAATATCAAAAATGCTTGAAAACTATTGCCATTTTAAAGTGTTTTATATGCGCCACAAGGACTACACTAAGTATGAATTAGAAATAAGAAAAATACTATGTATTCCTAAATTACTCATAAAATCTCTTACTGGATCTCAATGTGGAATATATTCATGTTCAAGCTGATCTCATTAATCTTTTTAGTTTCCTGTGTGTGATTATATGATTCCTGCTTAATTTTGAATGTTTAAATTATGAAAATAATTATTTAATAATGCCGGAATGTGGAATTTCTAGTTAAAGCCAAATGTTTTGGAGCACATGTTTCCAACTTGAATTCCGCATAAAATTGCAGATGAATACTTCGCTTCGAATGCTGATGCTGCTGAGTTGAGTGAATGAATGCACATACGTACAAACATATGTACAAATGTTATGTATGATTTTTCTAGATTTTTGTATGCAGCAGCAGATAAAATTGTAAAAGTTGCCAAGTCTGCTTTTACTGTCAAGCAGCCACCATGGCATTTTCCTTATACATATATACACACAGAAACACACATATGCGGTCCGTCGGTAACTTTTTCTCCTCAGTTTTCCAGGCATGATGTGGGCGTATTTCAATTATTTGCACGAATTGCAAGCCGAAGGATGGGAATCTGCGTGTGTTTTTGCACTTTAATTGAAATACCGTCCCGAGCAACTCTAGAGTTGAAAGCTCTCGTCGAACCGAATGACGCGCAAATAGTTTGCCCGAGATTAGAGATTCAGATATTTTATCGAGAGAGTGAGTGAGTGGAGGGGGGAAGCTTTTCCATACGCACAGCCATAAATTGTTTGTTTGTTTCGCTATCAACATTTTAATGTCTAATGAGTTGTGCATGTGATTTGATTGCTGAATTTCAATTGCGGTAAAAAATAAAGTGAACACATTGGCGGAAGGGAACTTTGGCTTTTATACCTCCATAAATCATGTGAACTGCAAAATCAACAAAAATCTGAGACTTTAATATACTTTTTTGTTTTGTTTATTTACACACAATTCGATTTGATTCTTGCTCAACCCTTATATCGAGTGATATCATTAGATGGCAGGCGAATTTATTTATTTGATTTTGTTTACTTCTTCTGCAATTTACTCGGCAAATGCACACCAGCTCTCGCATCTCAAATGTATTCCTCGCTTTATGCATCGCAAGTCCGCACTCAATTTCTTTCTTACAAATGATGCTTCAAGGGGGTTATATGTAAATTCCGTTTTATGTGGCAGCTTATGTACAAATTTTCTGCAAATATATGCTGTTTGTATATGGGTGAAGCTATATGTAAATAAAGCACATACTTATATGGCATATACTTCATGGGAAGAAAAACTTTTTCGTTTGTTATTCGCCAGGCGAATGGGGGAAAATTGCATTTTCTCAAGTGCAGGGCCGCATTAAATTATGCACATAAGAAGAAGGGCGCCTTTCTCTTTGAAATGAAACATTTTCAAGAAAATTCCAAGCATGACATTCTCAAGATTTTTAGCGCCATGTGAAGAAAGCCGGAAATTCAAGTGAAAACGAAATGAGTTCAAGTATGGCATTAATGGCAACGCACTTCAGAACCGCACGAAAGGAAAGTATTTAAAGAAAACTGAATTATAGAAAAACATATTCCCAATTCTAATTTAAAATATGTCCTCTTGAAGATTTATTAATCGCGACAAGCATTTATTATCCGCAAGATCAGTGGGCATGACTCACTTAATTTCACCTCAAATTCATTTAAAAGCCATGAAGACCCTGCAATTAAATTCAAAGAATCGTCCCACATTTTCTTAATCAATTACAATCAATATTCTTTTCCAATCGCCCTCTCAAAGATTTAATTTTATTTCCAATTGGGTCAATCTCACGACATTTTATTTCTTTGGCCCGCTTGTCGGCGTCAATTTTATTAAATGTTTTTGAGGAATTTGTAAAACCGAATTTAGCGACAAGATATTTGCGATTTTTTGTGCTGTTTTTGTTAGTGATGTGCCAAAGCAAATTGAACAAGAATTTTTGTGTATGAAATATTTGTATTTATGTTGTAAATTCCCCGGTCTACCCAGTGGGGAGCATGTGTGAATTAACAATATTGGTTTTGGTTTTGGCAAAAAGAGAGTGAAATTTCGGCAGCAGTACCAAACTTTCCACTGAATGTCAATTAAGAATGGTACACAGGATGGAGAAATAAAGTAAACGGAGGCAAAATCGAATTGGTGGCCATAAAAAATGTAGGGCCCACGCCAAACTAAATAAAGCCATCGTACCTCCCACCTCTCGGCTGCCTTTTCTATCAATCTTCTGGCAATCCCCCCGCATAAACTCTCAAGAAACGAGTAATGAGCGTCTCATTAAGCGTATTTTTTTTTTGTTAGCCTTTTGTGCCGGACACACCGCCAGACCGACCGGCTTGTAAATAAGTTTGGCCCATTGCGCATTTAGTTCATTAACCTCTCCAACTACAATTGTTGTAAATTTTTCGCTCTGGGAGTTCATTGTTGGGGCACAGCAGCAGCAGCAGCACAAGAAAGCTGGGCTGGGTAGCTAGCTGGCCGCAAGTTGGCCTAACAAAATGGTTATAAAAAAATACAAAATTGTTTGCTACCATGGCCTGATATGCCAATTAAAGTGCGACCGAGCTCTCCGGCAGCTCCGAGACTCAGTCTCTTGTGGGGGCGTGCGCTTTCCCCCGATGGAGCTCGGCCTGGGCTGGCTTTTTGTTGTTAGCCTGGTTAGAGGTTATAGCGAACAATTACTTAAAATTAGCTGCCAGCAGTGGCTGCTGGGCAACGGCCGTAAAAATCTTTCTTATAAAACTCAAGTTTCTATCGCGTCTTGCGTTCAAGTTTTCTTCGTTGGCTAAAAGTTTATCGAGCTGAATGGGTGGGATGATGTTTTTTCATTATTTAACGCCGTGAACAGGCGTGGCTGCGACCGAAATTGATGAAGACATTTATATTATAATTAAGTACTCACTTCTTGGTGCAGAATTGCGTTTATAAAATAGTTGATTAGGAGTAGTTTTAGGGCCGAAAACAGTTTTATTGATTAAAGACTGAGAAACTGTATAAGTGAAGTGAAAAATATATATTTCGCTGTTATAGAAAGTGTGAAACAATATGTTTTTTAAGTATAAGCAATATACAATATTTTGTTTTTAAAAATGTATCCTTCAATCTCCCTTTCTGTATCCTATTATCTGAAGCTCATTTATTTGACCCTCGCCACCAATTTGCGGATATAAGATACATCCTACACAACTGGCACCCCGTGGAATAGTTGTTTCCGTATTTCCTGCTACTCTTTCGAATGGTAACTGTGACAAAACAATTTCAAATAATTAATGTCAAGAGCAAGCACACACACCAGCAAGCCAGCAGCCGTTCAGATATGCACAAGTATATCTGAGTTTGATGTATGTGCTGTGACAGTATCTGATTATTGGCATGCGTATCTATCAGTTACATTAGTGCGCACAAATATATTTCAAGTTTGTGTGCACGTACTGTTCAGTTATACATACATACATCGATATATTTATATATATACTCGTATTTATCATAAGTCACAGCGGGTTCGACGGTTGCTGCTGCTGCTGCTGCTGCTTTTGACTGACTGCAGGAATTTATATTATCGATAGGTTATAAATTGAAGACAATGAAATCAATTGATTGGCATTTCTGAGACGTCTGGGGAGGTGATTGGATGTGGGCATTATTATGGCATCTGGGTGTGCTTCGTTAGGCATTTGCTGCAACACTTTGACCCCGTTTGTGTGCGGATTCGAGTGCAGTGGAATTCGATTCTAGCCCTCGGATACGAGAAGAATACTTATAATTACGCTTTTAAATATCTCAATTTTCAAGACCGGTTTCCGTGGGTTTTTGTTTTTATAGATAGTACACTGGAGAAAATAATGTAGTTACCTGAAAAGAGCATAGTTTTACTGGGGTTTCTTTAAGAAATAAAATAGTTTCACATGGTAAGAGCCTTTCAATTGATAGTTTATTCAATGAGTGATAGTATTCTACTTTTTAATCAAAAAAGAGTTTAAAAAAAACCTTAAGTATGTGAAAGCTTGTTAAAATTCCAGGTCTTGCTATTTTTTACCTCTGTATATATAAACGGCTCCACCTCTTCGCTTGTCACGCAGAATCGATTCAATATATGCACATGAGTAGAAATCTAGAAATTCTATTAACTTTTTATCTCCGCCATGACTGCCCCTTATTGATCGCTGAACTATATTTATGATACATATTTAAATTTTAAATTTTTGGCAACATAGTTTTCCATTTCTTGTTTAGTTTTTTTTCCCTATTTTTTTTTTGTGTGCCAATGCTATTTGTCACCTACACTTTCTGCTATATATTTCTTGCTGGCTTTCGTTTTGTTTCGATTTTGCTGCCCCTGTTTTTGGCTGGCGTGTTGATCGTACTAAAGGCAGTGCGAAATGTTTTTGCAATGGCTACAAATTTTATGGCAATTTATTTTGTCATAAACGTACATATAGTTTTTGTAAATAACCTTTTTCTGTATACAATTTGCTTGAAGGCTGCTGCGCCCTCAAATATATCTTGATTTTTTTTTACTATGCGCTCTTTGATGCCAGCCGCCTGTGTGCAATTATTTTGATGATGATAAATTTCATTTCGATTTGGGAATTGCCATTGACGGGGGAAGAAGGATGTATGTTGAAATGGATCAAGATGGAAAGGGTTTTCATTTGTTCGTTAGACTTTAAGAAATGGCTTTTAAGTGGTGCAGATTTATGAAATAATATTTAAGCTTATTAGGAATGACATTTCTACATTTCTCTTTACAAACTTTTTTATGCCCAAGTCCCTAACCATGACAGAATATCATTCAAATAAAAAAATGAAAAATCCCAATTGAAACGTTCAAATAGAATTTAGCGAACCGCAAAAGTTGACTCCACTTGTTATTTTGTAGTCCACACAAAACTGCTATTGCTTGGCATGTCAAATGCAATGAATTCGAGCCAACCACCAAGCCAATTGCTTGGCTGCCTTTCTCTGGATAATTTGTAATCAAATATCACGAACTGGGAGGAGAGGAGAGAGAGTGCCATCCGAGTTTGCCCATTCTTATGCCCTCGGAACTAGCTATCAGAAACCCAGTCAGACGATGTCGCTTGGGCAAACAAATATGCAGACCAGAACCAGACAAGCAGCCACTTCCCATTTGTGCAGAATTTGTGCACAATTTAAGTATCTAAACAGCCGTAAAATTGTGAAACATGCAATGCCAATAGCCCCACAAATGCCAGATCTTGTAAGCCAATAGGGGAGCATACTAGCTCTGTTTGGGAAATGTATCTGTGAGATATATCAACTTTTGCCAGCATGTCGTGTCGATTTGCATGACAGTTGGAAACTGTTCCGTTCGTTTTCCACCTTTTTGCGGTCGATGCCTGGCTGTCTTTATCTCCAGGGGGTTTTTGTGGGAGAATTCCCACATAATTATGGCCGGAAAATTCCAAGAAAAGTACCAGGAAAAGGGTTTAATCATGGAGTTGTTGAAACAACATCAAGATGATTTGCTTTCACAGCGATTCATTCCCGTCTGCTTACTTTAAAAAGTTGAACCTTTCATGTGTTCACCTCCTTGCTAACTTTTCTCAGATCTAACATGATAATGTGCAAATATTCATCATTCACAATTCAAATAAAATTCCTTGAAAACTTTTTCGTTTACGCAAATTGTAAGCAAATATTTTAGCAATATTCACTTTGTGACTTTGGCATTCTCGGCAAAACTTTCATGCATCTCATGCTGGGAAAATCGCAGCTCAGCCACATTATCTTGTCATACCCGGTATTCATCACATGTTTATCTTCATTTCGTATTTCTTGTATTTCTTGTATATGTACGTATATATTTTTCTGGCGACCGGATGCATAAATAAGTGACAAAGCCAGGGCTTTTGCTAGTGGCGTATTCGCGCTTTGTTTTTGCCCAGTTTCCGGCAGCAGTTTAAGAAAGAGAAATACGTTCAGATGTTTACGTATCCATATTTGGGTGACATGTCTTCATGGGAATGGCTTTAACTTTTCACCAAGGTTTTTATGTAAATTCTATCAGTTTGGCTTTGAAAATAAATGATAAATTTTAAAGAAATAAAATTCTAACTTTAAACTTTTTGCATAAATATATTAATAAATTTATTTACCGTTCCATAGTATATTTATAGGTTTTAAAATCCTTTACCAAAGTTATTCCGTAAAAAACATGGCATAAGGGTAAACAGATTTTTGCAAATCGGCTAAAATAATTAATAATCAATAATTAGATGTCAAAAGCATTCTTATTGTCCACACAACATCCATTTAAGCTATTGTGTAGTGTCAAATTAATCTTACCTTAGTTAACTTTAATTATAAAATTCTTAGTTGGTAAGCCATTAAGAGGACTGTGACAAATGATAGAAAGGCAATCGATAGACACTTTGGAACATCCATCAAAGCTGGAGAATATTCAGCAACAAATTGCCATCAAAATCGAATCTTTTTGGCTGTTCCGTGAGAAATCAATCGAGTCACTTAACCATGGTCTAATCATAATTGAAATCTTCTTTTCGGGGGGCATTATGCAATCGCCGCCACTCAACTGTGTCAGATTCAGATACAGAAGACCAGAAGAAATAGAAAATAAAAATGCTTAACGAATCTCCCTCCTCCCCTGATCCATTAAACCGAAAAATAAATGCAGAAAAAGAGTAGAGCAGAGGAAACCAGTTTGCAGAGAGCAGAGTTTCCCTTCGAAGTCAAACGAAACAAAGAACTTGGGCCATGAGCTAAGGCAAAATCAGACCCAGACCGAGAGCTTTACACTAGCTTCGTCGGAATTGTTTTTCTCTCTCCGATTCCGTTTCTGTGGATTTTGTCTTATTTGTTTCGCTCGAACGGCATCGGATTTATGAGTGCTGCACGCCGCCGCTCGCCCAACGAGTGCGAAATAAATTTTTATTGAGTGCCTGCCCCATTGGCCGGGCGGAATGAATATTGCCTAAAATATCAAACTTGTAAAACGGCGCGAAGAAATATCTCTGGCCAACTGACAACTGGCCAAAAGATGTCAATAGGCAATGGCAAATGGCAAATGGCAAAAGTGGCAAATGCAATTAGTTCGGGTCCAATTCAAAATTGGCAGCCACTGAAAATTTTGCAGCAGGTGCTGGACATTTATTTCTAATGTAAATTATCTCCGAATTCGGCGCTTGGAGTGTGTTCACAATTAAGCTTTAAATCCCACTTTAGATTGGTTGCAACATCCTTGCCAGTGAGTTTCACTTTCACATAATTGCCACATAATTTTAGCCTCGAGTGGAAATAGCTGGCAAATAACTTGTTTTTGGCCAGGATGATGGTTGATTGTTCGTTTTTGTTGTTGGACTTTTCAGTTGAAAGTGAAACGATTGCTACTTATGGGCTTAGGAGTCTGGGTTTTGTGGGTTTTTAATTAGCAACATAAAAATGATTAGAAGTTTAAAATTATATTGTCATGAGTACTTTCTGTTAATAATTATAATAGTATTTTGTGTCAGGCCCGTCGCAGACCTTTTCTAGCTTATATTTTCACTGGATCTCTAAGTCCAGCTCTGTATATCCCATTTCAGGGTGTATTGTTTAATGCGGGAACAGAAAACCTCTCCAGTCCACTCAGCTTTTATTTATTTGCTTAATTTCCGAGCGAGTCGCTTCTTTCTACGGAAGAGATTAATGCTGCCCCGTGGTAATCAAAATTTGATGCCTCGCCGGCGATAGGCGCTGGTGGAGAGACCTGAGACCTGGGACTGAGGCCCCCGTCTGCATCTGTAAACAATTCTTGGCTGGGACAGTCAACGACCTTCGGTTGGTCGGTTGGTCAGTTGGAGCAATGACAGCTTGGACTTTAATTATCTGGGGCTTGGGAACGAAAAAAAAGGAGACTGTGGGAGTTGCCTCCCGTTGGCAAAAGTCCATTACCATTTCATTAACATAGACATAAAACTGCCTCCCTGTTTCCACCCACCCCAGCAGTGTTTCCTTCGCGTGTGTGCGTGCGTGAGTGTGTATTGAAATGAAAACACGTGTTGCGGCCATAAACAAAGAAATTGGTAAATGGCAAACGAAAAAGCAAAACAAAACAAAGCAGTAGCGCAGCAGCTGCAAAAGAGGGAAAAAAAGAATTGCCAAAAAACTCGGCCTAGCGTGAAAAGCACCCAACACTCGAAAGCACACGTACACAAAGGGGCCCCCAAAGTGGGCAATGCCTGTGTTTGCCTTTGTATTTTTCAGAGCGGCGGCTCCTTTCGCCAAGTCAAATCCCATTTTTTCGGTTGTTTTTTTAATACATTTTCTGGGGTGTTCCCAGCAGCGAGCGAAAGAAACAATATTTGGCTTTTGAAAGTAAATTTCCACAGGCACAAGCGACGATCTTGAAAATTTTAATTGCTGCCTGGAAGTTTGGGAATTTATTAATAGTTACAATTTTGGGATGAAGGTATTAATAGTAAGTAAAAATTTAAGACAAAATCGTTTAATTAGTTCCTCGAGCATAGCTACAAGTTGACATTAAAAAATGTAAACTAAGTTATAAAATATATTTTTATGGAACACCTTAAAATTAATGTATTGTCTCATCACCTAAAAATGCTTATCAGAAGTGCTTTTGGGTCTTAATTTATAGTTTACCCCCTCGTTCCCGTATATATATTTCTCTATCTGTACAAGTGACCGCATAAAAAAGTTTTTTCGAGCCACATTACGTGTCGCAGTTGTCGCTTTTCGAGCTTCGACAGTTTCCGACATATCGACAGTTGCATCCCGCCTTAACGCACACCCCCTCCTTAGTTTTTTTGAGACCCCTCCTTTTTTCAATGGAGTGTGAATAAAATGTAATCCGCCGCCTGCGTGTGGTAATCTAACACAAAAAAAAAATATAATAAAAAACGCCATGGAAAATGGATAAAAATAAGAAGGAAAATCCTTTTGCAACTTATAACTGAACGCTGCTGGCCCCAACTGACCCCTACCTCTTCACGTAACTAAAACCCCTTTTGCTTAACGTTACTGCACAGCAAAAAAATCGAATCTAAGATATTATTTCAAGACCATTGCATAAATGTGATTTTACGAAATTTTTCATTTAATTTGTTAACAAAATAACATAATTTTTGAGTATGTATTAGTGTTTTTAGCTTTTTTTTTTATGTATATTAACTTTAACTTATTTATTACTGATATTATTGACCGCTTACAGCTTGTAAACTTTATTCTCTGTGTGAAAATGCAGGCGGCCAGCTGTGTTGATTTTCATTTTCAGCACGACTCGGCGATGGGGGCGTGGCGCCGCCCTCTTTTCGCATTGATTGCGTTACAATTTCAGGTTTCTGGTTTCAGCTTTTGCCTGCTGCTGCCAGTCTACTTCTACTTTTTTATTTATTTTTTGTATTTTATTTTAGTTGAGACTAGCTCTGGCTTTGCCTTTGCCTTTTGTTTTTGTTTTACCGCCTGTGCCACAAAACGTGTCCGTTGTTATTGTTGTTGTTGTTGCTGTCTGCCACAGCGTTGGAGTTGATCTTTATCTGTATCTCCGGTCGCTGGTTCAGGCTTTATAGATTTATTTACAGTGGAGTTTTCATTGCTAGTTAACTGCATATTTAAAAAAATAAAATTGAACAGTATATCATATGGTAATATTAGTTCTTTGAAAAATAAAATGACTTATCTTCAACCATCAATTGAAATAAATTTTTTAAAAACACTTTTAAATCAAATCAACATAAAACAGATTCTTATAATTATTTAGAAATTTTTTCTTTTAAGCGTAATAAATATATTTCAGCTGTAGAAAATTTAATTAAGTTATTTTCCTGAAATTTTCTGATTGTAAAGTTCCCCCTAGGGAAGCCTGACTGTATAGTGTTGCTTGGCTTTGATTGTTGGCTTGGCTTTCGGGTCTCTCAACCGGTTTGGGTCTCTCTCCGGTCTCCGGTCTCAGCTCTCCATTTCGTTTCGTTTTCGTTTCGATTTACGAGCGCAAAATTAAAACCAAATGAGTGGAGCACCGAACTGCCCCGGTTGTTATTGTTTCTTGGCAGGGCATTAAAATAAAAAAAATAATGAAAAAAAGGGGCCCAGTTCAAGATCTTGAAATGTGGTCGACGAGGCCCGCGGCCGAAAGTCTTCCTGCGTTCGCAGATCGTGAAAAATATGTCGGATTCGAATCGGATCTAGGCATTACAACTCACCGGGGCAGTCGCAATCCCATTCAATTGACTCTGCCCCGCATGCAGAGTTATATAAACGGTGGATGCTGCCCGTAAATGGCCCGGGTTTATTATTATTATTGTTATGGCTGCCGTTTGCGTTGTCTTTATTTGGTGGCAAAAATAATGTCGCATTAAATAAATTATTTCACATCGTTGGGTTTTTCGGGCAATCCATAAACTGACTTTCATTTCCTGCAAAAATACAGAAAAAACAGAGACAGTTGCAGTTGCTTTTCGGCATTTGTGTGGGAGTTGCATGAGAATATGTTTATGGCTTCATAAACTTGTATGGAGAATGGAGTTTCTGGTTTTTACTTTCAGTGATTCATTTAAAAATGTAATTTCACAAACAGTTGTTTATTTTAATGTGTACAAGTTTGTTTTAAATAAATTCTGGATTTTAACAGAAATAAAATTGAGTTTATATTCGAAAAGACGAACCTAGGAATCAAGATTAAAAGTTTTCTTTCTATCTTAGTTTATAATTTAACCTTAAAGCTTACTAGGGCTCAACCTTTTCGTGTTCATCAACTAAAGCATTATTTTTTTCATTTAAAATCTTTTATAACACAAAGGTTAAGGACACTTTTCTGGTATCTTTGATAGCCTTCATGATTGCTGGTTAAGCCTCTTTGATAAACCACTTGTAAAACCATTTGGCACACCCGCACTTATAAGCCAACATCGAAAACTAAAACCCGAGAGAACTAACACCAAAATAAATACCGAAATAAAAGCATTGTCAACCTTCGGTTAAACAAAAAACAAAATAAAAACAAATTTTCGGTTAAAAGTACTCAAAATCACCCGAAAATCAACATGTTGGCTGCTCTTTTTCGGCTTGCAATTTATCATATTGTAAAACCGAAACCCAAATCCGATAATAATACCCATGTTTGCATTTGCCTGTGGTCTCTCTCCCTGCCATTGTTGTTTCTCTTCTAGTTTTGCGACACGAAAATACATTTCGGTTGTATTTTTCTTGTGTTTTTATTTTATTTTAGTTGTGTTTTCGGTTTGTTTAGTTAGTCGTTTTGATGCATCATTGCACAGTTTTGGGGAAAGGTCAGTGGTGTCAAAAATCTGTCCATGCATGTTATTTTTCGGTTTTTGGGTGTGTTTCGTGTGAAATATGTTACTCGCTGTGCCTAGATGCTAAAATATAAAATCTAATTATGTTTTAATGGTTTAATTAGCAGAATTTATCGCTAAACTAATTGCTTTTTGTGCGGGCACTGGAGGGGACTTAAACGAATTCTACGAATTTATTTAATGGGTCAATTGGGTAAGGCACGAAATCCTTTCTTTCAATAATTAATAAGCGAAATGGATTCGAGTGGAAAACTCACAAATCGTGACATGACAAAAAACGTGGCAGAAAATAAACCAAATAAAAAATGGTCTAAAAAAAGGGCAACTTGGCTGCTATTTTTGCACACACCTCTGAATCTCCACGCAAACAAAAAAAATACTCACACACATACACAGGGAAAACCTGCCTTTGACAGTCGACATGAAAATTGATTTCCACGGGCTGCTGTTCCAAAAAAAACAAGCGAAGTTTTGGCGTGGGCTTCGGTGGCGTATGAGTAATATCCGAGAATGAAAGTACATTTTTCAGTCTCACAAAATCAATATCCAGACTCTGGCTAAACTGCTACATTTCGAGCAAAACGATTACATACATTTCCATTCATATGCAAAGCAACTTTGACGTAATGTACACAAAAATTTCCCGCCTTTCTCCTCGCCCTTCTTCCCCTTACATTTGTCCACCACCCCTTTTCCTTTTGGCCACCGCAACGAGGCCAATCTCACCTGAGATTGCCGTGAAATTCTGTTGCCGTTTCGTGGGCTTGAAGTCAAATTAGAAAAGCGAAGAGAAAAAAATATAGAAAGAGTAAAGGAGAACGCGAACAAATCTGTGCCAGCAAGCTGAAAAATTATGAGGTCGGGCTGGTCTGGGCTGTTCTGGTATCAAATTAAAAACAGACGCATTTTGGCCCACAATTTCGTGCATAACACAAAATCAATTACAATTTTAATTAAATATGCAAAGCTCCCAGAAAGAGCCCCCAGTCAGCGGAGCGAGTGCCACAGAATGGAGAATGGAACTCAATCAGGCAAAATGTCCCCCAGGCAGGTGACGTCTTTCCATAATAATGTCCTGCCTCTGCCACGCCCACCCAAACAATCAGCCGCCCACCCAGCCCGCCTGGCCCATCCTTTTGGAAAATTCCCCAGGTAGACAAAAGGGTAAGGCGACAGCCCTTTAAATATGGATGGCACTCGAGGAAACCAAACGAAAATTGTATGCTCTTGAAGATGACATCTTAAAGTTGGGCTTTCTTTGAGCTTACATTTTGCTTTTCAATTTAACTTTAAGATGCGTTTTTATTGAGATTGCCTTGAACGCTAATTTGCAATTAGAACATTGTTTTACATTTATTAAATCTACTTTGCACATATAAATGCAATTATTACTTTTATTAAAAATATAATTAAGAGGTTATAAGAGGTTATATTTAATTTAAATTAATTTGATCCCTTTATTATTAAGCATACATTACATTCATCTAAAAAGTGGGCAATCCTTCAACTAATTTGAATGAATTTATGATTAAATCTAAGGGTATTCCTGTTTAAATAAAAGTGAATCAGTTTGATCTCAGGGCAAACCCGCATCGTAAAACAATGAAAAAGGGCAATTCCCCAGTCCAGCATTTAAAAATATAAAAATTTAATGACTCTTGCGGCGCCGAGACACAAAATTCTTAATTAAATTGTCCCAGAGCAGAGCACGGGCAGGTTTGACAGATTTTCCAAGCAGCAAATCAATTACAATTTGCCCCAGCTCTCAGGCCCGGACACTTGGCCTAATCCTGTCCAAGAGGGCCAGGACAAAGTGGCAGGCACTGCATTTGCAGTTTTGCAATTGCAACTGCATCTGCATCTGCTTCTGCTCCTGTATCTGCATCTTTGATGCCGAAACCAAGCCAAATGGAAATGCGGTGAGCCGGTCCAATGGCAGCTACAACATCTGGCAGCTGGTCAATTGGTCAATTTTCATTTGCATATCATTTGGATTGGCGGCCAAGAATGTTGCAAAACTCTCCTAAATGTACAGTTTTGGCATTTTGGCAGCTTTGACGTAATGGGCACACCACGGGGGCAGAAAGAGTCAAAGGAGGTTTATTACGTTAGGAGGGGGACTTGGATTTCAGATTGCGGACTTCAGACGGAGGACCGTGACTTGTGTAGGGAAACCTGCAGGTTTTAGTTAGTTAATTAACAAAGTGCGTGGCCATTTTTATTTTAATGAATATTCCACCTTTACCTCTTAGCTTTGAATATATTTAATTAACTTCTGTTCTTTTTCTCTCTCTTTACAGGTATGAATGGAATAAATCAAAAGCAAATGCAAACTATCGATTAAGGTCACATTACGTATACGACGTGTTGTGCTTGTGTGGATATAAAGTGCTTCATTCAATTCACCGAGTGTTAAGTCGCAATGGAAATTTATTAATTAGAGCTAAAAATACTAGACATTTTATTTTCCTTTTTAGGTCAAAATATATTCATAAATAATATTATTTCCAAAAGCAGTTGATAAGTTGGAGTCTTGTCCTCTAAAGTATTTTAAAAATTTTAAAAAATACCGCTCGCTTACGAAACCTTTCTCTGTAACAACGTTTTCTAATATGCTCATATTTTTTGAAACTGTCCCCCATTTATTGCATTACATTACTGGACCCTCTCCCCATGAATTATGGCCAACTTTATGCCCAACATTTAACTTTGTCAAACTCAAACATAAATATCAAAAAGTGTTTTTTCTTATTTCTTCTTTCGTCGTTTTTAATGATATATGGCTGCTGGGGACCGGGGTATCTTGGTCTTTTATCAGCCATTAATGATCGCCAGAGGAGCGTGATGGGTCGCCGAGGCGGGTTAACACCTCAAACAGTTTGTCAGATGTCTCAAATTTTTCCCAGTTATTATTATTTTTTATTTTTTTGTTTTGAGCGGAGACATTGAGGCGTCGGCGACCATCAGCTGTCAACAGTTTTTGCTGCTGCTGCTGTCTGCGCAAATATTTGCCAGCTGCGTAATTGCAGCCAAAACGACAGACGAAAAAATAAAACAGTGTCGAAGAGTAGACAAACGAAAACATATTTATGGGATGGCCAAAGTCAAATGAAGTGGAGCCCTAATGAGTGGTATTGTGTGGGCAGGCGTTGACACTCTTTAACAAAGGTCAGTTAGCTGTTTCGAACTCATTTTCCACCGCCACAGTCACAAAGTACTTTCAAAGTGTCCAAGCATCGATAATATTTTCCCGTACACTTTCTGAAATGTTCTCAAAATTTGTTGAAGCAATTGCGCGGGCTGCTTTCATTCGGAAGTTTGCCCAAAGGGTGTCCCAAGTTTTCTTATTAGCAAGCAAGTTTATTGTTTTCCATATAGCACTCGGAACATCTGCCTGGCCGGCGACAAGTTGTTCGCCCTTGGTTGAGGGAAGCAACTTGAAATCTTGTAAACTTTTAGTTCTTTGCCATTTCTGTAATGAGGAAACGCTTTAAAACCTACAAGAAAATCTTTTCTAAGTTGCTGTCAGCACAGAGCTTAAAGTTTTGGGGAATACAAAAGGGTGGGGTTACGAGTGGGGGTTTTTCTTATAAACTTGAAATGAGAGGTAATATTTTAATTATTTAACCTTTTAGAAACTATTCCTATTCCTATATTTATTCAACTCAAGACATACTGCATTCTCGTGAGAAAAGCAACTGATAATGGTTAGCACATTTGACAATGGCTATTTCAATATTTGCTTAGCCACCGGTTCAATTTAGTTGCTACCTTTAACATTTAAATTGAGTTTTAGATCGCTTAGAGTGGCGCTGTGGCCTGAAAAAGTGTTTCCCACGCTGGCGTTTTAAAATCATATCTGGGCAGCATCTTTTGGGGCCACTACAGTGGGACTTGTGAGCCGCAAACTCAGCAGCTCTTGAGGGACTCTAAGCCGGGGCCTTTCGAGTGCTTTTGGCGCAGTTTAGATGACTTGGAGGCACTCCGGGCCACCAAGTGAGAAACGCCTACGAGACCCTCAGCCGATGGCTGGCAACAATTTCCCATTGTTGCAGGGAGAGAGAGTTGGAAATGGATTTCGCTTTTTGTTGTTTTTATTCTCCACTTAGACCTTGTCTAAGTTCTTTTTAATGAGTTTTGAGCTCCGCATATCTGCGTTGCAGTTGCTAGTCAAAACTTTTGCCCGACTCGCGTGTTTTTCGCTTGATTTTCTGACGCCTGACTTAAAGGATTTCCTTTCCCAAGGACTTGGCCCCACGGCTGTTGCCTAGAAACGAGTAAAAACAAAATAAAAAAACGAATAGCCATGTGTGAGCATGTGTGCGGGGCAAAAATAAACAATAAACAAATTCCGTTGACATAAAAAAAATATATAAAGAATCAACAAAAGCATAAAAAAGCCGACCACAAATAACTAACGGGATGTTGGCTTAACATAGAAAATGCGTATAAATACTAAAGTCGCCTGATCCTGTCCTCCGACCTGCGGAGGTCCGCCTCACCCCAAGCCCTCTGACTGAACAATAAACAAGCCATAAAATGTTTGCCGTGTGCACTCGGCTTAGAAAGCGGCAATGGCAGCGTTTTATATGCCAAATAAACAGCCAGAGAGGCACAAATTTTATTATCCAACTATGACATACTCTATTTCGGAAGCATTACGGCAACAACTCGTTGTGGCTGTAAAGTTTATTACTTTAATTTAATATAATTTTTTAAATTAAAAAGCACTTGCAATTCGCTCACTTTGTTTTTTTTTTCAAGTTTAAATTGGTTACTTAATCGTTACTTAATATTATCTCAAGGTTTCAGAAATGTTTTACCAAATATTAACTCTATTTATCCATAATTTGTTAAACTATTAAGAGAGTATATATTAATTTTATAATCAAAGTAACACATCCAGTGGATATTTTTATGCATTGTTGTTATCGTAACAAGTATTACAGATGTACATTTCACATTCTTATAATCCGTAAAAGACATTAACTTGCCTGGAATACCCAATCCAAAAGATAAACTTGAGGCTGATTATTCCTTGAGGGGCAACTGCAATCTAAATATGAATTTAAAAGCAAACCGCAGTTTATGACGGCGATGTCTTATGGCTCGCCGACACATAAAACCAGGGAACGTGCGAGAACAGAAAGGTTCCTGTAGCAGTAACCGGATGATATTCAATAAGAACCAGGACGAAATGTTGTCCTGCACACCTGCTCGCTTGCTCATATCGCCATAAAATGGGCACAGAAAAGGGTTCAACTATGTTTTTGTCCAGAGGAAGAGACCTGGCCCGAGGGCTTCTGTTAACCATTTAGTTGTGGGCTCACCAAATGGCATTTGCCGAAGTTGTTGCCGAAGCCCCAAGTGCATTGATTGATTGACAGGACACGGAATACACAAAGAGCAGAGATTCCATTGGGCTGTTGTTTGCATGTCCTGTGATTTCCATTGAGCCTCCTGGGAGTGCCATAACCAGAGCAATTAACGTTTAACATTCATTGGAACTCGGTTACTGTGTGTATATATATATCTATATCTATCTATCTGCACTTAAACCACAAGGAGCCGGCCATAAAAGTCCGTTCAAAGTCAGGGAGTCAAGGGAATGAAACTAAAATCAACGTCAACTGCAGAGCAGGAGCCCAAAACGAGGAGCCAAAAAAGGAAAGCCAAGAAAAAAGAGAACCAGACGAGCCCATTAATTTTTATTGCGCACACGAAATATTCCCAAAAGCGGAGGAATGGGCTCGAATTTATACAGCCACACACACATACTACGGGCACATCCAAATATATTTGAATAAAAATTAGCTAGCATACATTTTGGCGGCAGGGCCGTAGCCGTAAATCTCGTAAAATACCAAAATACCAAGCGGCAACTGTTACGGCGTCGCCATCGAACGCCAAGGTAATCAGCACAAGGATGGTCCCATCGGGTGGCGGGTGATGGCTCAGGATTGGGTTCGGGATCGAGGATGTGGATGGGGATGGGAATGGGAGCTGCCTGCTTGGGGGATTGCGTGTGGCGTTGTAGTCCTCATCGGTATCGTCACAAGGGGGTTGATTTTCGGGGGATTTTCTTCCTTTTTTTTCCGACCTGGAAAATTTCGGCAAAGTTCGTTTGGGGTAGCTCTCAAATCACAATGACTTTGTTGCAGGGAAATTGAATACTTAATAAGTAATAACGGCTTAATCATTTGATTAAAAGCTTATTTTTGGGATATTATCCAATTCTAAGATCAACAGAATATTTAAACATCTCAATTCTCTATCCAAATATAATGTCTTTATCTATACCATTTCTACTTATGTTTTAATGCTTCCTGGTCCCTGATCCCTATACCCAAAATTAAAAAAAGTGTATTAATTATTCGGTAATTTCGTTCAAATTTCTCTCCACCCTGAAAGGTTTTTCTTTTCTTTGCCTACTTCAGAGGGCTCAGGCCTGATGACAACAACTCCAACTACGTTCTCGGGCAGGAGCACAACCGCCAAAAGCAAATAAATTTCAATCCACTCGGATGAGACACATCCCTGAGAGAGAGTGTCCAGACATATTGGCGACGCAATTTCGTAACAGTTGTTGGCGCTGCTGTTGTTGGCCATATTTAGGCATCATAACAAGTCGTAAAATGGAATTCCAGTTGTTTGTCAGTTACTGTTTTAGTTTGCTCTTGGTTTTTGTTGATTTCGTCTTTTGGCTCCTGCTATACTTAGTTTTCAGATTTTTGATTCCCAGGATTGCTTATTCTTCTTTTATGGAGGAGGCATAAAAACTTTTGCCTAAGCCGCCGACGCCACCGTGAAGGCTTTTGTCCTGACCGTTCCCTGCTCATCTGACGTCAACTGTTTCTCCATGGTCTTCAGGCCAAATCTTTGGGGAAATACTTGAAAAAAAAAGAAAGCCGGGAAATCTCCCGCAAAGCTTAGCAAATATGTATGTGTGCACACGGAGAAAAGTATTACATCTTTCGGTTTGATAAATTAGTTCTTTTTGTGGCAGATACAATTTATAAGTAGATCAAATCTAGTTAAATATACTTACTAAATTTAAAGCTGTGTTTTATACATTTTAGAAAATATCCTAATACCCTATACAGCATTTTCTTTTGGTGTTTATTTACGTTGCTGCTTATATGTATCGAGTATTATGTAGTACTTAAGGTGTGCTTAGAGGGATTTGCCAAGTGCTACCTGAGCCAGCCAGGACTTCAGCTGCCTGCCTTGCTTTTTCTTTGTTTCAGCCATACTTTGCTGTTGTTGCTCCAAAAGCATTTCTTATGCATCCTGGCAGGCAGGCTTATAATTAAAACTTATGTGGGTGTGCTTCTCTGTGTCCCTGGGCAGCTTATCGAAGGGAACGACGGGAGATCAGGACTCCAAAAATATACATAATTCGTGTGGCGCCATCAGTTGAAGGCAATCCCATTTGGGACAAATGTTGGCATAAATTTTACAAAATGTACGCAATTTGCATTTGCCATTTGGAGGAGAGAAGCATTTATATATGTGGGAAATGGGTGCCCGTGCCCTTGGGTTAAATTACATTGCTAATACGCCGCGTTGACTTACCTTTCTTGCCTTACTTCCGCTGCTGCGAGGAGGGGGGGAACTGGCAAAAAAGGGGTGCAGCGGGGTGACTTACGTTTCCTGCGTGTGTTCAACTCATTTCGCATGTGTTTTTCACCCACATCAACCTCTCCCCCACTGCCTTCCGTTTCCCTCTTGGCAGCCATGCGTTGTGCATTTCAATTTCTGTGCCCTACGGCTTTTCAAAAACCCTCATATATATACAGAAAGATATATATATAAATACATGTATATGTATAAATATTTATTGCCCTGTCGGCACGTAATAGGCGGAGTTTGAGGGGGGCTTTAAGGGGCCTGCATCATCCTGACACATCCACCTATCTTCTATGGGGATTTCGTCGTTGTTCTTATTCCGTCTCTTGTCGCTTTTGACAACACTTTGTTCAGTTTGGCGGCTTTTTCTGGCTCCCAGTGCCGCCCCACCCACTCCAAACCCTGCGGCATTCACTCCCGTAGAGCATTTATGCATATATACCAACATGACTTCGGTATTTTGGTTGGTTTGTTTTATATGATTTAATTTGGCATTTATTTTGTTTGACGAACGCGGGGCTCCTCTGACATTTGCTTATGCAAATGATGTTTTCTTTATTTTTTAAGCGAATGTGCATGTGGATTATTATATTGCTCTAAATTGCAAATAAATAAGCTTTATGAATATGAAAGTTTAATGTGTACAATAATGCAAATTTATTTAGGTGAAATGATCCGTGCCACTTGAAAATTAAACTGTATTATTTATTGGCTAAACAGTTTTGCAATTGAAAATAAATTGTTTAATTGTGCCATTAATAATAATAAATGATTTAAATTTTCAACGAGGGAAACTGAATAGCACTTACATATTTTGTTTGTTTGATTTAATTAAAAATTCTTTAGAAATGTGGCATTTAAAAACTGTGGCCAACCCGTGTTATTTAATTAAAACGGAATTAATTGTTGACGTTTTATTTACGTTATGAATTTACAAGAGCTGGATATTAATTGCTTGTACCATTCGCCGCATTGTTGTAAAAAATATGCTCGTTTGACCTACTTTTTACTTAACTCCACCTGATTGGCCACATAGTTTACAAAACACATTTCGATTGCTACAGCAGTTCCCCTCTAGTGTTAACCCTTGACCCTATAAAGCCAACTAATTGGTTTTCCAGTTCTTTCCTTCCCTGTATGCCAATTTCGAACAAAAATTCAACAATCAATTAGTGCGAAATACAATTTGATATTTTTTCTTATTTACAAGTCGGGTTTGTTGTTTATTTTTTCACTTGTAAAACATTTTTGTCGGCATTTCTTTAAAGTTTTTGTTTGCTCACTTCATGCTGTTGTGTGTAAACTGGCTTTTTAATGTTGCCTTCAGCATTTCTTAATGTTTAGCTTTGCGTTTGTTCGATTTTAATGTTGTTTTTTTTTCAGCTTGATTAAATCATTGTTTTTTCGAATTCTTGTTCTACTTTTGTGGAGTTTTATGTATCTTTTAATTTGAATTTAATTTGCCAAGAAGTGTGCGACTTTGAAGCCAATTTATAAATCAACTTCTGTTAGCTTTGTTATGCTAATTGGGATGCTGGCGTAATTTGATCCGCTGGCCCTGGGGAAAAAAGGGACGGACGGCGGCAGTAAGAAAAATATTTGTTGAGGATGCGAAAATATTTTCGCAAGCAATTATGGTCTTTATGCTTGGACACACTAAACTGTATTTATTTATTTATGTATTCATTCATTTCCCATGGCACTCGACACGTTTTTCGGCGCTGACAGTTTGAAGTATTCGTTTATATGTCTAACTTTTTTTTATCCGCTGCGCAGATAGATTGGCAGCCGCCAAAGACTATGAATGCTGCAATCAAGGCTTGGTTTGGCTCTTTGACATTTGGCTGGCGGCAATTGAGCGGAAAATCTCTTCTCCAGCCTGCATGCAATTTGTTTGCACATTTATCACGGAAACCTGTAATTCGCATCCATTCTACACGCATTTGATGGATGGCATAAGGGAACTTAACACTTGATACTTAAGCTGCCACCAGATGTTGCACTTTTCGTCTCGTAATTCAACTGGAAACTTGCTGCTACTGTGGCGTGTAAGATAACTATGGCAGCAGCGTATTAAATTTCACTTTTGTTTTCTCGCCAAGTTTTTCTGCCCATGCGATTTATATGGAAATCCGTGTGTAGTTTTTTTGGCCCGACTACTTTATGATATGTGACAGGCACACGCCATTGTCTTTCGGAGCATTTGCCTTAGTCTCGAGCCCTTTCTCCCTCTTCTCCGGAATCCGCAGAGATATGAGTTTCGCATTTCGCTTGACGGCGGATTTTGCCACGTGAGAGCTTTTTCGCTGCACGGGGAATAATGTATCTGTCAGATATAAATGAAATGGAAGTGGGTTGAATGAATGGCACACAATTCAATGAAACTGTAGTCTGTGTGTGTTGGGGTGGGGGCTTACCTAGGAAATCCACTAAAGAAAATACTATTTACGGGGACATTTCAAAAGGAATTTCCTAACAACATATGAAGTATATATTTCATGTTTGTATATGTATTTTCTTGAACATTGTGATTGTTTGATGTTTATTTAAAAGGGATTATACGACATATATATATAAAATTAATTCATAGTAGACAATTTCCCTAAATATTTTAAATCAGATATTTAGCTATAAACTCATTATATTTTAGTCAAGACAAGAAACCCATTTTATTACAAATTCAATTCTTAGTTTCCTAGTTTTAAGTTTCATTTACATATTTGTAAACAAAATCCTGAATCATTTCCTGCTTAAATCGAATTCCGTCAGGCAATTATCACCCTAAGTAACCTAACATACCAATTTTTAACGCCAGCCAAAAACCTTAATTTGGAATGCCCCACACGACCCACCTGGTAATCAAATGGAGAGCATGTTTCAACTACCAATACCCCCGATATGAACAGGTACCATTGTCATGCCCCGCAATAAATGTCCCAAAAGCGACATCGAGCTTACCGACCCGGGGCCCCCTCCATAAATAATAGCAAATGATTGCGGCGGCATGATAAAACAGACACGCGCCCACGTAATTAGAACATTACCAGACCATTTAGCCAAAACTACGAGTGTGTGCCTGGGCCAGTGGTAACTACATATAAATTTGAATTTGAAAATTATAAGGTATCCGAGACAGCACTTTTGACAGCTCTGGGCCGACAAAAAAAATTAAATACAATAAAGTTGCGTGCAAGGTCCGGGTCTCACTTTACCCATTCCGGATTCAAGCCGATTCAATTATTTAAGTCAATGAGCCAGTGCGGGCGCTCTAATGATTAATATTTATTATTTACGCACTCAATATTTAAAGCCCATCATCACTGACACCTCCGAGTGTGGATTGTTTTCTGAAGTTTTATTTGTCAGTCAACTGTCTGGGTTTTGGGTGGGCATATCTTTTATGGACAAACACTTGACTCTGATATTGGGTAGTAAAAACAGCGGCATTACGAGATAAGTTTATAACTATTTATGGCCGCGATGTAAAATTATGCGTAGGCTACTGTAGATAAAAGCAGTGTAGAGATTGTGAATTGAAAGACATTAACTTGGTTGTCAATTAAATTGGTTGTAAATAATCCAAGCTGACTTTGTTTCATATTATTCTATTTATAAAATGAGTAGCAAGTGTGCTTTTTACTACCATAAATGAACATGTCTTTAAAGAAATTCAACTCTGAGTTTATTTAATAAATTATCTTTAACAAAGTTGTATGTAGTTTCCACTAGACTAAATACTTTAATTTGCAAATTAATAATGAAAATAATATAACATTGAAATTTATGAAATGAAACGCTGCGCAAAGTAGAAAGTGATATTATTCCAATGCTGTCGGACCCCATCCAGTGGAAACTACAAAATGCAAACTTAATCTACTTTGATTCGGCTGATTGAGTTTGATAGTTTAATTGAAATGTGGTCGAAAGGGAAAATCCATTTTATTGCATTTATCTCAACCGATGGAGAGGGGAAAGAAGCGCCGCTTCGACAATACAAATGCAATTATAAAGCACATTGTGGGATGCGAGTGAAAGAACAATTGAAATATGAATTATTTGATTGAATTCTGTGCGAGTGTACGAGTGTGACTGCTTTATTTTTTATTTCCGATAAGTGTCAGGGCTCTAAATGTTAATCCGCTCTCGATTAAGAGTCATTAATATTTTGTTATTTCAATTAAACAACATTGAAATCTGAGCTACGAACTAAATTGCTTAATTTATTCGTCGTTGTTGTATTTGCTTCTATATTTTTTTTTGCCTTTGCGTTGTTTTCTGCGTCACAAAAAACACTGAAATTAGCGACTGTGTCTAGTCTCGTTTATGCATTATTTATATACCTGATCACTAAAGATTTTATGGCCCATGCGAAAAGTTTATCAACTTGTTGTGGGTAAGACCAGAAACATAATCCCGCTACAAATACACCATTAATATGCATATCGCGGCCATCAAATATATGCGTTGGGTTCCTTAAATCAGGCTTGCGATCTATTGATTTAATCAACCAATTTAAGGAGCTTTTATGACCTTTAGCCCATCAATAATGTGCACTTTAAAATTGGGCTATTAACGATCTTATTAAAAAGAGATTTATTAACATGTCGTATTTAATAGGAAGCTCAAAGTATAAGGAATCTCAATAAATATAATATGATTTATTTTATCTATTTCTATTTAAAGTTTGTTAGAGAATTAAGTCCTCCATCTGTTTCGCTTAAGAGAATTGTGTTCCTATCTATCTTCTCAATACAAAAAATATAGAGAACAAGCCACACCATTCCTAAAGCGGTTCGTCAGCTTCGTAACCCAGTTTTCTGGTTATAAACATTTATCTTTAATGTATCTTTAATTGATTGTGAGTGGCTTAAGAACGTTCTTCTGGCATTCTTCTGTGTGGCCACGCCCACAACTAGCACTAGATACCTTATTTATTATTTTTATTATTACAGTGTGAGTGAACGGACGTGGGCGAACCGCATGCTTGGACCGCCCATTAATATTGACACTGAGTTATGTGAGCAAATTTGCGAACTCGTTTAGCACATATGCGCAAGCACACACACACACTCGGGCCCATGTAAAGGCCATTTTATATATAAATGGCCAAAATTAGCATTAAATTTGTAATTAATGAGGTGCCCTAGTAGTTGACGTTTTAATTGAAAATACCGCAGAGGAAAATTAATGAACAATTTATTGATGTGCAATTAGAGCCGTGAGGTTCGTTCGGTCAGCCAACTCTAATTTTTTCCATTCAATTTATTCGGAATTTGATGTTTGCTTTGCCATCATAATGAGTCAGTTGGTGATAAGTTGGGACCTCTAGTTTTGACATTTAAATGCACGAAAACAAAGGCAACTTTAATTCCTAATCTAAACGCGCAGATCAAGCGTTTGATGAGTTTCTTGTTCACGAAAATAATCTCAGATATTGAAGTCGAGAAATTCGCCCAACAAGGACAGATGCTGATGATAGACAGAATCGTCTTTATTGAGGTTAAGTTTTATAATAATACTGCAATCACAATCACAGTCGCCTGATATGGTTTTGAAGAGCTCTTGATTTTTTGTTTGTTTTATAACATTTATTTGAAGAGTTTATTTGCATATCGTTGATGCCATTTTAATGACCACTTTACTTATTAGATCAATTCTGTTTGTATTGTTCCAGGTAAGCGATCTACATTCATCAAAACCGAAAGCGAGTTATACTGGAATGTTGATCAGCCTTAACGGCTAGCGTGTGGATGAATGGGAAATGAGTATAGATGATGTATCTATTCCGCAGAGTAATTATATCGAAGATTTTATTATAGTTTTTTTAATAAATACGTTTCTCTTCTCAAATTTGTTATAAATTTCTTCGTGATTAAAATCAGTTTTTCAGCCTTGACCCACTCAAAGCAACATTCACAACTTTCCCAATGAGTTGTCTTTTAAAGAAGGTAGCCTAAAACCAATTTGAAATTGATGAATGTGAAAAAAGTAAAAGTGTAGATTAATGTGAGACAATTTAAAACTAAAACAGAAACCGAAACACATTTCGATTCCCGTTTTTTCCTGCTCCACGATTAATCCAAGGCTGGGGCTGTGCTTTTTTATGGGCCAAATATGGCCGGGCAGCTCATGCATATTCATAAGTTATTTATATTTGCTATTTGCCAGAGATTTATAACGAATTTTGAATTTTTTCCTTCCTCTCCGTGTGGCAGTGCTATGATTTTATGACTTCTTTGGCGAGCAATTAAATATTGGTCGGCTCGTCTTTTTTCTCTGTGGCTGAGTTTGTGATTTTTCCTTCCAATCGATTTGACTGGCAGACAGACTTTCAATCAAACGAAGCGAACCAAATCAAATCAAGCCAAAAGCACACAGTGACTGACAGTCACAACAGACCGACTAAATGGAGGGACCGAGTGTGGGCTGCTGCTGCTGTCTTCACTAAGCGGATTCCATTCGATTTGGGAATGTGATTTCCGAAGGCTGTTAATGACGCCCGAGCTACTAGAAATCGTTACCAAATTTAGTCGATTTCGGTGCCTCCAAAATCAATTTGTTGAGCGCATTTAAATTAATTTACCCTCGGCGGCGGAGTTGAAAAATATGTATGCGTCTGGGAGTGCCATTTATCATGTTGCGTTTCAAGTGAGAGGGAAACCCTCGTCTCGGAATGTCATCCCTCGAATTGTGTCAGTGTTTACCCCCAACTCGAGTGCCTGTAAGTTCATGCACTTGAAAGTGCATTCGGAATCAAGAGAACATGTTTTTATTGAGACCCCTAACTGGCTGAGCCCAAACACATTTATTTACCATTAATTTTCCACTTTAATTGGATAGCCTTGCTTCGAGGAAGTAAATTTATAAGCGCCCCAATTTGATTCATGCTGGAAATGTTGAAAATTAAAATAGCTTACAAAGTTCCCCCTTTGGTAATGTTGTTAACTCTTGAGTCTCTGATATATGAAACTATTTCCTAACACGTCTTATATCCTTAATGAGTATGTGTTTTCTGGACAACCTCAACAATCTTTCAGTTGGCAATTTTAAGGCGGGATAAAAGGTAACGAATTTATCTGAGTAATAATATTTGATGGTCGAATTTTTCAATAAATTCATTTATTACATTTTAAATCCATAGTAAAGCTAGAATATATTTATATAATTTATATTACAATTTATATTCCCCCCTTAAATAAAGATCTCCAAACAAGTAGTGAGTAATCCAGACTTCGATACCATTTCTTATACATTTTTTTTTCTCATTTCTTGTCTCTCTCCTCACTTCGCTTTCATTTCTGCTCACAGTGGCCGCTGTTTGTTTCGATTGACTTCAATTGGTTTGCCTCCCAAGATGCACGCCTTTAATTATTAACATTTTTTTTCGAGCGGTCACGTAATGCCAGCGTTATGCGGAAGCCATTTCATGCATTAGGCCAATCTTTTCAGTCATCAAAATGAGTGCGATTAATGCTTTCTCGAACCGGGAAGTGGCTTGGGAAATTGAGTCACACACTTTTCTTTCATTTATCAACTCTTTAATGTGCATTACATTTTATACAAATTCTTCAAACAGTTTTATATTAAATCTTTCCCATTGTCTTTGAGTGTAGTTTTGTGTATCTTCTTAATCTTCTTAATGGCTTAACATGAATAAATGGGATTAGTCTCTCAATTAAGGAGAAAACTTTGCTGGCTACCTTTTCCAAAAGCAGTCCTCCTCCTTCCTCTAGCCTTAATTAATAAGGGAATTAAATTTTAAATGGCTTAGGTTTGTTGAATTTAAGTGGACTTCTAGTTGCTACAGCAAAAGGATTTAATGGGAAACCCACCCAGCTTATTTTTAGGAATTTGTGATAATGTCCTGTAACCTTGACTTTTGTACTGTGTGCCTTTAAAAAGCCCACAAGCTTAGTTTCAGGACTTCGTAGAATTTATGATAACATATTAACTTGTGTAACCACAGACCTTGACACTTGTGCTTTGCGTTTTTTGGTGAGATTAAATCCTCAATGGGCATTAAGCGTGTTTCTTCGGAACTACAGACTGTTTTTTAGATATTCTCTGGGTTATTTTTAGGTATTTTTCATATAGTGCGTACTGGGCGGAAAACTGTGGCGGAAAAAGGAGGAGGAAGGAGGAGGCTCGGGTGGCGCTGACAGTTGACAGCTTTTGGACAACAATGAACTAATTTAAGCAGCCGAGTGTCATACATCAATGCACCATTGTTGGCGTAAGACACAGTCTCTTTCTCTATATTTTTTGTATTTTTCTTTGGTTGATATATTAAGCTGCATGTACGCAAAGCGTTATTGAACGCGAAAGAAAAATTAATACACATTGTGCTTCCGGCAAAACATGAAAATGGAAAATGGAAGAAGCACTAAAAAAGAACTCACGAAGAACGAGGAAAACGAGGAAGAGCTTCTTCAGCTGCTGGTCGCAATCAATTTTCATGGTTAACCGAGCGGGCAAAGAGATCTTCCCTTCCCCCTCACCCGTTGCGGCTAATGACAAGTGAAATAAATCTTGGAAAAGTGCGAACAAAATTATTTTTCAACATTTCCCGACGGCCCCACGTTGCCCTAAAATATGGAAAACACGCACGAATTTTAATTTGTTTTCAAGCATTTTGTTAGTAGTACAAATTAATGGGGGCAGCAGAGAAAAGTCGCACTCGAAGTGGCATAAATCACTTCTGCGGAAATCTCACATCAGCTGTAAGCAAATTGACCATCGGCCAATGGCTTTTCACTACCCTTTCGACATACTTTTACAAAATGGAAGTATGACTGGGGTGCAGGGTCAATATATGTATTTATATATGCATTCATAATAAGCTGAATGTTAAATTAGCTGGTCAATATATGTATTTGCTTTGTAAAATTCTTATTAAAATGTACATAGTTGCTTAAAAACCAACCAACCTTTGCCCATTTAAATGTTTCTGCTCTGCCAAATGGAGTTTGAAATAAACACACACAAAAATATTGCAATCTGTGACCCAAAAAACAAACAAAAAATAAAAAAGTGGAAGCCCGTTGAAGCCGCAATCGTGTCACAACCTCCGCAACCGCATTCAGGTTTCCAGCAGCCGCTGACCACCCTGTTTTTCCACCCACTGGGGATGCATTTGTCAACGGTTGCAGGTTGCAGGTTGCTGCACAGCGAGCCGAGGGCGCTTAGGCTACGCATAACTTCCATCACAAGCGAGCTACAAAAAACTATAAAATATTTGCAGTGCCAAGAGCCTGGATTTGGTTTTTTTTCTTTGGGAAGGCTGGAAAAATGCTGTCAAGCGGCCATGCAGCGGGTAAAGTGAAGTGGAAGCAATAAAGTGAATGCCAAACATACTCCTGGGACCACCACCGGCAACATCATCATCATCATTCCCACTTTCAGGCACCTCATCACGGGAGCAGAAGCAGTGTCGCTGCAATCATCATCTGGAGCAGCAGCTGGGAGTTATGGGTCAAATATCTCTCCACCTCGGAATGCTTAGAAAGTAAGCTGTCGTTGGGAGAAGATTTAATGGGTTTGTGACCCAGTCTGGGGGTTTATTTTAACTTATTTTGTACAGCAACACTAAAGTAGAAATGCTAAAGGAAACATTTAACAATTTTCAAACTGCTTTCTAACACTTTGAAAATTATTTAATTTGTTCATTTCAATGTTTGAAAATGTAATGAAGTTTTCAAGCAACACTCCAGGCAGACAGATAAGAATCATTAAAATTCCCTTATTAGTCTTTGTACGTTAAGTTAGCTGACGAGAGCCCTTCTTATAATGAAATTCCAATAGATCTCGGCTCGAGTACTCCTTGTAAATGACGGACAAAGTGAAATATTTTGACGCCACCCCCTAGCCAACTTTGACAGCCGAAAGACAAACCATTTATAGGCCTCCTTGCTTCCCACTTACTTGCACTTCTTGCGGGAAATTATATACATTATGTTTTTCCCACCTGCTGCTGCTCCGCCCAAAAGTTAATTAGTTTTGATTGACGGCAACTTTCTACCGCCGAGTTTCGGTTTAATAGCACTTCAAAGGCTGAGCAATTATGGCTAACAAGTTCATCTCACGGCACGACATTCATTTGCGTAATCTTTCAATCAATTCGAGATCTGCGGCTCACCGCAGCCGCATCTTGAGCCCAA
The DNA here is from genome assembly GCA_018151655.1 of Drosophila bocqueti. Taxonomy (NCBI): domain Eukaryota; kingdom Metazoa; phylum Arthropoda; class Insecta; order Diptera; family Drosophilidae; genus Drosophila; species Drosophila bocqueti. The sequence continues at coordinate 995,772 of JAECXF010000020.1, forward strand.
ATTAGACGGAGACGTGTAAACTATCAGACACCAAATAAAAACATTTGTCAGCGCGGCCGCATCATCGAAATAGTGGCAACAGAATTCACAACACGCGCACCTGTCATAAACCGAATCACAGCATAATTTATGATAATCTTATGCAAATGATTGGAAAAAAATCAGCTCGAATCAGAGGAAAAACTTTAAAATAATTTACGCTGCGGACTGTGGGCTATTGAGTCGATATTTCGGTCCAAAAATTATATATGCATGCTATGCGTATATCAAGTTAATTGGGTTAATCGACGCCGCCATATGCAGGCCTGTCCAATGCTATTTTTCATGTTGCCCACCGAACGAACTTCTGCTGAAAATCCACTTTACATTTTAATATAAACGCTTGGTGTTGTGGCCGCAGTTTATTTTTAATAAATTGGTGATTTAAATGGAAATGTCTGAGGAGTTCAATGTCAAGGCACACGAATTCCCAAGAAGTATTACCATTTTTAGAAGTTGATTTCTATTTATAAGTTGGCTACAAATTTTCTGCTCAACACATTAATTTTCTGATTAGGTTCTTATGGTTTGATTTTAATAAATTCCTAATTTAAATGGTAATTTTTGGGAGTCCCCGGAAACTTTACCTTAGGCAGAGGAGATAACTTTGTGCTACATTTTTACTAATTTATTCAGTTAGCTTTCCTTTTAACACTTGCACTTTCTGCCTTAGTTCTTTCATCTTCCCATTTGGCTCTCTTGTTGCCAAAGTGGTTTTGTTTGCTTAGCCCAAAAGGAGAATGATCATTAAGCAAAAGTGACAACATTAAACAAATGCCCGGCACACAAATATTAATGCGCTAATTTGCATAATTTTCAAATTTATTTTCCATTCACTCTCCTGCACACAGAGTGTGGCGTATAAAGTAGCCGATGATATTTCTTTTTTCATTTGCTTGACAAAGGGAATGCCGAGAGTGAAAAATGTGATACCGAGAAGCGTAGAGCGCGGATCGAGGGATTATACATACATAAAGCCCATAATGAAAGCCAAATCGAATAAAATCTATATATTTCCCTGCCAGCAGCTTGCTTGCCTGCCTGCCCTGTGGCTGCTAATTTGCCTAACAATGGCATTAAGCACGCTTATTAGTTATAATTCGTCTTTGTATTTGGCCAACAAGTTAGTGTTGAGATAGGGCCCAAGTCGTCAGAGTTCAGTTGATAAATGCCAAGGGAATCCCATCCCGCCCCCCGGACGCCACTCAAGAGTTTTGTTCACACAATTTATCATCGTTTTAGAAAACGGCAACGGCATCTTTTAGATTAAGTCATAAGACGCGTAATATGTTATTTATTGCCGCTGGCTGTTATTTTTACAAATGGTAATGCACTTTCCTGGCTTTGTCTCGATTGGCTTTTCCGCATTTGAAGTCCCGTTTTTCGTTGCACATAGTTGCATAAATTGCCGAACGGAAAAGCGGGTAACATTTTTACAGCTGGGAAAATCGTTTTGTAAACTCTTTTTCATTGCTGCTGCACTTTCCACCGTTTATCTTGGCTTTGGGGGAAAAGTGTCAAATGCTATTTTTATGTTTTTCGCACTAGTGGGCGGGATGAAAAAACATTGACAATGTTTGAAGCGTTTTATGGGTTTTGTGAATGGGGAAAATCTAAAGCGACAAACTTCCGAATTGTTTGCAGAAAAGCCCACGGGCTATTTAAAGCACATTGAACCGATTTATTTTTTCCACAAATAGCGAACTTTTCTTGGGAAATTTACAGGAATTCCTTTAAAGCAAACTTGCTTTAATATCAATTTTAAATCGCCTCCAGCTGCATTTTTAGCCTCACCCACAACTTGTTAATATTATTTCTCTCAAGTAATCGCTAATTTAAATTCAATGCGTTTAATTTCCTCTTGTCATCAACCCACAAATAAATGTTAAAGTCGAATTTAAATATTTTGCAAGCCGAGAGTAAAAAAACCAAACAAAAAACCTGACGGCGATGATTCGATGATGACGTTTTGCCAAAAGCCATCAAAATCGTCTTTTCAGCCATTGTCAATGCTTTGTAAATCAAAAAATAAGTTTATATAAAATAAAGTCACAACAAAAACAGACAAGACAACATGACTCGCCATCCGAATGAACCATTCATTTTCGGGTTTGCTCACTTGGCCAAAAGTGTATTAATGGGAATTGGAACCTCCCCCTCATCCCGCATTTTATATGCCATAAATTACAGTATAAACAAAAAAAAATAAATGGGGGGGAGAAACAAGAGAAACATATTTATTGCGTTTGCATATAAATATGAATATGAAACTGAAGCTCACAGTTTGCTCACAGATATTACGAGTATTGTCCGCATGAATCATATTACGGATTTCGCTTTTGTTTTGACTTTGGCATTCGCTGGCTATAGAGGTTAATGTACCACCAAAAACAACAGAAAAAAGAGAAAAAAATTAAGAGAATCCCATACGTAACCTGAGTTATTTTTTATTAAGTAGGTTAATTGTTGTTTTGAAATCTGGGTATTTCTTATGTTCGCTTCCTGAAATCGATATTTAATTTCAGTTAACCATTAGATAAATTGACAGGCTTCAGCACTCAGAGTCTGCCAGTTTCGGTCTTTTTAGCAATATTAAAAAACATTTGCATAATTAATGGCTGGAAATAGTTGCCGAGTCCAAACTCATTTTAGACCTGGCACAAGCCCATCCTGTTTCCCCTCTCCCAAGCCCCATTGCAATTATGTTTTGTGGCCCAAACAATGACGGTTTGCTGCAGTCGGAAATATTTAACAGAAGACAAAAAAGGAATGCTGAACGCAAACCAGGCCGCTCCGAGTGACTTGGGCTTTTAAGCGAAATTAGATAACAACTAGCTGGAGCTTAGCGTCCAGGAAGCCAGCCAAAGAAATGCAACAAAAACTATAAGCATAATGAAAATAAATGTTAAGGCACTGAAAACAAAAACGAATGTCTTTAAGAAGCTGAAATTGGTATGGGTTTTAGACTTGTGAAGTTCAAACTACCGATTTCATTTGATTTTAAGATATTTAAAGTTGACTACAAATGTCTTAAATTATTATATTAATATAAGAATATAATTTTTTTAGTACAAAATTAGCTTAAAAATATTTAAAAAATAGTTTTATTATTATTTTAAAAATATTTTGAAACGTGTACGTCCGCATAATGATGTCTGATTTTAGCCAAGTTTGTTGCTCCTGCCGGCTCTCCTCCTTTGACTGGCTTCCAGTTTCTTTTCTCTTGGCCAAATAATTGTTACGGCCATTTCATTGTTACGTCGTGAGCCGAAATAAATGACTTCCGTTTTCGGCCTGGGCTGACCCTTTCGTTTTTGGCCCTGTGTCCGTCCAGGTCGTGCGTAAATGGACTTGACCGGTGTTATTTGGAAGAAAAAGCGTTTCATTGTAGCGGATATGGGGGTGGACTTGGACCCTGGTCCGGCCAGGTGTGCTGAAAACACGCAGTCTGGAATGGAATCGATTGAGTTGGGAATCGATTTTATGGCCCATACGGCAACCACTTCTTATGGCATACTTCGCAGCGCTTTTGTTTTTCGCCGAGTACTTGGCAGACACATTAATATCTTCAGTGAAATGCATTCTTTTCTCGTTCTATTTTCATTTCGAGAGTACTAAAAATAAGTACAGATGTGGCGAGAATACTAGTGACAGGTTATTTTGATTTTAAAAAAGGTCTACAGCTTGATTTAAAAGAGATTAAAATAGTATTTGCAATGGGAAAAATGGAGGAAAATATAAAAATCTTTAATCTATGTAAACATTATCAGTAAAAAAGTACATGGGTTTTTTAATTTTAAATTTTAAAGAACTATAAACTTCCCCGCTTACTATCAATATTTTAGCTGGCGCTGTTTATGTGAAAAGTATAAAATAAACGTTGCCTGCGAAAAAGAAAAGGAAAAGTGGAAAAATGCATTAGGAAAACATTTTTCTAGCGCCTTTTGTGCTTCCCATTTCGATGTGTATAAATTTCCATTTGCACTGCAGATGTAGAATGCCCCTCGTCGCAGAACCATTGTTCATTGGGGGCGGTGTTTTGGCTTTTGAGCGCCATAATTGAAACATGCATATTCCATTGTAACCAAGACAAGTAGCTGGGGCAGGCTGGCTGCGGGGGTGTTGTGTGTGTGTGGCATCATTATTGCAAAACAAACAAAACAAACAATGCCAAGGCAGAAATCAGCATTCAGCGGCGGAGCAATACAAAAGCGAACGGCGCCCCAAAGCTAAAATGAAACTGCAAACAGCTAACCGAAGCCCATTGGCAAGCACTTTTATTATCATCCGAATCCGCTGAAACAAAGCACAAACAACAACAAACACAAGGAATAAAAACCAAATCAAAGACTACTTGCTGCCACGGCTAATATGCCGCCAAAGTTTATTAGCCACAGCAGCCGAACAACAAATAACAGCCGTGGAATATTCCAACCGTTTGTGCAATGCAATTTCCTTAAAAGCCGAATAACGATTTGCCAGCAAACATCGCCAAATGTCTGCTTTAAGGCGGAACCTCACATTCGTTTGTGGATTTTCAATCGTGCAACAGTTGCACATTTGATATCTGTATAGATACGTGTGGAGAGGCTTGAGGAGTAGCCGCCGCCATATTTGGCCAATCATCATGATGTTTGTGGCATTATGCAATCAATACTTATGGCCTTTTTTCTGATTTTACTCAGCTACAGATCTTAAAACGGGGTGTATTTTCTTCCACGGGAAACTTAACTCTATTTCAACATGAAAAGTTTCCTTGATTTCAAGGTAGATATCGTTTCATGCCACAAAATCCTCAAGTGCTTTAAAGCCGTTAATAAACAATGGCAACTTTTTCCCTCTTGTTTATTCTTGGAATTTTCCTATTGCGTTTTCGATCGATCGATAATTGTTGTTGGCGTTTTTGTCTTACAATTTTCTGCTCATAAATAATGCATTTTTGTTGTCGGCATACATATTCGATGATGGGAACTGGAAAAATCCACAAAATGCAGTTCCACTCTGCAGCATTGACTATGATTGTTATTATTATTTGTGTGTGGCTCTAAATCATATTGTTAAAGTAACAAGTTTCGAGAACCTTGTGATTGACTCAAGGCTGTCAAATATTACGAACATATGCCTTCATTTATCATCGTTTTGAATTCGAGCTGCGATTGCAGTTCGAGTTCGCCTCGTTCGGTTATTCAACTTCAGGTTCAAGCCGTCCGCCCATTATGGAGTCGTAAATATTATTCATACTCCAATTCCGTAAATAAATATGCAAGAAGCGAAAAAACAACAGCCGTTGCGTGAGTTTTTTTGGGTTGAGCAAATAAACTCATTTCGCATGCGTTCCCCCTAATCCAGGTCAACAAACTTCAGCTTGAAGCACACAAAATAAGAAGTGGCAACATCTGCTGTACGACATTCTCAATATCTTGGGAATAGATCACCGAGTTGAGGATGGGAGGATGTAACCCTGTCTGGGTGACACTTTTTTATGCGAGACCGGCGACAGCTGAAAAGCATCTTCGAGATGCTTGGCACGTTTTCAATTTGTCGGGAACCCTTTTGGGCAATCGTTTTATTGCAAATTAAAGTGCAATTAAGTGCAGCCATTGATGAAGCCATAAAAACATTTAAAAGCAAATGTAAATTGTCGTCGTCGTGGCGGAGACTTTCCCCTCGGGAGTCTTGTTAACAAGTCATCACCTTGCGGAACCTGCTATGTATATTAAAATGTTATTTCAATATATGTTTATTGCTTTATTTTTGGAATTTTTTATTTTATTTATTTTTTTGCGGGGACAATGGCTTTCGTTTGTTAATTTAATTAATTTTCAGGCCTCCCGTCTCGAGGTGAAATAAAGGCAATCAGAAATGTGTGCCATATATAGTAAATATGAGAGAGTTTTTCTCAAAAAGAAGCCAAGGCCATTAACTGGGTCGCAGCAGCCGCCCGTTGCACTCACTCCTACGCCCTCGCCTTTTGTGGACTAACCTTGACGAGTGAAATCTAAAGGCTCACACACATGCACTCACAATTTCCGCAAAAGTGGCTTTTGCCAACTTTAAATGAAAACCTGTTAAAGGCAGTGAAAAAAGCCAAGAGAGGAAGCAGCCCCCAAAGAAGGGGCGAGGCCGAAGGAGAGTAAGCACCGAAGAAGGAACCACGCACAAAACTTTGAGTTGAAAAATGTGAACAGTGAAAAAACAGGAAAGGAAGTGTCAGAACCGGAGATCGACGAAAGTAATACCCTTGTGGGAGGAAACCATACGATTTATTATTTATTCTGAATCTTTTTGAGCGACGTTTATAGAATTAATTGGGAAATTCTGAATTCTTAAAATAATAATTTACTCAATGAATTTTATCCCCAAAATATGAGTCCTGGAACCCTGATACCTTAAATGTTTATTGAAATATTTAAAAGCTAGAAATTCTAGAGAATTTAAATTAGTTTAAAAACATTAAGTGTTACAAAACCCACATAGTTTCCTTGCAACACTCAGTGGTAAGGGTAACGCACACTCGTAGAAGGAAACGGCTGAAAAGGCAGAACTGGCTGCCAGCCGACGTCCGTCAGTCGGGGTAACGTTCAAAGGCATGCACGGGTGTGTGTGGAGCACTCAGTTACCTGTGCCGGTTACCTGTTCCTCCTGCTGTTGCTGCTGCTCCACTCCTGCTCGCCGGCACTCGCCCCCGTTCCGCTCACCCAGTTATAACGCTTCAACGCCCCGACGAGTGGAGTGGAGTCGCTGAGAGCAAGACGGCGGAACTGAAAAAATAAAGGAGTTGAAGTTGAAGTTGGAGCTGGAGCTGGAGCGTTGGGGAGCCGCCCGTCTCGATAAGTTCACTTTTTGAGTTCAAGGTGAATCGGTCCCAGCGAGTTCCCTTGCCATCTTCTCCTGCTGCTTCATTTTTCCTCTGGTGGTATTTCCTTCTCTTCGAGACTCTCTGTTTTTTCGTATGTCAGTGGCTTTCGGGTCCCCAGGTTTATTTGTCTCTGTGGCTTCCTTTGATTCCATGCCTCATGTGCCTGGCCCCATTTGCTTCGTTGCTGCCTTTAGTGGCACATAATTACATGGTTCTCTTTTCGCCCTTATTCCCTGCAAGAAAAAGGGGAAAACAAAGAAAAGGGAGTGAAAAATTACTGCAAGCTAAAGACAAATAATACGAAATAATTAATGTTTCATTCCGGACAGACTGAGGGAGATATTTTTGGGTTAATTTACGGCTGTCCCTGGAACTTAATGCATAGATAAGATATTTAGATGATGAAATAAGGCGCCTTTCAGGAGCTATCTAAAAGCTTTACAAAATATAAGAACAAGAAAGTATAAAATAAATAGAAAAGTATTTAATTTCCTTTATTAAATGACTAAAGAATTCCTTTATACAGAAAACTATCATCAGTTAGAAATGTAGCAAGGCAATTACCTCGGAACTTTTGTGAAATAAAAAAATAACTCAGTGAATCATTTAAAATGATTAAATTGCATCAAATTGTGCTTCTCAGAATATAAACCCCGACTAAATCATTTTCCTCAGAGTTCAGATAAATTCTCCAGAATGCATCATTTTCGGGTAAATAGAGAATTCAAATGAACTCTTCATAGACGATAGTCACTTAATTTTTAAAGTCGTGCCATGAAGAGATATATGAGATCATTCAGAGTGGCCCCAAGGGTATTATGCTCCATAAATCACAAGTTTAAATGCGAAGCCTTTTGTCTAACACTCCTCTCCCCACCTCAACGCACCTCTCGATTCGCTGTGCAGACGGCTGGAGTTTGAAGTTGAGTTCAGTGAAGCGATCTCTGAGCGTTGCTCACCTAAGCGTATTAACATAAAAAATATTTTTGCACACAAAAAGGTCACAAATGTGCGTTGAGAAGAGCCGAACACACTGAAAGCAACATAAAATTGGGTCAATTTAGTGGAAAAAGTAAAGGCAAAATAAAATGGTATATTAATTTTTATCCCTGATAAAGGAAGGCATCAGCAGAAAATACTCTAATCACTTGGAAATTTTAAGGGGTTTTGTAGTAGGTAAAACCTTTTATATTTACCTGAAAAGTTTATATATTTCCTTATCAAACATTGACTTTAAATATGTTCAAAATAGAAATCAATACCATTTGATTTATTTTGATTACAAGTAAAATTTCTCTTTCCGTTTTCTCTCCGTGCACTGCTCTCTCATCTTAATATAACAACTTGATGTCTAGCTGTCAATAGTTAAATTCGGGTAAAATCCCTGGGAAAGTAATGCAATCAAATGGCAATCGAGCATCCAGTCAGTCAGTGGGTATAATTCATTCATATAAATCAATCAATCGTGCGCAAAGCCAAATAATGGCATAAAATTTCAAGTGGCAACGGCCAAAAACCAACACAAACCCCATGGTATTGTATCGCATCGGATGGAAACGATTCGAATCGATTCGAATCGAACGGGCCAAACAAAACAAATCAACAATTTGTTGTTTACGCTCAATTGGCTTGAGTTCGAGATGCCCTGGATGGACGCCTTCTCGCAGTGGATCCGAGTCGGATCGGGAGGAGCGCGAAGCATCAGATGCTGGGCAACACAATTTCCTTCACACATGCTACGTACTCATAATTAAATTTCAATTAAACTTTTCAACGCGCCCAGCTCGTCGGGGAGTGTGCATCTCGGTGCAGCTGGGTGTAACAATATTAATGAAAAGTGTTCAATGCGAGTGAGCGGCGACGTTGCTCCCATAAACAGCCGCAAATAGTCAATTAAGTAGCAAAAGTGTTTGTGCCCATAGTTAACGGAGGCAGCATTGTTATCGCCGCTACTTACGATACAAGTATGTATGTTGTCGCATTGTCTTGCCCAATAATGTGGCGAACCGTAACGCCGACTTGATGGGGAACGAGTAAAAACTATAATAATTCACATTGCACGGCAAGCTGCGGCAATTGTTGCTAAAATCGAAAATGAAAGTCGTCGGACGGGAGCCAAGAAAATTTACTAGACAGTTGAGCAAATTGCGTTTGCTCTGCTCTGGGAGCTGCATTTTTTACTGAAATTTCTTGATAGTGTTTATTGTAATTTAAGTAAATTATAAGTTAGAGTAAATTCACCTAAAAGTAGGGAAAATTATATATTTTTCTGTAGGAATTGAGAGCTATGCAATTGTTAAAAGTTAACTTATCACTTTTAAAAGCAAGACAATTCTCTAGATATTTTCTCTTAATCTTAACGACTTTGTAACATGTGTTTACGTTTTAAAAATAACATGAATGAATTATTTCACTCTGAATTTTAGTATTTCCCCGATAATATTGAATGCAGTTCCCTATTTAGCTTACTTTTGCAAATATTTAGACGAAGCTTTGGCAAGATAAATGCAAACATAAAAATAGTTTTTGCCGACATTTCTTTGTTTACTAAACCAAGCGAAATGGACAGCATTGAACAAATTTAAATAAATATTTTATGAACCCCAAATACTATCTATATATGTGCTGCTTGCACATTTCTAAATTTTATAAAAATCTCTTAGAATAAGCTGTCAAGTGGTGGCAAGTAAATCCCTTAGCCAAATATGACAGTGAATATTTACATTATTCTGATAACTTTTTATACAATTTTCCACAATAGTTGCATGTCTTGGAAACTCTTTTTGCAATCTGCAAATCATTTACAACTTTGCAATAAACAATTTTAATAAGCAAAGTTGTTTTCATACACAAACTTGAATTTCATTTTGGGCTATGGAAACACGCATATCATCCACATGACCTCTGTTGTAATACGACGCGTCAAAGTGATGCAAACACAATTTTCCCCAAAACAGGAAGGCGGTTGGGCTGGAAAATGTAATAGTTATGAAATGTAGTTGCAGTAGAAATATAACCATTAACATAGACACAACCAAAACCCTTTTTTCCCCACATGTGTGTTTTCGGGGCTTTCCCTTGTGTGTGTTCGCGCCAGCCCCATCAAGAAAAGCAATTTCATGTTATGAATCCGTTTTGGCCAAGGCAAAGTAGCGCGCTATTTTACTCGTTTTACTTAGTATTTCTTTGGGTTATTTTGGTTTCCTTTTTTTTTTTTTGTATTTATTGTACAATAAAATATTATATTTACAGTGTACGAAAGGGTGGTCCTTTGCCGTGCAGCATATGTGTGTGTGTGTGGGCACAAAAACCCTTCTTGTGCTTTGTAGGCACCCTCTAATAGCTGTTAAGTTTGTGCCTACTCTTTTTGCTATTTGATACTTAAATTTGGGATATGGAAATGAAGGTTATATGCGGTTAATGAGGGTGCTTGTCAGAGAATCGAGGGAAATGTATAACTTAATTTTTATGGGACTCTGTAAATGGATTGAAAAAATGAAAGCTCAGGAAGACGAATTTAAAATTAATCCTTTTTAAAGCCACAGCCATTTCTCAGCTCAAATTATTCCTTTTAAATATAATTTTATTACTATTTCTCTAATAAGAAATAAAACTATTATAAATTTACTTTCCTTTTAAGTGGTTCAAGGTTGCAAATGTAACTTTTTAAGTGTCCTTACATTTTCTCCAATTCGTGAGTATAGAAAATTCGTTTTCACATCCCCATTCGGGGACACTTTTACTTATATTTCACATTCCACTTCCCCCTGCCCAGGCTAGAACTGGCAACTTTTGTGCTTGGGACTGCCATTTCAGTTAGTCTCCTGCCGCAAATATAATGGCTATGGCTACAGCAACACCAACGCGATACCAACAAAAAAGCACAGCGCCAATTCGTTACGGCTCGCATATCTCGGCACACAGATACAGATACAGATACACACAGCCAAACACCCCCGTTTCCGCTTCCCTTTTCTTTTTTGTGTTCTAACCCCAAGACTCTGACCCAAAGTTCCCCATCTCTCCTTTCTGCATAGATATATATACGTTTATATATTTTTATATATAAATGTGTGGGAAAAATGAAACTATTTTCGTATTTGTAAGATCTCAGCATTGGATAAAAATTTACCCAGCTTCGACAGTGTGAAAGCTTTGCCCAAAAAGTATACTTTGCTTGTATAGCTGTTTGTGCGAGTAAAAGTCCTGGTTTTTGTATGTTTAACCGATAAGTTCAAACTTCGATTATTTGCCACTATTGTTGCAACAATGGGATATGTTGCGGAAAAAGATATGACTTAATGTGCACTATATTTACTTGAAAAACGTGTTAAGCTAAGCTAAAGTATTTAGAAGAAAATGCATTATAAAATAATTCCAAAGAACACTGATATTAAAAAAGGGGAAATAAAATTAAAACTCCTCATCGTCGGCACCCTCTTCAAACAATTGCTAAGCCGTTCTAAAACTTTTATTTGCCAGCGAAGTTTTATTTTCAGTTTATTAAACTAAACTGCAGACGAAAGAAGACCTGTCCAAAGCAATTTGTACTGATTTGGGTGTAACTTTTGGGATAAGCCTCTGCTGTGACTGGTTTGTGATAAAAAATGGATGAGCCCTTTTAACGACAGACCATTTAGCGCATATGCCCCGAAAAGCCAAACGAAGCGGCGGCCCATAAATGGCATAATTAACGCATATTAAATGTCACCATTAAAATGGACAGCCTGGCCGTGTGTCAGTCCCTCTGCCCTCGTTAAAATCGAGCAGGAAATTACGTATGCATATCGGGGCTCGAGGCCCAGAGCCATATGCATACCTACTATATATGCCTCCAGCTCAAACCCAAACGAAACCGAGTGAATCATTAAAACGCTAAAGTCTGGCGGGAAATCGAGACCCATCCACACACCCAAAAGCTCTTTAAGCGACTTTGGTTTTATGTGCAATTATAAATGTATTTCCATTCAGAGAGGTGAAAAAAACCCCAGACTCTATAATTTATAAACTGTGTATGACTGATGGCAGCGAAATATTTTATATGCATATTTTTTTAACCGATGTCAGGCCACGAGCTTAACCCTCAAGGTGAGCACGAAAGAGCAAAGAATAAAAATAATAAATGCAATTAACATGCAGTTTGCGGTGAGGGAGGGGTAAACCGGAGCGGAAAACTCGTGCCAGTTACGATTCGTCATATCGATAAACATATATATGTACATATATGTACGAGTATGTATGTTAATGTTCCATATAGGCCGCTGCAGCCGTAGAGCTCCGAGTGTCAGATTTGTGAGTTAAGCTCTCTTTGGGCCATGCCACAAAAATTGAAAGCGAAAAATTGTAATAGACCGACATTGGTAACGGTTTTTATGCGGCCTGACAGAGATGTCAAACGGCTCGACGGCCTAAAGCGAAAGTGAGTGAGAGATGCTGATGCTGATGCTGTCCGTGTATTGTGCCGGCTGCTGTGAGCTAAAATCTACCAAATCCGATTTGTGTCAAAAAAAAGTTGTGGAATGTTGGCAGAATATATATACTTTTTAATCCGCATACCAATGGATTTAAATAGATTGCGCTTACGAAGAATATGAAATCAAATCTGTGGGGGAAAGCAATAGAAGAAAGGAAATGATGTGTGAAGTTCCATTGTTTAAAAAAACCGATAGAAATATGTTAAAATATAAATTTTGGAATGTTTCTAATGCGTTAATTAACCTGTATTGGAAAATGTAGCATACGATGTGTACATCACTCTCTTTCCTTAAATAAAATTATTTATTAAAGTGTATTATTAATTTTGAATCACATTCTTAAAAACTTCTGATTTTTCAATCCAATTATACGAGGGCAAAATAGATATTTTAAAGCTTGTAACAACCCTCAAAAGGTACCTAAGTTTGTTTATATTAATTTACATCTTTTACAGAAACAAATACACCCTAAGGTCGATACCTCAACAATTGCTTAGACACCTTTAGATTTGCTTTGAAATAGTTACTACTTCATTATTCTTGCCATGTTAATTATACATTTTTCGACTTGACCTTATTTAATTTTCCTACGGAAAACTATTAATTCTAAGCAGACATTAAAGGCTAAAAGACTCATGTAACTTTGAGGATAAACGCACCTGCCACCGTAAAATGTTAAAAGCCGGGGAAAATTAAGCTTTAGCCGCGTCAACTCGGAAACCCCTTCGTTACTTAGCATTCAGCTACTTGCATATGCATATTTCAAGCGCAGGCCAACAAAACCGTTTAGCTAACTCTTTTAAAACCACCTTTTTCCCCATTCCTTTGGCTTCCCGTACGGTTAAATCGATTAAAAGGATTGCGTGTACATTTTTAATGCCAGTTTGTTGTTTTTGCTTGGATGCAAGGTTGAGTTGAGCTTCAGGATATGCAAATGTAAAGGGTGTGCAGGTGAATGCTTAACGGGCGGAATATATCTTTTATTTATGTAGCTGAAGGGTTGCGTACTTACTTTCTTTTTAACTAAGCCATTAATTTAATCAAGACATAAACAGTTTAAACTTAAATATAAGTTTTTACTAATATCTTTGACTTTCTTTCTTTCTAGGTAAGCGACAAACTTCTACAATTTGGAAGATACTTTTTACTGAGAAAGGGATAGCCATAGATGCCATTGTAGTGTCTGTGTGTGCCATGTAGATCAACTAATTGCGTAATTATGTACTCCCCCTATACACATATTATTATAAATACTATATTTAAATTTATTCTAAGCTTACCCAACCTCATTCTCTTCACATTGCGAATTTTGTAATCGAGTCTCACTACATTTTTGTGTTCGTATTTTGTAGTTTTTAACAACCACTCAACCCATCCAAACACCACAACAACCACACCCATGGAATCGAAATTAACATATCTGAATATCCAAATTGAAAAACAACATTTTGTGGCTGCAAGTTTTTTTTGTTGTGCAATTTTTTATCGGGGAAAAATCTATTCCATTTGCATACAATTTATAGCAGGAAATTAAAAATGTTTTTCCGTGTCGCTTCTGTTGTTTTGACAATTTGCCAAAGATTCTTTCCGCCCGATTGTCGGTGTCTGTTTTGAAAATCCCCCATTTAGGGAGCACTGAATATGCATTGGCCTTATCTTCATTTCTGGCGGCTTATCAAATATTCATTTAACTTTGCGTTTTGCAATTTTATTTAATTAGAATGGCCGGAGAAAGTGGCTTAATTAGGAGCCGTTTCAAATATGCATTTCTCTCTATTAAAGTCAGATATTTGTCCTTCTCCCAGGATATACTATGTGCAAATATATGTGGGTGTGGGAAGCCTCTGCTCTTAATTACAAATGAGTACGTCCCTCAGGCCATTCCGCCTGATGCGTCCTCTCATTAGCCTTTTCAGTCGAGCCTCCACGTCTCCACGCCTCCTCAACTTGTTGACATTTTGGTGTCACATCTAGAGTAGCGAAAACTTGCATTTTGCCCTACATTCGACGACGGAAATGTGAATTCCCAACACAGGCACAGAAGAAGGTAGTGGTGGGTGGTGGCAAAGATTGCGGAAAGAAAGTATATTTTTTGTAAATATCAGAAGAGGGTTAAAATTACCAATTAAACCAGTTTAGAAAACGTAATAATTACTGGCAGTATTAATTAAAAATAACCCATATTCTTTTTTGGTAAATGTATTCAATTAGGGCACCTTCTTAACCGCAATTATTAAATCCAATTAAACTAAAAACAGAGGCTCCTAGTTGGTTAAATATTTATGCCAATTATAGTTAAACGAATGCCACTACCCCACACACACACACCTCCAACACTTACAAAGTAAACATGAAAACCGAATTTCAAAAAATAAAATAATAAACAATTCACATGTTTACAAAATGATTTTATTTCCTTTTTTCGTTTTCGCATTTCGCTGTTTGTCTTCCGGTTGTGCTGTAGTTCTCTGTAATTTATGTCGTGTGCCCAGCAAATATGTGTAGTTGTACGTACAATTTGCTGCATATTTGGCCCATAGTTTTCCCAGTCACAGCATAAATAAATAACCGAAACACAGACCGTTAATAATTGAAAACAATATGAATAAAGTTGATAATTTAACGCAAATCAGAGTAGAGTTGGTCTGGCACGGCATCATCGGAATTATTGTGACTGGCAGGAGTCCCCGCGTCCATCTCCATCTCCATTCCCAATCCCCCCGTTGTCGTTAGTCTGGCTTACATTGGTTTATTAATTTCCATACGCATATATTTATATGTACTCTCCTCCATTTGTGCATTTAACATGGTCCCCCGTTGTTGTGTAAATAAATAAATAACCCCTGATTAAATGGTTTTGGTATGTAATGTATGATAGAAATAATTTTAAATTGGTTTGCTCCTGGCCGCATCAAGTGAAATGAGAACATGCGTTGTTTTTATGTAAAAGCCATCATTTTGCATCGAACATTGTACTTGTACCCTGTACCTGTAGTTGTTGCTGAAGATGTGTTGTAGTTGTAGCATTTTTGAGGTTTCTGCCTGTCACAATGGACATTGACCACATAATTGAATTATGCAATCAGCAATCCAATCAGTTGAGCATTTCAACTAATCGAATTCAATGATGCTCCACTTGACAGGCAATTCAAGTAATTTTTGGAAAACCCCCTTGTAAATAATTTTCTGCGTGTTTGTGACTGTCTCTCTCTCTCTCACACACTCTCTTTATCTCTCTCTCTCTCTATCTATCTCTATCTCTTGTTCATGATGATAAACTAAACGAAATTCATGGCAAATGCAAATAGTCGGTGAATTTTTGTAAATATTTTACAAACACCGGTCCCCCTCATTCCCCTTGAATAAACCACCAAATAACGAACCATGTATTTTAATTGACAACCCATATTTCAACGTGGTCGGCCATCAAAACAAACAAAACACAAAAACAGAAAAAAAACTAAACGAAATTTTCCCAAAAACGTTGTCAACTCGTTTACATCCGTATCTACATGCCTATATTTGATGCAACCATTTTTTTGTAGTTACTGAAAACAAAACCCTAAAACAATAACCAGAGCTCACTTAATAACCAAACAGGGGCCAAACTATATATATATATATATTCCATATATACAAGAGAGAGCAGTTTAAGCGAGAGATCGATTTGAAAAATTGTTTTTACCAGTGGCGAACTTTTCTTCTTTTCTTTTCCGGTTTTCTTTTACATTGCAGGTTTCAGACACCCATTAAAGCGTTTGCCTGCCTGACAGCCACAAGGTAAGCTCTAACCAGCTGATCAATCCTCCCACCCGTAACTCAGCCTATAAACCAAAATATAATAATAACAATCCACATAATCCCCCTAAAAAAGCCTAATTTCATTCTGTGTCGTCTTGTCGTTTTACCTTTCTGTGTGCTAAAAGAGAAACCAGAAAACATATTTAATTGGCTTGCAATGAAACCAAACTGTACGGATTCTAATTAGAATGTTTGATGTTTGCCGTTTCACCCTTCAATTAATTTCTCGAAATTTATTTACCTCTCTGGGAAGTTACTTTCATTTGAATTTATTTATTTTCCCATGTATCAGTAGTCGTTTTCCTTACCTTAGTGTTGTCATTACGTAAAGATGTTTGAACTGTAGATTATTTATTTGCAGAGTCTTCTATTTCTGTTTAAATTGGACAAAGTTTTTGTATATTTTAGATAAATGTATTTAGTATTAATTATAAGGTACATAGAGTTCTGTATTCACAACAAGAGTTTCTCTGAAATCGATAGAGTCAGGCCAATAAAATCTTTAAATTCCTGTCCTTTGGGGCTGTTTCCACATTGCTCATACGTCATGTTGTCCATCAAAATGCAACAATTAGGGAGCAAACAACAGAAACACATTTATGGCGAAAACAATGGCCAGATGCCTGTGGTGTGCTGAGGGAGAGGGTTATCCTGTTGCATTTGGCAGCTCTTGACATTGGAGAGGCCCTGAAGGGACTGCAGGAATTGTGCTGCCTTGTCCATGTTTGTTATAATTTTATTGCCCACAAATATAGACAGATTTGCCCCACAATTTGTCGAACATTAAGCAAGAGGGGAAAGGCAGAGGAACCTTTAATGTCTCTAATGTGCCACCAATGGAGCGTACGTGTTTATGGCCTCCTTCATACACCGTGACATAAAAGTTACAAAAAAAGTAAGGGAAAAGATGTATAAGTCTTGAAATATTAGTTAACAACATATTATTATGTTTTATTAAATTATGTAGGATGGTATTTTATATTCAATATAATGGTGGCTAATTAAATAAACTTATTTTGTGTTGATTTTAATTCTTCCATTAGGAAACCTTCTTTGTTTATGACACTAGGTTTGTTCTCAGTGCCACTTCCTGTTGATATATGGAGTCCTTCCAATCAAATCCGTGCTAACAGGTGTTACATTTTCTGCAGGAGTGTGTGAAAAGCCATGTTTCGTTGTTCGAACCTTAACAGCTTCGCTTGCAAATGTATCTCAAGTATAGATGCGGCAGGATAATCACACAAAGACTAAATATTTCACATGAAGGACACGACACTCCCTCCCTCACTACAAGGCTGCAAATTATTGTAATCGCCTTCCGTCCCTAGCTAGCAAAACGATAATTGTATAATCGCATTCGTAATCGACGATAATGACAACACTTTAGCGCCATATAACACATCATAAAAAAAAAGAAAAAATAGTGGGCTAGGAACTGCAATAACAACAATTACCACGGCTAGAAAAAAGCAAAACCCGAGCCATGTTGAGCAAGCCTGGCCAACAACAAACGCACACACGGACACTCATGGCAAATGGCTGCCAACATGGCCAACATGCAATATTTTATCTGCTAATGTGTAATTATAAACAATTTCGTTGTTTGTTATTTATAATAGCGCAGCGGGGAAAATGGAAATCGGAGAGCCTAAGTCTGTGTCTGTAATTGTGTAGGCATTTTTTTTTGTTCTTTATTATTCAGCTATTGTATTGCCACGCTGCGCGGGTGCAATTTTAACAAACGACTGGCGATAACAATCGCCGGAAAATTGTCCCAAGCGAAGGGATTGCGGCGGGGCGCGGGGATTCCTTTTTTTCTATTTTCAAAAATGCTGCCGGAATGCGTGAGTCCAGCACATTTGCCACATTCCCAAACTGACAAACGATATATACGCGATATGCGAAACAAGCCCGAGAAATGCAGAGAAAGGTGCTAAAATTTCATGACATCAAAAAAGTTGTACAAATACAAACAAAAATAGAAAATGGCGTGAAGCACGCAACAACAACAGCGTAGGAGAGGACTGGGGGAAATTAATTGCTTTGAAATTTATGTTTAGAAATTAAAACTCGTACTGGTGCTTCGTGTTCCTGTTGCGGTTTCGGTTTGCAACTGCTGCGCGTGAAAGTATGCTACGTAATCCGTGGCTGGGGAGCATTTAACTTTGCGTTTAATTGAATGCAAGTTAGACACGGTTGTGAGCTGATTTCATGATAGCGAAAGGCCATAATCATCAGTTTAAACCTCATTAAGGCCTGCATTGGACATTCCTTCAGAATTTTGTGGGCTTCGTTTTAATAATCCATTTCCTGGTGCCTGTAGCTGATGGATGCTGGAGTAGTGGCTTCTCTGTAATTTCCACCGCAATTTCCCTTCCTTTGAAGAGTTGCAGCCTGCAACCAAGACCACAATCAATTAAAGTTGCTCTGCGGCTGTCGCCATAGAGCGTTAGTCGGTTATTGTGGCGCAACAGCTGCTGCTGCTGCTGCGACTGCTGTTGCAACACACATTGCTGCCATGTTACAAAGAGGCGAAAACACACACTCCACTGGATTCGTTCTACTGTTCCAATTATTGTCGTCCTTTCACCTGATTCTGCTCACTATTTCCCTTTTTCGTGGGTTGTTTTGGCTGCGGCACTTTTAATTTCCCAGTCGAACGAGCTGCTGCTTTTTCGCTTTTTCGAACGGGAAGCGTATTGTTAGAGCTCTCTTTTTTGTGTTTTTTTTCTTGGAAAGCTTCCGCTTGTTTCGAGGCTTTAATTACGTCAGTGGCCCATCTTTTTTTCCCCCTTTTTGGGGTTTTCCGTTTGCACTTGACTACATTTTGGGTCAAGTTGCGTTGGCTAGTCAATTCCTTGAATTGACAATTACACTGACAAAGGCGGAATTTAACGGTCGGTTGAAGCAGAAATGTCCCTGCAAATATTTGGTTCGGGCACAGCTGGGATTTTTCCAGGAACATTCTGAGCTCAGACCAGACCAGAGACTTCATCTGCAGGGGGAAACCACTTAATTTCCTCCACTGCGTATACGCAATATTCAGTTAATTTCCTTGAACAGCAGAGAGGATTTATTGCCAGCCAGCACACCAGCATACCAGATCGACATGCAGCATCAGCAATAGAAACCGGAGCAGCTGTCTTCATTAGGATTACATTGGCATTTTCCATTTTTGATGCGCTCCCGTCGATGAAATCCCAAATTCGAATAAACAATACGCCATGTTGTACAAGGTCCACGATGTGCGTGTGTATTTCGATGATTTATGCATTCGGCAAAACACCTCTTTCGGGGCAGAGCAGCGCAGGAGGGCTTATGTAAATTTCGATTGTAAATTCGTGCAAATCGCGTTTTCAATTTCTACCTTTTGTTGCTCTTCACTCGTAGCCAGCAGTGCGAATATGCAAATGAAGCTCATAATTTGCTTTGGCCAAAGGCGGGATATTACCAAAAATGAACTACGATGAGAAGAATAGAAATACAGAGGGAACGTTGGAGGGATGATGAAAGATAGGGGGGATCATCATCGGTGCCAAAAACTTTTCGCCATGGGGCAACGAAAAACTTTCGGTGGAAACTCTCCTCTGTGGCATGGACCAAGTACGAAAAGTTACACTTACTCCTCCCCTCTCCTTGTGGCTTTAAAGCGACACTCTGGACACAAGAAAAAAGTACAACATATCTGAATTGTTAAATTTGTTTAGAGAAATATATTGGGAATAATAGAAATCTTTGTTGAATTAGGTTTTGAACTTTAATTAGATAAAAAATTACTTTATTTTTGTATAATAACTATAATTACAATATATGCAGGAACATTTTGTAAAAGATGCCAAGATGTGTTTTTAAAATAGCTTTTACGTTGGTTTCTTCATTAATAGTTTCTTAATGGAGTTAAGTGTAGAAATAACTTCAAAAAAATCCCTTAGAAGTGTCTGAAACCCCAACTTTTGAGAAAGTAGAGCACTTTTATTCGAGTATCCCTTGGGACAGAGAGGGAAAAACTTGAGGTCTGCACACATGACCCATTAATAAGCGCACGGCACTTGCTGGTTCGGTTGGGTGGGTCATTTCATTCGCCTCTCACAGCTGGACGTCCTGCCAGAGAAAGGGGGTTAGAGGAGCTGAGCTCGGGCTGGTCTTTCGGCTTTCCACTGGTGGCGCGGTGGCCCAGCACGTTGTCAACATAAATTTTCGGGGAAGCAGCCATGAACTATGTTGGCGGCGGTGGCAAAGTTTGCACTTCCTTGCAATTTAAATGCGTTTATCTATTCGAAAGTGTGCAAACAGACGCAAGTTGAAAAATAAATCTGCAACCGCAACGATGTGTAAGCAAATGCAATGATTTAAGCATTTCAATAGATTTTCCCTTAAAACTCGGCTACTAAATCAAGGGAATTTTGGAAAAGTAGAATAAGTGGAATAATTTCGAACATAGAAATACTTAATTAATGGGGAATAATCTTGTAAGGAATCAAGTTGGAGAGTTTGAAGTCGAACTTTCATTCTCTCAAACCTATATTATAGCTCTTTTATGCTTTACCAATTTAAAACTGTTTGATAGCTTTTAAAGCTCACCACATTCGATTGCATAGGTTGTATCCTATAGACACTAAGCCACCCCCCGACCTGACAGTCTGCCAATGGAAAGTCAATGATAATGAGTCCAAAAGCGGAGGCTATGAATATATTTTGCCTTGCATGAGCACACTCGCACACTCGCACATGTACAAATGCATGGGCACGTGTAGATACAGATACGAAGATACAGATACGCGCATTCACAAGTCAAGTGCTTAATATGCAGGCTGCGTTGCATAAGGGGAGAGCTCGGAGTCGGTGCTGGGGGGGCAGGCAGGGTCCGGGACTGCGATCAAGGACGTGGCGGATTGATTCGGGGACCCAGAGGCTCACACGCTCGATAAACGATAACTGTAACGATATGGTATAACATTTGCCGCCGTAATTTGACGGAAGTCCTTTAAGGTTATATGGCATATTATTTGCATTTGCCGCGCGGAGTTTTGTGCGGAGGTTGGGGAGTTAATATGCGTTCAATTAACTTAACGTTAACATCGAGTACGTGATGTGCAGTGTTTCGCATAATGCGATTATCCTTATTATAATTTATGCATTGAAATAACGTGAAGGGGGGCGTAGACAATTCTGGGTTAATACTAGCATTGTGTGGTATTGTCTTTATGGGTTAATAGGCCACATCCAGCGGCAATCATCCCATCATTTTATATCCATTGAATTAAGTTCAATTAATCGAGTATTTGTTTATTATCGGAACACTGTAATGCTATAAATCATTAATGACATTACTGACAATCAGTAAAATGCCAAATCAAATAAAGAAAAAATTTATAATTATAAGTAAGTAATAGTTTATGTATGCTTTTAATACTTTTAATACGTAATACTGATTTTTCATAAACAGGCCCTAGATATGTGGATATTTCCTATCTAAATCTTGGAAAATCCCTAAAGCTTAGCTAAAAATATAATGTAGGTCATAGTTTGTCACATAATTATATTCAATTTTCTTGCGCTTCACCCAAACTAAATTAATCTGAGTGACTTTGACACAATCCGAGAAACTTTCCACAGAACTGAGACCGACAGAGATGGATATGGGGCCAGGCAGGGACGGAGCGGCAGGCCATTTGACGTCAGCGAGCCTTTGGCCAGGTGAAGCAAATTCAATTAAACTTTTGTCGTCGGCGACCGTCCAACGGCTCGTCCTCCGCCCGCATCATTGTATAACGGTGCATATACATCGGTATATAGGGGCTGCTGCGATCCTTGGTCAGGTAACACAAATAGCAAGTCACGTTGCTCCATGCTGTGGGGCCATCCTTTTAGTCCTTTGGCCACGTTTCACATTTGCAGCTTACTCCACAATTTGGCTTTAAATAAATATTTAACCAACTATAATTGGAAACTCAAAAAGTGCAATTAGCAGTGTCCGGAAAGGAGCAACTTTCCAGAGTTTCAAGTTCTCGTTCCGGTCGGCCGGTGAAATGGAAATTTCTTTGTCCGAATTTAAGAAGCTGAGTGGGCAGCCGCTTCAAGTTAATTAGGTTATAAAATTTCACCTGGCCGCAGACAGAGATGTGGTTTAAAGACATGTCAAAAGCTCTCCTTGACCATGTTGCTTGTTGGCTGCGAATGCCACTTAAATTTTTAATTGCCACTAATTAAAAAAAGAACGCATCAAAACAGAAAGTAGAGCGTGAAAGCATACTGAAAGTGGCGAAATACCGACAGGAATATGAAGTGGGAATAAAGGATAACGAGAATCGAATGCTAAATACTCTCTAAATACAAATTATTCAAGAGCATTAAGCAAATTTAACATAAATTTACAGCAATTAAAATGTACCCAATATTTAATTTGAACTTTTTGAATATACAACGAATGTACATATTTTCAGATTTCCCTTTAGGATATTCTAGGCCAAGGATATTCTTACATCACCTTCACATGTCGATTCTTCCTCTACATGTCCCATTGCCCTTGCGAGTTTTCTTTGCTTTTCATGACATGAAAAAGGGCAGATAAATATTTAACAAGCTGCACAAAACAGACAAATAAACGCACTGGCACACACGCTCGCACCCTTGCTGCTGCACATTCTAGAAAATACTTTGAAAAATGGCCAAAGAGGAGTGAGACAGAGGGGAGGCGACACTTGAACGCTGAGCAACAGCCAACAGCGAAAACTCAACGTGATACATTTTTTTCCGCTTTGAGAGAAATGAAAATACATTTTTTATACAAACCGGGAAACTTTGCACAAAGTTGGGGTCTAGCATGTATAAATTACCAAGGATGCTAAACCAAAAAATAAAAAAAACATAGAAGCAATTTTGGAAGTGAGAAAAAGTGTGCGCAATTAAAGAAAAAAATGATCAGGGAATGTTTAAGAATTCCTGTCAAATAAAATATTCTAAGGATCTAAGCATAAAAATATTCAAGTGAGCTGGGATGCTTGGGTATAAGTTAATTATAATTTCAAAACATTTTGTTTTATTTATTAAAATAAGAGCAAAAATAAAAAAAATATATATTTAAAATATAAAAGTGAAATAAAATTGAAATTCTCGAATTTTTATATCTCCATTTACATTTGTTTTAAACAAACTAGTTCAATTAGTAAAACGTTTCTCCCTTTTTGGTCACCGAATCCTTAAATCATAAAACCTAAACTAAAATCGAAAGCCTTTCGTATAATCCTCACAGCGCGGTATATTTTCTCGACAAAGTGTAGGTGTTTGTGTTTTTTATTCCTGAGTACTCTCTCAAAGGCTCTCTTCTCTGGCGGTGAAAAAAATTAAAAACGAATTCCGCAAGCTGAATAAACCTCTAGCTTCCATCTCCCAAAAGGACGTAGCCTCCAAATGAAACATAAACCAGACATTAGGTTGGTCATTTTTGGACATGACAAAGCCTGCTTTCAGTCAGTTGTGCATCTGTCTCGGTGTCTGGACCGCTTTTCCGCTTTTCCCTTACCTCATACCCCTACCCTACTTCCCCGCAGCCTGTCTGCTTTCCGCGCTTATCAGGCTGCGCTTTGTTCTTGCAGTTCTGTGCATACTTTTAGGCGCAAATCACGCCATGTTCAAAAGTTTGCCGTGCTGCTGTCTCCGCTCCTGCGGTTCATTGCACTGCGCTTTCTGCGCTTCGCCATGAAAATTGCAACGCGCCGGAGTTTTATTGCCCGGAAATGCCTTTTTCGGGCTAGACGGGTAAAGTTTCGCCCCACAAAAAATTGGTACGGCGAAAAACTGCGGTTGCTCGGTGAACAAGAAAGAACTGAAGTATTTTCTTAATATTATAGAGGTTCTTTAACCATACTCTTTAAGCACTTGTGAGGCGATTGCCTTGTTACCGATTTGATTTAGTTAAAACTTATTTAAATGCCTTGTTTTATTTTCACTTAATCTGATTTCAAATTTTATGATTTATTTTAGTACAATTAAAAAATCAAAAAGACTACATATTAAGCTATGTGGCATTTTTCTCTGTGCAAACACTAAACAAACTTCAAGTCGCGATTGCAGTTGCAATTGCGGTTCGAAATTGTCGCATGTTTGGACGCAGTAAGCGGACACATGGATAAGTTCGAACGCCGAACACCGAACTTCGATTATGGCAGGTAATAAAAAAACATTGTGCTGCGCGGTGTAGGCGCTTTCAAAAATTTGGATTTATGGTTATTTTATGGCTGTTTGGTTTATTGTTCTTGCCTCTCCTTCGCTACTTGTTCCACGGCTTGTCGCCTCGGTCATAAAAATTCAATTATGTGAAGGAGGCCTTCTCGCAGGCCATGAAGGAGCAAGGAGCAAAAACCAGCCAAGGGCCGTAAAAATGAATGAATGCTGATTTTAAAGGAGTGTGTGTTGTCGCCTGAGTGTGCCTTGGCTTCCTTATTTCTTACACGGCTTCAACACACTTGCATGTGTAACCAAGAAAGTTTTGCGGAGAAGAATACAAAATGGGATGCGAGAATTTGCCGAAAAGGGAAAACCTCTTGAGCGCCGACGAGAGCCCCTAAGAGTATGCTTTAAATTCTCGCACTATGCAAAGCGGATTCCGCGAGATGGAAAATGAGGAAATGCGAAGCAGCATCCTGCGGCACTCGGGGGGAAATGTTGACTAAATAGAAACAGGAAGAGGCGTCTAGAGAATGGAAATATAGTCCCGGCATACTCTTATGGAAATGAACCCAAAAGTTGCCTTAAAAGGGGGAAAATACAGGTTTTTGAAAACGTAAGGAAAAGTAAAAGTACTGCAGTCTGAGCACATCATAATTTGAGTCATTTAATAAATATGTCAAGTGAAATAGAAAGTTGGTTTAATAAATAAATAAAGTGGAATAAACTATGTACCCTTTTCAAAGATAAAAATATCATTATTATAATTAAATGACCCACAAAATTATAGTTTTACCCTTGTAGAAGCAATTATAAATCCAAATTCGTAGTAAGCCATTTGATCCGTCACCCATCGACTCACAGGATCTTAAATATTTGCTCCACCATCAATCCAGTGAAAGCCAATCTCCTGATGGATTGCTCGACTTCTGAGAGGTTAAATGCTTGCCTATACTCTCGCATATCCTTTTATGTGCCACTCGTCCTTCCTTCACTTTGTTTGTGTGTCTGCTCGTTTTGTTCAAACATTATCGCAAACCTTGCATTATCCTGCTGTAAGTGGGGGCACGCAGGGAAGGGCAGAGTGTGGTAGTTATTAACCTCCTTCCGACTTTCCAAGCCCGTGTTTGCTGCCTTTGATAAACTATAGCCATCTCAGGCGTGTAGCTGCTTATGCATGTAAATATGGCACAGATCCTTTAAGGCTTAAGTCTGTACCCCGTACACTTGGACAAAATGTTGCAACATTTCAGCTAAAATTAATTATTATAGCGTTAATTCAGTCAAATATTAAATATTGCTTAAAGTTTATATTTTCTTGGTGTTGTTTTATGTTTGATGATATGAAAGCCTTCCTTCTATATGCAATTTTTTTTACAAAGTTCCTTTTCTCGGAGTGTTTTGAATATTTGTTTTCACTTCACGCCAGATAATTGGCCTACGGAAGTGTGGGAATGAACGATCATTGTGGTTGTCGGCCTGATTGACAGGTCCAACGAGATGCCGTCACACATTTGCGAATGCAATCTGAACAATCTGTGGGCCCACAAGTCGATTCCTTCCTGTTTCGGGTGCTCAGTGGCTGAAGAAGTCCCCGGAGCGTCCCCCAGGTCGAATGACATGTTTTGATAAATTGCTTGATTAATGGACGCATGTGCGTAAATACAGTTTAAGTGCTCCGGGGAAGTAGAAGGGCTTACGTATCAATATCCCTGACTGTGTGTGGGCTGGAGGAGGACACTTCATGGCTGTGACCATTAAAAATAATTTTCTTTCGCGGCGCCCGCCTAAAAGCGCACTTGCCACCACCACAAAGAGCGACAGCTGAAAATGACAAAATCTGTCGGATGCCAGGCCGATGTTCATAAATCAAAGTGACACCCGCACACACACTCGCTCGCTCGTTCATACGCCGACATTTTCCACATTTCCGCCGCTGCGCTCATTAAAAAATTGAGCGCCATTTGCCAAATGCGAAAAACGCGGAGGGGGAAATCCTGGATGGAAACAGAGAGGCAGTGGAAGGCAGCAATTGCATGGCTCGAGCACATGCATATGCATGTTGGGCGAGGAACTCCACTCGAAAAAAAACTAACACATCATAAATCTTGCACAAGCATCCTCAAGCGTTGCGACTCTTACATCCCTCAGACTACACGCTCACCCTGCGCACGGAATCCACAATATAAAATCTGATTCACATGAAAGGCGTAAAGGAGTACAGTGGAAACTCATTAAGTTGGGTTTGAGCTAAGTTTATAAGTTTTATGAAGTGTTTAATTATAAACTTTAATATTGTTAAGGAAGATCTTTAAAGATTTATCCGAAATTTATTCTAGAAACATCTTTTAATATTAAATTTGCCTTTAATTTTTATTTAATTTTGGAAAATTAACCTCAAACCATAATCTTATTTGAAGGAAATTCCACTGTATTTGGTGTGGGCTGGGGATTTTTACAGCTTTTTTAATTACAAAAGCCTTCAAACGTGCCGTTGCTTTCTGGCCATATAAATATGCAACAGCATTTTTTTCGCCTTAGCCCGATTTTCCACAGTTTTTTGTTCATTTTCATCACCGAGTATCTGTTGCCGCGTGCAAGCAATAAGAAATTCGCCAAAGGCCAAGCAAACGCTCACGTCGCGCTTACCACACCAGGACACAGGACAAGCCCAAGCTGTCGTCATCCCTTCTTTGCACATGCCACAAGGTTTTTCCTCAATTTTGCACAGACAAGCTCCGTTTTTTCTCGTGTCTGTTTCCGTTCGGGAGTCGCCGGGGGCGACTTTTTTTAGAGTAGCCACAGCAACAGCTAAACTTGAGACTTTTGGCACGTGCACTTCTTCCTCGGGTCCTTGTTCATCTTGTCCAGCCGAAGGATAACTTCTGCTTCCCACGGTTCAATATGTTCCCTAATGAAACTTGTGTCAACGTGTGAGATATTGATTGCAAAAGCGGGCAGGACGGATGGGGAACGGGAGAGTCCATGTTGCAACTTTCTGTCATGGAAATTGTGTATAGAACTTGTATCCTGACAGGGTTAAAAATAAGTTAATTAAATATTTCAGTAGTTGTTCAAAATATGAAGAATACTCTGACAAATTCAATCGTTTTCTGACTAAAGTAATTTAATCTGTTTCAAAGCTTTGCCTCAGGCTGTCACTTTTGTCTCATAAAACCTCTTTCTTCAGCCAAGTTTCTGGGCTGCAGCTTGGCAACTCTTTGGCTTGGCAGCACATTTATCTTAATTTTATTTATAAGTATATACAGACTGTCTTTCATTGGGTTTTATATTGTCAAGCTAATAAGGAAACCTCCATTCCTTAATCAGTTTTGCTTCGACTGCCTTATCCATTTCTTTAGAAGGTCATCTCTCAACTCAGAATATCGACACTCGTCCTGTTATCCATTCAATAAGATTTGTTTTGATGACTTGCCTCCCCTTAATTTCCTCCTTCAATGACTTGGATAATCTGGAATTTCCCCGTGCAAACTTGCCACTCTAACTTGACATTTAATACGTTTTTATGCTGGGTTTTTGACGGGCATCAGGCGGACGTCCAATGCTTAACTTTGAGCAACTTTCACCCGCTTGCGAACGGCTATAAAAAATATAGAAAAAAGAAACTGAAAGCAGCACTTCAACTTCCGCTTTTGCATCCGATATTCGTCGTCCTTCACGACTCCCCCGCTCCCCGCTGGTTTTGTTGCGCTTTTCCCATCAACTTTGCAGATTCTCTCCATCTCGTCTCCCTGGATACCCGGGGATATCGTCTAAACCCCGAGGGGAAATGCAATTTGCAGCATTACAGCCAACACAAAAAAATGTTCTATACCCCGTAAGCTGTTGATGCCGGGCACTTTTTCTCTACGAAAGAAATTAATAAAAATAAATAAGTAAACAGACAACTTAATTTCGTAGTTAAACGTAGTTGAAGTTGTTGCTCGTGTTGCTCTTGTTGATTATCGTTGTTATCTTTAGCTCCTCCCTTCTAATAGACTTTAGATGAACTAAAAAATCATAATTGACCTCATTATAACCGTATTTTCTTTTCCGCTCTGCTCTCTGTCTATTGCAGGTCAGTATCTGAGATGAGTGTCACTTCTCTATATGCCGGGTAAGCCCAGGGACTCACGCTTAATTATGTTGGTTTTTTTTTTTTTGCAATAATGGGTACGCCCTGAAAGGGTCTATTGATCGGTTTAAGCTTCAAACGAATTATTAATTGGCCTTGACGGCGACGTGTAAAATCCCTTTACCTGTCCGGGATTAAATAATTTTTCCTACGACAGAGGGGAAACTTTAAAAGCAGAAATTCAAATATAAATTTAATCAAACTTTCGCCGAGTGCCAATAAAGTGGCTCCAAAGTAGACGGGGTTGGGGATAAGCCAGCTTGAACTTGGTTTTCGCTTTTGGCATGCGGCCTTTATAATTGCCATAAAAATGAAATCCAAAACAAAGTTTAGCCAAGCTCCGCAGGGAAAGTAAAACCATTGAAGCCGAGTTCAGTTTTAAATAAAGTTCAAGTGCCTGTAAGCATAATATTTTTTATATTTCCTTTTAGTTGTTTGTTTAAATTCTTTTATAATTATTAGCAAACAAATATCGCCGACACTAGAAATGATTTTATTATCCCAATCAAACCCAGAAAAGGCAATTAGTAGTAACTTAAACAGAGTAAATCATGTGGAAAACGCTTTGTTTTTAGCGTAAATTCAGCGTATTTTATGTTATTTTAAACATTTAAAGATTAAGTGCAAACAATTAATAAACCATTTCATGCTGAAAAACCATTGAACAATTAGTATAAATTGGTTCTTTGTGAATATTTACGTTTTTCAGCTATAAACGGAGATATTCCAGTTATAAATTGCTTAATTTTTTCCCCAAGTGTTTTGTTCGTTGCCGTCGCCTGCGTACGACATGAAATGAAATACAAACTCATGTATAACAATCTGGGTAAATAAAAAAGTGGCAGAGAGAAGAAGGACTCGACCGAGGACTGAGTTGGGGGAAGTGAAATGCCAACAAACGACAAAAATTGCGGTGGGGCAAAGTTGCTGGGACAACTCTTGGAGTTCGGAACTCACAAAAGCCCCTGGCATATGCACTTTTTGCGCTGTGTTTGCCCAGCAGAGTGGGGACCGAGTCGGGCTTGGGAGTCCTTTTGCGGGGTCAGCGAATGTCATTGTTAAAAGTTGCGGGGATTCCCACCACCACCCAGTTTTTCAGTTTTTCTTCGTCGTTTTCGTTTCGTTCTCGGGAATTGCAACACAGTTAAGGAATGCCAAAAATCGCACTGCTCCCTCAATGAATTATAATGCAGAACCGTTCAATCTGTAGTGTCCTGGCGGATGCAGTATGGCGAGCAATCCCAGTGGTGGGTTGTCGGGATCTTTGCATTGCACATCCCGCAATAAAAAGAGAGAGCCAAGGAAATCGGTCATATGTGCGGGAGTATGGGTTTTCCGGGGTGGCTGTCTGTCCAGTAGAGGTGCCGAAACATCGATGCTAACATCGATGTATCGATGTTTTTGAAAATTTCCGAAACATCGATGTTTTCAATCGACTATCGATGTTTTTGGTTCGTCAATATTTCAAGAACAAGAAGAAGAGGTACAACGCTAAAGGTATGCAAATTAGAAGAATTTGTTTACAATATTTTAATTACCACGCGTTCAGACTCAATTTGTTTTGCTCCGGCAGCATCTTGAGATGGCGAACGAGCCAGAAAAGTGCGACGCACTCATTTTTGGGAGGTAAATTTTTTTAATTTCGTACTATGAGCTATTTAAATTAATATTTTTAATTTTAGGAGAGTTCAACAATATGGCACCTTTCAAGGAACTGGCGTTGAAATACTTTTGTGTGCCTACAACTTCGGTTGAATCGGAATGGGCTTTTAGCAAAGCGGGAGAAATCATTTCCGATCGCCGAACCTGTCTCAAATCCGATTTAGTGGGAAAATTTATATTTATAAATAAAAATTTGAACATATCGACAACAAAGTGATTACATTTACAATATGTAGGGGAAAGGTGGCAGTTGTGGACATAGTTTTGTTTTTCGCTGATATCTTTTTAACTAGAGCATATTATGGACATGTGCATATCAATGAAAAGCTAGAGACCTTAGCTAACTAGTTTTTGCATAATTACAGTGATATCTATCACTAAAAGAATAAATTTTAAGTTTTTGTAAAATAGTAATTTTTGCCAATTTCAGATTTTTAGGGGGTTGTGGACACCTTTATAGAATGTGCCAAAATTAGGAAAGTATCAAGTTAAACGTAATCAAATGAAAAAAATGAAATTTTATTCATTTGTAAAAAAAAATAGTACGCATGACATCATTTCCAATCAGAATCACAATTCGCGCATGTGAAATAGCTGGCACGATGTCAGCACACTTCGTGCACTGGCCGATCACAATCATTGTAGTGAACGGAGTTTTAGGCGGTCAATTTTTTTGGCAACAAACATCGAAGAAAGGATATAAACACCATTAAAATATATTTACTTATATAGCTGTACTTATAATTCAATCAACGGCGATATTTTAAGATTTGTCAAACAAAAATTGGGTGTCCACAACCCCGACATTGAAGTGCCCACAACTTCCTCAAGCAGTCGTTTTAAAATCATATGAAAAATTTGTTATTGTGAAAATTTGGTCCAAACCCGGTGTGGTATCTTAAACATAACTAAATTTCACGTCAAAAATCTATTGCACTCTACTTTTAATTGACACACTTCACACGGTGACACTTGTAAAACGTGCAATAAAACTTTTCCGACACAAAGCAGACGCGTCCGTTCCGTTTGGTATAAGGCACAAAACAATCGAGCTTAAATGGCGCACAAATGACATTTGACAGATTCATATATCTATCCTATGTAAAGTTACACCGGGGTGTCCACAACCCCCCGTGTCCACAACTGCCACCTTTACCCTACTCATTAACGATAGACTGTTGAAACAGATCTCTTATAAGTGTAATATTCCGGTTTTATTTTAAATGTTATAGCGTCGGATTGCTATTATTTTAATTGGTTTGCTATTATTTTATTTTACACACATGTTGGTCGTTCTTTTACAACATCCAAGTGACCGTATTTCTTTACTCTTATAATCTAGCTTAATTTTATATAGATCGATTACACTTTATATACATTGTACAATTCGGTTATACTTAAGGCGCGCAGTTCAAAATGGGATGTTTACATAAGTTTAATTTCCTATTACACTGTGAAAAGAATTCGCATTGTTTTTATATTATTTTCTTTTTCAAGTGTTAATTCAAATATACATTTTGTTAGAAAACATCGGAAAACATCGATGTTACATCGATGTTTTTTGTGAAAAACATCGAAACATCGATGCTTCCAAACATCGATGTTTCGGCACCTCTACTGTCCAGCTTAATGGTAAGCAAAGTAACTTTTGGGATTTTATGTGGGTTTTTTTTTAATACGGGATGATATATGCTTTTATTGAGGCGAAAGGGGGAACGGTTGGAGTTGAAAAGAAGTCGGTTAAATTTCATGACAGCGTTTTATTTTGATTGCAGATATTGCCCTCTTGAGGAAATAAAATTATTAAATTAAAAACTAATTAGTAAATTTTTAAATTAGATTTAGTATTAGATTTTGTTAGTTTCTTAAACCTCTAAAACAATTCAGCAAAAACCATTTCATGAATTTAAATACCTTCCCGATGCTGCCTTACAATAAGTTAATTTAAAAAGCTTTCCCTCTGTGACTTTTTCACTTCTTAACTGGCTTTAAAGCCTGCCCATTTTTGACCATTCCTAAAGTCATACCCTTGTCACACATGGCGTATGCTTAATTAATTTTCATTACCTCACGAGCTTCAACAATAGCAGCAGAATTCTGGAGAAATGGCCGAGCAAGTAAACAAAGGGCCCTATTTAATTACGTTACCCGGCAAGGGCTACTCAAGCCAACGCAAGTTTCGAGGCGTTTTTCACTAAGGTTATGTTTCCGTTAAAGCCTTTGAAGTTTGCTGGAAGGAAACTTTTTATGGCCAACTTCAAGGCGTCGGCTGGGCCAATTAAAATGCCACGATTTCTGCTGACTTTGTTTGTTGGCAACGAAGGGCTTTCGACACATGCGTCTCCGTGTGTGTGTGGGTTAACTTGTATTGCTGGCAATTGGCACGTAAAGGGTTAATTGTCAGCCAGTCAGCAAAATAGCTCGAGAGTGGAGCTCATCGATTTTACATAACTCGCACATGCTGTTGTTGTGAGGGCCACCCTTTTTCCCGAACTTTCGAACTTCACACTTTACCTTGACGCCCCTGCCTTGCCTTGCCACTAGTTTGTTGGTTTTTCGGGGCACTTCCGTTGCTGCGGGCTGCCTTGAGACTCCTTATAAAGGTGAACCCCAAGGAGTACGTATTTAATGTGCGTGGCAGGCTTAAGGCAGCTCATGTTTGATTTAAATTTAAATTAAAAATCACTCGTACGCACCATTTGACAGGCACACTGACAGCTGCGAGCCGAGCAAATAAAAGCGCTCCCATATATTGCACAAATGTCAAACACCTGGCCAAAACCACTATACTATGTATATAAAATTCATTTGAAAAGCAAGCTATCAAAGTGCCCCAGACACCATTCTCCCTGTATCCCCATTTTCCCCCGATCAACAAAAGCTTAGGAAGAGAGTCGGGCTGAATTTTAAAAGCCCCTTCCAACCACCGGCCAGCAATTAAGCCAGTTTGTAACAATAAATTTCAGTTGCTGGCAGCACGAGGTGTTTGCCAACTGTTCAGCTATATTGACTTTCAATTTGTGTGCCGGCCAGCTGGCTGGAATTTATTTTTAAGCTTCTTTTAAGGGTCTTCAGTGTAGAAGTTTTTTATTTGATCGATGGTATATAGATATCGTTTCGATATTGGTAACTAAACCGGACATAAATTATTGAAAAGAGATAATATAAACTTAGTATAGATTTCCAAAAAAATATAATTACCAATTTTGTTGCAGCTTAAGTTAGTTTTCTAAAGAAAATATTGTTAAATTTTATATATTTTATGTAACTTCCTAATATTCCCAACTGTATCGGTAACCCAAATATTTAACTACAAAGATTTTTACTTCAAAGAAAAATTCAGGAAAAATGTAAGAATTTCCTTTGAATGCACATGGAGTATATCCATTATGGATTACAATTCCAGTCTCTATGGATTGGCAAACATTTGCCAATTGGCAAACAAATGCCAAATAAATCAAATTCAAACAAGAAGAACTGCAGCACAACCCCCATGAAAAAGAAACCAAAACCCCAGTGGTGCCCTTAAAAACTTGTTCCCTTGGCCGCTTTACAAGCCGAGCTCAGTTCCCCCACCTGCAACTCACCTGGTTTCCCCCCACTCTGTGCTCTGTGCTCTGTGCTCTCCACCACCCCACAATGCGCTTGTACAAACACGTAATCGAATAATCCAATTTGTTTGCGCAAAAACTGAAACTTTTTCATAGGGCTTCAGTTGACGATGCCGCGCCGCCGTGACTCAGATCCCTCAGATCCCCGGTCGCCTCTGTGGCCCTCACCTTTTGAGCTAATTGTTTGAGTGAGTTTGAAATTTAAGTGCAGATCCACCATCCTGCCAGCAGCAAGCCCCCGCAAAAGCCCTGCAGTCCTTGTTCGATTTGGAATTGTCTGTAAAATGATGTAATTGTAACTCGGCACTTGGGATATCGATAGTTACCTCAACTTTTGTGTCGAGTGGTTTGAGGTTTTCTGGTGGCTGAAATCATGGTTTTCTAAGGGGCTGTGGCTTTGAGAATTGGAATATAAAAGAGGGAATATTTATCATAAATTTAAACTGTTTGAACAATTTGTTTCCAACTTGGCTGATACTTGCATTTGTCCTTTCTATTGAAAAACTGGCCTAATTATGGTTTCTTTCCTAGTCTGACATCCATTGAATAGGATATCCGCAGAATTAGCTAGGAAATACTCTGCTGTAAATCCCCTTTATGGCCACTATTTTCTTTTCATTTACTGAAGACCATTACTTTCGGTTATGTGTTCGCCTTTGTTCGTCTTGCTCGATTCTCAGCAATTGAATGCTGTCCCTGGAACTATTTCCACTTCCATTGAAATCCTTTCAAGCAACTAATCCCCGTCATCGTTTCTCCTCCCCCTTGGCGCTTTGGCTTTAATCAACCTTTTGTTCCATTCAATGTTGCCGCCGTGTTTGCTCCATTTCCAACCCAACCGATTTAGGCAACTGTGTCCTGCAGACTGACCTTTCAATTAAATAAGCATTCCGTTGGTCACCTAACCTGGGACCTCCAGCTGTGTGTGTTGACAATCGGCCGCCCACTCACTCCCACCGGGCGCTACCACCCACCAAGGCCTCAGCCACCTGCCGTCGACATTGTTGGTCATCTTTCCGCACACATCCGCACATGGAGCATTGTTTTTATATTTTTTGCCACAATCTTGTCCAACATTGGTTGCCCTCCTTTCAAGCAGAGATTCCACTTTAATGGCAGCTGCATTTAAATTAAGGAAAATTGCATTGAAATGAAGTTAAAAGTATGAGGATTTTATGAGGAATTATTTCAAGCAGAAGTTCCTTAACATTAATTAATATTCTAGAAATCACATTCATTCAATTTAATAACTTAAATTATTAAAAGCTGCCTGAAAATCAAAGTATACATATTTAAGAAGGAAATATTGTTTGGATAAGTTTCTTAACATTAAACAAATATCCTAGAAATCAAAATTTTCTGATACATTTCTCAAAACGAAGAAAATATTACATTTAACTAGAAGCTCTTCTAATAAATGATTCTGTTTAATAACTTAAATTATTTAAAGCTGCCTGAAATTGTATTCCCCTAAAATTCCCAGTGCAGTTAACCGAAATCCTGGCCTGCCTGAAGACAGAATTTGCACTCCATCTTTGGCTGCAGCTTTGGGGTCCCAGCTGTCAATAGACTGGCTTCGGCAAAGACAGATTCCCAGCTCCCAGGGATGAGCGGATGAATAGCTGGCTAATCCGGCTGCTTATTACTGCAAGCAGAGACGCTTGTGGCCAAAGTAATATGCGCTTTCAGCCCGAGACAAACAGCAACAGTGGCAAACCTATCCTCGGTCCTCAGTACTTAGTCCTCAGTCCCCCATCCCCCGTCCGTTGGTGTGCGTGCGCCGGAAGCCTTTGTGGGTTAGGGGTGGGCATCAGGTAACAGGACAGGCCAAGGTGAGAAGCGAGCGGAAGGAAGGCGTCAGCAGCTACAGCAGGAACGGAAGCACGGAACGCGACACTTTATGACTGCTTCCCAGGACATGGACGGGGGCAGGGTGTGGTTAGCTTTGTCTGGATGTGCTGCCAGGCCATGAAATGGCAGCTGACAAGGTGGCAAACTCTTTTGTACACAGAGAATCTGAAACTACCAATTATAGTATAATTGTACAGGAATATGTCATGTAAATATTCAAGGGATATAGGTAAATATTCCAAAATTAGAATTGGACTTTGGAAAAGCTGAGAATATATTTTCCTAGCTAGAATTTACATTTTCTTTGCGTGCACTTGGGTTAGACTCTGCCACCCCCAACCGATTCTGCAACCCCTCGACTGGAATTAGGAATGCATTGTCTGAGGGCTCAGCTCAGTTTTCTGTTTGGTTTTTTAGCTTTTCAGCTCAGTGTTCTCAGTTCTCAGTGCTCAGTTCCCAGTGCTCGGTTCTTGGTTTAGTTCAGTTTTGCAGTTTGTGCGTCAACTCTTTGGCTCAAGTGCGGGCCACATTTCATAGGCTTCCCAGAGCCAACCTCCGCCCCGAAGACACCCCGTCGATGCTCACCCCGTTGGCTGGAAGACGCGACACAAATTAGCCATCTTTTTTGCCTTCTTTTTTTTGTTGCAGTCTTTCCATTTGTCTGAGAACATTTTCAGTTGGCTTTGCAGTGCACAACCGGCAACAGTCGACGGGCTTTATTCGATTCGCTTTTCGCTCGATTATCAGACAAGTTAACCAAGGAAAAGAATTTAATTCGCAAGTCTCAAACTGAGTTTCTTGGCCTGTCGCTGGCTAATTCGATTGCCGCTGCTGCTGGCAGTGAGAGGAGAATTATTGCAAATAACTAATTCGGTTTGTGCTGCAAGTGGAACGGAATAAAAATATTCAGATCAGTGAATCGGTGAATTTATATTTAATTCAATTGAATAAAACACTGTGGATATGAATTACTTAGAGACCATGTTATGGTAAGGGGAGAAATAAGCCACTTTTTGCATAAAAATATCCCAAAATGTATTTAAGTCAAAGGCAGAAATTTTTTTTTAAATACAAATAAGATTCATGAATTAATTCATTTGCCTAAAAAAAATGAAGATGTCGGTTAAAAGGTATGTAGTAGAAAAGGCTTTTAAAAAATGTAAACTTAAATATTTTCAAAGGAAAAGTTTATTCAAATAAGTCACAAAAAGTTCCCGTACGCATTTTATATCAAATATAAACATTCAGTGTTCTATTAATGAATTCAAATAGACCGACTTGAGACTTATTAAAAAATGTTCTAAATATATATTCCTGTGTTTCTTTTATGCGAACTCAAGGGTACGCTGTGCGCAATATTTGTTTTGCTTTTGCCAATATTTGTTCACGTAATTTCCTATGGCATCCATCCGCAGCTGCCAAGTTTTCATGTTGGCTTTTTATTGTTATTTTCCCTTGGTTGGTGGGCCCGGGCCCTTTGGCCAATTGCTGCTTGTTCACTCAAATGATGCGTAAAAATCACATTAGCGGCAGCCGTGCGACATTTTGGCCAGCTCCAAGCCAAGGCCTCAATGCCCCAAAGTATGCTTTATCTTCCGGGGGAGTTTCGCTGCTGTTTTGGCCAATTAAACCTTGAGCCAAGTTTTTATTTTTTTTCATTTATGACACACAAATGTCAGGCTAAAATTTTAATGGGACTCGGGAGAAGAGACCGCTGGGAGTTTATGAAACTTTATCTAGGTTTTTCGGTTCTAAGTGTAGCGAACTGGGATGTTTATGGATACAAAATTTGTATTACAAATTTCCCGCAAAAGTGGGTAGAACAAAATATAATTTAAATTTATAAGTTTAGGATATATATTTGAGGCATTTTTGTGGATTTAACTTATTTCTAAACATTATTAATTAAAGTGCAAGCAATAGGATGATTAATCTATGGAATCTTTCATTATTTTAATTCCAATAAATACACATTTTTCCTCTATTCAATCTCGTTAGCTCGTATTCGTATTTGGCTTTATGTTTTTCTAGTTCTACTTGATTTTCCATCCTGAACTACACTCGGCTTTGTGCTCGTTCCTATATATGTGTACCTATGTCCTGACTGCAGGTTTTCATAAATTTGTGCTCTTTTTTGTTTTCCATTTTTGCTGCCGACTGTGACTGGCATGAAAAGCATTTTACACATGGCAGCATTTTTTAATTTTGCCAGCCGGCTTTTAGAAATGGAACAGCACCGCACACACAAGCATCGAGTGTGTGTGTGTATAGTGCAACATGCACTTACTAATTAGAAATAAAAACGCGAACTGTACTTGCTCATTACGTTCTCTCCCAGCCAGTTTTCCGGTTCTGTTCTGTTTATTATTTATTTGCGCCACCCTTTGGCGCTGCTGGCATTTTGTGCCAGAACATAGGGTGGCTGCTCGCCTGTTTGGAAATAAAAGACACCCTGTCTCTGGGCCAAGAACTCCGCCGAAGCGTTGGCCAAATCGCCGCCCATGGTCTGCCTGATCCCCGTATCCTTGGGGCAGCGTTGGAATCGGGTCAACTGCTGCCAGTCGTCGGCTTCACATCCAAGGGCTACGAAACCCGTATTCTGATCTCGGAGAAGACTCTCGGCGAAGAGCATGAAAGCCCGCCAGTGGCTGCATTCGTTCCAAAAGCAACCCGGCTGCTGACTGCCCCAGTTGGCATAGAAATCCGCATGGCCCAGGGGTCGGTCGAATCCATAGCTGCCCACACTCGTGTGCAGCACCTCCACATAGTCGGCGTCCCCCGGTGCAAGTCGCTCCTTTTCCTGGGCGTATCGGAAGAAGGGCAGAGCCGGATCCAAGGCCCGGATCATTCGAAGGCGTCCCGTCTGCAGGTGTTTTCCCGCCAGGCCGGCCACATGGGCGCCCATGCTGAAGCCCACCAACTGCAGGTCCTCGTAGCGCAGCCCCGCCTCCTGGTGCAGGAAGTCCACGAATTTGGCCAGAACCTGACCCACCGGCTTCACCCGGTAACTGGCCGTTATGTAGTCTGCAATGGCCCCACGGCCCCAGTCCACGGTGAAGATATTGTAGCTGCCATTGTTCAGATCCAAGTAGGGTGGCAACAGGGCGTTATATATATTGGCATTTGCATTCCCCAGCCAACCATGAATCAGGATGCTAACAAAGACAGCAGACAGGAGTTAATGATGAGGAATCGTATGCAGGAAAGCCGTACTTACCGTGTGGGATTGAAGGGATTGAAGCGCGACCTACGCAGGGAGGCGGCATCGTAGAGGTTCACCTGCTCGCTGGTGACCGCCACCAGGTCCTTGTTCATTACGTTCAGGCCAAAGGCAGCGGTCAGCGTGCTGCCCACGACCTGCTGGAAAAGTCTTCGATGGGGTGGATCCGGGGATCCTTTCGGAGCTGTGTCCCGGGCGAGGGTGTGCAGGTGAAAATAGGTGTGGTGGTCGGCATTGTATAGCAATTTGTAGTCCGGCTGCAGGCGGAGTAATTGCTGTTCCGCCGTGCTACCCAGGTGGGGACCTCCTCCCAATATTGGCAGCTGGCCGGGACTCATTAGGCCAGACAGCATTTGTGCCATTTGTGTGTCAAAGTAGTTGGCCTGCCACCGCCGCCGCTCATGGCCCCGATTCCTCAGCCGCATCAGCAACGTTCTCATTCTGATGGCACTTTCCACTTCATTTGTCACTTTTACTTGCACTGCGGGTCTTGGCCTCACCTCCGCCTTCATCTCCATATCCTCCTGCAATTGATTGTTGTCTGCAGCGGCATTATTGTCCCCGAGCCCCAGCTCAAGCCCAAGCCCAAGCCGGGCCCTGTAATCAGGCTCTGTCAGCCTTGCCGCAGCGAGCCACAAACACACTGCTGGTGTCAACGAAATGAAAGTGCATTAGGCTCTGTGAAACTGTGCAACTAGACCAATCGGCAAATGAGCAGGGCACACAGACCCAAAAAGTTCTATTTGATGTGATTGGAAATTAGTGGATTGAATTTTAAACTAGAGTCCATAAGCAACTCACTACCAATGCGGTTTAATTAGAGGAGAAGCTTGTTTAAAAATGCTCGTGGATTCTAGTGGGTATTTGTGTTCTCCATGTTTTAAATATTATATTGTGTTCTTAATTAGCATAAAATCCAATAAACAGTGCTTAGAGCTCGGGAAGTATAGAATTACAATCAAAAAGTCTCAGTGAATACCACGTCTATAAGAAGTTAACAGAGTTCGACTCATTTCCTTAAGTAAATTTGAATATAGAAATCAAAGAGCTAGAAGTTCTTGATTTTATTAAACATGAGAAGATAGTACAATCACTTGAACTTTTCCTATTTAATTCGACGCACACTTTCTTATTTTATGGCAAATAACTTTCCCATATTTTTGTGATTTTCCTGTAATATTTATGCCCACTCATTTCGATCAATATTTTTTCACTGTGTGTGAATCGAATGCTGCTCCAATCATTGATAATGAAGATAGTCACCTGCCTGAAATAAGGCAACCGTGTGCACAGCAATCCGCATCTCTCGAATATCCGTTCCTTCCTCAACGAAATGGGATTGACAACTGAACTGAAGTGAGCCCCGGTGTCTTTGACACATTTTCGATCATCTCTTCTTGAGCTGCACTTCTTTCTCTCGGCCTTTTTCGGCTGATTAATATGCAGAACTTCACACTTGTTCTCTCCCTCGCATCTTCAGGTTCTTCATTGATTTCTTCTTAACAAGCGGCAATTGTTAATGGCTGAGTTGGCCGGAATTACCGTGTGAGTGCTCTCCCATTGGCTGCTAATCTGTTGGGTCAACAAAAGTTCTGGGAGTGAGAGTGGTGGATGCGGGCCCAAGGAAGGCAATCTGTGCCAGTGACCAACTTTTAGGTCATTTAGCACTTGAGACTTTTTTGGTATAGGTCGTTATAATGCGAACTAAAAATATATTTAGCCTTTTAAAGATTAAAATTCAACATAAGCTGTGAAAATAAAATTGAAAATGTCATTTAAAGATTTAATTCTGTATGTTATTTGCCTTCTGCAGCCATTTTAATCCTTAGTTTAACATATTAATCTGAAATATTTTGTGCTGAGCCACAGTTATTGACAACTTGCCGGCATTAAAATATCCACAGTGGTTTCCCGGGCTTTCGGAGCTCAACTGAAATCAAAAACCACATATTTGTGACCACGATTGCTGGTTCTCGGATTGTACTTTCTCTTTGGCCAGTCTGCAATGTGAGCGATTGCCTTTCATGGCAAATGTGTTATTCAATTTAAATTAGCACAAATGCTGATGCAGAAATGATGGCTAAGTAATAATTAAATTCTAGGCTTTCTGCGCAAAGAAATTACATCACAGGCAACTTCCACAGAGGGAATGATCCACTTGTCAAAGAGGCTACTTTGAATTTAATTTTGTATTTAATAATAAATGTATACCCTTAGCCAAGTTTACCTTATCCTGTCCATAAAATTAGCATGCATATGCCTCTGGCAAAAACACACTAATCGAAATCTCTCATGTTTGTTTACTTTTCAGGTAAGTTCACATATTTCCGCGAACCGGAACCGCGTGGGGGAGCCCCACCGCGACCGGAAGTGGTGTTCACCATTTTAACGACATCCGGCGCGTGCATTTCTTGCCTGGAAAATAAGGAGCATCGAATAAGGAGCCGCACATAAAGCTGTTTTCCTCTGGGTTTATCGGTGATCGCAGAACGTGACGAAAACAACGAGTAAATAAAAAGCGCGTAGGGGTGAATAACAGCAGATAAACGAAGGTAACCATATCGCAGACCCCTCTCGAATCGGGATTTTTCCTTATATTGAATATTATGATGTCACGGGGCATGCGAGGACATTTCAATTCCCCCACCGAACACATCCCTTACGGGCTCTGATGATGATGTTGATACGGCACAAGTTCAATGTACAATCTTTTGTTAGTCGCTGACTGGATTTCTGCATTTGCATTTTTTGCACCATCTCGCGTCCCCATTGTTGCTGCAATGCGACACTCAGACAGGATTTGTGTTTTTATGCGGGAGCAGGAGCTGATGACGATGGATAAAAAACAATAATGCGACAATAATCGATTAAAAACAGCGACTGCGAAAAGGAACTCCAGCCGTCTGAGCTTTGTTTGCCTTTTACTTAATGGCCGCAAGCTCAAAAATGTCACTCGAGTGACTTTTATTACGAGGATATTCAAAGGCTAGCCATGTGGGAGTAAGATGTTTGGTGCCCTGGTACTCCGGTACTCCGCTATACCACCGGTCGTCTATTTGCCCGCAGAATCCTTGAGCCGGTCTTTGGTGTCAGCATTTAGCAGACGAGTGTGCTCCGACCATCCTTCCACCGCACATATGCGGGCGCATATCCTTCCCTGACTGCCTCCTCGAAAGAAGCATTTTCTCAAGTGGCACTTGTCGCACTGCATCCTGCGAGCATAAGCAGGATGCGTCGCCTCGAAAGCCGCTGAGTCAGCCCCATATCCTTCTGTACTCCTCTCTTGTGACGCTGGGTTGTTGTGTGCAAACAATGAGCGGCCTAAACGAATTTGTTACATCAGTTAAGGACGAGAGAAATTGTTGACATCAAATTTTATGGCCAGGCAAAGGAAGTATCACTTTAGAAAAGTATATTAGAATGTGAACTGGGAGGGGATGGGGGGCTCTTGAAGCATAGTTCAAACTACTTGAGGGGTTTGCCTGTGTGGCATTTATTGCTAATTATTATTTGTACAGATATTTCGTATAAAGTTGAACATATTTGAACTAGGAATATGCACTTGTATACTGCATAGAAAATATTAAACAAAAGTTTAAGCAAGGAATAAGATGTCCATAAAGAGAATTAGCATTTATTTTACAAAAATATTAATCTACTATATTTAAGAGTCACCTTCCTAGTTAAGTTATAAATACCTTTAAAGTTCCTCACAGTCTTAGATAGTTCGAGTTTAAGGGGGCCGTCTACTGTGAAGGCCGTATTTTTACGCTGTTTTTGAAAATCATTATTTTAAAAACGGTTTTAAAAATAACTTCGGTTTTTATTCTTTATTAAATATTTATTTTATTTATTTAAATATAAATTTATACATAGCATTAACAGAGGTAAAACCTTTAATTCTTTTAACATTCTGTTAACAGACTTTCATTGTTATCCTTTATCCGTTTGCATGAAGCTGATGCACCAAAGCTTTTATCAGAGCTTACAAGCTTTATATCCTGTGTCCAGGATACTCGTAAATATTTCCATTGGGAAAAAGCTTGGCAGTGAAGCTTTTGTCAATCAAAGGATGTGTGCTTTTAAAGAGCTTTCACAGGCATCTCTATATGCTGCCTCTATAAATGTTTCTTTTTTTATCTAAAAATATCTTGATAATCAAGGATAATGAATAATTAAAATTCATAAATTGAAATCAATCAAATAGCTTTTATTAATTCAAAAAATGAACAATGAACTTTAAAACAATTAAACAACAACCAAAGCTCAAGTAGCTCTCAACCTTTGCCTTCCTTAAGCTAACGGCATCTATTTATAGCAAACCCTTTTGGTTAATTTCCCTGAGAGAGCCTTGAACCAAGAGGACTTCCGGCTCGTCAGAGTCCTTCAGACGCACAAAGTGGCCACTTGGCTGCGGTGTCTGGTTTTGTGTGACAACCTGAAGTGATGTCTTTGGAGATTCCCTCGTTGTGCCTCTGACACTCCAACGCTCTGATTCCCTATGCAAATGAGCAAGCTCTTGGGGTTTCGGTCTATGAGTCCGAGGAAAACTGTCCTTGCCACATACTTGTTGAAGGATGCTTGCCGTAATTTGAAACTTTTTATGGGGCGCTGGCCCCACACGTTTGTCACACCTTTTAATTAACAAAATTACACTAAAAGCAGGACGGACAAATCCTGTAAGCAATACGTGTGTTTGGCTTTTGTCTCCTAGTTGGGAATAGTTTTAGTACAGTGGAAAAAAGATTTATTTGAAGCAAGGAAATTATTTTAAGTTATTTAAATATGGGTTGTAATTAAAACCATTCCTTGTTATAATATGTGTTCGTTTATAGATTAAAGTACGAAACGTAGTTTTTTTTATTCTACTGCTGTCATCCTGTGAATGAGAGCGAGAATGGGGAGCTGGAGTCGTCGGCTTCCCATTTCCGAGTGGGCTTAAAGCGTTTTTCCGACTGCAGGTCCTTGCCCCCACCTACCCGAGAGTGTGTGTGCGTGTGTGTACTTCTTTTAATGCACTTTCGAGCACTTAATAAGCTCACAAAAGCACCGACAATTTGCATATGGCTGGGTTAAGGGGGCCACGGGGCACCACTTGCCTTAACCCTTGAGTTTTTCCGAGCATTTACGTGCACAGCCACCACCACCACAGCTGCATGTCCTCCTTATCCTTTCGAAATCCACATCCTCTGTGTATGTGTGTAAGCTGAACGTTTACCTTTTCATCATTTCTGAAGTGCATGAGTGCAAGTGCGTGTCCTG
The DNA here is from genome assembly GCA_018151655.1 of Drosophila bocqueti. Classification (NCBI taxonomy): domain Eukaryota; kingdom Metazoa; phylum Arthropoda; class Insecta; order Diptera; family Drosophilidae; genus Drosophila; species Drosophila bocqueti. Next base: position 1,039,852 of record JAECXF010000020.1, read on the forward strand.
TTCTCTCTCCCTCTCTCTCTCTTGGTGTTTCCCTGTCTCTTTCCCTGCCTTTTCTGCCATCTCACGCTCTCTTTCCCTTTCTATGCAATGCCGGTAAACTTGGTTGGCAATTTTATTTTTAGGTCAACGTAATTTCCGCACTTTTTATCACCAGTTTCCCCTTTTTTTACTACATGAGTTTCCTTCCCCTGTTTTAGTCTCTATTGTTTTGGTTTGGCAATCAATTCCTTGAAAGGTCCTTAAAATGTAGATGGTTGAAAGATGAACGCCTTATTCTTGATAGGTTTATTGAAGAAACAAATCTTTAAAAATAATTTTATGTAACATACTTATTACAAATTTATTTGATGTATTCAGAAATATGATGAAAAGCATATTTTAAATCAATGGAAGTCTTATTTTTCAAAGGATAAGATTAGAAATTCTTATGAAAGTAAAGAAAAGTCTTCAGGATAATTAGAAAACAGAACTAAACAATTAATTCTGCATAAATTCGTGCTATTGCTTTGCTTAATCCAATGTCCTTAAAGCGATAGCTACATTAGAGATGATTTCATGGACACGAATTGCATGAAATGTTACGATGTGGACATGGGTAATCCTCCGCGTATCAAGTATTCCGATTCATTGCTTACACGTCATCTGTGACGTACGAAGACTACTTCACTTCCGCTGCAGCAACCCTTAATCCTTAATCAGTGCACAAGGATGCAGCAGCAGCAGCAGCAGCATCCGCACCCGCACCCTCTTTCCTGTCTGTAGAAACAATTTGGCTACCTCAAGCACAGCTAAGCGTTGTCAATTTGATAAGCACAACAAACGCTTGGCCAATTTCGAAGTATTTATGCAAACACACACACAGGACACATAGGACACACAGGACACACTGGGCACATAGGACGCACAAGCATACAGCTGCAGAGAAACGCCCAAAAAGGCTTTGATCCTGTGCATCGCAGGCCGGCATCTCACCCCCGGTGAATCCCCTCCTCTCGTTTTGTGGGCCAAAAACCTATGCCTATGCCATTATCCTGAACAAACTGCAGAAACGTGAGATGGGAGATGGGAGAGAGCAACCCTTAGCGAGGACTTCTCGGATTCAGATTCAGATTCGGACGGGGACGCGGACTCAGGCTCAGACTCAGTTCCTTCCCCTCTCTGGCGACTGCATTTAAATCCCATTTTTCAGCTGTCCCTGCTCTGCTCTCAATCTCTCCATCTACCAATTCATCATCTCTCTCTCCCCTTTTGTTGTTGGCCAAAATCCTTGTCATCTTTTTGCATTTCAATTTTTTTTTGTGTTGTATTCTAATGCACTTCTCCACCGGGATTATATTTAGGGGTTGACGATGACGATGATGATGATGTTGATGCTGCTGATTCTGGTGCAACTTTTTGGCATCTCCCTGCGAAGCGACTTATCCGACTTTTCGGGCTGGCAACAGTTTTCTGATGGGGGAAAAAGAAGGAGGGCCCCCCCTTCTCCCACCCCCGTAAATGCCTTCCTTAGAAACTCCCACGAAAAGCGAGAAAAATCAGGGAGTGGTCGCTGTCTCGTTTTTGGGCTCTTCTTGGTCTTTCGGTTATTTCGAAAGTGAGTTAGTTTCTCGGAAAAATGACTTGGGAATTCTAACGAGGGAGGAGTGTGCTTTATAAGCCATACTTTCGTTAATTTTGTTTAATTTTCCCCAAGTGACTTTGATTAATTTGCTTGGCTTTTGTCTACACAAAATGCCATTTCTCCCTTTGAATTTCTCTCATTTCTCTTTCTCCCTCTCTCGGGCTCTCTCTCCGGCTACCTCTCTCTCGTTCTCGCTCGTGACCTCTCGCTCGCACTGCAGATTTTGCAGCATCCTGCTTATCCCTTTTCGTCCTGATACACACACACACACACACACATACATATATAGGCATATACATGCACGTGCGTGTATGCGAGTGTCCTGTCCTGTGTGAGCTTTGAATTAAAAATGGAAAATTGATTTTCCGGTTACTCATATACACACACAATCACATACAGTGCGTGCTGCGTTCTTGTGTGTGGGGGAGTGTGTGTGCCTGTGTATGAGCTTGGCTTTCCCAAAGCCGGAAAGAAGAAGGTTCGTTTGGTGCGTTTTCCTCGGAGTTTCTGAGTTTCGGAGTTTTCCGCTGCTCGTTGCTAATGACGCTCAACAATGTTAATGCCCCGACCCAGCAGTAAGCTATAAAATAGTGTTACAATACTGCTGTGACAGGACAATATCAATGGCAAGCGTCCGATTCGCGCGATTCGATATATATCCTTACGGATTTGCATTGCTTTTGTGTGTATTTCTGTGTGTATCCTTCTTTTTCGCAACACTTTTCTATCACTGGCACACTGCAGGAGGCGGCTATCCACGGGTTATTTGGGTTAGTTTCTGAGTTTGCTGTGGCCCGGTTTTGAGTAGTCCGTGGAATCCACCGTCATCCGCCAGCCGTTGTCCGCCAGCGGTCCGGGAGAAATTGCCCGTGCGGATACCCAAAGTTGACTGAAAGGCAGCCCAGGGAAGCAGCGGCCGCCGTCGTCTCGTTTTCTCGATTTCTCGATTTTCGTCGGCTTGCCGAGGGTTGCGCGCGCATTCCAATTGCAGAATATCTCCCCCGAGTTCAGGGGGTTGCTTCTGCTTGCTCTCTTTTCCTCGCGCCCTTTTCGGTGGGATTTATGTGTGTCCCGCCGCCGGTGGCAGAAGTGGCAGAAGTGGGCCTTTCTAGGCCACATTTTTGCTCTGTGTACGGGAGTCGGCGGAGTAGGAGCTTCTTTGTCGAGGGTGGTTGCTGCTTCCAGGCAGCTTCGCTGCTTCGCTGCTTTGCTGCTTTGCTGCTCTTCCAGCCCTCTGGAATGGAAGCCACCCCCCCGAGTGCATATACATATGTATGGTACCAATATATATATATATATGATATATAGACTTTTCCAAGCGACGCGAGCGAGCGAATTTATGCGGCGTTTTCCGTGGCACTCTGTGCACTTTGGCCGGTGCAAGTGCCATCCATCAGCAGAGACCACCGCCCCGTCGTCGTCCCACCTTCGGGCAAAATCAAATGCAAAAACAATAAGGAAGGCAGGCAGGCAGGCCGGCCATATGCTTTTAGCCAGGCTCGAAAGCGAAGGGTTGCCATCCATCGCGTTTATGCATTCTGTGGCATTTTTCTCAATGAAAACACTGACGGGTTCCTCGCTCTGAATTGCAGTTTTGTATCTACATAAATTTCAATGCAGGTGGGTGAAAATGCAGGCCAAAGGGCATAACGCAGGTGAGAGAGGGAAATTGTTGCCGAGGCTCAGATCCATGCAATTTGTTGTTTGTGGCATTTCTCGAGTGTTTTCCTTGTTTTGCGAGACGGATCCGGCAAATTGCATTGCAATTTTGCTTTTGTGGCCCAAGGGGGAATCACCGGAGTTTTTGTTGGATTGAGTTGGTTTCACATTGCAGTTTGTCATCGGATTAGAAAGTATTTTGTCCTGACAAGCTGCTCGGAGCCAAAGGACGTTTCAGTTGGCGACAGCAGCAAATCCCTATTGACAGGGGAATAGATTGACGATTCCGACAGCTGCATAAAACACGATGCTGCGGAGATGTCTACAATGTCTTCCTTAATTTGTAAAGTGACGCATTAATTTTTAATTGAACTCGCCTTGTGTGGGGTTATTGAGAAACATTTAATTCGAAACACCTGGGGGATTTATTTTACATTAAATATGTGTCTTAGGGGCATAATTAACCTTTTTGTTAATTTGAAATGAGGCAGGAAAAGACCTGAAAAGAATACTTGTATGTATAATTAATTATCTTAACTCTCTTCTAACGCTCTTCTAATAAGAACAAATAAAAAGAAGTAAATAATTAAGTTAGAAAGCATACAATGGTTGAATTTATTGAATTAATTTATTGTTAGAATAGCCTCTTCCTTGTTATGAAATTATTCCCGCTCGCCTTTAACTACTTAATTTACTAAACAAACGTAACTCGAGGGGAGGCCATAAAAAACAGGATGATGGCTCGTGGCACCAAGCACCTTCCCCGCTGTTTATTTGACGCAATTAAAATGCGTAAGGGAGGGGTCTCCTCTCTATACAAAGAGTGCGAGGAGGATGGTGGGGAGGAGGTTAAGTTGTTAAGTGCGCCTAATCGAATTACATATCGCGGTGGCGACTGCTGATGTCATCGCCGCTGTCGGCATTAATTTCCAAAGCCAAAGGCCCTAACACAAGCCAAATCCTAGCCAAAAACCGATACTCCCTAATGGTAAAGGGCTTGCTTCTTATTTAGCAATTCATTTTTCTGGGTCAGTAGCCATAAAATTGACAGACAGACGGACGTCTTTTACAGGACAAAAAATCCTGCAGAAAGTTCAACAACCGAAGAAGGAAAATCAACACACACTCACACACGTGCCGCCTGCTGCCGCGCATCAGCAGCTGCGCTCTTGCCTTTCAACATCTTCATTGAATTATTTTGCAATCTATTTTAATAAATTTCATATCCTTTGGCATTATTTCCCATTTCCTGTGCCAGAAATCAATAACGCACAACATAACGCAGCCACACACACATGCGTTCAATTTAGCGCACACCCACAGGACACACACTCACACACACAGAAAGAAAAATAGGGGAAAGAAAAACCTGGTCTCAATTTAAGACTCTGAAGAAAATTGTCCCAAGCAGCGACCAATTTCTTTTTTTTCGCCTGCTATTTTTTTTTTGGGATTTTTTCATTTCGACCGCTGGAAACCCCGCTTTTTCGGATTGGTGGAAAGCGCAGGCGCCCTGGAAAATGAGTTTATGTTTTCGGGATCTGAAAGGACGAAGCGAACGAAGAACGAGAGCGCAGGCATTATTAAGGGGCGGCGATGTCCACACACAAAAGGTACAGCAATTTGCCGAAGGGCATTAACAAAACATATTCATATTTAAGTAAGTTATTTATTTTGTCTCCACTTAGTTACAAGCGGGCAGGCATTCGTGCTGAGTTTCCCTCTGTATTTCATGTGCGAAAAATGCTTGCTTGGAGTGCGAAGAGAGGGGGTTTGATTGTAGGGATTCTTGTTCTTTTATTGTTTTATACTTGAAATGCATATTTTAATTATAAAATTAATTAAATCTATTGTTTTTTATTGATTTTTTTGGTTAGATATCTAGGAGTTTAATCTGTTTTCTTAAAAAATAAATAAAATCCAAATGTTGACCAATTTGTATTTTACTTTTACTTGGATTTTACACTACGTTTTAGTTGACTTTCCTTTTACAAGCCCAATAGTTTTGTCAGAGCCCGCTGAGAGGCGCCACTGTTGCCTACGTATGTATGTACAAGTTGTGTAACAACATTTCTACATGTAAATTTCTACATAAAAATGTCTCAACTTTCAATTGTTTTATTAAATTTATTAAAAATGCAATTAAAAATAAAACCAATTTATGTAATTGCTATTCTTATTTATTCTCTAAATGCATACATAGAAAAGAAATCAGTTTGGCTGGAAAACCCTCAATTTACTTCAAATTTATGTTCCTTACAGACCAGTCCAGGTGAGGCGAATATAGCTTGTATTTTATAACGTTCCCCTCGAAGCAAGATCAGGGGCTGGGGCTTCATTCCCTCTCATGGCCTTCCGCAGGTCAGACCTTTTTGTAAGGTTTCCCAACTCCGGTTACACTTGCCGAGCCGGTTTCGCTTCCTATACGCAACGCATATCCTTCCGTTTCGCATTCTCGGTCCGACGTTATCCTAGCGGATCCCAAAGCCTATGGCCAAACTAAGAGCCGGCAATCGAATGGTCAGGCTTATGTAAGACATGTTGTTAGTAACGCCGACCTGAGCTCTAAGCCAGTCCGTCTCTACTTCTTTTTTTTCTCTTCAACTGCGAAGACAGTGATGTGTAAAATGAGGCCGAATTAAAATATGATGCGTTTTGATATCATAAAATGTTAAAAGTAGCGTTTTACGGTGTATCTAAGACTTATAGAAGCGAGGCCGCAGTAATAACCAGGGTAGAGGCGACGAGGTGGGCAGCCACTTTAACACTAGTAACACCATCATCTTTGTCCTCCGAAACTGGAAAGCATGGAAAATTTTCATTTACATCGGTTGAACATCGGGTTTGAACATGAAAATTTTCAACGCCTCCCAGTTACGAACCAAAGAGAGGGCAATGATTTTAGGTCCAATAAAAGCAATTTTACTTTTCTTTTAAAATTACAACTGGGTTCGATCAAACTAACTGAGAAGCGCTAAAAATTCCAAATTCAAAACTAGAACTTACATGACGGACCATCCGTGTAGCCTTGTCTGGCCAAGATCGCCCCAGGTGGCACTGGATAGTCATCTCGACCACCCCACTGTGGATCCGAACGCTTGGATTATTCAGTTATTATTCATTATAATGTGACTCACCTTGCGACTTTCGGGCTTGTACCAGGGTCCAGTGCGCGTCTCGAAGTTTTCGCAGCGAGCGGAATCCTTGGTGAACCACACATCGTCCTTTTTCATGCCCATTCGACATATGACGCAAATTTTCAAGAGCATCCCAATGGAGCATATCGCTATAATGGGGATGACCTGCGGGTTATTATAGGATATTGTTAGATGTGCAAGATTATTATTTATTATTTCAGGTTATTCAATTTAATTCATTCAGGATAATATTGTTAACTTATTCTTGCTAGGACTCAACATAGTACTCTTTAAATGATTAATGTAATAAAAAGAATAAAGATTGCTACAATTTTATTATCAAATAAACACTTAAATTTCCCGATGAATGCGTTAATAGTCGCACTTTTCCGTTGTAAATCATTCAAAGTGTTATTTCTCTTCATTTTACTTCTCAAGTGGAATACCCAACATGCCTTTCCACTTCTCTCTCCAGAATTAACATGGGCTTTGGAAGAGGAACTCTCTGAAGGAATGGAAATTTCAAAATAATTTCCAACGAAATACAATCAAATTAAAAAGTTACAATTTAAATGGCAAATCGATAGTTTTATTTATATGTAGATTGAGTTTTTCAGAAAACACTTGCCACAACAGGGCTGTCAAGTTTGAAACACTGCAAACCCTGCATCATTTTTACTACCTGGCAACCCTCTTTACTCGTTGACAACCATGATAAAATTATAGAAGGTAGTCTCCTGTCAATCGAGCACAATTTGTGCACACACAACAAGCATGGTACAATTCCCGTCCCGTCGGCACACAAACTGCCAAAATAAGACCCTAAACCCGAACGATGTGACAGCCGACGAGACTACCCTTTACGATTGTTCGTGCCACGGTGACAGCTGTTCCCGACTCGCAGCAGGCTCGTGCAGGAAGGGCAGCATGACTCGGTATTTCGAGTCACTTCCATCCAACGTTCCAAGCTGCGCAGTCGCAACCCAGAGAAAATTCGAAACAAGTTAAAACAAAGTGTCGGTAGGACTCTGCTGTCGTGTTGTTAGAACATTTTCGTTACCATTTTTGGCTTTTATTTACGGCTTTTTGTTTTGTCGAAAGCAGGGAGAGAAAAAACCGCAGGCATTGCCATTGGCAACAACAAAGTGAAGACGAAACGAAAAAAGAACACCGTAGTGAAAAAAGAGGAGAGTGCAAAAACCAGACTGACATACAAGCAAAGAACAAAACGTCGTCGGTGATTTTTAACCTACAAAAAGTTTTAAACAAATAGGCAGCGTTTTGCACAAACGAAAAATCGCGATTAGAGAAAAACCCAGAGAAAAACAGCTCGTAAAACAAATTAAAAAGTGTGCTCCGAAGAGAAGGCTTCAACATTCAGATTAAGCAGGAAATTCACGCGCTCCCGGAAGGCGCCACCATGCTGCACCCCCAGCTGCCTCCGCCACCTACCGCTGGGGAGGATCGCCTGCTCAAACCCGATACCACCTTCTTCTTTGCCCACAGCAATCCCATGGAGAACGCAGCCGCTGCTGCCGCCGCCGCCGCGGGGCTGATTGATCCGCACCGGGATCTGCACCAGGCCCTGGTGGCCTCCATTGCCAACAACGGGGTGGCCGCCATCGGCGGTGGCCTGACCACAGCGGCGGTGCTCAAGAGTGCCACGCAGCAGCAGCAGAACTCCGTGTCCGGTGGAGCCGGACAGGATCAGCAGCAGCAGGCGGCCAGCCAGGAGCAGGCCCAGCAGGCCGCCCTGGCACTGCTCAAGGAGAACGTGAACGCCTCGGCGGGAGTGGGGCCCAACGGCAACGGCCAGCAGCAGCAGCAGGGCGGCAGCAACAAGAGCGGCTCCTCCGGCCGCTCCACGCCCAGCCTGAGCGGGGGCAGTGGCTCCGATCCCGCTCCCGGCAAGCTCTTCGTCGGCGGCCTCAGCTGGCAAACGTCGTCGGACAAGCTCAAGGAGTACTTCAACATGTTCGGCACCGTCACCGATGTCCTGATCATGAAGGATCCCATCACCCAGGTAAGCGGCGAGCCTTCCCTTATGTCTTTCGTAGCTATTCCTATTATTCCCTATTATACCATTATAATCCCACTGCCCCTGCCCTCGGGTTTACAGCTATACACACTCCCTATTGATATATCGGTCCATCCTCTTTGTGATTTACCTTTGGCACAGCTGCAAGCTGCAGGTTCTCGTTCGTTTCCTCTCCTCTCCTTCGGTATTCCCGGGTTTAGAATTACAGTTCTTAATTCTTTTCGCTTCGCTCTCCTCCTCGGCTACGTGCCAAAAACAAAGGAGCGACGAAGCAGAAGGCAGAGGAGGAGCATGAGCAGGAGAACCGAAATCCCGAATCGAATGTAATCAGGTTTTATATGTAGATCAGCTTGTCTCCGGGGCAAATCTACTCGGATTATTGAGACACGAACTCCAGGGAATAAATTTCGTATTCCTGTCATAATTTGTATGCGGGACAGCTATCAATTTACACTTCCTCTGAAGTGGGTTTACACTTTACAGCATCTTTAGTTTATACTACAAATATCAGGGATAATCGGGGAACCTTTAGAAACGAAGCAATCTATTGCGGAATTTAATTTGCTAATATATAATTATTAAAAATTAAAAGTTACTAATTAGGATAGCTGATAATTGAATTAGTAATTGAAGGAGGAACGAGGAAAGGCGTTTATAGTCTAATATTCTGACTTCACGAAAGATTCCATCATTTAGAACGAAGATATTTTATGACAGTTAACAAATTGCTTATTTCTAAATATAAATTTTTTAACATAATTTAATTTCTATTTAACTGAAGAGTATAAAGACTGAAGGCAAGAGATCAAACCACACTTCTTGGAAATGTCAGACGTTAGCGGACAAATTTTTCGGACATTTACCCCAATGTCTTGCCATAGTTTCCCTTCGAGGAGCAGAGTTATTGCCCCGGAAATTGACTTTCGAAATGCTTAATGCGTCGGGCAATTTGTCCGCTCGATAAGCGGACATTATCCATGCATCCTACATGTATTTTTTGGTGGCTACCACGTACTACATGCCACATACTACGATTCACGGCTCCCCATCGAAAAAGAGCGCGCGCGCGCGCTCGTTGCTCTCGGGCAATAAAATGTAGCAGCTGCCGCATTGTTCCCGAGTCCTGTTCCTCCGCAGGAGCAGCTGTTCCTGTTAGTTGGGAGGAGGGTTCCTGTATGTTCCCTGGATTCGGCGGCGGCACAGGACAACGCTCTTCTGTGTACCTGGGGTGGTTTGCCGCCGAGCCAATTGCGCAATTACGGAGTGAGCGAGGAACTACGACTGCGTGATAGGGCAGTTATAGCGATCGGCTAACGGGGTTGCCGTTGTCCTGTCCCCTTTGGAATAAACTCAGAAAGATACACACACACACACACAGACAGCACAGAAAACACCTTTTGTCCCTTCCCCCTGAATACGAGGAATAAGAAAAAACAAGAAACAAACAAAGGAATGGAGAAAAACAACAGAAGCGAGAAGAAAACCGGTTTACCAACTGTCTCCGGCGGGCCCCCGATCGGTTCCGAAGACGATCCTTTCGATAATCGTCCCCGGGGAGTATGGTAGTCCATAAGCACCTAGGATCGATCAATTATATAGCTAGCTTTATGTAGTAAACTAAATATGTACGAACTACTATTAAATAACACATAATTTTAATCAACGTGAAACCACAACCAAAGTGAGGGATCCCTCAAGAGTCAAGGACAAGGCCGGAAGCCACGAAAGGAACCTCTGGCTCCCCCAGGTAACCACGAGATGCCAACCACAGGACGACGAGCCAGCGACAGCTTAGGTACATTATCATACACAAAAAAAAAAAATGCATATACAAAAAATCAAGAAAAATAAAACGCCAATCGTACGCTTAGCGTACTTAAATTACTCAAGACTCTGGCGCATCGTAACTCGTAATTCGTATACTCTGAGCAATAATACTGTAAAACTGTACTCGTATCTCTAATTGAATGTACTCGTTCTTGTACTCGTACTACTTGGCATTGTGTACTTGGTTTACTCTTAGTGTTTCTCTCACCCAGCAACAAAAACCCAGCAAAAGTATTGAAAAACAGTCGAAATCACGCATTGATCTTGGAGCAAGCCTCGAAAAGAGCGAAACAAACTAATAATAATGAGTAACCTAAACCTATATAGTAATCAATTCAAGCTCTAGTTGGACGAGGCGTGTTTTACCCCAATAATAATACCTACTTTGCTGCCCGAGAACCCACCTCTTCCCCACTTAGCGCAAGATGAGAGCCGAAATCATCGTCCATGGCAACCCTTCTTGAATTGATTGTGTAACATAAATAAGAACCCTAGATTAGCATAATATTTATGAACCCGACACATACGTATTTGATACGATATATTACCAGCCCCCCGTAAACGCTAGATTTTTGTTATACTTAACCCACTATGCGAAATTCTGTTTTGTGTGTGTTTAGTTGATGCTTTGTATTATTTTGTTTGCCATTATCGATTACACATAATCCATGAGCCATCCCAATGCGTATCCATATTTGTTTTAAGTTTTGTAGTTCGAATATTTATCGAGCAAATGTTTCATTTTGAGTTGAGTTGATAATAATTTTCTGTTAATGGGATCCACATTTATTGGAAGAAAGCTTAGTACCTAGAAATCCCCCCTATTGGCCATAATAATAATACAGAATCAAAAACTTTAGGTCCCCGGTATTTGTAAGTAGATAATCCCAAGTACGTTTCCCAACATCTCCCCCAGCCAATGAACGAATCTCCACCAGGGTTATACTTATCCTAGAACTTGTATACAAATCTTACTCTCTAGGTAGGTAGTCCAGTCCCATAGCTTTCATCTCTCTCTATTTCTCTCTGGAATTGTGTACTATAAATCGATTTACTTGAAATATATGCCATAGGCTTAAGCAACAACTGTATTCCCCACATTACTGTAAAATACAACGAGAGTTATTAATTAGATTAAGCGAAAATATCACACATTCGAGACACTCATTCTTTGTAAAAACTAAGTAAATGTTAAGCAAAACTAACCGGAAGAAAGCAAATTGTATGGCAAAAGCAGGTTACATTTTATTTTGAAAGCTCTGACAATGACATGAAAGAAAGCAAATGCTTTAGAACATTCTTAGAGCATTTTTTTAGATCATTTCTATTCTTATTCTTTAAATATAATCATACTTTTCTACTACAACTTATTAATCACGTCGACATTGTAATTGCCACACACATTTGTATCCTTGAGTTGAGTTCGCAATCACGGCCAAGGTGAACGGAAGTCTCTGCAGTATCCTCCAGTTTGTCGTGTATATAATATACATATATTTAATTGATATATCTATGCCTCCTGTACCAACATATCTGTATGTGTATATCTGGGCTCTAGAGGGGTGTCGTCGCATCAGTATAATGAGAACACACACGTTGAATGCATACTATATTTCGTAATGTTTCTCTGATATATGTATAGCGAATAATGACCATTATAACGATCGATCTACTAGCGTATAAGTATTGGTATTCCGTTAACAAAGCAAAAGTATACCTATTTAGATAAAACTTTAGTTCAATAGTTGCAAACCTATTTTGTGTTATTTGGATTACAATTACAATTGAATTAAAACTCGTTTGTGTTAACTCCACAAAGATCGGAACAAAATGGAAAGCAATGCAAATTTTGATGAGCAAAAAGCGTATGAAGCCATCTACATACCTGCATACTATAAACTGTATACCGTATCTGTGTTTACATATATTATATATATATCTATATATAATTTTTAAATATATATTTGTGGAAGATCGAGTTCCGATCGAATTGATATTGATTCTTGCTTTGTTGGACTTTTGCTAACGTTCCGTAGGACATTTTACGATTATTAATCCTAGTTAAGTAACTACAACTACAATTTGCAATTTAGACTTAGCGCCCCTCTAACCAAAGTCCGAAGTCATGATTGCTCCCTGCTAATCCATCCGTGTTTCTATTTGTTTCTCTCCCCGTTCACTCCACACTCCACACCACCGCCTACACCCACAGCGCAGCCGCGGCTTCGGCTTCATCACATTCCAGGACCCCTCCACCGTGGAGAAGGTCCTCAAGGTGCCCATCCACACGCTCGACGGCAAGAAGATCGACCCCAAGCACGCCACCCCAAAGAACCGACCGCGTCAGGCCAACAAGACCAAGAAGATCTTCGTCGGCGGCGTCTCCCAGGACACATCCGCCGAGGAGGTCAAGGCCTACTTCAACCAGTTCGGAGCCGTCGAGGAGACGGTCATGCTGATGGACCAGCAGACGAAGCGTCACCGCGGCTTCGGGTTCGTCACCTTCGAGAACGAGGACGTGGTGGACCGCGTCTGCGAGATCCACTTCCACACCATCAAGAACAAGAAGGTCGAGTGCAAGAAGGCCCAGCCCAAGGATTCGGTCACCCCGGCCGCCCAGCTGCTCCAGAAGCGCATCATGCTGGGCACCCTGGGCGTCCAGCTGCCCACAGCTCCTGGCCAACTGATCGGTGCCCGAGGCGCCGGTGTCGCCGGCATGAACCCGCTGGCCATGCTCCAGAATCCCACACAGCTGCTGCAGTCGCCGGCAGCGGCCGCCGCCGCCGCCCAGCAGGCTGCCCTCATATCACAGAATCCGTTTCAAGTACAAAACGCCGCCGCGGCCGCCTCGATGGCCAATCAGTCGGGCTTCGGCAAGCTGTTGACCACATATCCGCAGACGGCGCTGCACAGCGTCAGGTGAGTGTGCAGAATCTCAGACGGGCCCGAGCGGACAGCGAACTAATCCCAAACAAATTCCCAAACAGATATGCACCCTACTCGATCCCCGCCACCGCCGCCACTGCCAACGCCGCCTTGATGCAGGCACATCAGGCACAGAGCGTGGCTGCCGCTGCCCACCACCAGCACCAGCAGCAGCAGCAGCAACAGCAGCATCACCACCACCAGCAGACCCACAACGCCCAGATGGCCGCCGCCCAGCAGCAGCAGCAGAACCATCACAACGCCGTCGCCGCCTCGAATTCCGCCTCGCAGGCGCATTCGGCAGCAGCGGCTGCCGCCTTGGCGGCCAATGCCGCGAATGGAGCTGGCGCCGCCGGTGCCCACAGCCTGGCCGCTGCCGCCCAACAAGCCGCTCTGGTGGCCGGCAATCCTCTGAATGCCGCCGCTGCCGCCGCCGCCGCTGCTGCCAATCCGGCGGCAGCCTACTCCAACTACGCGCTGGCCAATGTGGACATGTCGAGCTTCCAGGGCGTCGACTGGAGCACCATGTACGGCATGGGCATGTACGTCTAAGTACGAAGAGGATTTGAGCGTTTTGTGTTGGTAAATTGAATGAAACATACGCCACACACCAACCACATGCCCCACTCACAACATGGCCCCCATCCACATGAAAAGCAACACTACTCATCCGAAGTTACGTTCTCCTTTGAGTTTGGCTTAGCTACTAGGCAGGCAAATATTAAGTATTATATTTAAGGCGCTCCCGGGGCGGCGAGTTGAATAATAACAAAAATCATAAGCAATACAAGAAACAAACAAAACAAACAGAGAACAGAAAGCAGAAAGCAGCGAAGAATATGAAAAGAATGCTGAGCGAAGGAAAAACAAAATTCAAACCAAAAAAATTAGAAGAGAAGCGAATAGGAGGATAACCACATTAAAAAACCACCGATTGTGATTGCGTTTAAATGTAGCCGTTAATATATATAATTTTTAGTGCATAAAGAGTACCATTAAAACCTAAACATACATTTTAACGAACTAAAAAAAACATATATAAATAAAGAGTAAATATAAAAAAATATTTATAAAAGATCAGCAAGAGCAAGGCAAGGTATGAGAATCTTACAAGTTGACCGAAGAGAAATGCGCTCATTAATATTGAAATATGATCCTTTTTTTGTTTCCTGCGAAGGCAGCAGTATTAATTAATTGAATGGAAAACTTCAAGGAAATCATTTTGCTCAAGACAAAGAGTTATAGATTAATGTTAACCAACTAACGCGATCAAAAAATCTATAAATAAACTATTATTTTAGACGTTTAGTTGAGCTCGAATTTAATTCATACAACAACCGAGTTATGCCCATCACCACACATCACACGTACACAGCACTACATCGCCCTCCTCCTACTGACCTGATCCTATCTCCTATCTCTTTACTCTGTTTTGTACTTAATAGTGTAACAATATATTATATATTAAACCCACAACGAGCAAATCTACATTTTGTTTCGTGTTCTGTGTGTGACTTTGACTTTAATTTGATTGATTTAGTTGTGTAATTAGCTTAGTCGCCACCCAATCTCAACCATTTGTAGCAAGTAATTTTCTAACGTCTTGGCATTTGCATCTATTTTTGACTTGGACCAAAAGAGAGTACTCCACAGACTAGCAGCGGCTTCTTTTGTAGTTCTTAAGAGACTTTTAAGTGAGAGCCAGAACTAATCTACTTTTATTTTTCGCCCCACTCCCACTCCCTCCTCATTTGCATAACCTTCAAGAAATGCTCATTATAAACCAGGTAACACCATTACTTTAACTGTAGTTTATTGTTTTAAAACATAATATGTATGGCACAATCTTAGTTCTTAATTATATATTTTGTAACTATTACCCCTGTGTAGCATTTGCATTTTATATATTTTTTACTATTACTACTTCATCCATTGAAACCAACAAACAGAAATCGAAGCAAGGACAACCGCTCCTGATTATTAGTTAAGTATTTTGTCTCATTTGAATCGCTTGCATGTTTGAAGTTAGTTTTAATTCCTAGTTATTCATTTGGAAAGTAATCATTTGCGTATGTAAATACCTAGTTTATGTACACATTACACACGTACACCGACGACACACTTTATATGGAAAAGAACAACAATAAATCAACATTTGAAGTAATTATTGTGTTTAATAATAAAAAACCCACAAAACAAGAAACTTTGCTAAACGATTCGAGCAAACAATTTGTGTTTTCTTATTATTTGTACTGACACAATTCAATTGTATATATATTTGTACCGTATTTGATTTGATTTTACCTCGTATCACCTGTATATCCTTTGTGTTGTGCTGTGCCCTCTCTTTCTCTCTTCTGATTCTTCTGATCCCATCACCCATGTGTAGACTTGAATACATTTCGATGCAAAAACCAAAAGAAAGTAAAAACGATTGTGTGTGCGGAGAATGGTTTTTAATTCCTGTAGATTTTGCGCCTCTGGGCGGGGTGAGTATGCTGCTGATGTATTATTATTATCGTTTGTGTATACCAAAGATTTGGAATATTAACTGGAAAATCATTTCACATTTTGCCGGGCTGCGTTCGAGACTCGTCGTCCCATCACATCTTCATGTGCAGAAACTAATTTATTTATTTATTTATCATTTACGCTTAAGACTCTTAACACATTCCAAAACACACATGCTATGGTGCCATTTACTTATCGATATTAATATTTAATTTTTTACCCAATTCCTCTGTCAGATCTCGATCTCAGAACCATTGCTTTTAGCATAAGATTGATTTACCCTGCCAGTCCAAGCTAAATATGAGAAATTCCTTTAATTACACACTACACAAACATTGTTCTATTGACGTATTTTATAAACGAAACGAAAACCAAACAAATAAAATTATTTATATTTGATTAATGCATTTTATATTTACTTATTATATTATTATATTAGCGAACGCAAGAAGTCAAAAAATGCTGTAACAGTTGCCGCCTATGTTTATTGTAATAGTCGCAGAATAACTTATGATTTCGTTGTACATTTCCTTACTATATGCTTCAACATTCAACATATTGAAACCGACACCCAAGTCGGCCGATTTACTTAGTTCTTTGTACTTGTAACAGTTGCAACAGTCTGAATCCGATATAACAAAAACAATATACCTCCTATATCCAATGAAATGTTTTGTTTTCTAAACTCTCGTACCAAAGATATATACCCAAAGTAGTAGCTTGCTCATTTTGATATATATAGTAACCAGATCGACATACCTATATAGCGCTCTCTCTCTCTATAAATATATACATATACATATATCTATTTTTTGATTACCAAAAACAAATAGTTGACGGGGCTGGCTTATTAGCAATGAATTGGAACTCTTTCAAATTAAAAACGCAGATTGCACAGCATAACTGATATGTCAGCCCCCGGATATTAAAACAGAATCAGTACATTTGCCTTTGTTTTCGTGTCGTGTAGCGTCGCCAAGAGTTTCTTCTGTATATTCTGCGCAAAAATTAGTTAGTTATTTTCTATTTCATCATTTGTCGGGCCATCTCAAAAATACAATAAAAACGAACTTGCTGTAATATATATAAACCAACATTTAAACACTGGAGTATTGGAATTTCTTTTCGTTTTAACTCGTAGGTTTACTACCAACCAACATATTTAGATACAACATAGTTACTTACTCTCCTATTTAATAGATATCACACATCATTTTTTATGGAACAACAAACAAAAAGCATGATGAAACGTGTACAGTAGTCAATTGAGTTACATCCTTTATACAATCTCCAAGATAATGCCGAAAGAACAACCCCTTATCATCATCTGCATCTGAGACCCCAGATGTCCCCCCATTAATTAGCAAGGCATTAGCATTAACTACTTGCTTACATACTACCTACATCTACTTACATACACACCATACATCATATGACAATAAGATCAACTGTGTTTCAGCATTCAAGTGTCAGTATTCGTAAACCAAATTACCTAACAAACTGAGCAAAGTACTTATACTCACTACTATATGTAATCGAATCGATCCGAGGGAGCCTTTTGGAGAGGAGGTTTTAGCAATTTGAATGTAGTTGGGTTTAGATAGCGCTCAACGCAAGTGAAGCGAAAACTTTATAGATATTTACATAAAGATACAGATACATATATATACATACGATGATATTTAGCAAGACCGTGATATATTCAATTAGTAAGCCGAAACAAAAAATTATATATTATATGTATATATCAATTATATTGAGGCGCGTCTCTCGAAATGTGTCAAATTGCAAATACTAAGAGTAGAGTTTTTGGTATAATCAGGAAGAGTAATTACAGAGAACAAAGGAAAGATAACATTTCACCAACTCTTGTTGTGAAGAAGGCTATAAAATAAAACAACGCATATCACTTTGATGGTGTCAACGGAGAGTTTTCGACGAAACGAAATATAAACTTTGTTAAATCGTATAAAGAGGTTTTCTTTCCAAACCAGACAACGAGTTTTAATTTTGGATATGGTTTTGGATGTGCGACTACGACGAGTACATCTAACAAGTAGGGTAGAGTGTTGATTTGATTGACTAATGAGGACCAAATTTATAGCGAAATTCAGAAATCAGGTTATTATATTAGATCCTAAATAAAGCGAAACCGAGTAATAGCGGTATTAGAACATTTTTGATTTGGTAACCTGGCATTTTTTGGCTTCTTGCGCATTATTTGTTGTTGTTCTGTTACCCCTTGTTTTACTTATAACCGAAGCGCTATAAACTACATCAACCCTAATACAACACACACCAAAATACACACTCAACAAGCTAGTCAATTGATGTGCATAGGCACAAATTATTTCATTAAAAACAAAAACAATGAAACACACTGATGGTAAGTAACTTTTAGAAAAACTAAACCAAAAATCGAACGAACACAATAATATCTAAAAGCAATTATTTACCCGTACTAAGACGGGGAAATACAAAACAAAGCAACAAACGAAACATATAAAAATCACATTGAAAATGACGCTCTAAGAAATCTTTAATTTAATTTATTGAGAATTAGTTCGTAAGCTTACAATTAAGTCCAAGTGAACGTGTTAAATAATTTCGAAGCAATGCAGCGAAGTATTCAAGAGATTATTCGACAAACAAGCGCTATATATATTTATCAATTGCTAAAATTATATATGCATAACATATTAATTAAGAGAATGAAAAGTGGCTACTTTTGCTCATTTCAAATGCTTAACAAAATGCTAAAATCAAAGACAACAACAAGTCGTATGGAAACCTAATTTAAGTGTTAAGCAAACCAAAAATATAAAACTACCATTTAAAATATGAAAGAAAGAAAAAAATATATATACTTCGAAAAAGAAACATGTTTTCTTACATAAATGTAGCGAGGAATGATTACTTTTACGGGCTCGTAACATATCAATTATACTGAGCTGTATTTTGAAAAGAAAAGCAAATCGAAACGAACGAATTCAACACCAAGTTCAATTTTTATGCATTGATGCAACCGAGGATTTTTGATAAGGCCTACAAAATAAAAGAATAAATGTGAATTACATAAAACAACTAAGGTGAGTAAAACCGCTAACGAAAATTTCAGCCGAAAGCCTTGCCAAGACTTTCCTGAACGAAACGAAAACATAACTTAGACTCGTCTTCCAGCAACTAATTGACATGACAGGAGTTCTTACACCAATAGTGACAAGAAGAAGTGAAATTTAAAGAAAAATACTTTAGTTATGCGGAGAGTTGTTTTTTTTTTTGCCACCTAGCACCCCTGATGATTTCGAAGCGATTTAAATTTAAAGGGGGAGAGAGCTTAGCTTTTGGCTAATACTTGTTACACGTAATCAATGAGTACAATTTTCGCAACGAGCAATTTTAAACGAAATCATCGACCCTATGAAAAAGAAATGTAGTAGAACTCTGATTTCAAATTTTAAATTGAAAGATTTTCCCCGCTTATAGAAATCCCCCAAAACCACAAATTGATTTCCTTCTTACCTAAAAATCTTACCAACAAATGGAAGGGTCTTCTTACTAACTGTTGTAAATTTTGTTTCTCCAAATACAAGCAAATATGTATGAATGAAGAAAGTCAAACTATATACAAAATAAGCAAGTGCATTATATTGAAGAACTTGGTAAACAATTTGAATGCTAGCCGTAAGTTTTCACATATATATATATATAAATAATATAACTTTTAGGCCATAAGCGAACCCAGTATGGAAATCCCTTGAATTATGTTTGGCTTGGGCTGAGAATTGTAGCCATAGATGTGCGTAACAGCCTCGAATTCATACGTTTGGTTATTATTTGTTTAGCCTGTAACGGAATCGGATATATGTATATTATATACAACACCCCGTAACTTGTAACTCTGTAACATGTAACTGCTGTCGCTCTATTTCTCGCTCTATACTTGCGGCGATGTTTAGACACTCATATATAAGTATATAACTGAAACACAATATATAATTCTTTCGATATATACAAAGGACATGTAAACGGTATTTACTCTCTTTTAGCCTAACAAATCCTATAAAGCCCAGCCCGAGAAAAATCAAACAAATTGCTGACTAACAAAACATATATAATGTGAACCCTTTGTGTAATTTTCCTATTGAAAAACTTCTTGGCGTAAACCCTTTTTGAATTGAAACGAATCGAAACGAATAAACGAAATGTGAAAGCAAATTTTACAAATAAATCTTCTGTATTTGATTTGAAATAAATGGAATACGAGAAAGAAACGATCTGGAAACACACTTCCTTGTATGTAATTTAAAATAGTTTGCACGAAATATTTTTCTTCCTGTAAAATGCACAAACAAAAAAACAAAAACAAACTGTCTGTATAACATATTGTATTGTTAATGTCTAGCGTAAGCTTAGCTGTAATAATTAATAATCCATTCGAATGGTAATCAATTAGTTGATAGTTGAATTAGAAACCACCGTCATATTAGACTTTGTAAAATGTACTTGTATAACGTACTCTCTATTTCGAAGTTGGTACCACTTAAACTTAAACCGTAATCGTAACAGTAATGGTAAAAGTAAACGTAAAGTTAAATGATTGCCTCATTAGTACACGTATCAATATTTCTTTTTCAAAACACTCGCTTAATTTATTAGTAGATACAGAACACTCGTTTTATTTTGTTAGCCCGGGCTTCTAAATATTGCTGGAATAATTGTATATACATTATCTGCTTTTAGCAGTTACCAAAAAAAAACCGTAAAAGGGAATGGGAATTGGAATTTAATGGTATAAATTTAGAGTTCCGGGTAAAATGTTGTCGGTAGCACTATCAACCTAAGTTTTAAAGTTCCCTTAATTTTTTTAATTGCAAAGAATGCGTATTTGACTTTAATTTCATTTTGTTTTTCTGTATGATACCTTAGAGCAATATTTGCAGTATTTTTATTCATCATTCTGATTTGTACATGCACAGCGACAAGTGGTATCCAATTATTAATTTTTCTTACTGTCATTTGCTTTATCTTAGGACTTGGCACACACACAAGGCAATGCTGGTAAATGATATACAAAGAAAATTCGATGTAAGAAACTATATACATATGCGACAATACCCTTTTTGTGTGAACTCAAAGTTTGAAAGAGATTTTCCTCTAAACGAAAGGTAAATCATATGATTCAACAATTAACTGTCGGATATTAAATAGGTGTTTAATTGGAGGAGCGAGGAGAACGCATAAGCAATATTAATGAAAACATATATAACTTTGATACCGATGTGTTAATGTTGAGGCCAACTCAAATACTGAATCTATATTAAAATAAATATGAGTATATATTTATTTACTTAGCTGAAGAAGATTTAAACGCAAAAAAGGAAACATTAGAACTTAAGCGCTGAGCTAAAAGACGAACCAATCTAACGATAGGTCGCAATAAGCATGAATATTAACATATAATGAGGATCATTTCTCAAGTTCAATGTTTTATGTTGCAAGTGCTGGGTGAACACAAAAATATTATATTCGAAAGACCAGCAAAGGACCTCCGAAGTGGAGAGAAAGTTTTCGAAATGATTTCAATGCCATTTCCAAAGTTGGTTGCCCTTAGCTTCTTATGCAGTATATATATATAAATACTATATTATTGAAACGTATATATTATATAAAGTATTCATAGATAACGTTTAGATTTGATTAGAGCGTAGAACATACGTACATACATGCACACTCATTCACACAGAAGAACAGACACCGGTTGGTATTGTGTAAACTTACATTTGCGTATAAATTTGCTGTTTACCCACACGAGACTCGAAACAAACCAAACTCATCTTAAATGTTGCAGCGTAATTAACAGATTAATTATATATACATACTATATATATATATATACAAATATACCACAATAAATGTTTCACATAAAATAATATTTGCTCTGTAGTTTCAACCGATTTAAGTTTCGTGCATTCTCCACATCCCAAATTACACTTACATTTTGAGTTTGTATCTAGGAATCTTGCGCGTGTAGCTAGTGTCTGGTAACCTATGGTCTTTAGTTCGATCTTTTTTCTATCAAAACACACAAATTAACAGAAATTTTTACGTTTGGCACTACGTTAATAAAGGAATCTTTAATTGACCTCTATAAAATCCTACTTAGAACCGCTCTAAACGTCTGTTAGAGGCACCTAATATAAGCATAGAAACGTATATAGACACCTTTTTCCACCACAAACATATAGATATTGAGATCATTGAGTAGTTAACACGAGTGGCTTATTATACACTCTTAATGGGTAAGTCGTGGATTATCACATAAAGGTTTTTTGGACTTGAAAACTCACCCCCCAATGGTGTTTAAGCGCTTTTGTCGAAAATACAGTTGGTACTTCATCCACAAACGGTACGA
This sequence comes from Drosophila bocqueti, assembly GCA_018151655.1. Taxonomy (NCBI): domain Eukaryota; kingdom Metazoa; phylum Arthropoda; class Insecta; order Diptera; family Drosophilidae; genus Drosophila; species Drosophila bocqueti. The sequence continues at coordinate 1,061,985 of JAECXF010000020.1, forward strand.
GACGAGGCCCTGGAAGAGGAATTCATTTTCAGATCGATTTGGAGGCTGCTTTGGAATTCGTTACTTACTGCTAAGTAGGTAGGAGCGACTTGGCGGCTGTGCTGGCTTCAGCTAAGGATCAAATCGGAGCTAATCAGTAATCTGACATTCGGCATCCAAATGGTGCTTACCTTCGGCTTAAGTAGGAAAGGAATGCGTGCTGCACTGATAAGGCGAAGCGCCATTTTACTAATGATAACTAGTCCGGTTAATATTACAAATTTAGTTGCAGAAAGAATGCGTATCCCAAAAGTTGTGTCTAAATATTCTACCCGAATCGAAGAAGTATTCCTGTATTACATCCGGAATTTGGGTATACATAGATTAAAATGTGGACGCCCAAAAAACTTTGACATTCCCTGTCTTTTGAATTCCTACAGGTTGCTATATATGTATATCCATATTCCAGCATTGATTGGTAAGTATTTTTATTATCATTTGCTAATTTTCCCTTGGCTTTTTTATAAATTAACCGATTGCCCTATGACCTGTATAACAATTCGATTTTGATAACATTGAACAGCTTTACATATTCTTGAATCTTGACATAGAATCGTGACTGTTTCCAGTACAAATTAATGAAATGCATGAAGTTAAGGATTATAACTCTAATTAATAATTATTTTTGGCAGTTAACTATTTTTTTAAATTTAAATACTAATTACAGCGGCCTCTCTTGCGTTTTGTTCTTAATTGCATACTATTGCGGTGCACAAAGTAGTGGATGGGTGTCCGTGTCCAATTCCAGCAGAGGTTTTTGGGAAACGAAAATGCTGGTCCATCATTTGATGATTTGGAGCCGAAGTCGGCCAAAAACTTGATAAAAGTTTGTAAAAAGATAAGCTGATGCTGATGAGTGAGAACTCAACTGAGTAAAAATATGTTCTGTGCGCAGTTGCTTGAAATCCATAAATTGATTAATTTGTACTCCAAATGTCAAATAGCAGGCCTTGTTTTTGTATTTCGTTTAAAGTTTTGGATAAATAAAAGTTAACATAAAGCCAAAAATAAGTCAACCAATAATTGCTTTCTATTCGGAATGCTTTTGTTGGGTTAATAAATAAATCAAAGTTATTTGGTTTTTTAAAATATTGTTCTGAAGGAATAATTAAAGATTTTTAAAAAATGGAATACAATTTTTGTGCTCATGAAGATAGCAGGATTAGATCGCCTTTGAAGGCCTTAACAATAGAATAGAATGGAAATGGGGCCTTGAAGCAAATGAATTTGATTAATTTAATTGTTTTCTTTTATTTAAAAAAAGAGTCCTAATTATTTTACATTTTGTAATATATTGTAGATGTTTCTTTTCAGCATCGAAGGCCTAGTGCTTCGACTTGATTACATCTATTTCAGAAGCTAAACCTGACTTTGGAGCCATTTTAAACCAAAAAAAACTTTAATAAATTGAAAATATAAAAATAAACTCAAAAAATCTGCTCAACAATGAAATTTATTTGAAATAAATTATACATTCTCCTTAAATTTTGTTGTTGTTTTATTTAATAAAATTCTTACACAATGTTTACATATATAGAGAAAGCGCGACATTTGCCTCTATGTGTGTATTGGTTTGTGTATGCGTGTGTGTGTGAGGGACACTCCATGTCTTCCTGCCGCCGCCGCTATAAGTAAGTATGATTCAATCTTTAGTTTTGTTCTACACCAGAATTTAGAGGGGGGTCCATCATCCGGGCTGCACAACGTGGAATTATTTGGGCCCAGAGGGATCCTTATCTGGGTAGCGAGCACATCTCGCAGGAAGCGAGTTCGCCGCGATTGATGAAAGTGCAGTGGTTGCACGTCCAAGTGTTGGCGTCCAAGTCCATGGCCTCCACTCCTCCAGCAGCGCCGGCACTGGCCGCCGCTCCGCCGCTGGGATAGCTGGTGGTGCCACTGCAAAAGGAGAAGGTACAGAATTGAATACGAGTTTGGATGGATGATACAAAAATGGTACAAATAAACTTCCGTTTAAAAGCTTATGAATTCAGCTTCAAATGTGTGTGATATATGCTGACCCATTTCCGGCCTTATTCGCGTGTATTGATAATAAACTCACCCGCTGCCGCCTGAGCTGGCCTGAATGAGCGATTCCAGGTGCTTCCACACCTCCTCGATTTTAAACTTGGCCGCCTGGTTGGGGTTCTTGGTGCGCACCGCTTCCAGGAGCGGACCCATGTGCTGGCGCAGCGGCAGCATGTCCATCTTGTACAGATAGACCAGTAGGTGGAAGTCCGAGATGGCCTCGAGGAACTCCTCCTCGCCCCAGGCGGACAGATAGCAGCTGAGGGCATTGAAGTCCTGCAGGTGTCCGTCGATGTAGCGATTCTCGATGGGAAACGGCTGGCGCTTGTCGTACTCGGTGAAGGTGTACTGCGGCTGCAGGGGCGTCGAGGCGGGCACATCCACCAGCAGATACTCGACGGGCAGGGGGCGCGCCAGGCGCTGCACCTCGTTTCCGTACTGGTCCTTTTCCTGGAATCAGGGGGAGAGCGAGAGAGAGGCACAAATCACGTTAGTACAGGTGTTTGCTGCTTGGCCCATTGACCTACATCTGAATTGGGGGCAGATCCTAATAAAACACAAGAAAACGAAAACCCATTGCTGACGCGCATCCGACTCTCTTTCTCTCTCTCAAAACAGCTCTTGGGGGGAGCAACCTGTTAGCTCGTCAGCCCGACAATGACCTTGCCCCCAGCAAGGCCGTCGGCACTTGGTGTTTTCATGGAGCTGGCAGCGGATCCGAGACAGACGAGTTTAGGTATCTTAGCATCGAGCTGGGGAGCAGCTGGGAAGCGCAGTCTCCCTGAAATCATGCCTTTAATACCAAACTTGGTTCCCCTGAAGAGCACACGAAAAGTAAAGTAAGTGTAAGACCTTAAATAGTTTCATTTGTTCCCAAACCAGGATTAAAATGGACGCTAAATGACTTCGAAAATAAAGGAAAATTTACATTACAGCAGGCACTTTGTGGAGCCCAAAGGGGGCTTTGTATCTTCAGTATACAAATATTGCAGTGTGTTGCGGTTTAGGCATGTCGCATGGAAGCAGTGTCCTCATAAACGCAATTACTGCATCCTGTGACGCGCCCACAAAGAAGGGGCGGTGTCGAGTGGAAGCCATCATGTCAACAGTCGTCCCTTTCGCGACAGTTCATTCGATTGTAATGACGTGGCATCATGTATGCAGCAGCACTTCATAAGCGTAAGTTAATTAGCCATCGCCGGATGTCCGTGCAGCGTACACCGGAGGACGATGCGTGGGAATCCATCAGAAGAGTGGACTAGGCACTAAAAACCGATGCACCGATGCTAGGCAGGATGTGGAGCAGAGCTGCTGCCCAGCACCAGAGCCCTTAATCATGTTAAAACACCAAATTGACTCGCAGCGCAACTTTCGTTTCCCATTAGTGCATGCAAAGTATAGTTTTAAGTTTCAAATTCAATTATTTGCCGAAAACTACATCTGGTCAGCGGTTTCATCCATTCTTGGCTTAACAATGGCAAAGCCGAAATATACAAAGGCCGACCGATGGCATGCGGCAATGTAGATTGCAGATAAATTATAAAATAAACTATTGACAGCATGATAAGCAAAATCACAGCTATGGAAGTACTAAAGGAAACCCGCAAACTGCACATATTAATAGCTACATTAATACTTCTAATTTGTCCTGCAAGGATATTAAAATCAGCACAACATAAACCAGAATATTCATTTTGTAAATGCATACAGCAGAAAGGATTAATAGAGCAACTTTAAATTCAATTAAAATGCCTTTGAATATGGAAAACAAAAGTACACAAAAAAACATAGTTTCACTACAGCAATACTTTCCAGCATCATTGATTTATTTTTAAGGGAAAGATCAAATTAAATAAAAATCTATCAAGCAAAATAAAATAATTAAATCAATCCTGACGTTTTCCATTTCAATTCTCCCTGACTATTCATTAACACTTTAAATGGCTTTCCAACTCAGAGCTGTCTTAAATTTTAATTTATTAGAAAATCCAGTTGAGTCCTACGTATATACAAAATCGGGTCGAGTTCTATGCAAAATTGTTCTCATAGCCTGAGGAGTAGAAAAATGCAGTAGCCTGCAGGAAAGGGATCTCGACATTGACATTGAAACCGAGTGGAAGAGAGCCAGGCCAAAGGACCGAAAGCTCGCTTAGCTTTCGCTCTCCGCATATAAAAGGCACATCCTGCCAGGATAAGGCTGCAGTTGCCAGCGAATCGCGAACGGCAGAAGGTCGCTTTTAAGGGAAAACAACTAGACTCGAGCTGAGATTCAAAGCGCGCTTCCCTCAGTTTCCAGTTGTGGTGTTTCACTGTTTCTCTGGCTAACATGCCCGCCCCCATCAGCAGCGCAAACCCTGTTCATTATGTTCTGGACGGCGGTTGCCTCCTCAACGCTGGCGTCCGAGAGGTCGGCGGGATTGGCCAGCGCTGCGCCCAGCTACCAGCAGCAGCACACGAAGCCACTGTTGCGCTCCTCGGCCAGCAGCTGGCAGCTTAGCAATGCAGCCTTCAAGTCCCGCCAGCAGCAGCAGCAGCTGATGCAGCAGCACCAGCAGCAGATACGGCAGCAGGAGGAGCAGGAGGCGCTGCAGCAGGAGCACCTGTCCCTGGACCAAATTGCCCGGATAGAGGTGCAGACAAAGAAGGAGCCAAAGGACGCGAAGAAGAATAAACAACAACAACAACAGGTTGCGAACTGGAGAAAGAAAATCAGTCCGAAGAGTGAATGTAAAATATTCAAGGCATGCACTTCCTGCAAGTGCATCCAAAATTAAGAAATCAGTGCGAGTGGAAACAATAGACGACCAAAAGCAACTCTTTTTGACGCATTTTGAAAGCAGCAATTAGTGAGAGCGAGAGAGCAGCAAGTGAAAACAATCAAGTTCCTGTGCAATATTGATAAAGAAAAAACAATTATTCACAAACATTTGTTAAGGCCAAGAATTTACAGAAGCATTTAATAAGATCTATATAAAATGGTAAGCTTACATTTCATAAAAACAACTAAGAAACCTACAGTGGAGTCTGCTCGATACCCGGAAGCCAACGATTATTGTTTTGATTTATTAGATTGATAATGAAATCAATTTTTAGATCTTTAGATCTGTTTATGTACTTCCTTTAATATTTGCACTCGGGAGGAATATCTCAGCGGATGCAGCCTTCAGCCGCCAAAGTCTATAGCCGACACGTATATGTCTGAGGCACGCCGCATCCCGCGTCGCATCCATCAAAGTTCTCCTTTGATTAGCACTTGATTTGACATGCTGAAGGTTAATTTGCATGATTGAAGCCTGGCTGGAGGCAGCCAGCACGCACATCAATCAAGAAAGGTCGCCTGCCCGCAAAAGTATGCTAATTAATTGTCAAACTCCGCTCGGAAAACCCTCCCGAGTGCAATGTGTGTGTGTTTCTTCAACTATTCAGCAGCAGCCGAGTCCCTATTGTGTCCTCTGTTCGTCCCAATGATTTCCTGTTTATTTTCGCAATTTCACACTTCCTGTGAAAGTTAGTGGTGTGCGGGTGTGGATATCAATTTATTATGAGTTCTCCTTTATTTACTTTTATCTTTTTGCTTTGAATGCTGGAATTGATCTGATTCTATGGAAAATGTCACATGGAATTTACTGACGAATATAATCAAGTTTGATTTCAAGGTGTGCACCAATGAGATAAGTTAAATGGAATTCATTTCATTACCCGAAAGTATGGGACACACTAATTAATTAGATTTAACCAAGCATTCTATTCGGAAAAGTAAGACAAAATTGCAGAACAACTTCCACTGGCTGTGGGGCTTAGCTTGAAGGCTATGCATTATTCAAACGAGACTCCCCATTATCGCAGAGCTTGCATACCGCAGCAAATACCGGAACACCCTTGGACTATTTTCCGACAAACATCAAGTGCACCACACTTGACCATATGGCTAGCAAAATTCCCAGCACGTTTGCAAAGTCATTAAAGTGGAGAAACCAATTATTGTCAGGGCCCCTAGTCTGTGCTTATGGCAATTAGCAAAGGGGCAAGGCTCTCGTCCACTTGGAAAGAGGTGGACCTCCACCCCGAAGGTGACACACAGGCCACGCAATAAATGTTTATTATCTGGCATAAAACAGAAAGCCAGCCGATAGCCAGGGTCCTGGCCCAATGGCAATGACAATGAGCCCAAGGAGCAGGAAGTGCGACAAAACCGCAGCAAGCCCGGCCCCAAATTGCTTATCGATTTGCAGATTTGCCTTGGCCACATTTCTGCTTCTCTTTTTGTTTTTGGTACTTTAAGCCGAATACTTGGCCTGAAAATTGATGGAGCAGGCAATCTCGGAGTGCACGGGCTTCTAGGAACATCAACGTTTGGATTACTGCATTTCCCCGAAATACTTTAAGTTGCGCACTCGAAATATTTAAAACAAGTTGAAAAGTTCCCGTGTTAAATGCTGCCAGCGCTCCTGGAAGCTCACAATAAAATAATTTAATCCAACAATATTTTGTAGGGGGCTTCTCTGGCTTGCTCAGGTTGCTCTGCATAAATTAAAACCTGGGCGCAAACTTTTAATTCCATTTGGGAATTGCATGTGCTAAACGAAAGGCTGCTAAATAAGTTGTGAGACACCCAAAAATTCCATATATAATTTACCCTCGGAAGAACCCAGCAGACATTGAATTGTGCAACAGGCTAACATTATTAAAAATGCATGGAAGGGACAAAACGATGTCAATTTAGACGAAGACAAATTCGGAGAGAATAAACTTAGATTTTCCGGGTGTCGGTCAGAGCAATTTGTCAACGCTCTAGAGCACTTGGGTAAAAGATTGTTAAAGTTTAATTTAGTAATATTTTAAACACATTTTAAAAAATATTAGGAGAAGGGGTAGACTGTAAAAATCAGTGTTTTATATGAATTTTTCGATTACCTAATAGACAATTCCTTAAATGAAGCCCAGGGCAAGGATGCACTTGAAACCCCGGAAAATTGCGGCTAATTAACTCGCTTCAAATAACACGTGATAGCCGGATTATTGAATCATATTCATTTCCTCCACAAAAGTCGATTCAATTAACGCCCCCGCACGGCAGGGAAAACAAAAAGCAATTAAAGTGCAGAGAGTGTCCGATAGAGTAATTCGCTCGGTTACTAATCTGAGAATTGGAGGTGTCTTCGAGGGATAAACATGGGCTGTAATGTGGCGAGTGTTAAGCCTGAATAACACTGACAGAGACGTCGACGTGAGGTCGGTTAATTTATTGTCAACTTGGTGTCAAAAGCAAAAAATAAATAAAGCCACCGACCAGCAACAATACAAGTCTCTCATTGTCTTTCCCGCAAATGTGGCAAAAAGAAAACCACATGAATCCATTGATAGCTCACTTTGCCAGCAAGTTGACAATTACAGCAACAAACTCTGGCGCATTTCCACCAAATTTCCATTCCAAACACACACTTCTTCCTTGAGAGAAAATACAATTGCCATAAATATGAATTTATGTCAAGGACTGGCTGCCGTGAATTTACTTTTTCAATTTACACATTCGCTAAGCAAGGCTGCGAAAAAAATACCCGAGGAAAAAGGGAAAGCGTAAAAAAGGAGCTCTGTTTTCCCTTTGCCATATGCGAAGAAGGAACTCCCTTCGATAATTGCTGGAGACGGCAGAATTTGCAGACAGCTTTAGGCATTTGCATAATTGGAGTACAAAGGGGGAGGCGCAAGTGTAAGCGATGGAGAATGGCAAAAGTCCCTAAAAGTGAATAATATAAACAGAAAGACAAAATAACCGTGAGGAATGCCCGAAACGTGTGCCTCGCTGTCCAATGGCATGGAAAAAGGAAAAGTGTGTAGACAAAAATGAGCAAAATGGCGACTACAGAAGTGCCATTTTTAACTTCTTTTGAGTTCCTCTCAGAACAACAATGCGAATTATTAATTTTCCCAAAAACTATGTTTTAAGCTGAATACAGCTTAATGACACCGAGCACAATTAGTCCGAATAGTGACCGCAATTACTTCGATTGAATATTAATTAACCTGCTAAGGCCAGATCCAGCCAACTCGCCACTTGTGGTTTGCGGTCCACACATGGGACTGGAATGCAATGCAATATCCCTGTCCTGGGCCGGACTCCGACTTGACCCTTGGGTAGGAACAAACCCTTATTTCACATTAAACTGGGGGCGGGTTTTCCTTCGGAGAAAAGTTTGATTACACGGCTTAGAACAAAGTCCCAATAAATGGCACACGGCGGAAACTTTTTCAGGAATTAGGCCGCCGCCGACTTACTTATGACCGACTAACGAGAAATTGTCTTGGCCGCCGATTTTCCGGGGAAAGGAGTTGACCAAGGGCGGGGTGGAAACTCAATCAGAATGGAAAACTCAAAGTTGAAACAATTTTTAAATTCACAAAGTTTCTTTTCGTTAGGAATTCAAGAATTAAGTGACAACTTTAAGGGCTGATTCTAAGAAAGGAATTTTCTTGAAGCGAAAGTAGAAATTTATAATAACAAATTTAGTTTGGTCCTGTGAAAGGCATAGTGCATAAGCAGCTCGGACAAAGTGCAAACAAAGTTTGGGACATCTGTTTATGAATTGTGCAAAACCACAAATTAAACTGAATATAAACCAGCGGTGTTGATTTTGGTTTTCTTATGCACTGAAAATGATGAGGATTTTCATTTATGAATTGGCATAACACATCTTGTTAATTATAATTTACAATAATGATTTGTTATTATTTGTCATGCAATCGACTCAACTAATAATGTTTTTTACTGCTTCCTTACAAAAGGCATTGAAGTCTATACAAATATATATTTTAAAGAAATAATTATGGTGTAGTTTTCATTTTATTGGGGTTTCATAATTTTAGTCAAAGACCAGTCGAGTCCGAGTCGTGAGAAAATACATTTAACCCGATTTTTTCAAAAAGTTAATAAATTTAAAATAAATAATAAATAAAACACAGTGTCAGACCTAATAAACTAATAAAAACCATAATTAATTGCTAACCAATTAAAATATTGATTTTGTTGTTAACTTGGGTTGTCATTATTATTGAAATAATTTTAATTTTAGGAATACGATATTTTACGTAAAGACATAAGACGGCCAAAAAGCTAGTTGTTGACAAAAGACTTATAAAATTCAATTTTTCATTGATTAATAATAAATTATTAAAAATAAGTTTACAAAATATACACAATACATATTTCGAAATTTTAAAATGTGTTTACATTTCTAAAAATGTAAAAACATTTTGATTTTAAAAGGCTTTTTGCATTCAGAATGCATAAATAAAAACATAAAACATAAATAAATAAAAATAAACCGAATAAAAATTAAAACAGAGCAGCTTTTCTGGCTTCGTTATGAGTTTTTTTAAACTCTAATTTCAAAAAAGTTATATCTATAAATATCGAATTATACACGCATAAATATACGCATTTTTAAGATCTGTTTCCACATTACTTAATTCTCCACAAAATCGTAGTTATTTAAAACTAAAATACTTAGTGATAGAAATTAAAAAAAAAAAACTGGCACATACATTTTAACAAATGCTTTTTCGGTTTTGCTAGAATTGATTTCAAATTCAATCGAATGATTGCGAACTGCAGGGGTATAGAAACCTCGGCTGGCCGAAGTTAGCCTCCCTTCTTGTTCCATTTGTATCAAGTATTCATTTCAGTGGCGAGGAACAATGGAGTCGCCCGTGCAAGTACCCAGTCAGCTGGCATCGCTCCTTAGCTGCGGCCTGTGCCGTCGTCCCTATGAACTCGGAACCCGCCGCCTGCCCAAGGAGCTGCTCTGCCACCACACCTTCTGCGAGGATTGTGTGGCCAGGAGCCTCGTTCGCGACAGCCACGAATGCTCGTGCCCACTCTGCGGTGTGCGGACCGCTTTGCTCGGACGAAAGCTGCCGGAGCCAAAGGCCATCATGTTTCTGCTACGCGAGATGCCGGCTCTGGTGCTGGGCAGAGCCATGCTGGGTTTCTCGCGGAAACCAACCGGCAGCACCATTAATGCTGTAGGCGAGCAGCAAGCCTCTTCGCCGACGAACTGGCTTGACGAGATCTGCGTGAACAGCTTCCTGGCCAGCAGCAGCGAGCATTGCTTGGTCCATGCCATGCCGAGCTCCACGTGGTGTCACAACTGTCAGCTCCTGCTATGTGGCGCCTGCGCAGATGCCCTGGTGCACCGTGACCACCGCCTCACCCGCGAGCTGGACTACCTGGAGCTGCTGCGCCTGCTGCTCTCCGCCGAATTTTCCAAGATTAAGCGAGCCGCTGCCGACGCCTCGGACTTGGCCGCCCATGAGCTGGACCTGCTGCGCCAGTTGAGGGAGGCCTGCTACCGGCTGCAGTTGCATATCAAACGCGAAACCCAGGATCACAAGGCCTCCCTGGTCTCCCATCAGCTGAACGGATGGAGCGTCCGCGCTGGCCAGGAATTGAATAACTGCTTGGCGCACAACTCCTGCACGGATTTACGTAATCTTCTCTCACGGCTCGTGATTCAGCGTCGCAAGTGCGAGAGGCAGCTCGTGGAGGTGCACTTTCAGTGCCGCATGCGGGCCGCCATCCAGGAGAATGGCATGCAGGTGCTGGACTTTGAATCCTTGAATGACAGACTCCTGCAACTGCGCAGCAATCCGCGACCGGGCGGCATACCAGCCAATGTGGAGCCACCGCCGGTGCTCGTTCTCACCAACTACTGCGTGTTCGCTTACTGGAGCGAGCTGCAGAATCGATTTGTGTCACCTGCTGAGCTGCTGCCTCAGTCCAGACCAGCGCCTGAAATGCAGCAGCTGGAGGTGCGCGATCAGAATGGCGATAACTTCAATCGGGAGAGCTCAGCGAGCTCGTCGGCCAGCAACGGCAGCAGCAGCTACGCCTCCCTCCAGCCTCCCTCCCATAGCATGAGTCAGGAGCACCTCTCCCAGTCCCAGTCCCAGCAGTCCCATTGGCAGCAACAGCGGCAACAAGAGATGAATTTGCTTCTGGCGCACGATGGACTCAGGCAGCAGCATCAGCGGCATCAACAGCAGGTGCAGCAGCAGCAGCAGCAGCAACAGCTGCTGGCATTCTTCCGGCAGACCGATCCCAACCGGAGTCTTGAAGGGCTGCGCCCGATATTGCCCCAGAATGACAATAATGCCCGATCCAGTCACTTGGTAAGCATAGCCCGTCCACCCTCCGTTCACTGTTATCCCATCTATTATATGGACATGGACATGGCAGGGGAACCGGCCGGTCGAGTAATAGTGGAAGTGCGTGACGATGTCGCTCCCCGGATGTCGGAGAACTTTGGAGCCCTCATTCGCCATGACCGGGGCTATGGCTACCGCGGATGCTCCGTCTTCCAAGCGTGGGGAGGGGAAAGCATCATCAGCGGGGACTTTGAATCCAACAACGGGCGGGGTGGCCACTCCACCTTCGACACGCGCTTCTTTATGCCGGATGACACGCGGCTGCCAGCCCACCGAGGCACCGTTGGGATGCGAAGGGGTCAGAGGCGGCAGGATAGGAGTGGCTTTGTGGGCAGCCAATTCCGGCTGGTGCTCAACGAGATGCGCTCCTTTACGGCCATCTTTGGGTACATTGTCGAGGGCATCGAAGTGGTGGACCGGATTGCGGCCACGGGAAATGCCATTGGTCGGCTGGCAGTGCAGTGCAACATCCGGCATTGCGGCGAATATCACATTAACCGATAAATCAATATTGATGTATACACCACCCTCTCAGAGCTATATGCATGTTTTAAAATATAAAAAAAAATATACAAAAAAGTAATTCTAAGGATCTTGGCACGAATTTTTCGTAGCAATCAAAAAAATATCCACTGAAAATTGAAAACTGTTCTCATAACCTCTTCTTAAGAAGAGATTTTGGGAAAACAAAAACAACTATTTTAGATTCCGAACAGCAGGAATTCGAAGAAACTAGGCAGATTTTTATATAAACACTTTACAAACAAAACAAAATATTTGAAGTTAAACCTTTTGGAAGCTCTTTAAAAATACGAAACCAAACAAGCGACTAAGAAAAATTCATCTTTGGAATTTATAACGAAAATTGAATGAGAATTAAATTTATAAAGCAGTTTTCTAGGTGGAAATCTCGTATTAAATCGTAGTCGATAGCAATAAGGAAGGGCATGAATTTGTGTCTAAGCGCTGCAAAGTTACCTGCATGTAAACAATAAACTTTAAAATAAGCTGATTCTTGAAATACCAAAAAAGAACCCCATTGGTGAATTGGTAAAACTTTACAAGGCAAATTGAAGCTCATAAAAAATAGGTGAAATTGGAATAAGCTTATGAGAAAAACACAGGTTAAAACCTAAAATATTTACGCAAATTTCAAAAAGTTATTTGGTGTCTACTGTATACGCATTCGTGTTGCCACAATTTATTCTAAATGTGATTCAAGTTAAGAAAATAACAATTTATGCAAACAAACAAACAAGCCATCCGATTATAATTAAGGGAAATCGTCGACAACAAATTACATACTTTATGTGAAAGGGGGAAATCGAAAGTGTTTTGAAATGAAAATTAGAAGAAATCAAATTTGTTTTTAAAACAAGCTTATAAATGAAATGAAAATTAGGCAGAGTATTTCAAGCGTATTTATGAACGAAAATTGCGAATTACAAACACGGATTATATTGAGTTTTAAGGATAAATTTACTCGAAAATTATACAATTACGATAAACAAATGCGACAACTCCTAATGAATAGATAAAACAATTAAAGTACCCTCTGCAAGGTCGTACAAATATAACAAAAAAATACTTGTATTAGGAAACAGTAATCCCCACTTAAAGTACAGCCAAAGGCGGAATTATAAAAAGATGCATAACGCCCTTTATTATAAGGTCTTTGGTCTTAACTTCAGTTTAATGAGAGATGGGAAATATCTGGACAAAATTGTGATTAAGAGAGGCTCAAAGGACTCCATTAAGTATTCAAAAATGATTCGAGAATTCGATCTCTGTCTCAGATCTCATATGGGGGCGAATAGAGTGTATGAAAGGCTCTAGGTAACCGACACGCAAGCAAGTTCCGGAGCAATGATAAGCAGTACAAACGCAAAGATCACCGATGAGAACATCAATTCATTCACACAATCCGCAAAGTATTTAAATAATATCAGTATTGCAACCCAAGTTGCTTGCCTGCAGCCCAAACTAAACAAAATATAATATGTATAAATGTCTAAATATATTCGAGTGTGTAAATGTGAAATAAAGTTCAATAAAAGTTTTCCCGGGAACTATATTCTTTTCTTAAGGGAACGTTCTTTGTTTCAGGTTTCTCAGTTGAACTTAAGAGTGAGAAGAGTCGGTTGAGAGCTGGCACATTTAAATCGGTCGGAAATCGGTCACTCACCTTATAGAAAACGTCTGGAACATATTGTTTGTCTGTGGACTCGCGCACATAGCCCAGCTCGGGCGCATCCTTAGTGGGTATCAGGCATTTATCACGCACCAAGGCCATGCACTGAGCCGACACCGCATAGCCCTCCATGTGCACTTGTTTGGTTTTATCTCCTGAAAAACCAATAGGAAAACAAATTGAAGAATAGCATAATAGGGGGTAATTACGAGAGAATGCTTACCCGTTACACAAATGGTCACGAACTTTGAGCCAAACACACCATTGGAGGCATATTTACAGGGATTCGGATGGCGGTTCTGCAGCTCGCCGGCTGTGATGCACTCCTGGGCCGTTATGAAGTGCGACTCGATGCCACGGATCTGCTTGACAGTGCCGGCACTGGCATCCTCCGTGATGAGATCAGTAAAAATCCAACCAATCTGAAGGCAAACAGTTTACAATTAGCTTTGAATTTGAATTTGAATTGTACTGAAAACTGTGCTCTCTCACCTTCTTCAGTCCCAGCGCATTGGCCACGGCATCCACATCGTCGGCACCCTCATCCGGCTGAATGTTGATCGAGTCGCGTGTTGACTCCTGAGGCGGCTCATAGATGGCCGCCACCTTCGCCCGAATGCCAAGCGGAACGTCCGTGTGCTGCTCGTAGGTCCCATACAGATAGCCCATACGCTGATGGCCGGTGGTGCGCCAGTAGTTGAGGAATCGCTCAACAATCTTGGTGTTCTCAAACATAACATTGTCCACGTGACGGTAGGTCTGACGGTTGAGAGTGATGGCAGACGGCTGACACTTGGAACAGATGCCCTTGGGCCATGGCGGATGCTCGCGACAGCCGGGCTTGATGCGGCAGTTGATGTCATCGAAGACAAAGTACTTTCCCTGATCCATGCCCGAGGTCTGTTTGCGTATGTACGAATGGAAGGACAAGTGCTTGATGTTCTGCTCCTTCAGATACGTCTCGTTGTATGGCTCCAGTGCGGAGCAGTGGACACAGCGGCCGTTAGCATTGTGATGGCAGCTGAAACAACATTTTGGTTTATGAGTGGACTAAATATTTAGGTGGAAACGTAGAGCTTACAGCTTGCTATCGCGTTCCCGCTTGATGGTGCCATCCGCCTTGCTCAGCGCCTGATCAACCTCATCCTCGACCACATTGATGGAGGGACGTGCACTGTTTGGGTTGCTGCTGATTGCCTTTTCGCTGGTCTTGAACGCCTGGCTGTCCAAGACAGTGGTGCTGGTGCGCTGAAATTGATTGAAAACCCTCTTTTTAGTATCACATCTACAACTTGGCGACTTCAACTTACGCGAGACGATGTGCCAGCCATCTGTTTCAAGAAGAGCAAGTCACCATGCTTCAGGGATGTGCCCACCAGCTGGGTGCCACTGGCCTGCAGCTCTGTGAGGAAGCTGCGCTCCTTGAACAGCCCAAATCCATCAACCTTCAACGCATGCTGGACGCTGTCGTAGAGCTGCTTTCAGATTCGATTTGGGCGAGATCTCGATGCGTTTGATGCCCTCCGCAGACTGAACGCGAATTAGCTGTAATCGAAATCAAAGTAAATTATATAATTAGTAATTGATAAATAAGGCTGGCGCATTAATTGAGTTTCGCTACAACCGACTGTTTGCATAACACGAATAAACGATGGCGCACAAAGGCGAAGGCGAAATTGCGCTTCTTGTAGATGAACTGCTCGAGAAGTAGCGGTGCACAGGCCATGTCTGGATGGGTTCGACGGTTGGGTTTGGGCAGGGGGGATGTGGCTTGGGTTTCGGTAAGGACGATGGCTTGGGCTTGGGTTGGGTGTCAAGTGTAGCTATAAAGCTACCAAAGCCGGAAAGGCTTTTCTGTTTAGTGTTTCGGACTGTACGTCATGAAGGCGCGAACTTGACTGTGAAATTTTGTTGGCATCGCAATTAAAAACAAATGCAAGCCATTGCCAAAAAGAGCGCGGATGTTAAAAGAGATTAATTTGCACGTTAAAAAATAATTAAGGTAATTGCCGAATATAAATAAAAACTAAAATTGAACAAAAAAAACAGATTTCCCAAAGTGAACACAATGGCTTCATCCTTAATCTTAGCTATTTATAGATTTCTAAAGCTAATATAATGATTCTTTTGTCTATTTTACCGTATTTATAAGCTTCTCTTTGAATTAAAAGCCAACAAGTACAGTGAATTTCTTTGAGTGCAGCCCAGAACTGTTTTCCAATCCAGACAGACGCCTATCGTATGCGCCTTGGCTTCCATTACCAGTAATTGCATGGTCACAAATTAAAGTTATTAATAATTTATTTGGGCTTTGGAAGTTTCAATCCCCCCTCCCGCTGATCAACCCCCTTTCGCACAGACTGCACTCTTGCCCATTGGGAAATCTACAAGTCATGGTACCATGTCTATTTTCACTTTTCGCACTTTTGGCCGCCGCATTAGGCAATGCACAAGTTCCCACTCTAGCCGAAGGCCTCAAAATGCACATTTTACCTGCATTTTCACCATTACTTTCTTGCTGTTTATTAATTTATAATTTGCAATAAAGTGCAACAACAAAACCGTCTAGGTTTGCCGGCTTTTCGGGTTACGTGTCCCCCACACAGCGGTCTAATCTTAACGCACACACTGCCCACTTGGTTCTTCCTTGCGCGGAGAGCACTTAAATAGCACAATTTAATAATTGTTATCAACAATTTACTTACAATTTTGTCGGACATTGACATTGCGGCTATTGTAATTTTGTTTCTCCCTCGCACAGCTGATAGTAGGGTTGTTGATATATCAAAATATCAATATATCGATATTTTTCTGAAGATGATATTCATCGTTTTTTTTTGTTTGTCCAAATATCGAAATTGCGATATTTTTATTTAATTTTAAAATATTAAAATACTCAATACCCCTAGTACATTACCTTTTTCTTCACATAAAACCTTCACAAACAGGCCTAGGGGGAATAAAATGTCACCGAACAAGCTTAGCGGGAAAATAATTAACGAAATAGTAATATCGACAACTTTAATTGCATATAAAATTGCGATATTTTTATTTTATGTGTTTCGATAGTTCCTGCAAAGCATATATGCATAGATGTTAGATGAGTAGTGGTGCCGCGTCGGCATTAATTTAGCTATTTCTTGGTAGATATTATGGTGATAATTTAAAATACAAAATGTATTGATAGCAGGTTAGCGGGATTTTTGAAATGGGTTAACGAAAATCCTTTTCTTGAAATTAATAAGTAATTTCGTTTTACTTCTTTAATAATGTACGGTAACTCAATAATTCATTCAGTATAACTTGTGCACATATATTAATATTATTAGCGGAGCGCAGTTTTACAAATATTTAACTTATTTACTACAACAATAAACAAATCGCATTCTAGTGGAAGACAGCAGCAAAAGAAAGCAGTGGAGGTGACTCCTGCAGCTAACTCGGATTTCAATCGTACTTCAGGTTTCCCATGCAAATGTACTTAATGTCAACATAGTCATCGATTCCGTGCTTGGAGCCCTCCCTTCCCACGCCCGACTCCTTCACGCCGCCAAACGGTGCCTCTGCTGCGGATATGATGCCCTCGTTGACGCCGACCATGCCCACTTCCAGGCGTTTGGCCACGCGGAAGACCTGCTGCAGATTGTCACTGTAAAAGTAGCCGGCCAGGCCTCTCCTGGTGTCGTTGGCCTGAGCCACAGCCTCTTCTTCGTTGCGGAAGCGGATGATGGAGACAACTGGGCCGAAAACCTCTTCCGTATAAAGTTGAGCCGTGGGCGGAACATCTGTGATTATGGTCGGCGCGTAGAAAAGGGAGCCTATGTCGGTCAGGGGTTTTCCTCCCAGAATGATATTCGCCTTCTTGGATCTCGCATCCTCCACGAAACCGCTGACCTTCTTGAACTGCATTTCATTGATGAGAGGTCCTATCTGAACCTCGCATCCCTGTCCATCGCCGATCTTCAATGCCTCCACGCGCTTCTTCAGCTTCGCCACGAACTGGTCGTAAACGCCGTCCTGGACAAAGAATCTGTTGGCGGAGACGCAGGTCTGGCCGCAGTTCCGGAACTTGGAGGCCATGGCACCATCCACAGCCTTATCCACATTGGCTGAGTCGAAGACAATGAACGGAGCATTGCCGCCCAGCTCCAGGCATATCCTCTTGATGCCATCAGCAGAATTGCGGAACAGCAGCTTGCCCACTTCTGTGGAGCCGGTGAAGGAGATGCCCCTGACATCGGGACTCTTGCAGAAAAGATCGCCAATGGGAGCCGCCTTGTTGGTGGTCACCACATTGATCACGCCCTTGGGGATGCCCGCATCCTCTGCCAGCTTAGCCACCGCCAGCGCCGTGAGCGGTGTGTCCTCGGAGGGCTTCACAACCACGGTACAGCCAGCGGCTAGAGCGGCTCCTGCCTTCCGCGTGATCATGGCCATCGGGAAGTTCCAGGGCGTGATCAGGGCCGCCACTCCGATGGGTTGCTTCATAACAATAATCTCGCGATTGGGCGTTGGACTGGGCACAATCTCGCCGTAGATGCGACGAGCCTCCTCCGCGAACCATTCCACAAAGGCGTTGCCGTAGGCCACCTCTCCCTTGGACTCGTTGATGGGCTTGCCCGACTCCGCCGTCATTATCTCGGCTATCTCCTGCGAGTTCTGCTCGATCAGTTTGTGCCACTTCTGCATAGACGAGATTAGATAAGCAGGGGGTTAGCATTTAGCATTTCATCAAATACTGAAATGCGGAGAAGTGACCTACAGTCGAACTTTTGTTAGATAAGCAAAAACTCACTTTGAGCAGATTGGAACGATCCTTGGCGGTCAGCAACCGCCACTCCTTGGACTCGTAGGCCTGCTTGGCAGCATTGATTGCCTTCTGGGCATCCGCCACTGTCATGTTTGGCACCTTTCCGATCACCGCTCCGCTAGCCGGATTACGGACCTCAAAGGTGCTCGCATCGCTGGATCCAACCCAAGCGCCGTCCACAAGAGCCTTGTCCTGGAGAAGAGCCGAAAATCCGCGCATCCTGCCGAAATTGCTGAGACTGCTGCTTCCCTTCAGTGCGACGCCGCTGAGCTGTCGCCACATTCTGCCGGCTGTTTAATTAAACAAGAACGAGAAACAACTCATTAGCAAGTGGCTACTAATCGATTATAAACACCGGCGTTCCCGCTCTCTCGCACCTTTGTGGCACCTGTTGTGGGGGGCAGGGAGTGTTTGACGGGTTTATCTTATCTGCTCCTTTATCGGGAAGACTCAGAGGAATTCTATGGCACTGGAAATATCTGCTCTATGGGCTTTGATTGGATTCAATTGATTTTAATTTGATTCGCTTCTAGGGTTGTTGATAATATGCCAGGCTGCCACTTTGGCCTTTTCCCCGTCAAATTTTGGATTTTTTTAAAATTCAGATGTGGGAAAAAATTGACAATTCTGGATTTTTCATAATATTTATTGGCTTTTTTCCGTTTTTTTTTTTAAGGATTCCATCGAAGATTTTTATCTATGTATATTAATTGCTTTAAGCCTATTAAGGCTGCCACTTCAGATTTTTTCCCGTCAAATTTGGCTTTTCATTTCCATTTTGAAATTCGCCTCAAAAGAGGATTTTCTCTTTCGCGAAAACTGGTCACATCTGAATTGACTAAACGTAATCAATTACGTAATAAATCAAAAAGTAACCGATTTTTAAATAATAAAAAAAAAAATAGATTACATAATTCGAATTTATAAATTAATCAATTACAACTTATACGTATATATTTTGTTTATCAATCGACTTATAGAAATCTAAAAAGAAGTATCGACCTCCGTTTCGTATCAGTCAGGTTTTGATTGGCCAAAGGGCGGCAACCGTTTGACTTTCAAAAAGAAAAAGGAAGAAAAGAAGAAAGTCCATGTTTGCTTCCTGATTCCCATTTTAGCCGTTGCTTTGCAGCGATTTTAAGGCAGCGCCACTTGTCCCACCAATCTCTGGACAATCGCTGC
This sequence comes from Drosophila bocqueti, assembly GCA_018151655.1. Lineage (NCBI taxonomy): Eukaryota > Metazoa > Arthropoda > Insecta > Diptera > Drosophilidae > Drosophila > Drosophila bocqueti. The sequence goes on from JAECXF010000020.1 coordinate 1,081,436, forward strand.
CTTTCGCCCGATCTGCCCCGATCTCTTTTGCATGCGCCGCCGCCGCCGCCACCGTTGCAACTTGGAGCCGGAGTGTGCTCCATTTATTATGACTTTGCAGTCAGCTAGCCAGGCATCACGACCATAGATTTCACATATGCCGGCGGCAGCGGTTCTGGCAGAAGATGTGCCTCCCAGTCCATCGTCCACACTTGACCGAAAAAGTGGTACTTATCGTCCTTGAAGTAAATAAGACCAATAGAAATTATAGCAAAAGAAATCATAGGTAGTTTTACGATATGTGTAAAGTATAATTTTTCTGTTTATTTCTCACATTTCATTATTAGTATTTATAATTTTTTGGAACATGTTCTTTTCGCTGACTGCATTCGTTGCATTAGACAGTGGCAGGTTCTGCCTACTGGGCTACTGGTTATGTAGCTTCCTCCGCGTGCGGCTCACCTGGTTTAAGGCTACCCTTTCGCCCGTCAAACCTGCAATCTGTGTTGCAAATTTTGTCAATAAATTTCGGCTAAGAATGCCAAAATAGGCGGACACAAGCCACACGGACATCATAACTGTTAAGATAAGATTGCCTAGATTGCGCAGGGACGCAGGCTCTGAAATGAATTCAATTAGTTGTGATTTAGAACTAATTGAAAATGCGTCTAGCTGGGGACTAGTCGTGCTAGCCGCTGCCTGCGCTGCCGGCTTCTGTCGATAGGTGTTTAAGTTATTTGTCTTAAGTGCTGCCGGGAGGTGTGTGCTCCTGTTCCGGCTCCTGTCCAATTCCAGACTTATCGGGATCGAACTGCACTTGTAAAAAAGTATGTCTATAATCTGGAACAGCATTGGAATTAGTTAAATTTGACGTTTTTGAATTGGCTAATTTACCATTTAGAAAGTATATTTTTATATAATATTATATTTAATTTCTTATATATAATTTTTTTTTATAATATTAACGAATAGGTCTCTCTTAGCACTTTTAATAAAGTGTGTATATTGGCCTCTTAAACAGCATTCTTAAAGATAATTATTGCTTTAAAAAGTTAACTAAAATGTACTTAGACTTTCTAAAAATACAATTACTCTGGTTATAACTTCCTTTATTAAAAAATATAATAAATTAGTTACTCATTATTAGGTGAACACTTTCTAAACTCTGTTGAAGATTTTTGCCGAGTGTCCCGAGTAAAGGGAATACACCTGGCTGGGTCTACTCCATCAGGAGCCCAGCTAATGAAGTAGTCAATCAACGCTCAGTCGAATCTAATGTCTACTTAACTGCAATTTTGACAAGTTTAATGCGCTGCCATGGTCGGCGAATTCGTTGTTGTTTATGGGTTGTGGAGACCCTTCTTAGTTTTTATAGGTACTTTCCGTAGGCACAAAACAATTGACAGCCCAAAATAGGCAGCCGTGTGCCTTTTGTGCCGGCTAATTGTAATACGAAATCATAACACGCCATAAAAACGACACAAAGAGCGGCGAGCGATCGTATGGGATCACCTAAGACCGGTTCTTGGGTTGCCGGTCCTCTTCTGGATGCCCAAGACGCCGCCACCGCCGCCGATGTCGCTGTCGCTGGCAGCTGGTCAATGGAAACAATGATGAGACCCGACCCTCTCTCTGTCGCTCTCTGCATCTTGGAGGATTCCTTTCCATTCCACGAGGCCCTCTAACGCGGAGCAGTCGAGCCATAAATCATGTTTGGAAACACGTTCCTTAACGCGAAAATAAAACATCTGTTGTTTCTGGTCGGATCTGATCTGGTTGCTGCCGCCTGGCAGCTTTCTTGAAAAGGACAAAGGACTCGCAAGCTTAGGGCGCAAACTGGTTGCCAATTGTCCTGGCAATATGGCAGGATGGCAAGAAAACAAAATAGCAGCAGCAGCCGCCGCCGGTAAACAGATAAATGTCGTGATCGACACACGCACAACAGCCGCAGCAGCTGCTGGCTTGGAATTACCTACGGGTATCCTTGGCCAGGTTACAAATTAACCCATTAGGGACACTCGCGCCAGGGCTTTTTTAAAGTAACCCATAAGACATATACATCATCTTATCAGAAATCGTTTGTAATGATTATTAAATACCTTTTTAAAGTCTAAATTATTTTTTCTAAGTTACTTCTAACCTTTACTTTAATAAGTTTATTATGCTAAATAATAATGTATTATAAAGTAACCAATTATAACCCAAAAAAGCATCAAGGGGTTAACTTGAAAAATGACTGCAGGATAATAGCTACTTTGGTTATTCACCGCCACTGCTCCCATTTCGGCTCCCTCTGTTTCCAATCCCTGTCCCGAGGGATCCTGTCCTGCGTTCCAGTTCCTGCTGACTCACCTTGGCACGTGTGCTCCGCGATCGGTGATGCAGCTGCTCCGAAGTCAAGGCGCAGGGAAATCGAATAAGGACGAAGATGAAGGCGACGGCGAGGACGAAGAAGGAGTTAGAGAGCAGCTGCCAGTTGTTTTTAATTTCGAATGTCCCTGTTCAGAATCGAGGCGTCCTCAATCCTGCGTCAGCGGATTAGCTCTGTCCGGGTGGAAGCAACACGTGTGCGATAGCGATTGTGATCCGGGATCGCGATCGGTAGCGGGATGGCTATTCCTTCCCCCCTGGCAAGCCTTTTCTGTTTTTCTAAACAGAAGATCCCCGCAGCCCGGCTTAATTATTGTTTACCTTCGCTTCAAGGTTACGGCATTATGATTATGCCCTACTTGATTATTATTTCATAATTCCGCCGCCCATTGTGTGTGTGTGCTTCTCTACTTTCCCCGGTGGTGGTAGGCAGGCAACAGCATGTCCTGGCATGCAGTGGAACTCGATCCCGTTGTCCTTGAGCCGCACCAACGATCCCTTAACCGTAGTCTTTGTTGTCCTTCTCGATACATATACGAAAATAATAAAGCCTCGCCAACCCCAAAAATTTCAAACAAGCCAACACCCCGGAAAAGAAAGATGCCAAGACGCTGCTGAGGAATTGAAATACCCTTCGAAATGAAGTGAAAAGTGATTCGCTAACGAGTGCGTTTGTAATAACTACACATATTTGTGATGTATTCAAGCGGATCGAAATTAAATTGTTATGAAACTGAGATTCTTTTGGAAAATCGCAAGTCAAAAAGTTTCAGCTTTCCAATTAGTTCAAGGATTGTGGGAAACCTAAGGAGTACCAAGGAAGTACTCAAATTACTTAAGCTGTTAGTGTTAATTTAAATTAACAAATGAATAGATGTAAAAACATGGAATATTATTTATTTCTTATAAAAACAAATGTTTATTAAATTATCTTCCAAATTGTCTTTGGTTGTGTTATGACTTCCTTCTTGGTGAAATCTAAATAATTATGATTCTCCACAATTAGATACTATTAAAAATTAAAATCATCTCAAAATGATATCATCTCTATCTTTGGTTCATTCTTGAACACTTTTTTTAGAGTATCATAATTGCGTGCTCGCTTTTGGGCTGCGCATAATCCTTTGCCAGGACCTTCTGTGTTGTCTCCGGTTTCTGGAAATCTGCTCGCAAATTGCGCATTCCGTTTGCTCATCCTTCCCTAACCTCGCCAAAGTTGAAAACCTGGTACATTTATTGCGACTTACATTCGCAACTTGCCTGGTAACCTTGTTTTTGGGTTGTCAAAAAACTTGGGGTGGCTTTTGAATTAGAGCTTAGTCAGTATAGTACACTTCAGCAATTTATATGTCCTTAGAGATTGAATAAAAATAATATAGGATATAGGAAAGATCATTTGATATAAATCATTTTATTATCTTATATTTTAACTTAAGAATAATAAAGGGGTTTTACTAAAAGAAGCTTTTAAAAATTTCATAAAAAGGACAATTTCAAGTCGAATATAAATATTTATTTTTTTAATATTCATAAGTTTTGCTTTTAGTGTATAAGCAAAACAACTTCAACTGAAAGATATTAAAAACGAGCTTTAGCTCTCTACCAACTGTTCGGATTGGAGAAACTGTACCGAGAATCGCTTAAAAGCGCGTAAAACCTCGTTTGAAAAGCAATTGAAAGAACTACGCACTTCGATTTTGATCCTTGGCAGATTCATAAAATATATATGCGTGTGCGAGAGCATTGTTTTGTATAATTTATGCAACCCCAACGTACAATGGCATCGAAAGGCCGGAAATGGGGTGGTACTGAGCGCCTTCCTCCCCCTGTTGCTCCTCTCTATGTATGGGGTAGTTCGGTGACAGGATGGTGCACTGAAAATAACATAAGAACATAGTCTTTAAGTGTGTTGTCTTATTTTTTTTATTAATTTACGAAGGGTTTAGTCCGATCCATATCAGCTCCCATAAGGGCTTACTTTAGGTTGGGATCAGTTGGGAACTTAAGAGTCTGTGCTTTAAAATTTTTATTATTTTTTTAACTTTATTTTATATACATTTTTTCCCAGTGTACTGAAGCTATGATGCTGCGTTCGGTGGATACCGGAGAGAAATCTGTTGCGTAGTCCTGCTCCCTAATTCAACTGCGTCGTTGAGTTATTCTCACGCTGGATTTTTCCAGTCCCTGTCCTTGGCCCAGCCCTTGTCCTTGTCCTTGTTCTTAACGCTGTCCTTGTCCTTGTCCCCGTCCTATCCCTCGCCTGTTTGTTGTGTGCTTGATTTGGGTAGGCCTCAGTTGGTTTTGCGCCTTTGTGGGCATAATTATGCCTCCGTTCTGGATGCCAAATGCATTCGCATTCAAATCCGGAGCAGTGCAACATTTCTCATATCGCATTTCCGCTTAATTGTCTGCGATTGTAACAGGCCCCGCGAAGGAGCGAAGACAAGGAACAGGATGCGGGGAACAGGAGATGATCGCGATCAGTCCAAAAAGCTCCTGGCAGCTGCTGCTGTGTTGTCTCTTATATTTGCCAAGTTTATGCGAATCGCCCGGAATCGCATAAACATATCAAATTACGACGATCGAATGTGTATTGTAAAAACCGGAAGTTTTTAAATCTCTGTCCGACGAAAAACAAAAGCCCAGATAATCGGCGCGGCATTTTCTCTTTTCGCCGCCTTTATTTCTCGAGCAAATCTTCATAAATTTTCAACATTTTGTGCTTAATGATGATGCACCGCCCTTGAGGAAGCCAAAATAAAAAAAATAAATAAACAAAATACAGAAGAAATAAAGGATTTCACATCTCCATCGGCACTCGCAGCCCATTTCGATCGCTTGATTTGTTTTCAAGTCACTGCAAATACAAATTCTGTTACATTTTTCTCGAGTTTAAGTCGAAGTTTTGTTTTTATTGAGCAAACACAGGCGATCGCAGTGCAAACAGCCGGGGATCAGTACACATATGAAAGTGGAGGCAGATGAAAGGGAGCTCAGGTTTGGGGGAGATCTCAAGAAGAGGCTGCACTGGAATCTTTTTAGGGATGGGGAAAGCTTCACCTCCACATTGAGCTCAAGTTCATTGACACCTGAGACTTGAGCTTTAAATTATACAGAAATCTATTAAAGTATTTCTTAAAATAGTTAAATGAAAACAAACCAAATAAGTAGATGCTTTCAAACCAAGTTTCGCTGACAACTGTTGTGGTTTTTATTAGTTTATGTTTCTTAGGCATCTTAGGCACCTCTCTAGATAATCTTGCTCATTTCAAGTTTATAACCCCGCAGGGATCCTTGGTCATTAGAGGAGATTCGTGTTCCTTGCTGATCTCCGGCTGAGCTCAACCCATATTCACTTACCGCTCCCCGTTGCCTGTTACCTAATCCGCGCACTCAAGCTCAAGTCTTTCGCTGATCTTGTCAGCTTATCCCCTGCTTATCATGATTTATTGCCTCCATTCCTCTCACAACTGAAAGATTTCGCGCTTAGATCGATGTGCAACACCCGTGTAAGTGATCATGCCAAATTTGCACACCATCGATCGATGGATGATGCACTGCAGCAGCCGCTGCCCCCAAGGAGGGTTATTCGCGCTAACAACTTCATTGCACCTGGGCAATGGAGATGGCAAATGGCCGGAGATCGATCAAAGAGACGCTTTCACCTTGGCTCAAATGAGTCGTGAAATTCAGTCTTGCGCAAGACTTCAAAATGCATGATACCGGGATAAAGGATCCCCTGGGTAGAGGGTATGTTAATGTTCCTTTGGTGTTTTTGTCCTTTTTCGGGTCTTAAGCCGCAAGTAAATTTGTTTTCCGCTCGAGATCGATCATTTTTGCGACCGTAAATCACGGCAGGATGTGCAGGACCAGTGTCCTTTTGTCTCCGTTAAGTCTTTGTGCTCAAATGTTGTTTTTCCTTCGTCTTGGTTTATTTCCCTTCTGTGTTGTGTTTGCAGTTGGAAATGCAAAAATTTGAACAACAGAGAGTGGAAGAGGAGGAAGAAATGCTGACCGATCTTTTGGCGATATGCAAACATCTGCCTTTTTGGCCCTCTTTACTTGCTTTCGACCACCGATCGCGACTGTACTCTTGGATCTTCTCGTAAAGAGATATTGGCCCGAAACTCAGGCCTCATCGATTTGCTACGTGCTCGGGTGGGCCCGTCGCTCTACCAGGAATCGGTGCTCCGGATTCGGGGCAAGGATCACCAGTGGAACTGATCGCTCCACACCTGTTATTTCGGACACCATTAGCTACGTGAGGAAGCTGGTTTGCCCAGCCAAAACCTGTTGGCTAATGCCGCACATTAATTCAATAGGATCTCGTGGGTTCGCTCATGCATGTAGATCACCGCAACGGATCAAAATAAATATCGGCGAACAGACAGGCTCAGGAACAGGCTCAGTAGCAGGTACAGGTAGCGGCGGATTCTCTGTCTGCGACTCGTCTGCCGGATTAGAGTTAGAAAAGGGATCGATGAAGGATCTCACCGAACGTCGATCGTCCGGAGTTGGAGTGGGAGAACCCCTTACAGCTTCCATTCCACTCCATTCGAGAGGAAGTAACAGCTGCGGCAACGTCCTGATCTGCATCTTCGTGGTCCATGTAAGGCCCCCTGGCAATTATCGATGGCGCAGCTGTAAAGTACCCAAAAAACAGCAGACACAATAAACCGAAAACCAAAAACCAAAAAACTGAAAATCACATCGAAAGCTTCGCTCCCACATAAAAAGCTCTCCTGTGGCTTCGATCGGTTAACTGCACAGGCGAAAATTTTCAACATTTTGTTTTATAAATCGACTTAAATAATGTATATATATGTAAATATATAATATTCTGTATTTAATATTATTATTATTATGTAGAGTTTAAATTAACTGGACATTCCGAAGCCGGGACTAGGGAATACCAACGCAACTCAAATATACTTCAAATGTTTTTATTATTATTTCCTGTGAAAATGAGAAAGTTTTTGCTAAAAAATATTCTTAATATGGGAACGAACCTCTTTAGAACTCGAAGGCATTTTAAATTCATGCATTTATTTTTCTCGTGTATGCCTCTTTGACCACCAGATGCAGTGCATCTTGTTCGGCTGCTGTCGTTGTCGCACCTGTCGCACAATTTATTTTTCGCCCAAGAAGTAAAAAGCCCAAAAAGCAATGCAATAACCGCCGAAAAAAAGGAAAAGAAAACGCAGGGCAACAAAAAGCAGTTGCTTGATGTGCGGCGCATATCCGTTTGTCTTTAGCTTCCTTTTCGTAATGACGACAGAGCCGCAAAGAAGCAGCTGCCGTTGCGAATGACCAAAACATGGCCAAAACGACGGAGCAGCCTGGTCTCCTGATCCCGAGATACTCGTACCTTAACCTTAACGCATCTGCAAAAGTTGCTCTTTGCAGAAGGCGCTTCCCAGCAGAAAATCGGGCTTGTAATTTGCAATCGTTCACCATGCTGTTCTCTTGTCCGATTTTATTTGTTTTGGCCTTTTGTGGTCATAAAGTTGATCTCCAAAAAAAAAGAACGTAACGATTGCCAAAAAATTATATTGAAAATTTCCTTCTGTTCTCATTTTATTGGGTTCTTCGGATCGTTTCGGTGAGAAACAAAAAAGGGTTTACAGCCCCTTTTCAGCAGTTGTAGATCAATGTCACATTTATGTTTTGACTTTAGATTTATAACTTTATTAAAGAAACCCAAGTTGCCATATTTTTAAGCGCATGTTACTGTTACTGCAAGAAGAAGGTATAAAGTAAATATTTTTTTCAATAATGAATAATATTAACGGAGATTTAGTTATTATTGAGAGCTAATTCAGAAATCTATAGGTAATGGTATTTGCGACTTGCTTAGAATCAGATTCACTGAAAGAAGTGAATTTATTTTCCATCAGCGAATCCCGAAAATTATTTATAATATCTAAAATTTAAAGTGTATTTTGAATCCCAATATCGATAGTTTTTTTTTTCTTTTTTAGTGAATACTTTTAATCCCAAAAAGATCTGTGTGTTATTGTTATTTCTTTTTTTTTCTGCGTGCCGCACTTAACCTTAACCCCTTAGCTCCCCTCTGGGTGAAAATGCGTCAGCCGCATGCGGAAAATAAATTGCTTTGAAAGCATAAACAAATTACAGGAAATTAATAAGGCCGTTCGACGGTTGTTTAATGGGCCAGAGGGCAAACCAAAGAAGGGACCGAGGATCGGGGGAAGGACCCTAGATACCATGATGTGTTCCCGGATCAGGAATCGGGGTGGTGCCATGTAAACGATAATGTAATAGGGCGGGAAAATTCCAACTCCAATGCTTGTTTCCCCCTTTCCCCTTCTGTTTTTCACTCGTCAACATGGGTGTAAAGACATTCTCGTCGAGATTAGACAATTTGGCATGGTTCGTTAGGAAAAACTGCAAGAAATCAAAACATAATTTCCAACGGTTCCAAAAGAAACGAAATGGAAAACTGGAAGGTAGAGGGGCAGGGGGCAGGACGGAGAAGCAGCGCCTTTGTACCGTTACTGGTTCTCAGAGAGGTAAACTAGTTTCGCTGCTGGATGCTTGGCCTTCGCCGCTGCTACTGCTCCTGCTCAAAGCGAGACAATAGAGATTAGAAATGCAGGGAAGCAGAAGGAGATGAAAAGAAAGAGAAGCATCAGCACCGAACGAGAAAAATATGAAGAAACAAAGTGCGTAAGGCGCAAGGATCACAAAGATCGAGTAGGTACCAGAGTAGGTACAGCTGCGTCACGAACTTTGAAGCTTAACCCACTCTCAAACTTTCTTATTTATTTTACTTCAGGTTAATTGTATTTATTTTTGTATTTTCTAATCTTTGCTAAGTCAAAAAAGACATATTGATTCATAATACCACGACGATTTATTTTAAAGTTTAACTGATCGTTAAGGGGGTTAAGAGTAGTTGGGAGAGGGGATATTCAATTGGCATTCGGCAGATGTCCTGTGGCGCATCCTTTGTAATTAACAAAGGAGTGCGAACGAGCCGGGAGCGAGAGAGCGAGGGAGAGAGCCGTAGGCACGGGCTAAGCCCATTAAAAGTCCCCAATTCCAGTCAGTTCTGTACAGTTGCTGCTTTTTGGGACCGCCACTGGAACACTCACGCATTCGTTCATTCGGCAGTCCTTCAGACAGTCAGTTGTTCACACAGTCACTCTGCTGGCATCACCTGCCATCGCCATCGCCTGCCGTCTGTTAATGTGTTTAATGATGCCTTTGCCCGCTGCCGATCTCAGTTCAGCTTTCAGTTATGCTAAATTGTCTGCCCCTGCATTTTAGTCCGAAACTCTGCAAAAAGATTTTAATTCCGAAGTTCTGAAGGGTATCTGAAACTTTTATTTCACAAAAAAATATATAAATTATAAAGATCTATTTTGTACTTTTCCAAACCCTAGGTATATATAATATTAAAAAGAAAACCCTAATAACTTCGTATTTAATACAAAATAACTTTACACTAGTTCCGATATGGACCCACCTGAGCTGTCAGCACTGTTCGAGGTGCGACTATTAAGACTCTGTGCCCATCCAGATGTCTCCGAAGATGTGTCTTGCCTGATCGAGACTCTTGACTCGAGGATAGGCTGGTTTTACCATGAGCCTTCTGGTTTTTTCGGTTTTTATTATTTTTGTTTCGATCTCTAGCCACGCGCCGCAACTTTCCTCGCGACTCTCGAAAGAGGGCTGGGCTTGGATGCACCTGCTCCCCCATTGAAGATTGAAGCCAACTCGACTTCAGTAGCCACCGAATGTGGGCCGCCTAATGGAGCTGTCCCCGGGGCTCAAGGTTCACAACTTTTACCAGGACAGCAGCTCTGGGCGATCATTAGTCGGCCACGTCTTACCTGACTACTTTTTTTATTGCTTAATGTTTTATTTTAATTTTCATTGTATTTAGGGTATTTTGTGGAGTTTATCTTATACTCTTTTGAGGATGCAAAAACTTAGGTTTAAGGGAATGCAGTCAAACAGTTAGACGTTAGAACATTTTAAGATTGTTAATTTAGTAAATTAAAGTAATTGCTTTACCATTTATTAAGTTCCTGAAATAAATGATGTATTAATCCCTATAAAAAATAAAAAACGAATCATCCCAATTATATTAAATTCCAACGTTTTCTCGCCTAGAACTTTCCTTTGGTCTCGACAGAGTATTACAATTTCGGCGCAGGCGCAGATTTGAGACAAAAGAACCCTTAGCCGAAGATCGAGTTTTTTGTTTCCTGTCGCTGCCGCTGCCTGCTGCGGCAGAGGCCGTTCGGCAGGAGTGCGGCGACAGCTTCGGCCGAGTTCGGCTTTCGAGCCGAGAAAATGCTTTCTCTCTCTCCCTTGATTTGTGTATTTTATATCGTTGCCGGGGCGGCCACACTGCCACTAGGATTTTCTTTACGTCAGAGGATTACGTTTTGATTAATTTAATATAAAAGTAAATCACATTTTCGTTTACTTCACCTTTCAAAAATACGTTAGACAAAGTATACCACCCTCTTTGCACCGAATGATGCATCCTTGTCTGGAACGTACTATGGGATTTTTTTAGTCCGGCGCGGTCACACTGGCGCGGCTTTCGAGCTGAGCTGCCGCGCGAGTTCAAATCAATTGCGCGCAATCCGTCGGCGGCGACGGTTGCAAGAAGAAACCTGTCTCTGAAAATAAGTAGTGAAAAATAGTGACCAACTCCTGGTCGATCGAGGGAGTTAAAGCCTTTGGCACGACGATCTTTGAGCGATGATCGTGGTGCGTTGAACAGTGCTCGAGTGTTTGTCTGTCGGTGAGTTTAAGTGCGCGCGCTATTTTATTTGTTAACTGCAGAACCGTTAGCCCGCAAAGTGCAAAGAAATAAACAAGAGAATGAATGCAACAAAATTCCGGAAGGAATCTCTGTGTAAAGTGCATAACAGACAGGCAAAGAATGTGCCGAAAACAGCATTTAACTTTGGGTGCGGTGATCTTGAACCCGCGCTCAACTCCGCGTAACGGTGCATCGGCAAGGCAAAAGCAAGGCAAGTCAAGTGAGATGGGCGGAGAAGGAGGATGCAAGCCGTTGCATTTCTTTTGATTGCTTGTGTATCATCTTCGGGGATCTCTCTTCTTCGCCCACTCTTTTCGCGGGCACTCTCTGCTCAGCTTTTTGGCGCAGACTCCTCTCCAACTCCCAAAAGGTAATCTCCTCCTCGGCTAGCTATAAAAGTGCCGTTGCTTTTTTATGTTCAACCGTTTTTGGGTGCAGCAGCCAACTAACTCTCCAGAGATAATTACCAAAAGCCAAAGTGCGAGGCAGAGTATTTGTGTTTGCTGACGACCATCAAATAGTTGGAGCCAACGTTCTTCCAAAATGCTGCGAAAATGCCCATTTTCCTGTCGCCTTATGATTTATTTACATGTGCTTTTGGGGAGAGCGTAGCGCGCAAAGCGGCAGAAATCAGAAGCACTTCTTTGTGCAGAAGTCGAAACAAACACTCTGACTCATTTTCTTTGCCGCGCGCTTCATGATGTTTTACCCAAGAGACACACGAACGCTGGAGAGAGTTGGGGGAAAAAGTAACGGACAAGGAACAACAGCATCGTCATCGTCGCCTCCTGCTCCGCCTCCTGTTTCTCCTCCTTCCCACCATAATCACGTGTCGCCAGCTCTTCTCTTCGCTTGCGATTTTTGCTTTGACCGTCAGCCTTGTCAGCGCCTTCATTATAATAATTTTTATTGCTTTTGCATAAATCAAAAATCACACACAAACGGACAGAAACAGAAACGGAACGGGGAATAATCGTAAAATGTTGAGAGGCTGAAAAAAAAAACATAAAAGGTGCGTTTTTCGGCTGTCTGCACTAATTTCGCATAATGTTTCTGTTGCTCTGCCGCTGCCTTTTCCTTTTTTTTTATCCTTATTCCCTTTTGCTCTCGCATTTCCGTTACTGTTGCTTTTGTTTTTGTGCCAAATCATTGCGGTTTGTGCATACAAATTCATTAGTGACGGCTCCTCCCGCTCTCTTCCTTCACATTTCTCCTTCTCCACCTTTGCCTCCCACACGCTCTCATTTCTGGGAATTGGCGGTGCAGTTGTTGTTGTTGCAGCAGAGCGCGCCTTTTCCAGCAATGGATTCTGCAGGAACTCACACGGTGCTCCTCCGTTTCCTTCTCTACCAATTCTTAATTTTTCCCTGGAACTAAGAGCTTTGGGCGACTTTCTTTTTGTGTTATTTCTTGTTTCGGTTCGCAGCTCATAGCTATAAGCAGAATATTGCAAGTGTAAAGGAAACAAAATGAGACTGAAAAATATTCAGACTCTCAAAATAAAATATTCTAATTGCCTAGATAAATCTTTAATATTTCTATAAATTATTTTACTTATTTAAAAAAAAAATCGCATTTATCCTACATTTATAAGCCTTCTAATTGCCTATATTTTTCCTAAATTTACAACAAAAATCTAGAACTTATAATCGTTTACCCCCCATTTCAGAATGTCATAAATTGATTTATTAATTTCCCAAAGTCTAAAACATAACCTCAATTCTTGGCTTACATCTTCCCCCCTTTAAAGAGAGAGTCCCGCACTTCTCCAAAGATTTTCTTCTTCGCACTTTCGGCTTCTACACAACCGAAAGCGAAACACATACACATTAAATTAAGTTCACATTTTTTCCAGCTGCTGCACTCCAATTTATATATATTTTTTTTTTTTCTTTCTTTTTTTTGTGGATATTGGACTGATTACTGTAACCAAAAATGTGTCCCGAAACCCTCAGATTCCCATTTCCCCTTTAACGCTCTCGCCTCATGACAATTTGGTCACTAATTTTAGGGCCCTCTGTGCTTTTCGGACTTTGTCGGTCTGAACCAAATACAGTTGTCGGTAAAATTTTATTGATCTTTTTTTCTGCACAAAAATATAAAATTGTTTCATGGTCGTCGATTGTTGTTGTTTTGGTCCAAAAAGCAAACGCCGAAATCGGCAAATCGAATTCAAAACGCGTGTGCGGCGGAATCGGAGTCCAGAGGAGATCCACTAGAAGATCCCTGAAGAGGGGCCCAGAAGAAACGAATCCCAGACTTCAGACGCGCCATCGAGAGATAACAACAAAAAGGCAACAATCAGTAAATACTTGGTTTAGGCGAACTCTCATACAGACAGGAAAAATATGAGTTCTTAATCCTTAAACTTGTACATTTTGAAAGGGTAAAAAAAAAGGTTCAAATCAAATTAAATACAAATTAAAATTAATGTTAATCTTAAGGATTTATATACCGTTTTTTTTTTTAATTTTAAATATTCAGAAATCTTTTTCTTTCTGTGCAGAGCCACTGTCCAAGATCAAGCCGAAAAGGGCCGCCCGAAAAATATTTTTATCTTGATATTTCTGTTTTTCGAAGCTGTTTGTTGTTGTTGTAGTGTTTGTTGTTGCTGTTCTAAATACGCCAAAAGTTGCTTTCGGGGCATAAATATATGTCTTTAGTGTGGCATGTCTGGTTGCGTTTTTGGAACTTGGTAAATGGGGCAAAAGGCAGACGACGACGACGGACCTGACCAAAGAGCTGGGACTCTGCCGAGTGCCGAGTGCCCAGAGGAGTCCAGAATTCACGGAATTAGTTAACGATTAATGATTGGATATTGATTTCGATTCTGTGGCCTTTGAGAGCGTCGTCTGCCGGTCGGCCGCTTCGCTTTTACTACTCATTAATATTTTTTTTTAACTATCAGGCGGTCATTAAAAACGCCGCAGTGAAAAATTAAGCTCCTGCCGCAACATCTTATTCGTTAAGTTTTCTTTCTCCATTCAAGGCATTTTACATACTTTATTTGCGTTGCTGGTTGGCAACTTTCTTTTTGAGAGATTCTCTTCCTTATGGCGTTGCTAACTGCTTTACGATCTGAACGGACATAAAACACCAAACCCAAGGAAGATAGCTTAGCTTTAGATGTGCGAGAAGACGACGGGCGGCAGATTCTTCTCAGTTCAGGTAGTATTCCGCTGTTTTTTTTTTCTGCATCGTTTGTTTCTGGGAAACTTAATTTGTGCTCCTTGGCCGCCATATCAAATTGGCGCTATCGAATACCTAACACGGACCATACACACATCAAGTTTGTATGTATGTTTCAACGGACGATAACACTATGAAGCCACCAGCTTAAAATTTGCTTAGCTCTTAGCATTTATTTTTTGTTTTGTGGCTCACTTCGGCTTCGGCTCGGTTTCTCCTCTGCGAAATCGGAGGCTTAAATTCTTTCGCAGATAGATTCCATTTGGAGCATCCAATCCATCCCCTACACATTTGCGTAGAAACTCCCAAAAAAAAAAAAAAAAAAAACGAATAGCAATTTTAATTTGTGTGAGAACTTTGCTTCATCGGGCTTCCTCCTGTCTAAAGAGGCTGAATAGAAGGAGCCGGGTGAGGGGATTAAAATGGCGCATATTTGCCGCAGATCATTAGCTATTAACCCGGACTCCTTGGCAACAAGCCCGATTCTTCCTCAGCGCTTAGAAGACGCGAAGTAATTGAGCTGTTGGAGCGCCGTCTTCTCCAGGCCCAGTCTTCTGGCCTCCAATCTGCCTGCCACTGCTAACGTGAGATACGCCAAACTATTTGGCAATTAGCGGATAATAACATTTGGTTGTTGCACATTTTACCAATAATAATGAGTAAAGTTGGTAGGAAGATTATAAGCATGGAAATCTCTGAGATTTTTTAACATGTTTTTTGTTCATGTCCAAAGTAAATTGATAATAACTTGAATAGTCTATTAAGAAGTCTTCGTTTTAATGAATATCAGCATCAAACTAACTTTTATACTTTTATAATTTCAAATGTATCCTTTATAGCTAAAACAGTGTTATCATTTCTTTTTATACTGACTTCGTTAGCTTGATAGATATTGATAGATTCATAAATTGTTTACCAAAACACACCTGCTGTTAAATAAGCCAACTCACTCTAAGATTGCTACCCTTATAATGGAGTCTTTTCATTTGTATACGAAACAGCCTGTTTTTAAATTTAGAGTTTGTGCCAATAAACAACGACTTCTTCTACTTCTCCACACATTGAGTTTTTAACCAACATTGAAAAGCCGCTCGAAATTAACAATAATTTTCGATCTGGAGGAGATTCCTTTTGGCGAGGATGGAGCACAGGCAGAACAGATGTGGGCAATCAATTGGAGAACTACTCGCCGAGCTCGAACCCCAATAAACGACGCGCTGATGGCCGACCATTTGGACTGATGAGTGCACCGTGTCCAGGGAGAGAGTGGCCCATATTATGCCATAACGATAACAACCAAATGAGTGTGGTCAGACTTAAAGCCGAGATGCCTCTTACAATGAGCAAAATCGTGCGAGAAATTAAATTTCGTCTAAATTGTGAATTATTGTTCCAATACTAATTTAGATTTGGCTTTTGTTGAGAAGTTTGGCATTGCGAATAGATATCTGGTAGTCTGAAAAAAACAATCTCTTAATTCATTGACGACGTTTTTTCGCAGTGCAGAGATCTGGGGTTGTGGCTGGATCTCTGGAGACATGCCCACTTGTGGTGCTCTGGCTCTTTGTGCGCCAACTCATATTAAACCACCGTTATGCATATCAGCCACACAATTCACAGAAAAAAGCGGGGAGGCGGCCAGGAGATCGCCACATATCGAATGGAGATTGGCGTGGCCATGGTAACCCTTTAATTATGCCACACATACGAGCCCGAGCTCAAGCTCTGGCCAGCATCCAGAGTCCACAATCCGCAGAGATCGTCGTTCTAAGCCCGGCTCACCTCTCGACGTCAACGCCTTTCGAATGGCACTCTGCTGGGTTGGTCTTCCACTTGGGTCTTGGTCTTGGCTCCTCTGGATCCGAACTCCTCTGCTACTTTCTAAAAATCTGCCCGGGAATATAAATTGCAGCCACGTTCGCTCGCTCCTCGGTGAGTGCGAGTCAAAAATTCTGCAACACTCTGGCACTAGCGCATCTTAATTGCATTTCGATTACGCTGCAGTTGCTGCAAAAACAAACCAAATCAAACCGAAAATGGGGGGGAAGAATTTCGTTAAAGTAGAAGAAATGGAAGCAAATCAAATCTGCGAGTGTGGTGGCTGCAACAAATGTTGCTGGCAACATGTTGCACTTGCGAACAGGCCCGCAGCAATTGCAACCGGGAGAAGGTTCCTTCAAAGCACTGCCCGACTGCAAGGCATGAACCGGTTCGGCTAGGTTCTCAGGCGGCAGCTTTAGACCTTTTCTTTCTTTACCGCCAAGAACCCCTCTTCTGATCCTGGTTTTGGGCCCATTTAATACAGTTATTTTTATTCGCTGCCCTCGCTGGCTCTCTATCTCCTGGCACACAGTGGTAATCGTATAGCTTTTCTTGGGTAAAGTGAGAAAATGAACTTATTACTTCCATATTTCGGATTAGTTTTGGGGATATTATATTTATATAAAAACTTAAACATTAATCAAAGTATTTGTAATTTTCGGAACTTTAAATTATATTTAAAATCAGTGTTTTATAGATGCTTTTTATACAGAATATTCTTAATCCTTCGAATATTTTTGAGAGCAATTTTATCATAGTTATCTTAGAGAGTTTAAATAAAAATAGTTATCCACCTTCACCAGACTCCATCGCAGCACCTAACTTGTTTCCCATTTGGAAATCCTAAGTATCAGTAGAACTTTAACTTAATGTTACACTGTTGCGATACATCCTCCTAAACTTTTGTCTTATTAAATATTTGGGAGCCCCACTGTATCTGCTTTTTTCGGAGAAGCAACAAGTACATACATCAGCAGCAGCAGCTAACACAGCAGCATCAACAATGGGAAATGCAAACTGTTTTTGGCTGGAAGTCATGGCCATCGCCATCCATGACCATTCCCGTTCACTTATCCCTCGCTGCCATCTCTCCCCTGTCGAAGCCTTCGATGCTTTCTTTGGCATCGCAGCTCCTGACGCTGCCGCTCGGAGTCATTAAAAATGATTCTACTCAAACTAGAACACAGACCAACGGGCAACGAAAAAAAAGGCAGGCTTTGCGCCGAGTCTGGGGAAATGGCCATCATAAATGTGCCGAGAGGAGAAAGGTCCGCAAGCCGAACTGTGAATGCCCTTAATGAGCAATTCTTTCAAAGCTAATGGATTTTGGTTTAGAAAAGATTCTCCAAAGAAAAAAAGAAAGAAATGGCATAGTAGAAATGGCAGCTGTTTTAAATATTAATTTATAAAAGTAGAAACTATAAATTGCACTAATTAATAAAGGTTAGTTAAATACAATTAAAGGAAATATATGGAACAGAAAATTTTGAAGATTTCATCAACTACGTCCAACTTTAAGGAAGAAATTCAATTTGTGTAAGAAATAACAAGGTTATTATTATTTTGCTTTTTAAGTTTTAATAAATAATAACTGTAAAATTGCAAAAACTAACCCAGGGTATTTGATTTATTACATTTCCTTTCAATTAACACAATTGATACGTACATATACCGCGGCAAGTATCGAGGCAAATTGCAACCTTGCTATTATATCTCAGTCCTAACCCCCCTCATAGCACATACATATTTCGCTCATAAAACCCCCATCTTGGCTTGTGCTCGAGAGCGCCTTTAATTCCTGTGGGGAACTGCTGCCGATCGCGGCGTCGATATCGGGAGGGAGGGAGTGTGGGCTATTGCTGACTTGTCAGCTGTTAGCTTAGGCAAATATTATTACATGATATTGTGCACCACCGGCTCCGCCACGCCATGCCATGCCAGACCATGGATTCCACTCCAGTTGGAATCGCCCCTGATCGATCCCCGGCGCCCGCCTCCGTTCCCTGGAAGCTTTTTCAATGAATTATTAGTTATTTCAAATTTATGTGCCGTTCTGTTTCTTTTCTCCTCATGCCATGGCATGGGTTATTTTTTTATCGTGCGTCTATTTGCGTTTCCGCTTTCCGTTCTCCGTTCTCGCAGACTCGGACTTGGGGTCCGTTCTTCTGGGCCCCGTTCCTTTCATTGGCTTGACGAGGAAGAGGGCCCCGGAGCCAGGAGAAGAGTCTTCGTGCCGTTGGGGGCGTATTTGCCTAACAAAAATAAATAAATATGAATTTATTGCAGCTACGCTGGTCTCTTTTTTCGGGTTATGTTTGTGTCGCAGGGAACATTAAAACCTAATGCCGTCGTCTTGGGCCACGAAAGCCCCCGGCAGCGGCGATCGGAATAAACAAATACGAGACAAAGCCTCGCTTCTCTGTTCCCCTTGCGATATTATTATTATTACTATTATTCTTTTTTTTTTTTTTTTGCTGGCTCTCAATCGCGGAGCAGATAAGCGAAATACGCTGAGGCTGAAACTCGCCCAAGGAAAATACACATATGGAGAAGCCAGCTTAAGAATCTCCTCCGCTTTTCCTAAGGGGTCGATCTTTTCTGCTGCCCTGGCAATTCTTCCGCTCAGCAAGCAGCCTCTCCTCTGAACGTTTCTGGTTTCTACGAATTTGTCACGCTTTGGATTTCAAATTTTTGTTGATGTTAGCCAACTGTTAATGGACTCCGTCCTCACGGACCTCTGGCTTCCTCTTCCCAAATATGCTGTGAGGCGTAAGTAAATTCATTTAACGCTTGATTTTGTCCAGAGTTTAGTTTTACCTGCTCCCAAAAACGCTTGATCCTATCCGATCCGATCGGGTCCCACTCCCAGTCTCAGGATCCTTTTTAGCGACTATTGTTGGTGTGCTCCATCCTTGCCCAGTTTCGAGCCCGCACAAAGGACATTCAAGTAGGGGCGGAAATTTAATATGAATCGCTGCATATCGTTTTTTTTTATGTTTCTCTGTTATTGAAATATGAGATTTTTCAGTCTTTGATCGCTGCCCCCATTGTTTGTCTACCTGTCTACCTACCTGTTGGAGTAAAGAGCATTTTTAAACAGCATCAAGGATGTTGTTCTTTCAACTTTTAGCAAGATGTTTCGGGTACTTGCTGAAACTTTATACATACATTAATGAAAACAATATGAAATTTCCCGTAGGACGGGAAGGTGTCAACGTTTTGCATTTTAAACTAAACATTGCACTTGTCCCGGCCTATGGGCGGTTTAAAATAATCAACATAAATCCTAATGATTTAGAACAGTGTATTTTTAACGTATTTTTACTGATTAAATCATTTGTTCCTTTCAGATCTCATATTTTCAACAAAAAGACTTATACAACTTAAAACTATATAAACCGATATATAAATTCAGGTGAGTTGGCTTAAAGTCTATACTCTGATTTTACCCAAAAATTAATTGTTAATTGAAAAGATACGAATTTTGTTGAAAAAAGTATTGTTGCTAAGCTGCTCAATTTACCATCATTTTTACTAAATAGCTGCAGAATAAACTAATAATATGCGCGATCAACTAATTTTTATTTATATTTCATTTGTAAATTTTCATTTTTCATTTTTCATTTGTAAATAATTTATCACCACACACACATTACAGTTTAAAAATTTCCCAAACGCGCGCGCTCTTTGGTACTTTTCATCCCTTTCGTTATGAAAATGTCCGGCTCGGGCTGCCACCTAATTTAAGGCTCGAACAGCGCGCAGTGTTGCCACTTAATTGCCAAGTGCTAGAGATGTGCTCGTTTTGTGTAGAAAACAAAGTGTAAATTGCCGTTATACAAGTATATTTAAAAACTGGAAAAACGAGTTAGAAAATCAAGTCTTTGTGAAAAAAGAAACGTGTAAATATTAAAAATAAATTGCGTTGAAATGGTGGTAAAAAGGCGGTCGAACTTTAAAAAAATATATGATTTGGGCTCGGAAACTGCTTTTCTCTCTCAATACCAGGCTTAAGAGGGAAGTTTAATAAAACGGCTGGAAAAGAGATACATAATTCCTTTATCACCGCCGCAATCTGTAGTCACGCGATAAAGAGACGCAGCACGCTCGCATCTCTACTACATGGGGTTCGGCGCCTGTGTGAGAGAGAGGGTGGGAGAGCGTGTGGTGCGCGTGTGTGAGTGCCGCCTCTCTTGCCGCTTGCCTTACACTCCCGTTCGTAATTCGTAAAATATAAAAATAAAAAATTTTTTCAGTTTAAAAAATTTTCTTGCTGCGACTAGTTGTGCGTGTTAAGGCAGCGACTGAGACTGAGACAGAGCACAGCGCGAGCACCAAGAGAGAGGAGAACTGCGGAGAGCTCTGGCTTTATTTTACTTTGCTCCGCCGCCGTTGTGTTGCGCAGGCAATCTTAATTAATTTATTTACGTCTATATTGATTTTTTAAAGTAACAGCTACGCTAGCAGCAATCGAGCTAGAAAGCCAGCAGACATCAACAGACATAAGAGCGCGCGCTTAATAGGTATAAAAATACATACAAAACGAAGGCGAATCTGAATTTGAATATTTCGAGGTGAGTAAATCTATAAAAATAAATTTAAAAAATTATAATTAACGCTCAAGCAGCACGGGAATGTGCCAAAAATAATATACGTTCAAATATTTATGTTTTTCTGTATAACTATGTATTTTTTAGTTCTATATTGTTTATTTCTTCCGCTGGCACATCATAAATTAGTAGTTTTGGTGCTGACGCCTGGTTTTGTGCAATTGTTTATTTAAACTTTATAAAGCGATTCCGATGTCGGTGCTGTGAGAGTAGTTGGCGTCTCTGCCAGCGCTAAAAATTAATATCAAGCAGTAGCGTTCCTGTACTTTTTGTTTTTGTTTTATGTAGTTTGATATTTTTATGGTATTCTCTGGCTTTGTTTTTATTGCGCTGCTGACGCCGACGCCGACAGTCCGCGTCGTTCGCTTAGGACCCAGGCAGAGAATGGGACGGCGAAAGAGCGGATGAGCGAAAGAGAGAGGGAAGCGGCAGAGAAGAGATGCAGACAGGGCACGCACACCTACGCACGCGTGTGTATACATGTAAACGGCCGTGTAAAAAGCATGTATAAGTCTCAGAAAGCAGATGCAGATTAGGGATGGCAACGCCTATCTATCGGTCTATCGAAGTTGCCAACGTTTACTCTGGGTTCTTATGGATACAATTAATTAATCCAAAGGATATTTACGCACCCTGGGGTTCTCTGTAAATTAAATTGTGTTATCTCTCCGATTACGGGGCATCGGACTAAAGTCCATGCGCTATTACTATAGCATAGAAGTATAGAAGATCGCTTGCAAAGCCGTTTCTTTTTAATTCTCTTTTGCTGCAAGAAGAGTTACCTGTTTTTATCTTTTTTTTATTTGCTTAGTTTTTAGTGTGTATATCCTCAAGATGGTTTCTCCCTTTCTTGTGCCCTTTGTTTTGTTTGCCTTATTGCTTGTTCGTCTCTTTTTTTAAAGACCAACATCAATTATCTTTCTTTTTGAGTTTCCACACACTTTTGCTTCGAGGCAGATTTTTTAATGTTTATTTCTCTTCAATTATTTTAAGCAGTGTGCTTGAGCTTAAAAAATCAAAATCATTGAAACATTAAGCACCAAGCTGAAAACTAAAAACTAAAAAACGAACTAAAATATACTAAGATGGAACCATCTTGTGATTTAAAAAAGGAAAGCCCCGACGTGCAAACCGAAGAAGCAGGAGCCAAAGTAGCCGAGGGCATGGAGCACCTGTCACACCTGTATCCTCCATCGCTGCCCAAGGGGCGTGGCCGGCCCAGAGCCACCTATGCGCAGACGGGCGAGTTCGATCTGGGTTTGATCCGGGAGTACCGATCGCGCCCAGTCCTGTACGATCGCACCAATAAGCGTTTCAAGGACAAGCTGTATGTGGCCCAACAATGGGAACAGATCTCCCACAAGCTGGGTTACGATGGTAAGGAGTGCGGACACATCCGAGGCTGGCGGGGATTAATGACGGTTTCTTCTTCTCGTAGCCACCAGCCTGAGAGATCGCATGATTACGCTGAGAAACCGCTACAACATTGAGAAGCGGCGCGTCGAGAATGGACTCTCCACACAGGCGTCGCAGTGGCCCCTGTTTGAGAGCCTCCAGTTTCTGGGCGATCATATTCGGCCGAGGCGCAGCTTTAAAAACATAAAGCTGGATGATGACGAGGAGCCGTACGAGGTGGACGAGAGCGATAGCAATGGACATATGATGAGCGTCAAGGACGAGATAGAGGACGATAGCGAGATCTTTGATTGTGAACAAACGCTGCCCGTTACCACAGTGCTGGGGTGAGTTTATTGCCATTCTCTGCTGCTCCAGCCCGTTTCAATTGCTTGCTCGCTTTTGCTTTCTTTGCAGGATTCCCCTAAACAATTCCGATGAGATTAAGAGCCAACGTCAGCTGAACGGCAGCGATGTGGCCAATGGCAAGAGCTACAATCACTTTGCAGAGAGCTACCAGCGGCGACAAAACGTTCAGCCCGAGTACATCACCAGTAGTCCCATTGTCCACAAAAGCATTAGCGGCAAGCGCGGAGCACAGCATGAGGAGCACACGGCGGCGAAGCGCAGTAGGGCAGCAGCAGAGGAGTCACAACATTTGTCCACATTTCCTTCCTTCTATCCCGCGCCCCTGCCTCCGGCCTATGCCAAGTTCCATGGCTTTGGCGAGTTTATGGTCCACTCCCTGTGCGACATGTCGCCGGACATAGCCTTGCGTCTGGTGCAGAAGTTCACCCGCGAACTGGTCCACACCTCGTTGCGCAACGAGGACAGCGGCAGCGCCAGCAGCAAACGGAAGCCGGATCAATCGGATCCAGTCGATCCGGTCGATCAGAGCAGCGAGTCGCAGGAGGAGGAGGAGGACGAGTAGATTTTAAGTTGCAATTTTTAATTACGGGTAGGGACGCGTGTCTACATCTATACAAATATAGCCGCACTAATGACAGATTCGATTATTACATTAACATACTGTATAAAGTACTCTTTCTTTTAATAAGTCTTCTGAATGGGAAGACCAAAGCATTTCATTTATCAACAATAATGGCAAACCAAAATATACACTTATTTGCTTTGTTTTAAAGGCAGAGGGACACGGGATCGGAAGAGCGGGTCAACTAATCCACATTTGGTCCTTATTTCAGATTCGGCAAACAAGCAAACAAGCTATGTAGTATACTCGCCTCTATATATCTAAGATGCACAACTGTAATGGTATTGAATCCTATATAAATCCCATATAAGGGCCCATATATACATTTTATAACAATATAATACAAAATACGTTTTATTATTTTACCAACCCAACAGTTTTACCAATTCGATAAAAGTCTTGGCTACTTTTAAGCCCCCAACCCATGTGAAAAATACTTGCATCCAGCGGTTACGTAATGTCTGGAGAAGCAAATTCCACTTTTAGTTTCAAGACCGACTTTGCTCATTTCCTCTTTGCAAAATAAATCATTGATTAGATTTCTTTCAAATTGATGTTCAAGGAAGAGGAAGTTGAAGTTCGGCTTTAATTTGCAGTGTAAAGCTGTCAATCATTAGAAAATCGTATAGTTTTTCATTTGATTCATCAAGATGTTCCCAAAGCACTTAATAATTATAATCATAACTTTTCTTAGGGCCGCCACCCCACCGAAAGCTTAGAAAAGCTCCCACATTTCACCCTTATCTTTACAGCTACTTACGTACATCGTGAGCGGAGCAGCTTAATTTATTGTCATGCATTTGAGAAAAGGATGAATCTTAAAACCAGTTGAACTGGAGGCGGCCTTAAGAATGCCAGAAGAATTGCCATCCCAATAAACTTTCCATACCAATCTTGCAATGAAATTCCTATTGGTCCACTTATGCCACCCAGAATCCAGGGAGGAGTAGGATGCTAATGATCGATGTGGTGGGACGTACATACCCAGGATAAAATACGGCCAGCAAAACCGGAACCCACAATGAGAAGAAGCAAGCTTGGCTAATGCCAAATTAAGTTTGAGTAGGCACATCTCCATTTGACCAAACTGGGTGGGGCCCGGGGCCTAGAGGTGCGTTTCTTCTCTTTTCTTTCTTTTATTAATGCGTCTATATTTCTTAATTAAATTACAGCTCCATGTGCGCATGGGACTGACTCTGTGTGCGTGTAATTATAGTGTTTATGTGGCACTTGGACATTCCTGGTTCTGGCTTCTTTCCCAGCTTGGCTCAACCCGACTGGCTGGCTGGCTTATTGATATAGCCAAGGCCCAAAAGAGGTGAGTGGAGTGCGCCGTGAAGTGCACCCGGGAGTTGAGAGTGGAGTGCTGCATTAAAACGTCACCTGATGTAGGCCGTGCCCGGTGCTTATTTGTTGCTATTTCAAATACAAATTGCACTAGTCCCGGCCTGCAGTGAGTGTCGCAGGCAACGATATGCTGAGAGAAAAGTGATTCAAATTCTAAAGATTAATATATAGAATAATAATACTAGGCAAAATGTTAATGTCAAATCATTATAGTTTATTATTTATCCATATCTGATTAGGGTTATATTACATCCAAATCTATCTATTACTATCGTACTTCCATTTTGAAGAATAAGTCTTTTGTAAACATTTTTCAACTCTACAACCAAGTAAACTATGTAAAAAGATACTCTTAAATCTTATAGTTTTAAATACAATAATTTATAAAATAATAAAATAATTAAAACAAATACTTTATGTTGCCTTATTTCTTTGTAATTCTTGACTGGGACTAAATGAATAAGCTGGATAACTAGATTATTTTAAATGGGACAAATGAAAAATTATATTAATATTTCTCTGGCGGATAAAAAAGCCTTCTAAGATCATCGTTTTTCTTGGCGTGCACCCGACCAAGTTAACAGGGACGTTAACTTTAATGCTAGCCGCGACACCAGAAACCATGGCCATAATGCGGTGCTGCGTTTTGCGTGCTGCTGTTCGTCAAAGTCAGACACCGTCTTCTCATCTTCCCATCTTGTCTGTCTGGCCCTGTAATTATATAATTTAATCAAATTACTTGCATATGTTGCCAAAAAAAAGGAAACGCCGAAACCTAAAACCCCAAAAAAAGAAGGAAGCGGAGAAACACTCGAGAGGGAAGAAAGAAAGACTTGCGAAATGGCCCAAATGCGGGCCAACATAAGTGGCAACAGAAATAAAAATAAATGCCAACGACAGGGGCTCCTGGCGGCTCTAAAATGCTTTATAGCCGCAATTCTGACAGTGAAATGTGCCTGCGCCGCCTGCGTGTGTGCATGGCCAAGGCAGAAGGATATTTGCGTACTTTAGCATTCATCATCATTACTCTTCCGTTGCGGTTGCATTTTAAATTTTTAGGCGCAACTTAGCCTGACAGGCGGCTTGACAGTTGCAAATTGCAAGCTCACACACACCGGCTGACGACCAAAAGCTAGTCGCTACGCACGCCATTATCGTTAGAGAACTTGAAAAGCTTTCATTACATGCTATCAAGTAGCAGAAGAGGTTGAATAAATCATTAATGAAAGTATAAAAAGGAATAGAAATATAGTACTGGTCGCCTACTGAATCTGGTTGTACAATAGGTATTATAAATGTTAGAAGGCAATAAAGCAATTTTCCTTACTCTGTTAAGTTTATTTGTAATCCATAGTTGCCATAGATACACACATGTGTATGAGTTTAAATAAAACGTAACAACCTTGATAGCCTTTAAAGTCCTTTAAATGTGAAACCCAAAGAAATCATTTTTACATATTATAGATTGAGTTAGACATTTTACTTTAATATATTTTTGATAATGATTTTGCATTATATTTAATACAAAAATAATGATCTTGTTTTATTTAAGCAACGGTTATTTGCAATCGAATTAATTTTAATTTCAAGATGAGATCAAGCCTAAGATTCTCTGCAATTAGTTGAAAATTAAGTGGTTACAACTAATTTATTTTTAAGCTTCATGTATATTTTTGTTGCTTTATTTTTATTGTATTTAGACATTACCCAGTTGGTAACCAGTAGCTGTAGAGATAAATTCTTTCCCGAGCTCAGCTGGTCACACTGAAAAACGGGCGTACGTAAGAATTAGAGTTGTCGGATATTTAAAAAAATATCGTATCGATGATATTTTTTTAATCAAAATGAAAAATAATAAATACAATATCACTTAAAATATCAGTATATTTAATAGGATCCGAATTTGGATTTAGTTTTTCTTCAAAATAAGAATTAATCCAACAAACATAAAAAAACGTAAACATTTCATAAAAAACTTTTCACAAAATATCGTGGTATACTTTAGAAAAATATCGATATATTGATATATTATCAACAACCCTAGTATGTATACAAATTGGCGTAGTGTGTGAAAAAATCGTATTTGCCAAATAATTATTATTATTGTTGCTGAATTGCACATTGTTGTGTGAAAAAGTTCCTGTTTCACAAACAAGCACTAATCGAGCTTAGCCCCGCCTCAACTACATATCTGTCTTGGCCAACACAAGCTCCAACCACCACCGCACACACACCGAAGACAGTCCGAGATTTCGCACTGTGAGTCATTTATCCAGATTTCCCCGAGAGCCGTACGTAGACAGCAGACGTCGCCGTTGCCGCGCAACCACTTGCTTGGTAATTACTTAATTCGCTTTTACGAGGCAAGCAGCTAGTCCAGACATGGCCGCCGTGGAAAACAATGAGCCCCGCACGGAGCTGCAGGAGCTGCAGTTCAAGTCCGGCCAAGTGGCGGATGAGTCGCTGGAGAGCACTCGGCGGATGCTCAGTCTTATGGACGAGAGCAAGGAGGCGGGCATCCGCACGCTGGTGGCTCTCGACGACCAGGGCGAGCAGCTGGACCGCATCGAGGAGGGCATGGATCGCATCAACGCGGACATGAGGGAGGCGGAGAAGAATCTGAGCGGCATGGAGAAATGCTGTGGCATATGTGTGCTGCCCTGGAAGAAGGTGAACATCAAGGATGACGGCGAGAGCGCCTGGAAGGCCAACGATGATGGCAAGATCGTGGCCAGCCAGCCGCAGCGCGTCATCGATGAGAGGGAACGCGGCGGAATGGGCGCTCCGGCGCAATCGGGCTATGTGGCGCGCATTACGAACGATGCCCGTGAGGACGAGATGGACGAGAACCTCGGCCAGGTCAACTCCATGCTGGGAAATCTGCGCAACATGGCGCTGGACATGGGCTCGGAGCTGGAGAACCAGAACAAGCAGGTGGACCGCATCAATGCCAAGGGCGATGCCAACAACATACGCATGGACGGCGTCAACAAGCGCGCCAACAACCTGCTCAAGAGTTAAATTCGCACAAAAGACGGTCTCAAATCCAAATCAAAAACAAAATCAATAGTGAAACACGATAGCCAGGAATCCACGGAATAGCCAGTTAATCCCCCCTCCCACTACCATCCACCAAGCAGGAGAGGGTACGAACCAAAAAAATGTGTGGGCACAAACTGCAGGCTACTGCTTTATTTATACTATATATTATATACAAATACAAGTAGTATACTTGACTCCGACTCCTGGCGGGGCGACAAACGTAACGGACCCATCTATATACCTACCTACCAGCGCACCTCACCAGCCGGAAGAACTTGCTACTTTCTACGACTATACTTGCTATTCTTTATATGTATACTGGTACTGTGCGCGTGCAAAAGCGAACCACAAACGTAACTACTTACTATTACTTACACTCGTGTACAAATAAGGGCGAACCCCCTCGGATTTGCCGGAAACAATTTTATTATGAGATTTACTGGATGATGGACGTACTCTGTTTTTGGTACAAAACTTTTTGAGCATTTTACCAAACTCTGTGTGGAATCAAAACCCATGTAACTACTGAGATGTATGAATATATTTACAATTTGTAGAACCACCGATCATGGGTGGTGTCTCATATCGTAGCCAATTTTATGTTCTCCATTGTTGAAGCCTCTGCGCTTAGTCAAGACGCGATGATGCCATTTAACCAACAACAAAACAGTCCAGCACAGATTCTATTGAATTAGTAATGTAACCTAGACTCGCACTCGAACCCGACCCCCTTTGCTTCGTATTTGTATATCCCAAGTGAATGTAACCGAATGAGTTTCGCTTAGCCTAAGTAAATATTGTTGATTGCAAATAATAATCCCCATTAATTACTAGGAAACGACCTGTTTGTGCGCAAGATATTTCTCGTTAATTATTATATTGTATTACGAAGTGTATAGCCAATTAATTAGATAACATTTATTTATCGCTTACATTCATAGCTCTTAAATTGCAATTATATGGAAATAAAAGAATTCACCATCAAAAATAACCCCAGTTATGTTATGGGTTTATGGTTTTATTGCACTTTACAAGAGGATTATTAGCCGATTAACTGAGAATTTTTATGCCACTCTAAAGTAGTTGCT
The DNA here is from genome assembly GCA_018151655.1 of Drosophila bocqueti. Classification (NCBI taxonomy): domain Eukaryota; kingdom Metazoa; phylum Arthropoda; class Insecta; order Diptera; family Drosophilidae; genus Drosophila; species Drosophila bocqueti. Next base: position 1,110,074 of record JAECXF010000020.1, read on the forward strand.
GGTTGCTATGTAGCCCGTGAAGTCATCGTCTTCGAGGTCGTCACAATCGTGAGCCCGCTCAAACTCGATTTCCGGCGCCGCCTCCACAGGAATGTACACAATAGTACCTCGCATCAGCGCAATCTCCTTGGGCCCCTGCTTCGTCTGCAGCCGCAGGATGCGCGAGCCCTTCAACACTATCAGGATGGAGCCGAAGGCCTGGATTTGCAGCTTATACGACTTGAGGGAGGGACGGATGTTCACATGGATCACCGCAAAGTCCGGCACGGGCGGAATGTAAACCTGCACCTGTTCGTCGACGTGACACGGAATGAACTCCTTGCGCTCGGGATGCCTGCTCTCAAAGATCACCGAGTCGAGCAGCTGATCCACATCTTTGTACTTGGGCGTCAGGCCGGCACGTATGACATTGTCCGAGCAGGCCATGCACTCGACGCAGTCGCCATCGAGGTAGGCGTGGATCTCGTTGGCGCCCAGGTAGATGGCCTGACCAGGCTTCAGGCGGACCAGATTGAGGAAGAACAGAGACAATACGCCCACATCACCGGGAAAGTCCTTGTTTACATTGGTGAACACGTCCAGCAGATCGTTCGACTTTAACTCTGAAAGCAATGGCCTTTGAGACAGCGTTGCATGGAGATTACCTCATTTATTAGCTCACCCTTCTGGTACTTCTTGGCAATGGTATCGATGCACTTGGCAATGGCCGCCTCGTCGGTCTTCATCAGCTTCGCGTAGCACATCTTGACGCTGTCGGCGTTGGGAGCTTGGTGCAGCGCATCCACTGCCTCCGGGCCAATCAGCTGGCTAAGCGGCTGGAACTCGTCAATGTTGTCCCTTATATCGCTGGCCGTCTGGAAGCCAACCAGTGCCAGGAATGGCGTCAGAGCAATGGCCAATTCCGGCTTATGGTTGGGATCTTTGTAGATCTCCGGGCGCTCCTTGTGCAGCCGCTCCGCCTCGCACTTGTTAGGATGCACCTGGATACTAAGTGCCTGGTTGATACTTAGTACCTTGAAGAGGTAAGAGAGATCCTTTCCCAGGACACGGTCCAGAGTCTCGCCGGTTTCCTTTACCACGGAAACGCCGCAAACATGTGTTCCCATCCACATCTCGGCGTAAGGCTCCTCCTCACTTAGCGTGAAGTCCGGATCGTTGGCCATGGCGAGTTGGGCCACCGCCGAGTTCATGCCCTTGCGGCCCCATTCGTAGTTTTTCACCCAACCAGTCAACTCCATTTTTCCGAAATAAAAGCAACAACTACGCTACGACAATCTGCTTTATCAAATAATTTTCATATCAGTTCGTTTGGCCGTCGCGGTCTGGCAACGCTTTTCAAGGTCAAACTTGCACCCGGGGAGGGTCAAAACTTGAACTGGTCTATTCCTCGCTATCTGGCTGGTTGTGGGGGTGCTGAAGATAGATTTAACTTTTTTAAAGGAGGATAATAAAGCGCGAGGGGGTTAGAATAGCAAAATAAATACGAAAAGTGACAAATGGGTGGACCGACAGTCTGGCAGCTCTACGAGACTAATGTGACCGCTCACTGAAAGCGGATTTTTGTGCTAATTTGGCGCAATTTTAAAGACCGTTTGAATAATACTGGGTTCTCAAAATTCTTAATGAAGAATTCACAGCTCATATCTAATATCAAAAAACAATCCCATTTGTACAAATATAATTTGATTTTTTATTATTTTTTTACAAACTCTTACAATCTTAAATTCAAAACAGCTCAAATAATGACAATTTTTGTCATTTGGTTTTTACGCTCTCGCTATCGTCTATTTTGTCAATCACCTGTTTCAAACAGTCCTTGGTTGATGTCTTTTCCAGATCGCAGATACGCGTCAAGTCCATGGTGGCGATCTGCTCAATCATCTCCTTTATTTTTTCCTGCTTAATGATCGACTTCACGGACTGCCGCAACCCTGCTGCCCGCCCGCCAGTGACCCCCTGGGGGATCTTTGGAGCCTGCTCTGCGGAATCGTTTTCGATTTGCTTTCCTTTGGCCCGATAGTGCTGCTCGATGATCTGGCGTATTTTTAGCTTGGTAGCTGCTCTCGATTTCTTAGTCGTTTGTCCCATGGCGAGATTCCGAAGCTCCTGGAAATTAATCTCCTTGGTTGGCGTATCGACGGGCTCGGGTTCTGGTTCCTGCTCTGCCTCTTGTTCGGGTTCAGTGTAGTCGAGTTCTAGGGACATCTCCTCCACAGTGGCCACGATGCCATCCTCATCATCGACATCCATTTGTAAGCTCGGTTTACTCTTTGGTTTTTCTCTTACCCTTGGAGTTTCATTCTCCGGTGGCGTCGTGAAAGATGCTTCCTCCACTTTGGGTTCGGGAGCGGCTTTTACCTTCTTCTCCTTTGACTTGGGCTTCTCCTCAACTGGGGGAGGAGCCGGTTTTACCTTCTTTTCTTTCATTTTCGATTTTTCTTTGGGTGGCGCCGGCCGTTTCTTTAGTATTCCAATGCACGGCTTCGTTTTGATTCTGACCGGGAGCAGGGAGTTGTATTGGATACCGATGCTATTAAAGCAGTCAACAAACTCCAAGGTATCAAAGTCTTCTTGGAGCGATGACCACAGCTCCGTGTTCTGCTTATTTTTGGCCTCAATCAAGAGGTGGGTGAATCCCTCCAGCTCCGGTTGAGTGTAATTCATTGACTCGTCCTTGCTGTAGGTCCACTCATCACGTATTTCCATGAACCGTGAAACGCCACTTTGGGCGGCCAAATTGGCAATGTGCACGGAGACATTGGAAGCTCCAGCCTCCAGCCGATGCAAGCGGGAAAGAGCCGCTCCGCCGGGGTAGTTGGTGCCCGAAATGACGAGCAAGAAGACCGTCATGCCGACGTTCAGGAGAATGTGAGCTGCAGAGGCGAGTGCCAGGAAGCTATTCCACGTCGATTTGGCGCTGTTCATCCAACTGAAAACAGAGAGCCAGAAGTAAGTTTTCGTACCTCAAAATAATTGAAGTCCTACTCACATGCGCTGGCAGGCGCAGGCTGCCGTAATATTGAGCACTGGAAACACATAGATGATAAAACGCAGCTCCTTGTGCGGCAATATAGAGTACAACAACACAAAGGCCAGAGCTGACAAGGCCAATGGTCGAATGCGTGGCTCCAGGGCGATGCCGATGGGCACAAACACCAAGGATGCGCCCATGGCCCGGGGCAGGGCCGAGTAAAAGTACCAAAGGAAGGGCGACGTGCCCCAGTTGGAGCTCTTGTTGAGAATTGTATTGTACCAAAGCACCTCGCCCTCCGGCCACAGCAGGCGGCGCCAAAAGAACGAGTCCACCAGCACGGTGGCTGCCAAAATGCAAAGACCTGCCGGCAGAGCAATCTTCAGCATCCTAATAATAAATAAACGAATAAGTATAAAATAATATGTCAAAGATGGATCACCGCGCACCCGTCAATGGAGAATTTACGCTGCAGCAAGCTCATCGCCAGAAGGAAACCCAAAAATAGTGCCAACTCGGAACGAAAGACGAGGATGGCGACGCCTGAGCAGACGATGAACGGCTTGTGTTGGTCGCGCAGCCAATAGGCAATCGCATAGAGCACTGCAAAGATCTCAATTCAATACAAAATGTGGGTACAGGGACCAAGGCGTAGGACTACTTGCCTATTGGCAGGGCAAAAATGTTTGGCAACGGTCGCGTCATGTAGAACATAAAATGGAACTGCGTAATGGTTATGGCGGTGAACCACAGCCGCACCTCTACGCCGTAGATCCTGGTCACGGCTTGCCGCAGATTAGTCCACGCGACAGATATGGCTCCGGCCAGGACAAGGCGCACTAAGAGGAGTAGAGATTAATATCGGAGTAGTGGCAGAAGTTGGCGAGCTACCTTTTACCTACATATTGCGCCCAGAACTTATTCACATTCAGCGTCTCGAAGAGCAGCACAAACGGCGCGGAAAGCATGGACACCACCAGAGGTCCGATGAAGGTACGAGGCACCACCCGGGATACTCATGGTGATCGTACTAGGGATTGAGATATAAAATTAGGGGTTTAAAATAGGATTTAAATAGGATTTTTAAAAAACGGTACCTCTGTAAAGTTGTTCCGCAGGTAGAGAATGTCGTGCATAGCCTGCAGATTGAAGCTCTCCTCCACCTTGGTGAAGGGAGTGTAGACCAGATGGGCCGCCGCCGTTAGAAACACCAGCACGTCCATGGTGATCTTGGGTCGCCTTTGTTGGTATTATATATGCTGGAGCAACAACTGTTGCATTACATAATGGTCACCGACTTCTAATTATCCTCGGCTGTATCAATATCTATATTGATACCCGTGTGGTAGGTGCAATCGCAGCATTTATATTCCTATCCCAGCCGGCGTTCCGCAAAGGCTGCTCTTGGAAACCTTTCTGGTTGAAGAACCAACCGTGTGCTCCACCAGCCTGACAAAGATTGCGAATGAGCAAGCATATATATGCTCAGTGGCGAGTAGAATATGTGTGGTTCCAAAATAAAATCGAAGTAGATATATAAATAGATCCCTCCACGTCGTCGGAGACCACAACAAGAGCGAAGAGGGAACAACAACAGGTCCGCGCACAACAGCTGATTGCCATTTTCAGGGCGTCGTCACGCAGTAGCGGTGCAAAAACATCGGGGATGCATCGATGTATTTCGAATTTTCTAAGTCATCGATGTTTTTGTCACTATCAAGAGAAAAGAGATAGGTACATAAATAAGCAGATTTTATTGCCTTTTTTGATTATTTTATTAGAGTTATTCGATTGGTGGTGCAGGCAACGGTGAAAAACATCAAAATCATCGATGCCACCTCTATCACGCAGGCACTGCGTCAATCGTCACTGTCCAACACTGACTGAACCGCTGTCAACTTTAGCTCTGCCTTACTCAACACTGGTTTAGCTTTTAAAAATTCAAGTCATTTCATTCAGAACCGCTCCAGTATTTGCAGCAATATGTCGAAAATGCGCTTGTTAAAAGAGGAAATCGAGATGTTCCACCAGAAGTCATTGCCGAAATATGAGGGACTGAGCCCGGAAGATTTGTATGTGATGTACAAAAAGCTCCAGATGGAGCTGGAGCTCATTCAGGTTCAGGAGGACTACATCAAGGAGGAACAGCGCAATCTCAAAAAGGAGTTTTTACACGCCCAGGAGGAGGTGAAGCGCATCAAGGCCGTACCTCTGGTGATTGGCCAGTTCCTTGAGGCGGTTGACGAGAACAGCGGGATTGTGGCGTCCACCACCGGCTCCAATTACTATGTTCGCGTCCTGTCCACCATCGACAGGGAGCAACTGAAGCCATCCACTTCGGTGGCACTCCACAAGCAGAGCAACTGCCTAGTGGATTTGGTCCCGCCGGAGGCAGATAGCACGATTTCAATGCTTTCGCCGGACGAGAGGCCCGACGTTAGCTACTCGGACATAGGAGGATTGGACCTACAAAAGCAGGAGATACGCGAGGCTGTGGAGCTGCCGCTGACCCATGCCCAGCTATACAAGCAGATTGGTAAGTGTAAAGTAACTTCGAAGGCGTTCCTTTGCACTCATTAAGTCCCATTTCCAGGTATCGATCCGCCGCGTGGGGTGCTGCTGTTTGGTCCACCGGGATGTGGCAAAACGATGTTGGCCAAGGCCGTGGCCCACCACACTACCGCCTCATTTATCCGTGTCGTTGGGTCTGAGTTTGTCCAGAAGTATTTGGGCGAGGGACCACGCATGGTGCGAGATCTTTTCCGGCTTGCCAAGGAGAATGCTCCCTCCGTCATATTCATCGATGAGATCGACGCGATTGCCACGAAGCGCTTTGACGCTCAGACGGGTGCGGATCGCGAAGTGCAGCGTATCCTGCTAGAGCTGCTCAATCAGATGGACGGTTTCGACGAGACGACCAATATCAAGGTGATCATGGCCACCAACCGTGCTGACACCCTGGACCCGGCTCTACTGCGCCCAGGGCGTATGGATCGCAAAATAGAGTTTCCCCTGCCGGATCGCCGTCAGAAGCGCCTGGTCTTCTCCACAATCACCGCGAAGATGAATCTTAGCGATGATGTGGATCTGGAGGATCTAATTGCACGTCCAGATAATATCTCAAATGCAGACATTAACGCCATTTGCCAGGAGGCGGGAATGCATGCGGTGCGCGAGAATCGCTATGTGGTCAACTTCAAGGACTTTGAGAAGGGTTACAAGACCAGCGTGCGCAAGGATGAGGCTCAACATGAGTTCTACAATTAATCTCATGATAAAAGGCACAACCACATTCCTAATAGCTATGTTAAATAATAAATAATAATGCTGCAGTTTGACTATATTTCTAGATCGAATTAAATAATAAGCATTTTATAAATTTATTTTTTTCACAAACATACGAAAATTTCAAAAATAATAATAACCGAATAATCGGTTAATTGCTAATCGGTTAATCGATTTAAATTTAAGCACCGCCAATAGGCAGGGTGGCAACGCTGCTTCCAGCTGTGTTTAAACTTGATTTGCAAATTTTGCCGGCATTCCGATTCACTTAATCTGTTTTGGTTATTGATTCCGTGCCTCCAAGATGATGCATTTGGAGCGGTATGTGACGAAGATAAAGCCCGCCATCGAGGGATTCATAAGGGAGCCCAACAAGGACAACTTGTCTACGGTGGAGCGCGAAATCGAGGGATTCAACTTTGGCGAAATGCGCATTTACCAGGTGCAAACGTTGGTCCCCTTGGTGCTGAAGCTGGACGAGCTGTCCGGGTAAGTGTGTGACACCACACTCCCGCCGCCTCCTGTCGCTGTCACGTGTCCAGAGAGGAACCGTAATAAACTTTCTGCCTTCTCACAGGGAGAACCAAGAGCTGCGGACCAGCCTGATGAAATGCATGAGCAACATTGTCTCACACACTTACCTGGCGGATGACAAGGGACTGCGCTCCATCTTGGTGGTGGTGCTGCAACAGATTCGCGATCCCAAGGCGGCCGTTATGCGACCGAATCTATCCGAGGAAATCAAACTGGCGGCCATACAGTGCATTTTTGAGGCTCTGCGACGGTCCACAAGCGATGTCCTCGAGTCATTCTACGTCAAGGAGACAGCCATGTTGCTGGGACAGATCCTGCTCACGCTCCTGGAGATTATTGAGCGGGAAAAGTATCGGAAATTGGTGCAGTCGGCCCTGCAGTGCCTGCTGGTGGCCTTCTACGTTCACGACGAATCCGATCCGGTGGATGTGGTGCTGCGAAATCAGGTGGCCGATACGATTTTTATATTCCTTCCCAAGGTTCTTATCGTGCTGTTTAAGACGTCCTTGAAGGATGACAAGGTTGGCGAAACCATTAAATCGGTAAGCAATGTTTTGAATTTCTTATTTTGTTTGTTCTGCAATGATTAGTGCCTTTTCTAGATGGCCGTTCAAGCCTTGGGTCGCATCATCTGCATAATGTTCGAGGAAACCACTGACGAGTACATGAAAATGCGCTACGACGTGGATGCCTTTCGAAACCTCTTCCAGGGCACCACCAACGGCCGCACCGAGCAGGAAGGCGAGTTCAACTATTTCGGAAGCAAAAAGGGCTCCATCGAACAGAATGAGGAGCGTCTGCATCAAATGCAAGCTGAGCTGCGTTCGCCCCAATGGGTGGCGGCCACATCTCGACGCCTTCGTCCGATTTTCGTGGAGACAAGTATTTTGAGGGCACACGAGGCCTTGAGACTGAGAAAGAGCTATGCCGAAATGTGCTGCACGCTGCTAACGCACTGTGCTCACAACCTGCGCAGTAACTTTATCCACATCCTCGAAAGCGTGCTGGCCCTGTCGGAGGACGAGGACCCTGAGGTGGCCCAGCGATGCAGGGACACCTTGCTGCATCTGCAACAGGTGCCCAGCAGCCAGGGCGTCTTCGATGAGAATGCTGAGATGCTGCTCGACGCTCACCTAAACAAATGGCCACGAATCCTGCACCGCTGCGAGGACAGCGAACAGTTTGCCGAGCTGCTCTTCTTCAAGGGATTCTTGCGCAGCGTCAATGCCGAGAAGCTGCAGCTACTGCTCCTGGTCCCCAAGAACCTGGAAATGTTCGTCACCTGTCTGGTGACGGCCCTTGACTTGCGCACCCATCGGGAGCTTCTGAACGAGGAATACTCCCTGCGGCGTATTCGCGAGGGCGACTCCAAAGACCTGGCAGCCGAGCTGTCCAAGCTGACATGGCGCCAGTTCAAGCATCTGGGCTCGGAGCGTACTGTAGCGATCCTATACGATATTGCTGCAATCTTGGGCGCTGAGCCGGCTTTGAACCGCCTGATCTTCGATTATTGCCAGGACCTGATTCAGCAAAGGTCCTCGGCCATGAACGAGGCTATGTTACTCCTAACTCTGATGGTTACGCGGCCAGCGGCGAAGGCGGCGCGGGAGAGTCGCCTGGTGCTAGTTGGACTCTTGCTGGATCAGGTGCTCCGTGATGAGCACTGGAATCTGGCCCTGCAGCCGGACGCAGCCTGGCGACTCAAAGTGGATAAGCCCAGTCACTGGTTTGAGGAGCGCACCCCGGGAATCTATTCCTCGGCCGTGGAGGTGCGCACCCAGGACTGTGATTCGGACGACGAGCAGTCGTCAGAGCAGGTGATCGGTAAGCGAGTGAGCATTGCGGACGCCCAATTCAATGTGCTGCACACCTGCCTGGTGTTGGATGCAGTGGGGCATTGTGCCACCTTCATTGGCGACACCTTCGACAGGTACATATTCCAGAGTCTGCACAAGGTGCTCCTGAAGGTGGCCAGCAGCAACACAATCGTCCACCAGGCGGCCAGCTTCGCCTTCGTTTCCATGCAGCTGGCTCTGAAATACGCGGAGCCCTCGCACTTCATCGAGTGCTCCACGGACTACATCACTTTCCACCTAAACGCATTGCTGAAACGGCGGTCCACCGAGAGCACCGCTGCCGTAGACATTCTCACTGTTGTCCTCCAGTACAGCAGCCGCGGCAATGTGCCCCACCTGGATAGCTTATTCCACACTATTCGCGAGGAGTGCTCCAAGTCGCACCAGACAGCCAATGTGCACTCGTACCTGCGAGTGTTTAATGCATTCCTAAAGCACGTCTCCGAGTGGCAGGGTGACGCCGATGCCGAGGTCAACGCTGTCGAGTTGCCAATGCAAGTGGATGATGAGCAGAGTGTCCTCAGCGCCTGGACAAATGTGCTGAAGAAACCGCAGTTGCTAGACGATCTTAATAGCGATGCCAATATGACTGATGCGCCTGAACAGGATGCCAAGGAAGGTGCAGATGATGACACAGTGCCGGAACCCACGAAGCCCGTGCTACCACGCCATGTGGAAATGGTCAAGGACATCCTAAGTCAGGTAATCAAGTTCGTCTCAAACGCTGAGCAATCGCAGCAGATAGCGGCCATAGAATGCTTCTCCAGTGGCCTGCCCCTGCTGGCAGCCTATGAAAACGAGCTCCTGCCACTGGTTCATCTGGTGTGGCAACCGCTGGTCGAGAAGTTCCGCCAAAAGGATGCCCTGGTGCTGAACCGTTGCTTCACGCTACTCCACTTGCTGGGCGTTCATGCCAAGGACTTTATATTGAAGCGGAGTCTCAGGTATGTTTACCTGTTTATCTTTTCCCCAACTTCTTTGTAAATTTGTATTTCCGCTTTTCTAGCGATGTGATACCTCAGTTGAAGCAGTTCCTCAAGGCAGCCAGTCGGCACAGCAGCTGTAAGGAAGCCAAGCAGCAGACCAAAACCCAGGAGTACAAGCTGCAAGTGAAGCTGCTGCAGAGCCTCGCCGATTTCATACTCGGCCTTCAGATAGAGGGGAAGCATCTGCACGAGCTGATGTCGACGGTGGCGCTCTACCTCGCGCAGGAGCAGCCGCCGGAGCTGCAAACCCTGGCGCGACAGTTCTTCCTCGAGCTGGCGGTCTACAACGGTCCCTTTGTCTACGTGACGCTCCTGCAGCGGGCACACCTCAAAGACTACAAGGCCAACGTTAACCAGATCCTGGGAGCCATGGGCTTCAGCACAGCTGCTAAAGTGGACGGCATTGACCAATAAAGAACAACAGACAGTCGACCGTCGTTTTTATTATGTATTTCACAATTGCTCTAATTCTGGTTCACTCGATGATTAACATTACGGGCTTTAATGCTAGATGTGTGTCTTTTAATGCGCTTCGTGAGAGGAGTATGCAATAGTTTTGGATTGAAGAAATCATTGGATTATTTATTATTGAGGTATCTCTAACTTGAATAGTTTTATTAAATATAAACAAGGCAAGGGTTTGTTTAAACAAAACTTGTTTTTATACACAAATGTGAAGCGTGGCTCGCCGCGAACAAACAAAATTGAAATAGAATTTCCCGTTTGGTGGCCAAAAACAAAAAGGTAAATGCTATGCATAAACAAACACCGTCTCTTTCCTTTGCAATTTGTCACTTGCAAGTGGAACCGCAGATGCTTGGCACCGATATAACTTAGCATCCGACTTCTTAAGCCACTCTATACAATATAACATTTCTCGGATCCGTTACAAATATAGCTGAATTTATAAAATGATTGCTGTCTGTCCTCCGTTCATCCCGTCCAGTCTCCTCCTTGCCTCGATCTCGCAATACTTGTACTTAAGTAGCTAGCAGCTCGCTGTGTGTGCATAAAGTCTATTGAGCATCTCCTCCGAATCCTCTGCCGTTTTTCCTATTTGATCGTTGAAAGCTGCACTGCTCTGCGGTTGGTTGTGGGTTCTCAAGCTGTTGGAAAATCTGTTGTGTTGTATTGTGTTTTGTTGTGTTGTGTGTTTAGCTATTGAAGTTAATTTAGGAAACTGACTACGCCAGCCAGTTCATTAGGCTATTCGCATAGGCCATGGGCTTGACGTCGGGATGCGGCTACAGGGATAGAAAGTGTTTATAAATTGCATTTGCCTTTACACATCGTTGAACTTACCACTGCCTCGAAGGATTTGTAATTTGGTTTCAAGTTGTTTCCAGTTATGGTAATAAATGCGCCCATATTTCCCATAGTATCACTAGAAAGAAAGAAAGAAAGCGTTCACATTAAAGAGAATGAATCCAGCGCTACACACGTTCCCTTGTGCTTACCAATAGTTGGGAGCTGAGAAGACTGTTATGCATTGACCATTGTGGGCCACCTCGTAGCCCATATCCTTGACCTCGTGACTGCGTATTATGTAGTCCAAGTTGTTCGTCTTGCAGAACGCTTCGGTCACGTCCGGACCGAACTGGATGCCCACTCCACGCTTGGATGGCCCGCGTCCCATCCACTGCTGCGGATCGGACCACAGAAGTTCGCACATAAGTCCCTCCTCTGGCGGCTGGCAATTGCGCTCGATTCGCCGGATATTGTCCAGGGTAACGTTGTCCGAAGAAAAGAGACCGCCGTGCATGACCAGAATCTTCTCGTTGATGCAGTGACACAGCGGCAGCCAGTTGAAGACCTGCGTGAATATGTCGGCCATGGCGCTGGTGTACTTGGCCGTCACTTCACCGGTGAATCCGTACATTTGGTTCATGTTGATGCTCTCATGGTTGCCTGTGGAGTTCAAGCGATGGATTAATTAATTAATTGGTGGCTATAAGGTTATAAGAGCATCGCCACTTACCGCGTGACAAGAAGAAGTGATTGGGATAGAGCAGCTTGAAGCCAAACAATGTGAATATGCATTCCACGGAGAAGGAGCCTCTGTCCACGAAATCGCCATTGAACAGGTAGGGATTCTTCTCGGATGGCAGTCCGTTTATCTCGAAGATATTCATCAGGTCGTAGAACTGGCCGTGAATATCGCCGCAAATCGTAAACTTCTCCTCGTCTGGCACTTTGATGTCCACCAGCGGAGGCTGAGCGCGCATATACTCATCGATCTCGCAGAGTATCTAAGGCGAAGGTAAGTTTTAGAGAAAGGAGAGGAGGATTACGCTGAAATAAACCCCTCACCTTGTATGCAAATTTGCGATGCAACCGCTTCTGCTCCTTGTAGTGACTCATCAAGTCCTTCATAAACTCCAGAGTCACCTTTCCGTCCTCCAGCTGTGGACCCTTGTAGTCATCCTCAATGGCTAAAGGATAAATGGATGAATGGAATCTCAGCTCTTCTTCCAGCGAAGTGCAAGCCACTTACTTATATTCTCCATATCTCTGTACATCTCGGAGAGCGTCTTCTCGGGCTTATCTATCGCAATGGCCCGCTCGAAGGCGCGCATTTTGACGATCTTGTTGCATTCCGTGAACTTCAGCTTGGCGTCCTTGTCGTTGGGTCGGCACTTGGCCACCTGAAAGTGAAATGCATGTGCGGTTCAGTGGTCACAAGTGAGTCATAGAGCTCTGCTGGGTATGGTTACTCACGAATTCAAAGTCGCAGAGGGCCTGCTTGAACTTGCCAAGGGACATGTGTGCCGCCGCCCGACGATAGTATCCCTTGAGGTAGGCAGGGTCCGCCTTCACCGCCGAGATGCCGTCCTGCAGCGCATAGCCGAAGCTTTCCTGGCGCAGGTGCGCCAACGATCGGTTGGCGTAATATATCGCGCTGTTCGGATGCAGTTCTATGGCTTTGGTGTACATGTCGATGGCTTTTGTGAACTCCTTGGCTGTGCATGCGGAGAGGGGAGGGGTAGGCGGTCAATGGTCAGTATTACTAATTAGGCCCGTCAAGTGGAAGTGCCCGGAGACTTGTAAATTATCACACAGCGATAGCTTCTGTATCTCCGCTTTAAGGTTAGGGTGAAGGGGCCCTCCGAAACTAGAGTCGTCCCGGAGTGCGCTGGCGCTGACGCCTACACGGTGTCCACCTGGCGCGGGCGTCAAGGTGCAAGTGCTGCGGGGGCGGTACTTACTTTTGAGCAAATCGTTTCCCTGATTCTTGAACTGCTCGGCCGCGGCAAAATCCTGGTCCGCTTTCGAACTGGCATTTGTCTCCGCCACCGGCTCCTTGGGCCCCGTAATCTCTGCAGTGGCCGTACCCTGCTGCTCCTGCAGGCCCTCAGCAGCCTTTTTTATTTCCAGCTCGGACGAAGACATGTTTTTGTAACAAAATTATTTTCTTAAACTTATTTACTGTCTGAAAATGTTAGAGGTTGGAAAACGACAAACGGAATTAGTAGTAGTGTTGCTCAACACGCAGCATATTTAAGCGATAAATGCGGGAAAGAACAAGAACTGCGGTCTATCCGGGTTTTCCACTTCTTTCAGCTGTGGCGCGTTGCGTTTAAAAAGCACAAGCACGTTTTCCGGTTTTTCTTATTTGTAGAAATTTTCAAAGCTTCCCACGCAGCTTGGGAAATCGATAACGGACTTGGCAGTGTTAATCGAAAATCAGATGTTTTGAGGTAGGTTTGCCGCGCTCGTGTCACGGCGTCTCACGTGTGATTGCAAAAATAATCTCCAGGAGAGGGAAACACGAAAATAAAATTAACTTCATGTTTGATAGTTTGGCGTTTTTGTGTCCTTCGAAGAAAATTAGGAAATTAGGAAAATAAAGCTCAAAACCGCTTATGGAAACGTTCGATAGCTTGAAAGCTTGAGTTTAATTTTGAGATGCGTGCACAGATTGAAACTAAATTTACTCACGCGTGCATCCCTAGCTTAAACAAAGCCGAGCTGTGGGAAAAAATAGAAGCGGAAACGGGTTTTACTGTTGGTAACTTGGAAGCGTTCGCCAGCATTCAGCACCTTGGGCAGCAGTCTGGAGTTGCAGCCGCATCGACATCAACGCCAACCGATCCCGAATCCGTGCCAGCGCACCGCGAAACTGACCGATAAGCCACCAACCAGAGCCAGTGTGGGGGCGTCACCGTCGTGGGAAAAAACAGCAGAAACATAAACAAACGGCTGCAAAATGTCTATGAGCAATCTATCAATAGACGGCGAGTTCCGTTACATTATCCAATGGTTCAATGAGTGGAGCGAGCTGCAGCGGGACGATTTTGTCTACGTTTTGGTCGAGTATCTGGCTCGTGGCAGCAACACAGACGTGGGTGGCGCCGGCGCAGATGGTGGGGGCGGCGGTGTCTATGTGAACGGCCTGGTGAACTCCCTGGCCAATGCGGCCGTGCAGGACAAGCCCATGAGTCTGTTTCAGTGCCGCGTAAGTACTCAGTAGAAAGTTGGGGCGCAGCTCAGCAGCCATGCTAACGGTTCATTGTCCGCAGATTAAGCTGTTCCGTGAATGGAGCCCCAAATGGCCGATCGAGTTCAAACGCAAGCTGCAGGAGAAGATCAGCGAGATCGACGCAAAGGTGGGGGAGAAGATCATCAATGAGCTGAGGGGGCCCCATGGTGTACACAATGGCGACGTTGCCGTGCATTTAAATGCAAATGGGGCAGCGAGCGACGATGGCAGCGAAGAGCATGAACTGGAGCAGCCGCTGGTGGCAGTTGTGGCAGAGGCTGAGGTCGCAGCTTCGGCCCCAACGCCAGTGGTTGTGGCAGAGCCAGCTCCTGGGGGAGAGGCGGAGAATGACAATCGCTTAGCGGCGGTCTTGAGCCAAGAAACGCCCGTTGATGATGACGACGACGACGACGACGTGGAAGAAGAGCCACGAGCAGAATCTGCTGGCAACACCACTGCCGATGTAAATGGCCATTATCCAGCGGCTGCAGTGACAACGATTGCAGTGAATACGTCTCCATCGCCATCCCCATCTCCAACCCATTCCACGACTCCAGCAATCGTCGAACCTGTAGAACAGGTCGAGAATAGCGTTACAGTCACCGTGGCAGCCCCAGCAGCCGCAGAAGTTCCGCCGGTTGCCTAGAGATGCAGCCAAGTCGCTCGTTAAAGACAAACCGCACGACTATGAAAAGGCTTAATGAGTTAGTTAAGTATTTTAGCTGTACGCCATCCGCAACTTGACATTCCATTTCGACGCGATGCATTTCTAGTTATGTAATCGAATCCAGAGCCCCCAACCCTGGGCTCCCGGCCAATAAGTAAGACTTTCGCATTCTAGCCCTTTAGCACCCATCATCGACTAGCTTAAGAGAGCATCAATTGTAAATTGTAAGCATCATTAAAAGAGAAAAAGAGTGCTCCATACATTTATGCCGTATCCTGATTTTTTTTTCTTTTGCAACTAGCTTGGTTTGGCCTCAAAACATGTTTTTGTGTCATCGGGTTGTGGCTGTTCTGGCCGCTGGCCGGTTACTCATAGTGCTCTTGGATCTGCTACGGCTGCTCTTTGGCCCAATCTGTGTTTACGGCCTGATAATTGCTTTTCTCGCGTCGCTCTCTTTCCGTTTGTGATTCGTCGTCGCCGCCGCTGAAATCGAAATCACAAAATCAAGAGCTGGGAAGTGGAAGTAAGATATGCATGCGGCTGGTGCGGAGATTGGACCAATTTATTTCAATTTTGCGCTTGGGCCGACGACGTTGTGGCCGCGGAGTCCGGCTCTCAAATTATCTCAACTGAAATGCTACGTCCAGAACCACTGCTATGGGGCATCCTGTTGTTCCTGAGAGGTGAGTGTATCCATTATTCCCGAGCATTTCTATCCGGGAAGAACGAAAGACTGAAGAAGCGAACGTGCCCCGTGCGGACGGAAGGGTAATTAAGGAACTCCAGCAACCCACTAAGTGGGTCAAGGCCGACTAGAAATTCCCAACCGACCAAGCGAAGGGCAATAAACCGCGCGAGCGATTGCGAACGCGAACGCCGCCGCTCAACAAAAGTGAGTGAGTAATTGCCGCGGGCACTTCTGGTTTGCTGGTTTTCTGGTTCGCGAGTCGCGACTGCCGTCTTGCCGACATTGACCCTGGCTGCGCGCTTATTTCTTGCCTTGTCATCCATCCAGCCTCTCTCTCGCCTCTCCTCTCCTCGCTTTAGCGGATCCCGGTTCTGCTGCCTGCCAGTGCATCCGCCTGGGCGAGTGCCCGCCCTTCGCCCGCCTCCTCCTTCACCATGGCCCCGGAGAGCAGTCCGCCGTGTTCGCCAAGGTGCATTCAGCAAGCTGTGGCTTCCAAGGCCTTGATCTGCTGGTCTGTTGCCCCACATCGCGCAAGCGCTACCACGATGATTCATCCTTGGCCAAGCCAGGTCGCATGCTGCGCTTCGCACCCTCGGACGATCGCTGGATTTGGGGTGACTTTGGTGATAGCAAAGCGAGCAGCAGTCATCCTCACTCGCGCTCCCAGTCCCACCACATTGGTCACTTGGAAGCGGAAGCAAGTCTGCATGACTACTGGGATTTCAGAGAGCAGCGAAACTGCCCTCAGCCGGTGGAACCTGAGTTCTTTGACCACCGATTTGACGGGGGGCATAACTTTCACTATCACGTAGAACACGGCAGCAGCAGCAATGATGTGCGAACTCCGCGACCAAATCCCATGGACAGACCCATTGTGTTTCCCGGGGATCTGCGCTTTTTGCGACAGGGCGGAGACGACACAAGCTTTGACTCAAGTGAAGGACCTCCCCTGGCGCCATTCACCACCACGCCACCTACAACGATTGTCCCAGCTCCAGCTCCTCCTACTACTACTCTTACTCCTACTGGAATCCGCACATCTCCAACACCCGAAGCTGTGAAGACAGCGCAAGATAACCTTCCAGGGTGCGGGATAAGCGTGGAGAGCCGACTGCTGGGGGGAGCACAGGCCACGGCAGGACAGTATCCGTGGCTGGCCAGGATCGCCTATCGAAACCGAAGTGAGTTCCATTAATTCTTCAATTTAGAATTTTATTAATAATCCCCAAGTCAACGCAACACCCGGTCTTGTGTGTGTATGAGAGCGATCTCTTGAAGATCCTGGTCTGGAGCAAACCTGTTCTGTAGGTATCCTAGCCAATCTCGTTGGCCACGATGCCCAACCTTGTGGTAAGAAAGACTCCGGTGGCAAAGAGCAGAAAAGCCAGCCCCAGGGCCACGGGTCCTCGATTCTTTGGAGGTCTACCGAAGCCACTGCCCTGGTCGTCAGGGCCTTTTCCATCAGAAGGACCACCTTTTCCCCCACTGCCCCCCGGGCCACCAGGCCCGCCCTTGCCACACTTTCCACACAGGCTTCCGTCGCAAGGTTTTGGGCCACACGGCTTCCGCTTCGGCGGAGGAGGGGCAGCATTGCCGCTACTTGAAGGATCGTTACCTCCACGAGAAGGATAGTTAGAATTACCGCCGCCTGAAGGAGCGCCAGCACCTCTACCGCATCCTCCTCCCTGAGCTTGGCAAGGGGCTTGACCTGGTGGCGGTGCCGGTGCTTTGCCTCTGGCACAGGGACATGCGCACATATTTTCTTGGAATCGACTGAGGAATAGAGAAAAATGTGTTTTTAATATTGTTTTTGCATTGTTGTGTTTATAGCCAGCAGCCGTATTAGCTTCCGCTGCTCCGGATCCCTAATCTCCAGTAACTATATTGTCACCGCCGCCCATTGTGTGGTCAACCTCGTCAGCGACCTAGAACTGTAAGTTGGAACCACAGAGAGCGATTAGTGCGTTGTAAACCGAGCTATGATTTCCAACAGATCCCATGTGAGATTGGGAGATGGATTGGGTGCAGATGCGTCAAATGTATTGGCCATCAGCCAGGTTCTAGTGCATCCCAACTATGATCAGCCCCGGTATTCCAATGACATAGCTCTGTTGCGACTCAACAGCACAGAGGGTAAGTACTCCTGACTCGCCACCCATGCCACTATCTAAGAACTTATTCCCCCGTTTTGGCCAGAAGCTGTTACGCCCATTTGCTTACCCTCGAACAGTTCGACGACGCTCGGGAACAGGTTGATTGGACAAACGGGAGTTGCAGCCGGTTGGAGTACTAGGAGTCCGGAAAGTGAGTCTCGAAAAAAAATAGAGATCGTCTGTCTCTGGTCTGTTGAGTTATTCAACTAACTTTTACTGTGCCTCGGCGCTTGCTACGTTCATTCCCGGTTATTCCTGAGAATATGTACATATTTCCCCCACTTCTAGGTAATGGGTCAAACAATTCCTCCTCCGCGGTGCGCTTCATCCGCTTGCCCATAGTGAACACCACCAGCTGCGCCATCGCCTATGCCAGCCTCAGCGAGAACTTCCAGCAGCCGATCGTGATTACGCCGAGCCATCTGTGCGCCCAGGGACAGCCCATGAACGACGTTTGCCGCGGGGATAGCGGCGGTCCCTTTATGGACGATGGAAGCTCTGGTCTGTTTGGAGCAATGGGACGCCACACACTCATTGGTATCGTGGCCTTCGGACCAACGCTGTGCGGAGTGACCACCATTCCCGGGGTTTACACTCTGGTCAGTAGCTTTACCGATTGGATCATGAGGAGCATCAACCAATGATCCGTGGCCTGCTTGAAATCCAACCCAAGCTAAGTTCATCCAAAGCCTTCAATGCCAAAGTAAGAGAGAATACCCAAGAAATATAATATTAATTTGGGTCAATAAAATCATATGCAATATGTAACTTTGCTTTGCTCCTTAAATCCTTAAAGAATTATTGAAACGAAGGTTGGTTTAATATTTGTAAATATGATACAGAAATAGTGTAGTGGGTTAAAAGTGGTTTGATTATAATCAATTCTATTATAAATAATGTAAATTCATTCCACTACCTAAGAATTAATCACTCGGTTCAACTCAAGATCAATATCCGATCCCACTATTATTCTTCGTATATGATTTCGAGAGTCACTCCATAAAGCTTATGGGACACAAAGCTCGAGAGAAAACTGAGTGAAGCCGCTGGTCCAGCTTCAGTCGTGTGCCAAGCTTCGCTTTGGTCCGCTCTCCGCTTTGTGAGAATTCCGATTTAGTCATCACATCATCTGTATCGTCCATATTATCGCGCCGTTTATTTTGATAGCTGCTTCTGCGATCGATCTGTGATACCAGGCATAGGGCGAAACCCAAGCTACCCACTGACGACGTCTTGAGAAAGGATTAAGCTTGCGTAACAGAAATGTTTCAACTACCAGTTATCTGCCTGTTTCTCGGGTTATTGGCGAAATCGTCGGCAGGGCGTAAGTAAATAGAATTGAAGAGTTTGGCAATGGGACTCCCACAAGACTCACATCTTCTGGAAATGACAAGCTCATTTGTTTTGCCGCGGGCCTTCCAAAACCTGTTTCCATCGCTTCTACAACTAAACCACATAAAATCGTTAGCTTGATGAATGAAAGCGGGCACTTACATACATGCGTCTTTAATACTCTCTCTACGCCCAGAATTCTATTTCCCCAATGAGGCGGCTCAGGTCCCAAACTATGGGCGCTGCATAACTCCCAATCGGGAGCGGGCGCTGTGCATCCACCTGGAGGACTGTAAATACCTATATGGCATTTTGACGACCAGCCCCCTGAGAGACACAGACCGCCTATACCTCAGCCGCAGCCAGTGCGGCTACACGAATGGCAAGGTGCTGATCTGCTGCCCGGATCGCTATCGGGACAGCTCGCCGGCCACAGCGACGCCCACTAAGCCCAATATCACCAGCACCAGCCTGCTCCCGCAGCCCGGCCAGTGCGGCAATATACTCTCAAACCGGATTTACGGTGGCGTTAAGACCAAGATTGACGAATTCCCTTGGATGGCCCTGATCGAGTACACGAAAGGTGCGTGCAAATGAAATCAGTAGAATAAATCAGTAGAAGCTCACCCATAATTTTTCCCACTATGCAGCTGGGGGCAAGAAAGGTCATCACTGCGGCGGCTCCTTGATCAGCACCCGGTACGTGGTGACCGCCTCTCATTGTGTCAATGGAAAGTCTCTGCCCACCGATTGGCGGCTGACGGGAGTACGCCTGGGCGAATGGGACACCTCCACTGATCCCGACTGCGAGGTGGATGTGCGTGGCATGAAGGACTGCGCGCCCCCGCACCTGGATGTACCCGTGGAACGCACTGTGCCACATCCCGCCTATCTTCCAAGCTCCAAGAACCAAGTCAACGATATCGCACTACTGCGCCTCGGCCAACAAATTGAGTACACCGACTTTGTGCGTCCGATCTGCTTGCCACTGGATGCGAACCTGCGCGCAGCTACTTTCGACGGTATCACCATGGACGTGGCTGGCTGGGGCAAGACGGAGCAGCAGTCCGCCAGCCCCTTAAAGCTGAAG
Organism: Drosophila bocqueti; assembly: GCA_018151655.1. Classification (NCBI taxonomy): domain Eukaryota; kingdom Metazoa; phylum Arthropoda; class Insecta; order Diptera; family Drosophilidae; genus Drosophila; species Drosophila bocqueti. The sequence continues at coordinate 1,130,116 of JAECXF010000020.1, forward strand.
GCGGCCGTCGAGGGATTCCGCTTGGACGAGTGCCAAGGCGTCTACAGTGGCCAGCAGATTCTGTTGGAGGAGACTCAGATGTGCGCGGGCGGCAAGGAGGGCGTTGACTCCTGTCGCGGCGACTCCGGTGGCCCTCTCATTGGACTAGACACGAACAAGGTGAACACGTACTACTTTTTGGCGGGCGTCGTCTCCTTTGGACCAACACCATGCGGCCTGGCCGGATGGCCGGGTGTCTACACGCTGGTGGGCAAGTATGTTGACTGGATCCAGAACACTATAGAACCGTGAATGTTGTGTGGATTAAAAATTGTGTTTATGTAAATAAATTCGACCAACAAATCCGTGTCTTAATTAGTTCTTAAAATTTTAGCTTTCCGCGCTGCATTCTGGTTTATTTACAAAACTGATACAAGATAGTGTTGATATTTGTTGTATTACATGAAAAATCATATTACTACATTATATTAAGCCAACGAACAGATTTCTTCCACTTAAAGTAGCCATTCAACCTTTTCCTTGGGCAGATCTACCTCCCCTTCGTCGTCATCCTCGCCCTCGCCCCAGTAGCCCAAGATAGAAACCGTGGCATTGCCTGCAAGATGGTTAGAAATTTTAAAAACTGTACATTTTTAGGAAATTGAGGTCAACTTTGACAAAGAACATAATCTTTTCGGTCTTGCTAAATTTTAAGTCCAGCGATGCAGCGATGGGGAATCACGTGAGACAGTGTGGCCAAAATATATTTTTCCTTCACTTAAATGAAGTATATCTTGGCCAAATCGCCCTTGTCGATGGCGACACCCCTGATGTGCAGAGATTTTGGAATCCGACGAAAAAACAAGCACCAAGGCTCTATTTTTGCAGCTAGACAGCGAGAAGTTTATAAATTAGATAATTTTGAATGGGAGAAATTAACTATCGATGAAAAGCTAGCAGCGAAGACTTATCTGGCAGCTCCGTAAAATCGACCATCTGGCAGCTTTGAAACCAGATCTCCTGATCCCAGTCTGGCAACTCCGACAGGTAAAAATGTTGAAGAATATCTACGTAACGCCGTTAAATTTGCTTAAATCGGCAACCAGCCTGCAGCAACAAGTGCGAGTAAGTACTATTGGCGATCTAGGAAGGAATCTCCATTCACCACATCCTTCTTGCAGACCACGTTCGTGCTCAAGCGCAAATATGACCCGCCGCTGCACAAAACCAACGAGAAGCCGCGCCGGATGAGGGCCAAACACTTCATCTATGAGCTGGTGGAAGACACGCTAGTCAAGAAGCGGCCAAACATGGAGGCGGTGCTCAAGACCTTCGTGGAGGGCGTTGGTGACAAGGGGGACGTAGTGTCCATGAAGCCGCATTTTGTCTACAACAAACTGCTGCTCCCTGGCCTAGCCGACTACAATACACCCGAGAACGTGGCCAAGTACGCCAAAACTGAGGCCGAGAAATCGGCGGTGAAGCATAGCTCGGCATACGCCCAGCGAACGGTTAATATGCTAGAGTCCATTGTCCTGGCGGTGGTTATGAACAAGGACGAGCCGTGGGTGCTGGAGCCGTGGCACATTAAGGCCTCTTTGCGCAAGGCCGGCTTCCACTGCCGCGAGGAGTGCATAACTTTGCCCCAGGAGCGCATCGAGGGCCCAGATCTGAAGAAGGAGAATAAGGATTTCTACTGCACCGTGACCATTAATAAGCTGGAGCAGGCGCGGCTGAAGTGCCGTCTGCACCACTGGAGCACAGATCCCAGTGAACGGCTCCCCTATGTGCTGGAGCACTGGAAGCAGATGTCGGAACCACTGCTGGAGGTCGGATTGCCGGAAAAAAGCGTAGAGGATAAGAAATAAACTTGTTGATTTATGAACAGCGCGGAAAACAAAGTGTTTATTTTAACATTTCTTCAAGTTTTTCGTAGTGAAAGTTGTACCTTAAGGCTACTTTACGAGTCTACATATATATGATGTGGGTTAGATTGATTAGTGCACTGCCTTCAGCTCCACCTCAAACACTAGGGTCGCATTGGGTGGGATGGTCGGAGGAGATCCGCGTCCTCCGTACGCCATGTGTGCCGGGCAGGTAATGCGACGCTTGCCGCCCACCTTCATGCCGGCGACGCCAACGTCCCAGCCCTTGATCACTTCGCCAGCGCCCAAAGCGAACTTGAAGCCCTTGCCCTTGAGCAGGCTATCGAATGTCTTGTTGTTTGACTGCAGACGGCCAATGTAGTAGACCGAGACTCGCTTTCCTGTCTTGGCCTCGTCTCCCTTGCCAGTAATAACATCGAATATTTTCACACCGCCACTAATGGTGCGCTCACCCCAGCTTGCTGTGGCTTGGTAGACTGATCCTTTGCCTTGGGCTGCTCTTTCTTAGCCTCTGGCTTGGCCTTCTGGTTCTGCGGAGTCTTTGCCTCCTTCTTAGCGACGCCATTCTGCTCCTTGGCACCTTTCTTGGCATCGGGAGATATCTTGGCAATCTTGGCCTTGGGCTGCTCTACCTCCTCTTCGTCAGCGGAGTCAGAGTCTTCTTCATCGTCACTGTCGTCCTCGTCCTCTTCATCATCATCGTCATCCTCATCTCCATTTTCGAGGAGTGACTCGTACTCTTCAATTAGGCGACTGTCATCATCGTCTTCCTCCTCCTCACCATCTTCATCATCATCGTCCTCCTCGTCCTCAGCTTGAGCTCCTGCCTTCTTTTTATTCTTGTTCTTGGCTGAGTCCTTGAGCAAGTTCTCAATGGTATAGTCCTCATCCTCGTCGTCCGAGTCGATGTCGTGCAAGTAGCCCAACAGAGATACCGTAGCATCGCCTGCAAAGCGGATAAATAATGATACAAATCTGACCAAGGGATTCAGAACTCGAACTCACCTTCAGTATTGAATGTAATCTGGTCGCCCTTGCTGAAGTTCAGGTCCAGAGGCGCCTGGGGAATGGCTTTCGACACTGTGGCCACAATAAACTTCTCAGTCTCGTTTGTAACGTAAAGCTTGGCACTCTCTCCATCGTCGATTGCGACACCAGAAATGTGGAAGGACTTCACAATGGTCTGGGAGTACTTGCGCCTAGGCTTCATATGCAAACCTAGAGGTCGGGAGGATTCTTATGAATTACATGGGTCTTTAACGTGACGACAGAAATGGCGCCGCCGTCCACGCTGCCGGCACCGCCACAAGGCCAAGCACGTGGCGCGAACAAAAACCGGCCGAACCAACAGACTTCCAAATGTTTAACAATTGGGTTTACTAATATAGTTATCTAAATGCTACCGCTTACCCCAAAACATGGACATCTTGCAATGATATTCACTTTTTTAATGGAAATGCAAATAAAAAATCAGAGAGAACTGAAAAACTGACGCCGACTGAAGACCGTTGCAAAACGCTTAAAAATACCAACACTTCTTAAGGAGATGATTAGAGTGACCGCGACCTCGGCGACAGCAAATACCTATAAGACGGGTAAGAAACATCGATGTTTCTCAAAAACCCTCGATGTTTTTCGATGTATCGTCGATACAGAATGTTTCTATCTTCATATATCTTCTATCTTATATATTCAAACACACAATGAAATTTGTATTAAAATGGAAAACGAAAAATATATTCAGGATTTAACATAACTCAATCAAAAACATAAATTCATTAGATCAATATAAGAAAGCTTAAATATTAATTATTATCTTATTTTGTATTGTCCTGCATTGCTAAATGAAATATGTATATAAATTTACCTTCGTTTCAGGCTTTTTAGCTGTTTCTGTATGCTGTAGGCACCAAAACATCGATAGTCAAAAATATAAATCGAGGTTTTTAACATTTTCAAAAAACATCGATATATCGATGTTTTGTATCGATGCATAAATATTTCCATCGATGTTTCCTGCACCTCTACTGTGTTTGTGTATTTGTGGCAGCGATAGGCGAAAAAATCGTCTCTTTCGGGGACTTGGAGCCCCGCCTTGATAAATTTCGTTTAATTCGAGCCTCCGGAGGCATGGTAAAGAACGCAGCATGACGGAGAAGATTACGCTAGCGGACGCGCTGTCCAATGTGGAGGTGCTGGACGAGCTGTCGCTGCCCGATGAGCAGCCTTGCATTGAGGCCCAGCCCTGTTCCATTATCTACAAGGCAAACTTCGACACGAACTTCGAGGACCGCAATGGATTTGTCACCGGAATCGCCAAGTACATTGAGGAGGCAACCACTCACGCCAATTTGGTAAGATAGATCGGTGTACTCTGCTTCATTTGGCCAAATTACTCACACCTCCTTCTACTTCCGCCCGCAGAATGTGCTGCTGGACGAGGGGCAGAAGCATGCAGTTATGCTGTACACCTGGCGCTGCTGCTCCCGCGCCATTCCGCAGCCCAAGTCCAACGAACAGCCGAATCGTGTAGAGATTTACGAGAAGACGGTGGAGGTCCTGGCCCCGGAGGTAAACAAGCTGCTGAACTTCATGTACTTCCAGCGCAAGGCCATTGAGGCCTTCTCGGGCGAGGTGAAGCGCCTGTGCCACGCCGAGAAGCGCAAGGATTTCGTGTCCGAAGCCTACTTGCTGACGCTGGGCAAGTTCATCAACATGTTTGCCGTTCTGGACGAGCTGAAGAACATGAAGTCGAGTGTGAAGAACGACTATTCGACATATCGACGCGCGGCCCAGTTCCTCAAGGTGATGTCCGACTCGCACACCCTACAGGAGTCCCAGAACCTCTCCATGTTCCTGGCCACACAGAACAAGATTCGCGACACGGTCAAGGACACGCTGGAGAAGATCGTTGGCTACGAAGATCTGCTCTCGGACGTGGTCAACATTTGCGTGCACATGTTCGAGACGAAGATGTACTTGACACCGGAGGAGAAGCATATGCTGGTGAAGGTCATGGGCTTCGGCCTGTTCCTTATGGACAGCGATGCCTGCAACATCAACAAGCTGGACCAGAAGAAGAAGATCCGCTTGGACCGCATTGACCGCATCTTTAAGAACCTGGAGGTGGTGCCGCTCTTTGGCGATATGCAGATCGCCCCCTTTAACTACATAAAGCGCAGCAAGCACTTCGATTCCAGCAAGTGGCCGCTCTCCAGCTCGAATGCCATCAGCCCCCAGGCGGACTTAATGGTGCACCTGCCCCAGATACGCGAGGATCACGTCAAGTATATATCGGAGCTGGCCCGATACACAAACGAGGTGACCACCACCGTCAAGGAGAATCCCTCCGACGCCGAGAACCGGATCACCTCGGACCTCGCCTTGCGGGGCCTGCAACTGCTGTCGGAGTGGACCAGCGTGGTCACGGAGCTGTACTCCTGGAAGCTGCTCCACCCCACCGACCACCACCAGAACAAGGAGTGCCCGGTGGAGGCTGAGGAATACGAGCGGGCCACCCGCTACAACTACACTTCGGAGGAGAAGTTCGCCCTCATCGAAGTGATCGCCATGATCAAGGGCCTGCAGGTGTTGATGGCGCGCATCGAGACCGTGCTGTGCGAGGCCATCCGACGGAACATCTACTCGGAGCTGCAGGACTTCGTGCAGCTGTCGCTGCGCGAACCGCTGCGAAAGGCGGTGAAGAACAAGAAGGACCTGATCCGGAGCATTATTATGTCGGTGCGCGAGACGTCGGCCGACTGGCAGAAGGGCTACGAGCCCATCGACGACCCAGTGTCCAAGGGAAAGAAGGATCCAGACGGCGGCTTCCGCATACAGGTGCCGCGCCTCAACGTGGGTCCTTCGTCCACGCAGCTTTACATGGTGCGCACGATGCTGGAGTCGCTGATTGCCGACAAGAGCGGCGGCAAGCGCACGCTGCGCAAGGACATCGATGGCAACTGCCTGATGCAGATCGACACCTTCCACAAGACCTCCTTCTACTGGAGCTATCTGCTCAACTTCAGCGACACGCTGCAGAAGTGCTGCGATCTCTCCCAGCTGTGGTACCGTGAGTTCTACCTGGAGATGACAATGGGTCGCAAGGTCAATAAATGCCTGGTGCGACACCAGCACAACGAGGAGTGCAAGGATCTGATCACCATGGAGAAGCGGATTCAGTTCCCCATAGAGATGTCCATGCCCTGGATCCTCACCGATCACATTCTGCAGACAAAGGAGCCCTCGATGATGGAGTAAGTAATGCGAGCTTGACTTTGCGAAGCCCTAACTAACTTACTTCACAGATTTGTTTTGTATCCCCTGGATCTCTACAACGACTCGGCGCACTACGCCCTCACCGTCTTCCGCAAGCAGTTCCTCTACGACGAAGTGGAGGCCGAGGTCAATCTGTGCTTCGACCAGTTTGTCTACAAGCTAAGCGAGCAGATCTTTGCCCATTACAAGCAGCTGGCGGGTAGCATTTTCCTGGACAAGCGATTCCGCTTGGAGTGCGAAGTGCTGGGCTTCAACTTTCAGTCGTATCCGCGGAACAATCGCTATGAGACGCTGCTGAAGCAACGACATGTGCAGCTGTTGGGTAAGCTTATCCCTAGAGTTTACTAACTTTATTTATTAACGTAATTCTCTGATTATCTTTAGGACGTTCCATTGACTTGAACAAAGCTGGTTACCCAGCGCATAAACGCCAACATGCACAAGAGTATTGAGCTGGCCATCAGCCGCTTCGAAGGCAACGATATTACGGGCATTGTGGTGAGTACAAATGTGTGGAAACAAACAAGCAAGGATGCAGCTCACAAAATTAATTTTTAGGAACTGGAGGGCCTGCTGGAAGCGAATCGCATTTGCCACAAGTTACTAAGCAAATACTTGGCCTTGGACAACTTCGATGGCATGGTCAAGGAGGCTAATCACAATGTTCTGGCACCGTACGGCCGCATTACATTGCACGTCTTTGTGGAGTTGAACTACGACTTTCTGGTCAATTATTGCTACAATGCGGCCACAAATCGGTGGGTTATTTACTCGATAATTAAGTTTCCCATTAATTACTCTACTTTTCCAATTAGTTTCATTCGCACCAAAGTGAATCTTTCGTCGTCCCAGGCCATACAGCGGGAGAAGCCGCCGCAAATGTCGCATTACTATCTTTGGGGCTCCAAGCAGCTGAATGCCGCCTACTCCACGCAGTATGGCCAGTACACTGGTTTCGTTGGCTCTCCGCACTTCCATGCGATGTGCCGCCTGCTCGGCTATCAGGGCATTGCCGTTGTCATGGACATTATACTGAAGGACATTGTGAAGCCCCTGATCCAGGGCTCACTGCTGCAGTTCACCAAGACCCTGATGATTGCCATGCCCAAGTCCTGCAAGCTTCCCCGCTGCGAGTATGGATCTCCGGGCGTGCTGAGCTACTACCAGGCCCATCTCACGGACATTGTGCAATATCCGGATGCCAAGACCGAGCTTTTCCAGTCCTTCAGGGAGTTTGGCAACAGCATCATATTTTGCCTGCTGATCGAGCAGGCGCTCTCCCAGGAGGAGGTGTGCGATCTGCTGCACGCGGCCCTCTTTCAGAACATCTTCCCCAGACCATTCTGCAAGGGTGAGTAGCTTTGGTGTCAAGGGAATTCTTTTGTAATTTTACCTCTTCAGAGAACGAGAAGCCGGAGGCCAAGCAAAAGCGCCTTGAAGCCCAGTTCGCCAACCTGCAGATCGTGTCCAATGTGGAGAAGATTGGCACCGCCAAGGTAAGATTATAAGTAATTCAGTTATTGAAATGATTCTAACGCGATTCTCGACGACCTACAGCAAGCCATGATCGCACGCGAGGGGGACTTGCTGACACGCGAACGCCTGTGCTGCGGCTTGAGCATCTTCGAGGTGATCCTCAATCGCGTGAAAAGCTATCTGGATGATCCGGTGTGGTGCGGTCCGCCGCCCGCCAACGGGATTATCCACGTGGACGAGTGCTCTGAGTTCCATCGATTGTGGTCGGCCCTGCAGTTCGTCTACTGCATTCCAGTGAGGGGAACGGAGTACACCATTGAGGAGCTCTTCGGCGAGGGTCTCAACTGGGCGGGCTGCGTCATGATTGTCCTGCTCGGCCAGCAGCGGCGTTTCGAGGCTCTCGACTTTTGCTACCACATTCTGCGAGTGCAACGCGTCGATGGCAAGGACGAAGACGTCAAGGGCATTGTGAGTTTCACTCGCTGAGTGTTTAAAGCGAAGCTAAAATTAAATTTCCCTTTGCAGCAACTCAAGCGGATGGTGGATCGCATTCGTCGATTCCAAGTATTAAACTCACAAATCTTCTCCATTCTCAACAAGTATCTGAAGGGTGGCGACGGCGAGGGCTCAAATGTGGAGCATGTGCGGTGCTTTCCACCGCCACAACATCCCTCGGTCATATCGTCGTCGTCGTCCCACTATCAGGATCCGCAGAGGTTGCGCCAGAGCATGAACAATTGAATGACGATCGGGAATATATGCATTTAAGTCGCAGTTCGTTGCAGTAACAATTTCTCAGCACAAGGAGGGATTTCAGCGTCGTAATTTAGGAACCGAAAGAGCCAAAGCCTTGGCTATGCCGCGCCCAAATCTTGACAATTTGTTTAGGTGTTTCGAGGGTAGTGTTCGGGTTTATTTAAATTCGATTTTATTGGGAATATTTTTCATTCGTACAGTGCGTAAAATGTATTATCCAAGCAATTATATATATATATTATATGTAGATTTAGTATTGAGCCCCATTGCATTCAATTTAGCTACTCGGTACATCGGTACGTTATCCCAAATACTCTATAGGAAGATCGCTTCTCCCTATTTTTTCGCTACAAAATAGATACGTTCTTGTTTTGCTCCCCCGATTTGAGAATCAAATTAGCCAAAGAATTGACAGACAGCACGGCGAAATAAAAACGAATTGGCTTTAAATACAATCAAAGTATTACAAAATATGGTAGATGCAGCAATTAAAATGAAGGATATTATGACAGCCAACACTTTTACACAATTAATACAATGAACATTATCGAATAAAATTTTCATACGTATTTCTAACAAACCCAAAGAGGCTGCCCTTATTATTTTGGTGGTTCACAAAAAGGCTTTTATTTGTTTTGGATTTTATATACAACATTGGGGAGATATGTGACGCAAACCATTTGTAAATGAAACAAGCTGTTGGAAAATCTATACTCGTAGATGAAGCTTGAAGATGAAGGTTGCTAAGAAGTAAACTAATACTTTCAAATTACATTAAAATCTTAGGGAAATCTTTGCTCAATGCAGCCATTCGTCTATTTAGTTATTCCCTACTTTATTAGTATTTATTCTGTATGCTAAAAGGTAGCATCTAGGAGCTCATAAAGGCCATGGCTGATGAAGAATAAATACATACACTCTCGGTTTGGCACTACATATGTCATAAATCTTTAGGGGTATCTGTTATTAACAATTAATTTACTGTTTGTCGTCTGTAGATCAACCGTTTAAGGCTTCGTCTAACATTCAGCTACTTGGATTGGATGTTTTGGAATGGATTTATCTAACATCTACACAGCTACAGGCGCTACTTTGCCCACCCCGTTGGTGTTAAGCCCTGTGCTCTTCCGTGTATCCGTGTATGTGTGCAGGACTGTGACGTTGTCCGCATAGTTGCGCGGCAGGTCAAACTTTGCACTGTCCGCACCCAGGTAGCAGGCTCCGTAGGCACTGCTCTTGGTGATGCTCACCAGCTTGAGGTTGAATTCGATGGGCGTCTTGGAGAGCTCCGCAATGAATGAGTCCTGCAAGAGGTTCCAGCTGGACCACACTGAGCCCACGCACACCACGCTCAGGTCGCCGGACTTGACCAGATCCCTGTGAACATTGGGCAGCAGGGAAACAATCAAACGGGCCAGATGCACGCCGGCTTCGCGAAACAAGCCGCGTGCCAGTTCGTCACCATTTTCCGCATTCTGGGCCAGCTTCTTGCACAGATTGGCAAAGAAAGGCTTGTCGAACTTGGCGTAGCAGTGGGGCAGCATGTCGTACCGCGTTTCAATGCTGAAGTGCTCCTTGATCAGGGCCCAGGTCTTCTCCACGGGGGCCGGTGACCTCTCAAAGTTGTCCATATGGTCAAAGACCACCTTAACCGCGCGATACGAGATGAACCAGGCTGCGGAGTGGAAGGGTTGAGGTAACAACATAACACAACAAAGGTGGCCATGAGTCAGTGGCAATCAACGCTATCAGACAATCCTAATCGCAACTGCAGCCGTTAATCGCGGCATTGGCATGGCATTAAACAACTATTAGGCTGATAAGGCTGCTGATGATGACCCCGACACCAGCTTTGTGGGAATTTGCACGCCCTACTCACCGCTGCCCTCGTCGCCGAGGAAGTTCCCCCAACCGCCGCAGTTCGAGGTGGAGCCGTCGGGATTGCGCAGCAGGCAGTTGGACCCCGTGCCCGAGATGAGGACCATGCCGCCAATGGAGGATGCTGTGAACATGCTGCCCATGGTGTCACTGGAAACGGCGTAGTTCTCGGCTAGATCTGGAAATGTGGTCCGTAGCTCCTGCTCCAGTTCGCGGTTTGTGGCCTCCTTTTGGGGGAAACATCAAATGGTTCAAATGGTTTCTTTTGGATAGTGAGGACTTGTAGTAGTTGCTAACCTGCTCGCAGCCGCTGAGACTTAGACCCAAGCTTTTGAGGGGCGTGTCCTTGGGTATGCCCGCCTCCTCCTTGGCCCGCTCCACCATGTCGGTGATGCGACGGGCGCACTCCGGAATGCCGATGCCCCAGTGGTTAGTGCCCAGGCCGCTCGTAGAGCCCACCGACTGACCGCTCTCATCGCAGATGACCAGCCTGGAGTGCGTGGCTCCCCTGAAAACGGGAGACAAAGGAACTTAATTCCTGAATCTATTTCCGGATTCTCTTTGTCGTTACACAATAGGTGAAAGGGCCGTGACCGCGGACAATAAATAACGCGATGGAATCAAATTGAAGCGAATTAACCGATCTCGCAGCTGCAAATTGGAATTGAAGAGGCCCGCAATTGACAAATTCATTTAAAGAAAACGTGTCACACGCACAAAATTGGATTCGACAGCGCATAGACGGGTCGTGCCGCAGGTCCCAATTAACCACAGTCCCAATGCGGGCATAGAATATGCTATATGGACTTCGAATTTTATCCCAAATTAAAAAAAAGGGAAAATAGGGGCTGCGATACCGTTACATTGCAGCTGCTGCTGATGGATGGATGGATAAGCCAAGACAAGTGACGTGACGAAAGTGCACCGCTTATTAGGCTCAATTGAGCCAATCATTGGCGAGCATACATATGCAGAATTGGGACAACAAAAGGCATTTGTTATCGCCGCCTTAACTATTTTTAACCAACGTCCAATTTACTGCGGTCGTAAAAATACCTCTGCAGCAAATTTAAACCGAGTAACGTTCTTCCGTGACGTAACGGCCGTCATTGAGTTGGCAGCCCCGAAAGCCACTCTCCATCTATTGCCGACCTGCCAACTCGCTGCAATGGGTTATCAAACAGCCGGCGGAATTATTAACGAAAATTGTACGCGAAAACATTTAATGATTTCGTCGATATAGTGACTAGACCCGCACCCCGCGATCGCCGGCGTTCGCTCCACAATAAGTTAATTGAAATGAAATTGCTGACAAATGTCCGGAGGCTGCGCCCGCTGCTGGCGCTGCGCCGCCAAAGGTCGCATGACGCAAAAACTGCTGTGGTAGCGGAGTCGCTTCCGCAACCGGTTCCAACCAGTGCCCAGCTCGATGAGCTGGAGCGGAATGTGGAGCTCCGTCAACACCGAAACAATTTGCCGCTAATCCGCTCCCTCGTCAAGCAGGCGAAGGACGGCGATGCGGACACTCTGGACAAGCTTCGCTCAGAGCTGGAGCAGCTGCCCAATGCCACGCATCCGCGGCTGCAGGAGTACGGTGTGGAGCCGCGGGAGCTGGCGCAGTACGTGCACAGGGAATGGCCGCCGCAGGCCAGCCTTAAGGAGTTCTCCGAGCTGGCCCGCTCCCTCAATCTCTTCAGGATGGATCATCTGGGCAATTACACGGGCCACAAGAGCTATTACCTAACCGGCCAGCTGGCCATGCTGGAGCAGGCCATCATACAGTACGCACTCCAAGCGGTCACGGGCCACGGCTTCAAGCTCATCTCCGTGCCGGACATCTTGCCGCGCGAAGTGATCGAGTCCTGCGGCATGCGCACCGAGGGCGAGCGCACCCAGGTCTACAAGCTGGACACTGGCGAGTGCCTTTCGGGCACGTCGGAAATGGCGCTGGCCGGCTTCTTTGCGGGCAAAGAGCTGTCCGAGGAACAGCTTCCCCTTAAGGTGACCGCCGTGAGTCGCTGCTATCGCGCCGAAACGTCCGGCCTGCAGGAGGAGAAGGGCATCTATCGCGTGCATCAGTTCACCAAGGTGGAAATGTTCGCCATCTGCACGCCCGAGCAGTCGGAAGCCGAGCTGGAGGAGTTTAAGAACATCGAGTTGGATCTCTTTCGGCGCCTGGGCCTTAACTTCCGTCTGCTGGACATGCCGCCGTGCGAGCTGGGCGCTCCGGCGTACCAGAAGTACGACATCGAGGCATGGATGCCGGGCCGCCAGATGTGGGGCGAACTGTCCAGCTGCAGCAACTGCACCGACTACCAGGCGAAGCGGTTGGGCATCCTGTACCGACGCTCCAGCGACGGACAGGTCCTGCATGCCCACACCATCAACGGCACAGCCACTGCCATTCCCCGATTGCTGATAGCCCTGCTGGAGTCGTATCAGCGGGGCGAGGGCATCGAAATACCCCCTGTGCTGCGCCCCTTCATGGACGGACAGGAGCTGATCACGCGGAACAAGCGGATACCCGAGACCAAGCTGGTCAAGTTCATCAAGGCCCGGACCTAGCACTCTTTTTTTTTACTAAACTCTTGACTGTTTTGATTAAAGCCCGCGGAATATTTTGAAGCACACTCCCCAAAACACACTCCTTATCGCCTCTGTTTACCAGATCCAATGGATAACTCATCGCGCTTAATCACACTCATTAATCACCGCGATTGGTTATTAAATTACAAAAGGTGCTTGGTGTTGCAGTGGCGTTTTACGTACCCTTCGACTCCGCCGAAATACTTCATCCTAATTGTGAGCTCAATAGCTGGCGGTCAAAACGAATCCCAACCGGATTGTGGCTCTCTGTGGTGCTTTGGAGGCGATTCCTGCAAGACAAAAACAAGTGCAATTAAGCAATAAACGGTTGCTGGATTAATTGAAGCATTCAACTGGTTGTTAGCACTTGGGTTCAACCTTATCGCGTATCACATAAGCCCGAAATAACATTTGTCAACCTGTGAGCTCTTGTTGTTTGTTTGTACAGGTAGAAACCGCTGAGCCAGGTAGAAATGGCATTAAAGAAAGGCCAGAACAGCAGCAAGTGGTGCATGCGCCTGAAGAGTGCTAGCATAACAGAGTTTCTCCAGAGGTAACACTGTATCCAAGCTCTCGCTTACCACAATGTGAGAGTGAAAAGCGTGCAAACTAGTTTATAATGTATCCCGCTCACTTTTGCTTACGTTACACACTCATAACGCGATTTTGCCATAATGTTAATATTGTTTTGATTTGATTGCCATTTCCCCACACCCCCACGCCCACACCGAGCCTCGTAGCTGTTGATTAGAGGCGACAGCAGGAACTATGGCCAAGATAGAGTGCGACGTCCAACCAACTCTTACCCGGCAGAAATGAGCTAATCGCGCTGCAAGCGGTCCGAGCGCTTTGAGTCCCAAACACGTAATGTTGTGTTTTTTGAGGGACATACTCTTATTTAAAGCCGAGCGCTCATTGATATTTCTATACCCTTGCAGAGAGTGTGATGATTTTAGTCAGAAGTTTGCAAGACACATACCCTTTCGGCATAGGTTTTGTTTTATATTTTTATATATATACATACATACATAACTCAGAACTAACTGCAAAAGAAGTAATATAAATAAACAATACCTTTGCTATTTGAACGATTTAAAGGTTACGGCTTTATTACAAAAATCCGACTATATCAAAGCTGGCAAAGTAACTGCAAACGGAAAGAGTATACAAACGACGGCTTCTCTTCGTTAAGTTTTCTGACCACAAGCCAGTGGTGTAAAATCAACCCAACCAGCCATTCGGCAGTGCTGGTAATCGCACAAGTGTTTGGCGGGTAAATTTAAAATTGCACAGCACTCGAATTTTCATCATTTAGGTTTATTAAAACGTTACAATTTAATGCTATTACACTTTTGCTTATAAACGAAAGAAACAAATCATTGTCAATATTGGTACATTCATCATATTTTATACATCGGTTTCATTTCAAACTTCTATCAAACAACAAAACGCAAACACCAAGGATACACAACTTACTTATAGGGGGGCTTAGTACAAATCATATAAAAAATCGGCGAAAAATGTGGGTGTTGTTGACAAGCAATCGATATAAAATTCAGTTATGTCTCTCATTTGGGAGGACTCCAAGTGAGGCCGCACTTTTTTTTAGCTTTTCTCATTATGTACAAAAAGAAAGTGTCTTAAATGTAGTCGAAGTTTGTCGTTGAATGTGCGCGAATGATAGTGTTGGTGGGGCGGGGGCCGGGGGCCGGGCGATTGTGTTTTCCCTATGAGTTGGCCAGGGGAAGGGGGTATTGCGGAGGTCCCTTTATTGAAATTTGTCAAGTTCTTATACGTGCCGGCGTTGTGCTGCTGATGCTGCTCCTGTTGTTGTCCCATTTTATGGTAAAATCCTAACTAACATTTCTCGGAAAGAGTAAAACACGGTAAAAGTCAATTGTTTCAAGTGTTTCGTTCTGGGAGCGGCAGCTTCCTGCCCTCCCTACCACTTCTTCTTGTGCTCGTCCATGGAGACGCCGCCAGGGCCCAGGGACACGATCATGAGCAGACCACCAATAACCGAGAGCGTCTGCAAGCAAGCAAAAGGAGATATAACGAGAGTCAAGAAACACATTCAAACATCAACGCACCTGGAAGAAGTCGTATTTCAAGAAATCCCTGAGTGGCTTGTAGGACGGAATGGTCCACCAGGCATTGTGGTACAGGTTCAGCACCGTCAGCAGGGCTACCAGGATGAGGGCCGACAGCTTCGTCTTGTAGCCGAGCACGACCAGAACCATCAGAATGGAGCCAATGATATCTTGGATGACCTGCCACACGCTCAGCTCGAAACGAATCAGGGTGATGAACATGAAGGCCAGCAGGATGCGGCCAGCCAGCTGCATGAAGTTCTTGGGCTTGTTGTCGCCCATCGATGGCACGCCTGCGAACAGGCTGCGTCCCTCGATCCGGGCCTCGGCCAAAACGAGTAGCAGGGCGCCAATCAGAGCAAAGTTGCGGAGCAAAAACTGGAAGTCCCACAGAATGGAGTAGGCTATTGTCTGCATAAGCAAAATGGGTAATTAGACGCCTTGTTTGCAAGATATTTCAACTCCGCCTCACCTGTAGCACGACGATGAAGAAGAGCAGTCCCACTGCGATGTCAACCTTGAATCTAGCCATTACCATACCGCAACCTCCCAGCTGGCCCAAAAGATTGATCAGCACGAAGACGGTGGCCAGGAACTTGCCGCAGCCCCAGCTCATGTCCATGTACTCTCGCTGCTCGTTCCACTGGAAGTACATGCGGAGGCCATCCTCGAAGAAGGTGGCGATGAGGCAGAGGCGGGCCACCGTCGGCAGCACATTCTTGCCGCGCTTGATAACCTGCAAGAGAGCGGAGTAGACCAGATAGGAGTTGATAGCCAAGTTAGGTGTGATCAGGATGGACTGATAGGCGATAAGGGCCGACACACGATGATAACGAGTAGTTGAGCGTGGCTTTCGTGTAGTCAATGACTGTGACGTGTCTCTCGGCGCTCTATCTCCCGATCGCTATCTGCCAGCTAACGGGTTTTGACTGCGCTCTCCGTGTAATTTAAATATTATAAATACCGAGCACGCACACCACCGCGCGGTTCAGCGTTTGGCTTGAACCGCCGCCGACTTTCTCGACCACTGTATTACGGAACTCGACCTGGTCGCTGGCGTCCAACTGCCCCACACTCTCTCGCAGCACTTTCACTTGCGGAGACAGCAGTTCTCCTCTCTCTCTGCCTCTCTATTTCGCACACACACGCAGGCAGAGAAGCGCGGCTGTGTGCGTTTTGCCTGCTGCAGACGCAACAATTGACAATTGGAGTAGGGAGTCGGATCAAGGGTACTCCCAATCGGGAGCTAATCACAGCACGACCTCGCACCTAGGCCCTAGTGGCTATCGGGCGCGATTATAGTGCACCCCAGCAGCGTGAACTTTGCCGCGTTTGGGTGACGTTGGCAATTTTCCGAGAGGGCAGCTGCCAGAGACTCGCCGTGAACGCAGTGTCCGGGCAATGCTGGGGCGAGGGGAGAGCGTTTTGGGACCCCTCAGGGATGCCACAGGCAGAGAATTGCCCAAAGATATTACCTGTTCCGCCACATCCTCCGTCTTTGCGATGTATTCGTTGGGTATGCTCATGTTGGCAGTTTTAGCTGCTGGCTCTGTATTCGCAGGTTATTCCACTCGGTTCGTTTGCTGGCAGCTGCGGAGACACTTTGGCAATTAATTGAGGCGTTCTGGGCGTCCTGTAGCTCTCCAAAGTATAGGCAAGTTACCAAAAAATCATGAATTAAAACCAGGAACTTAAAAACACACACGGCACGACGAAAGGTTGGCAGAGAGAGCCGTTGCTGGGGATGGGCAAGGTGAGAGCACGTTATTGATAGTCACGCAGACAACAATCATCGATTTTGATAGTCGAAATTATCTACGGAATCGATGTTTTTTGCAAATTAATCATAAAATCCATTCTGCCAAATTATTATTTAATTTAATAAACATAAGTTTAACCTTGTACTGGTATAATATATGAATAAAATAAAACAATGTATTTGTATTTTATTCTCGCCGGCATCGCCGCCCGAATAATGAGCGCTAAAATGTGAACTTTGGTATTTTTGTATTAGTATGATACTGTCAGTCCAGAATATTTAGCCTAAAAAAATAAATCCACGAAAAACTTTATTAAAAAGCGGGAAAAGATGTCAACAAAGGCAAAGCGACAAAGAAAGGATGAGGATTTATCCGCAGACGGCGGCGTACTTAAGACGAAACAGCCAAAAATCAAACCCAAGAGGCAATTGGACGCCGGTTACGGATCCGGAGAGTGGGATGTGGACTCGTACCGCACGGAATACGAGAGCGAGGAGCACTGGGACCTGCGCCGCAGCTTCATGTTGGCTCACAAGGATAACTTCGATGAGGATCGGCTCGTGTGCCTAGCCCAGACATTTGTCAACATGGAGTTCCTGGGCTGCAAGTACCCCAGCGAGACCATGCACCAGGTGGCCGAAATGTCGAAGGAGATTGCTGAGGAATTCAGGAGAAAGCGTGCTTTGCGTCTGAAGCGCACCTTTGTCTCGGCCTCAGACGCGGCGGAACAGCGCGCTAAAGGTAGACGGAAGAACAATTAATGACGTAGAGAAAAGGGAGCAAATCACTTATATTACTAGTAACTATACGAGCCAGAGACCACAGCCTGCCTAATGCATAATTCCAACAACTAGGACGCAGGGGTGCAGCCGCAAATCAGCCACGAGCGGCGGATTCCCCAAGGGATAGCTCGAACAGAAACAACCGAGAACGCCTGTGCTTCGGCGGAGGCGAGCCAATCGATCTCTTCCAGGGCCTGCGCTTCGGCCCGCTCATTTTGTACTTGGCAGGCGGGCGCAGCTGCCTGCGCAACTCCTGCACTACCAGCAACATAAAATACGAGGAGCGCCCCAGCCAAGAACAACCGCCCAGCGACGTGACAAAGTATGCCGAAATACTGCTCAATGACGAGGTGATTGCCTCCGGCCAGGGGGAGAACCTTAAGCTGGCCAAGATGGCGGCCTTCAAGCAGGCTTTGCTCCTTCTACAGTCCCACTGCTACAGCATAAAGGTATAAGGATACTGTTCCTGATCTGATCTGACGTACAATCTAAACTTTCCATTTGAATCTTTCAGTTGAACGCCACCCGCGAGACCATCAAGGTGGAGAAGAGCACGAACGGCGTCAACATAAACGTGACCAAGGAGTCGGCGGACAATCTAGGCGACCCCAAGTTGGATGCCAGCAACAAGGGTTATCACATGATGCGAATGATGGGCTGGACGGGTGGTGGTCTGGGGCGCCAGAAGCAGGGACGGGAAGAGCCAGTGGGGTAGGTGTTTAAGACAGTTTTGTCTAGAAGAGAATGCAAAAGTTCATATATCCCCGTAGATATTTACTAAAGAGCAACCGCACTGGACTGGGCTCAATTAATCCGCAGGGAAACCTCGCTGACTACCGCAAGCTGATCGAGAACTACGTGAACTCGGACGACATGCGCGACATGCAGTTTGAGCCGACGTTCTCGAAGGATGAGCGTGCTGCTTTTCATCAGTAAGCACACTCCACCGAGATCATAGTTAAGGTCCGCTTATAATTGTCTTTCTCCCTTTCTCCCCTCCAGGATGGCCAGCAGGCTGGGCTTGCGCTCCAGCAGCTATGGTACTGGCGAGTCCCGGCGACTGTTGATCACCAAGAAGATCAGCTACAGTACAATACTCAAGGAAGTCCTGTGCCGGCGGAATCACAAGTTTTGCGAACGCTACTTTGTACAGGTGCCCATGCAGAAGGCCCACCTGTTTCCCGGCCATGTGGCTGGATTGGAGTTGGAAAATATATGCGAATAGGCGGAGCAGAGTGGTGCTCAACTCGTAGTACTCGTATATAGGGATTTTCTCAAAAGTTTTTAGTTTTAAGCCGAAAGATTTACAATACAAAACTATGCGTTTTTCTAACTGTGTATTTTGTTTACGTTTCTGGCTGAATGACGGCTGAACAGCTGTGGGGCAAGAAGAAGAGACGCTGCAGTTGCTGGGTTGCAGTTTACTCCTTATGCTGTCCTGGCTTAAACGATGAGCAAATGTCCGCGGTGCTGCTGCGAGGCAACGGGACAGAACCGCCTGGTCACCGACAGCTGCGGCCACACCAAGTGTCGCCTCTGTCTGGTAGCAGATGTGTCCGATTGCTTGGAGTGCCGCGTTGCAAACCAGGAAACTGGTGCCACCAAACCGGATGCCAAGCCGAGGACACCAGCGGACAAGTGCATTGTGGTCACGGATCACGGCTACCGCTGCACTGTGTGCAACAAGGATTTCCGTAGCCGCACCCAGCAGTACTACCACCTAGCCTGCGGCAACGATCTGCTCAAGAAGTTTAGCTGCAACGAGTGCAGCCGCGTAAGTTCGAGGACGGGCGAAACCACGTGCATCCCCCTTTGATGATTCTGTCTCTCCGCAGAGGTTTGCCAGCCGTTCCCACTTGCAGTACCACCTAAGCAGCCATGACAACCAATCGAAGCACTCCTGCAGCGTGTGCCACAAGCGGTTCAAGCAGCAAGCCGTCTTGAAACGCCACATGCGCACCCACAGCGCCGAGCTGCATGCGTGTCCGCACTGCCACAAGGAGTTCCGCGGAGAAAGCTCCCTGAAAAGCCATTTGGCCGCGCACTCTGACATCGGGCTGCCCTACAAATGCGAGATATGCTCCAAGCAGTTCCAGAGCAAGGCCAATTTGAAGCAACACTGCCGGAAGCATGACAAGAACAGTGTGCGGCACAAGTGCAAGGTCTGTCAGAAGTCCTTCCTGCGCCAGTCCACGCTCCGGCTGCATATGAAGCGTCACTCGAATCGCGAGCGCTTGGCCTGTTCCCTGTGTGGTAAGAGCTACAACGATGCGGACGCCCTGGCCCGCCACCGCAAGCAACACATGACTGGCGGCGGCCAGCGATACCGCTGCGTTCAGTGCGAGATCACAGTGAATCGGAAGGATAACATGCTCCGTCACCTGCGCTCTATGCACCCGGGTGTTGCGTTCGAGAGCTGTGTGGAAATCGTGTCGCCTAATGCCAGCGACCATGAGCCAGCAGCAGTGGCAGAGGAGAGACCCGTCGAAAGTCTGAGGTACAACGGCGTGATCAAGAGCGTGGGCAACGTGGAGCCAGTGATGCTGCCACAGTCGCCTTCTCCTGAGGTGCCGTTGGAGAAGCCAGCAGCCAATCCAGTGCTTATGCCGCCGCTACCGGACGCCATGCCCGAGAAGAACGTGCAGCTGTATCGCAAGATCATCTTGGACTTGGACAACGAGGAGTACTCCAACGAGCTGAGCCTCGACGATGGCGTAGAAGCCACCGCCGCCGCCCAGAACGCTCAGGATCTCGGCCTGCATCAGAGCCAACCGCGATGCCCGGGCCACGGCAGCTCCAAATTTAGCGAGATGCACTGGCGGAAGAATTTCAAAGCCTCGTACGAGAAGGGGCGCACAAATTGATAGCATGCCAGAGCACTGCCTATCATCCCTGCCCTGCATCGCAGGGCGTCTGATTTATTAACGATAAGTCAAGTATTGCGAACCGAAGCGAAGCGAAACCGTCTTGTTGGCCGCTCGCCATATTTCCGCGTGCCGACGACGTCAGTGCCAAGTTCGTCGGCCCTCGGAAGCAGTGATAGTGTGTCACCCCAATCAGTATTCAATATGTGCGACGAGCGGTCGGAAGTCGAGACTCTGCGTGAGATATATTACCTAACCCATGATGCCATGGCGGCGGGCAGCAGTTGGCGAAAGCTGCTGGCGTTGGGCGACTCCCTGGAGCAGCAGCTAAAGCGCAGGCTACTCTGGGTCTGGCCCACGTCGGTGGACTTGGATTACTTCAATCAACTGTTGTCCATGCACGGCATCCGAAATGTCCTGAGCATTGGCTGTGGCACGGGGCTCCTGGAATGGCTGATAACGGCAGCTGGTGGGAGGAAAGCCTCCATGTTCGGCTTGGAAGTGGATCGAAACTGGTGGCAGAGCAAATACTCCGTGCGCAGCTTCATACCTTTAAACTACGCGGAGAATTCCACCCAACTGGACGCAGATTTCCTCAACAGCTGCTGCGACAACGCCCCTCCTTGCGCACTGCTCTTCTGTTACTTCAACAATCGGCGCGCTTTCCTGGAATATCTCGAGGTATTCCGAGGCAGGTGGATAATATTAATTGGCCCGCAGCCAGCCTTGGGTATCCACACCGATCCCAATCCCATTCAGCCCCAACTGCCCGTCAGCCAGTGGACTCTGCGGGAGCTCCTCCACTGGACTGACCGAAACGTCGTGGCGTTCTACGAGAAGATTAGTCTAGATTAGTGTGTAGTAACTATAATGTAATTGTAGTAATAAACCATTGCCTTATTTCCCTAACTAGTTCCTATTCACTTCTATGTGGAACTTGCACGCCGGTATGCTCTGCACTTCGGCAGTGACGGTGCTGTTGATACCCAGATTGCTCAGGGCTCCGCGCACCAGCCCGCAGGTAAAGGCCACGAATTTAGGCGCGTGCTCAAGCTGCTTGGTGCCCGGCGAGATGCGCGTGAGAAAGCGGAACGCCTTGTCCTGCACCACATACATGCCGTGGTTGTTCGTCCGCAGGTTGTCCACCTGCTTCTTGTAGATGAGAGTCCAAAAGTCGGTGCATATGAACTTCATGGTCTCCAGCTCGTCCTTGAAACGCGACACCTCGCGCGTGAGCCGCTCAATCAGCCGGTAGCCGGTGGTGAAGCCTATGTACTCCAAAGTGGCCAGGTCGTGCTCCTGGAAAGCGTAAACACTCAAAGTAGCCAAGTTTTTATTTCCCTTGCCCCCTACCTTGTTGTTGCCCAGGCAGTAGTTGACAATCTCCGCGTGCAGGAAGTCGAAAAGGATCTCCTCGGACATTTTGATCTCCAAATTCCAAATATTATTTTCAACAGAAAATTCTTTCGATTTGTTTTGAACTGCAGGTAAACAGCTGTTTAGAGCTAGGGAAAATATCGATTACAACATCAATACTATCGATTCTTTTTGGGTCGATTATCGAGGGTACGATATCGATAGCTCCATCGATTTTATGAAGTAGAGATGGCATCGCAGCGATAGGTGGCGATAACGAAGAACGTAAGAATAAAGAAAACAACTTGTAGTTTTTATCTTTATCTGTCAACAAATAAACGGTGAGTAAACATTTGTAATTAGCACGCACGGCAGCGGGCGAATCTCAGTATAGCCAGGGCCAGCAAGTGGCTCGCACTGACGTTGCCATGCCCCAGTTCTTTAAGCTTCCCAAGCTGCGAACAAAGCGTCGTCGTCGCTCATCCGCCGTTTCCGCCTCTGTTTTCATGACCCCGGCGCCCCTGCAGATGAACTATGACGGACTCCTCTCCAAGTTGACCGACGACAAACTGATGATCTTCGACACCGGCGAGAGTGCCATTGTGGAGGGCAGCCGACTGGGGGCGGGTCTCCAGGATGCGGACCCGCTGTCGCTGCCCATTGTGGAGGATGGCGCTGTCGAGGAGGAGCAGGCGGCTCCCATTCAGACGATGCCGCACACCCTGTTCGCCGTGCCGCGCGCCCCCTCTCCGTCTCCCGTGACTACGTCAGGTGCGAATTTGAACCTCAAGTCGGAAAGTGCTGCGACAGCGACACCGCAGCGTAAAATATCGACGTCATCGCGTTTCATGAATGCCTTTAGTCAGCTATATGGCGGTAGTAGCGGCAGCGGCGCGAGCTGCGGTCACGTTGAGCAGCACGGCGATGACCCTGGTGACCTGGCGGCCAATCGGACGCCTACGAAGGGCATGGAGTCCAAGCTGGTGGCCATGTGGCACAATGTCAAGTACGGCTGGAGTGGCAAGATGCGCCAGACGAGCTTCTCCAAGGAGCAGCCAGTGTGGCTGCTGGGGCGGTGCTATCATCGCCGCTTCACGCCGCCCGTGAGCATGGATAACTCTACCACGGAGCTGCTGCCCAGTGGCGTGGACTCGTCGCCCGACAACGCCACATCGGCGTTCGACAGCATACAGGCCACATCGTCGTCGACGTCCGCATCCCTGTATCCCGCCCTGAATCCTCAGCAGATCGACGAGATCGTGGTGCCGCAGGAGCTGGGCATGGACGCGGCCGAGAACCAGGTGGGCGAACAGCCGTGGGAGGAGGGCATTGAGGGTTTTCGGCGCGACTTCTACAGTCGCATATGGATGACCTATCGGCGGGAGTTTCCCATCATGAATGGCTCCAACTACACCTCGGACTGCGGTTGGGGGTGCATGTTGCGGAGTGGCCAGATGCTGCTGGCCCAAGGTCTCATCTGTCACTTCCTAGGACGCAGTAAGTTGATCATGGGAACTCTCATGGGGATCTTGAGATTAACATTTTCGTACTTCCAGGCTGGCGCTACGACTCGGAATCGCAGCTGCACTCCACCTACGAGGATAATATGCATAAGAAGATCGTTAAATGGTTTGGGGATAGCTCCTCAAAGAGCAGCCCCTTCTCCATCCACGCCCTGGTGCGACTGGGGGAGCACTTGGGCAAGAAGCCAGGCGATTGGTACGGCCCCGCCTCGGTCTCCTATTTACTAAAGTGAGTTCACATTCTTATCGGAGATCAGTAATCTTTATCGCGGCTAATTTATGTTTATTTACCTTCACCCACAGACACGCCTTGGAGCATGCAGCCCAGGAAAATGCGGACTTTGACAATATTAGCGTTTACGTAGCCAAGGACTGCACCAGTGAGTACAAGCGAAGGGATCCCCTCATTAGAACCTTTGAATTTAATTAGATAACCCAGTGACAAGCTGATAGGAACATGAGTAATGGCAGCGACCTTGTTGCCTGCGCCCATTACTCATGGCCAGTCGCCAGTCTTCAGTCTTATTTGATAACGACGACTTTATACGCGCTTCCGTCTTCCAGTTTATATGCAAGATATTGAAGATCAGTGCAGCATTCCGGAGCCCCCGGCGCCGAAACCGCATGTGCCTTGGCAGCAAGCGAAGCGGCCGCAGGCGGACGTGCCAACGCCGGAGCAGCAGCAGCAGCAACAGCACTGGAAGAGCGTCATCGTGCTCATACCCCTGCGACTGGGCAGCGACAAGCTGAATCCGGCGTATGCCCATTGCCTGAAGCTGCTGCTGAGCACGGAGCATTGTCTGGGCATCATTGGCGGCAAGCCAAAGCACTCGCTGTACTTTGTGGGTTTCCAGGAGGACAGACTCATTCACCTGGATCCGCACTATTGCCAGGAGATGGTCGATGTGAACCAGGAGAACTTCTCGCTGCAAACGTTCCACTGCAAGTCTCCGCGCAAGCTCAAGTCGAGCAAGATGGATCCGAGCTGCTGCATCGGCTTTTACTGCGCCACGAAGAGTGATTTCGACAACTTTATGGAGAGCGTACACCTGGTAAGCTCTGAGCACACGTGTGTCTTAGCTGCTAGTAACTCTAAAACTCTTTGCAGTATCTGCAGCCGATGCGCTGCGCCTCGGGAGCAGCTGCCGGGATGCCACAGGCGGCGACGACGCAGGCAGCCCCTCAACAACAACAGTCCGAGCAGCAAATCGATGCCAACTATCCGCTGTTTACATTCTCTCGGGGTCGTTGCATGGACTATGAGCGGGACGAGATGAGCGATTCGCTGTACAAGCCGCTAATCAAGCAGGTGGCCGCACTGGCCCAAGAGCTGGGTGCTCAGCTGCCTCCCTCCGCGCAGCACGTCGACGACAATGAGCAAGATGATAGCGAAAGCGAGGAGTTTGTGCTGCTGTAGATCTTTCGTTCCCGCCTTGTTGCTCTGTGCTAGCTGTGTTATTTGCTCACTATTATTTGCCGTTGCCCGAAAAACCCCAACAGACCCGCGACCCGTATCTCAAACACAAAGACTTTGTTGTACCTTTATGCCTACGCATCATATATGTAGTACATAGTGGCATGTATCTTGAATATTTACCGACGACGTCGTCTCTGCGTTAATTCCTCTCTCTTTGTTCGACTCGTAGTCTCGCATTCTGCCAAAGTGTTTCGGCTTTTCCGCGTGTCAGCAGCCTGAACGAACGGTGTTTATACACATGTGTTATATATATAAACTTACGTAATCTGCGGTATTATTATTTTAAAACATGAATCTTTAATGGAATTGAATAATCATTTAATCATTTTACACGGGTGCAACCATTGCGTCGATATTTTGTAGTATTTCCTGTAGTCCTTACGTTCTAGAACTTAGCTAACTTATGTAAGTCGTCTCAATTGATCGATCATTGATTAGTTCTAACATTAATTGTATATACTACCCTCGTAAATGAATACAAATAAATTAATTATCCTAAAGATACGATTACTTGAATTATTTATAAGAAATACTGGGACTTGGAATGGACACTCATTTGGATATGATTTAAGCTACTTTCGGTGACACCAATGAGTAATTATTGGGTGCTGCGACTAGTAACTGAACACACAACCTTAGATTCTGGCTCAGATCAGGATTAGTTCATCTCAGGACAAGAAGTCTCTGCTTTTACTCATCTAAATTCTCTTCTTCGGGGTGTGACTGTCGCTTACCTTTCGATGATGACCTTCGCCTCCCTTTCCAGGCGCTTCAGAAGCTTGTTCAGATTCTCCCGCGCTGTCGCTGCTTTGCCCGGGTTAATGCTTATCGCCATGCGGTACGCCTCGATGGCCTCCTGGCTCTTGTCCCAGCGGTGATACAGCACTCCGAGATTCGTGTGGTAGAGCATGTTGTGGGGCTCGAGCTCAATCACGCGCCTGTAAATCGCCTCCGCCTCAACGTAGTGCTTCATCTTCCCCAAAACATTCGCTCTTATGAACAGGATGCTGACCTCGTTGGGCAGGTGGAGGAGAGCCTGGTTCGAAAGGCGCAGGGCGTCGTCGTGGAGGCCACGATTGTCCAGCATGGTGAGGATATTGGCCCAGGCCTTCGGCTGTCGCGGATTCAGCCCCACGGCGTGCTGCCAATGATGCAGCGCCTCGGAGTACAGCTTCTGCTCCAGATACAGATTTCCCATATTGTAGTAGCAGACGGCAAAGTTGGCCCGGTGCTTCAGAGCCTTCTCGTAGCTGGCAAGTGCCTGGGCATATTTCCTTTGAGCGGATTGTACGATGCCCAGGTTCATCCAGGCCGCCGGAAAAGCGGGATACACCTGCAAGGCGAGTCGGATGTACTCCTCGGCCGTGGCCAACTGACCATGCTCCCGATACAGGTTGCCGAGGTTCATCAGGGCGGACTCGTAGCCGGGATACAGCTCGATGGCCTTGTGGTAGTGCTGGAACGCCTTGGTATTGTTTCCCGTATCGGTGGCCAGTCGGGCTATGTTGTAGTGCACCTTGGCGTTGTCCGGACACACCTGCAAGCCGGACTTGAACAGCTGCTCCTCGTTTAGCCAGTCGGTGGCCCGTTGCCTTGTCCGAAGCATCATCACGCTGAGCAGAACCATCAGGAGAGCCTGCAGGCAAAGGCGACAATAAGTGCGACCCGAACTGCTGTCGTACCAGTAGAGGAAGCCGTAAATGGACAGCAGGCAGAAGCCGATGGATGGCACATACAGAGTCCGCTCCGCGATCACGAATCCCACACTGATGATCCCCGAAGCCGGCAGGAAGGGAACTACCATCAGACCCAGTGCCAGCATCATGCCGGGCAGGCGTCGGAAGTTCTTCAGAGCCACCAGCACTATGGAGTAGAATCCGATCACGCCCTGCAGCCGCAGGTCCCAGATGCTGGTCACCAGCTTCACACAGCCCAGGGCCCAGTCGTAGCACAGCCAGTGGGGGCAGAGCATCAGCCAGATGTTCATGACCAGCAGAAACTGCTGGGACAGGCCGCGGGTCAAAATGTGCTCGTTGTGGGCCACCGGGTTGTCCACTTCCTTGAACGTTGGCGGCTCAAAGTCCTGCCACCAGAGTCGGGTGGTTAGCAGAGCCGAAGTGCCCACCAAGTAGACGACGTAGCTCACGCGAGAGCGCACCAGGTTCCACTGATCCCTGTACGACAGCAGGTAGTAGCCATTTTGAAAGTAATCCAGCAGCACACACGACATCGGAATGGTGACGGCCGACTCCTTAAAGAGTATTCCCACGGCGGTGAGGATCAGCACGAGGCCAACGGTCGTCTGTGAGCTGCGTCTGCCGGTGTTGGCCACGGTTAGCAGTAGGCAGAGCAGGTGAATCATGCCGAACATAAGGTCCGCTCGCCCCACAACCCCGGAGACCGCCTCCGTGTGGATTGGGTGTGCGGCAAACAGCGCCGCCGAAATGGTGGCCCATCGCTCCGTGTTGACCTCCGTCACATACAGCGATCGCACCAGTCGCCACATCAACAGCGTGTTGACGCAGTGCAGCAGGAGGTTGAGGAACTTCATGTGAGCCGCACTGAGGCCCAGCAGAGCGTATTCGCAGTGGAACATCAGCGTGGTCAGCGGGCGGAACGACTTGTGCGAGTCCGAGCTGACCAGGGAGGCGCCCCAGAAGTCGTGCGTGAAAATCGCAGTCCAGTTGGTGGGCAGTACGCTGACATCCCGGTTCTTGACGATGGCCACTGTGTCGTCAAAGACAAAAGAAGCCCCCCGGAGGCCTCCGCAGCCGTAGCACACAAGACATATGAGGACCAGGATCGACTGGCAGACCATGCTCTGCAGCCCGGCCTTCGGAACGGAGCCCAGCATCGTGTAACCTAGTTTCTCTACGTTTAATTCACTATTTTAACTCAGAACTCTGGCTCCGGAGATTTGTATACATTTTTTGTTGTGATTCTGTACCCCCCACTCCGAGTAGTACAATCGAGTAATCATGTTGGGAAAATCGATTAGTCGAAAAAAAAATATCGAAAAAATTCGAAAATCGAAATCGAATGCGCTCTATTGCTATTGCGCAACAGGTGAGAACAAAACACAAAGCCCAGCAGACAGACAGTCGCTCAAGATGGTAAGTAATGCAAATCTCGTGCAAATGAAGGCGCATAGCTAACCGATCCATGCTTTCCCGCCAGCCAAGCCCAATTCAAAGGTTGGTTTACACACTCGGTCATCGCACCTACAGCCAGTTGCCGCTGATCGGCGGAGCAGTAATGTCAACAAAGAATCCCCATCCCCCGGCCATGGCCTTCTCCGCGCGCCTCTCCTCCTCATCCGTGCTGGCCACGGAGTCGTCTAACAAGGGCATGATCATCCTGAACCGCCCCAAGGCCCTGAACGCCATCAACCTGGAGATGGTGCGCAAGATCTACAAGCATCTGAAGAAGTGCGAGAAGTCCAAGTCGCTGGTGATAATCAAGGGCACGGGCGAGAAGGCCTTCTGCGCAGGCGGCGATGTGCGCGCCCTCGTCGAGGCGGGCCCCACAGACGAGTCCAAGAGCTTCTTCCGGGAGGAGTACAGCACCAACGCCCTGATCGGCAACTACAAGATTCCCTACATCGCCATCATCGACGGCATCACCATGGGCGGCGGCGTCGGCCTGAGTGTGCATGGAAAGTATCGCGTGGCCACGGACAGGACGCTGTTCGCCATGCCGGAGACGGCCATCGGATTGTTCCCAGACGTGGGCGGCTCCTACTTCCTGCCACGTCTGCAGGGTAAGCTGGGCCTGTATTTGGGACTAACAGGATACCGACTACGCGGCGGGGATGTCTTCTACTCGGGCATTGCCACGCACTACTGCGAGAGCAGCAAGATCCCAGACCTTGAAACGGCGCTGCTCAACTGCCCCGATGCGGATGACGTCCCCGAGCTGCTCCAGAAGTACCATTCAACTCCGGAGAAGCCGTTCTCGCTGCAGCCCGTGCTGGAGCAGATCAATAAGAACTTTTCCGCGGACTCCGTCGAGGGCATATTCGAGAATCTGAAGAGTGACGGCAGCGAGTGGGCAAAGAAGACGATTGAGGTGAGCGAAATACGCGGCTTGCGTTGATAAGAGCACAATCAGATGTTAATTGTCTGAACCAATCAACGCTTGTCGCGCTTTTAACACCCAAATATTTGGATCGGTTTTCAGCCAATTAGCGCTGCTTTGCTTGTGGCACGATTTCGCTGGCACACGTAAATAATCACCTAATTCCTGCTCGTTTGTCTATTTCAGACTCTTTGCCTGGCGTCGCCCACCTCGCTGAAGGTCACGTTCCGCCAGCTGGAGCTCGGCTCGCAGCTGTCGCTGGCCCAGTGCCTGATAATGGAGTATCGGCTGGCGGTGCGCCACTTGGAGGAGCGCAGCGACTTCAAGGAGGGCGTCCGCGCTCTGCTGATCGATAAAGACCAAAAGCCCAAGTGGCAGCCTGCCCAGCTGTCTGAAGTCACCGAGGAGCAGGTGCAATGGTTCTTCCGCAAGCTGCCGGACACCGAGGAGCTCAAACTGTAATGTAGCAAGCAGGGCCTAGTTTTGTTTTGTTTGGTTCGACGCCTGCCTTCTTAGTTTGTCCTCCGTTTTGACGCTCATTTCTATATACACACAAACCCCCTACCTACACAAGATGTATATATTCGCAAGCTTGAGTTCTTTTCTGCATGGTTCCCCTTGCCTGACGCGTTGCAATATTCGTTATCCGCCGCCCTGTCGCTAAATATCTGCAATCTCTTCTCTGTTTCGTTCCCACAGCGAGTAACTCCAGAGGAAATGCCCGCGTTTACCCCAATAACGATTGTGAAAATCAATGCATTTATATATGATATACGTATATCCCTATATATATAATATATTATATACAATTCGTAGTCCTAATTCAAATACTAATTGTGCCTAAAGAATCGCAAGAAGTCGATTATTAACAAGAATAAAGTGAAGTTTAATAACTGTTCGTTCGTTCGTTCGTTGATAGCGTCTAGGAAGATCTGGTCTGATCTCTAAGCTTAATGCTGTCCTCCACCATGTCGGTCAGCTCGGACAGCTTTTCGATTTGCAACGCCTGGAAGTTGAGCTTGGCGAGCTCCTGCCTCCAGGCAGTGACATCCACGCGCAACTGGACGCGTATCTTGTCGTCGTCGGACATCACAGCTGAGCTTCCCTGCGCCGCCGGTGCTGTCGATCCACCACTCTTCACGTTCCGCAGCCGGCGCAGTGATTCCTCGGTCTTCTGCACGGAGGTGAGGACATCACTCACCACATTGAAGTACCTGCGGAGTCAAAGGAATATCTGTTGAAAATCTCTATTAAATCTATCTCTACTATGCACACTTACGCCTTCGTTATGTGACTGGCTACCTCGGACAGGATTTGCTCCACCACCAGAGTGCCGAGCTGGGACTCGTGTTGCTGGGCAAACGCCTTCAGCGGACGCAGCATTTGCTCCACGTAGCCCGAGCACCGGGAGGGAACCTCCCGATTTGTCTTGCGATACAGGCGCGGCAGGTCGTTCACCTGGCGCACATTCTCCGTTTCGCATTCGCCGATTAGCAGCTCCACCAAGGTCTTTTGTATGCTCGACAAGTGCGCTCCCAGTGAGTCGCCCAGGGCGGCCATGGATTTGCCCAGAACATCGTTGAACACTTTCGAGCTCCGATGAGCAGCGGGCACGGAATGGACAATTAACTGCTGAAGCTCAGGCAAATATTCCTCCAGTTTCCGTATGTCCGAGTGCAGGGCAATCAGCAACTGATGCCTGGTGAAGGACTTCGCGAAGCTGCTGCCCTTCGACACGGCTATGGCATCGGTGATCCAGCGGGACAGACGGAGCACAATCTGCACGTTCAGCTTGTAGAATTTGGGAAATACCTCGGGCAGGTAAACGCCCTCGGCCCAGCACCTTTCCACTGCTTCCTTGGCGGCATTGAACGTGGTTAGTTTGTAGGTATTCTCATCGGTATTCGTCGCCTTTAGTGTGTCATCCTGCAGCACTGGCTCCAGCTTGGCCTCGAATTGACCAGCGATTTCCTGTTGCAAATGTAATAGTAAAGTGTCCCTCAAATAACTTCAACTGATTTCCATACCTGAAAGCATATTTGGAAATAAACCGGGAGATTCCAGCGGGCCTCGAAACTCTTTGTCTGCTTGTGCTGGCGATACAGGGCCACCGCCTGCTCCCCGCTGCTGGCCAGCAACTCCTCAATTTTGGCGAGAAAGTCGCGGGTGCACTTGTACTTGACGTAGAACACCTCCGAGTTGCCGGGCGCAAAGATCGAGTTCATGTGCAGCTCGAGGCGCGTCTCCACGTCGGCCCAATAGCTGTTCACCACGAAGTTAAAGCCGGGAAATTTGTCGGAGTAGAGCGTGAGGCGGAGCAGGTCGGTCATGTGCAGCGAAATGAAGTTGAGAATTTTGCTGTAAATGCCTGCAAGGCCCTGCGGAGAGTTCTGCAGCTGCTGCTCCCCGATGACACCGCTCATATAGGGTGCAACCACATCCTCCCGGAAGGCGCCTTCCGCCTGGCCGCAAGCGTTCAGGGTGATGTAAATACGCAGGCAACGCTCCAGGTGCTCCGGAGCCGAGTTGCGAGCCTGGCCCAGTGCATCGCTGAAAAACCGGCGCAAGTGCTGATGCAGCTGCTCCTCAAGTTGCCGGATCTTGGCCTGCTTGTCGGCATTCAGGTGCTTGGAGCAGTGCTTCTCGTGAAACTTTAGCTGAATCAGGTCTAGCGCGGCGCGTTCCAGATCCACTGCTTGAACCGGCTGATCTCCGCTAAGTTTGCGATCAATTAGGTCCTGCAGCTTTGCGATTGTCTCGTAGACCTTCTTCAGGCTCTGCAGGCTTCGCTTGAACTCCCTCAGCCGGCGCTTCTCCTCCAACTGGGCTCGCAGCTCCGACACATTTTCGTCGATCAGGCTGTGGATGCTCTCGATGTCACTGCGGAACTGCTCCAGGGGCCGCTGGATGGTCTCAATCGACTGGTCGAGGCCCACCAAGTTGGCGCTCAGGTTGACAAAGTCCGCGTAATCCTCGTTGATAAGATCGATCATCGCTGCCCGAAGACCCTTCAAGTACAGCCCCAAATTATCCCGCAACTGCTCCAGACTGGGGGCATTGCGATTTTTGTGCAGAAACTCGTCCACCGAGAAGTTTGCCTATTTGGGAGATGCGCGTTACCAACGAAATCAGAAGCTTGCCGGGATTGATTACTCACCTTCATAAACTCATTCTTATCGAAGCACAGTTTCTCCGCGGTGCTGGTCGAGCCGGCGTGCAGGTGAACCGGCTTCGTGGCGGGATCATGCATGGCCGTGGTAAGGAATTTGTTTAATTCAAGCCGAATCTTCAAGAAATTCCAATTTTAATTCTGCCACGAACAATAAACAGTGTTGGAGTAGTGTGACCAGTTATTGAAATAGCAGAAATGATACAAAGAACGCGCCACGGCCCGGCTTATGAGCTTATCGACTTATCGATCAATCGATTTCTAAGCGCTGCGTTTTCTGCGAGTAAAATTTTGTTTTAAAACAATTCTCAAACAAACACTTAAAAATCTGTCAATAACAGCGCATATATTCTGATTTGAAGGCGTAAATCTTACTGAATCTCTCAATATGCCGAAGAATGGTGGCGGTGGCAACCGAAGTAATGCTCCCAGGAAGCGTCAGCCGGCAGTGCAACTTGATGAGGAAAATCCCATTGTGCAGGCTTTTCGGAATTACTCCGCCGAATTGACCATGAAGCACGACCGCCACGAGCGCATTGTGAAGCTGAGCCGCGACATTACCATTGAATCCAAGCGCATCATATTCCTCCTGCACTCAATCGACTCGCGCAAGCAGAACAAGGAGAAGGTCCTGGAGGAGGCACGTCAGCGCCTGGCCAAACTGATTGAGGTGAACTTTCGTGCCGTCGCGCTGGAACTGCGCGACCAGGATGTATATCAGTTTCGCGGTGCCTACTCGCCCGGGCTGCAGGAGTTCATCGAGGCGTACACCTACATGGAGTATCTGTGCAGCGAGGACGGCGCCAATGAAAACGGGAGCGTCTCTGACTGGCAAGCACTGCAGGCGGTTATGCAGTTTGTGGAGGAAACCGACAAAACCAAGAGCGAGGACACCAGCGCCCCGGAAGTGGAAGTCTTGGCCGAGCCGGTGGTGGAGCAAGTGCCCAAGAAGTTTCAGTTCTTCGTAGACCCAACGGAGTACGTACTGGGGCTGTCCGATCTGACCGGCGAGCTAATGCGGCGCTGCATAAACTCCCTAGGAAGCGGCGACACTGACACCTGCTTGGAGACCTGCAAGACCTTGCAACACTTCTACACAGGGTAAGTTGTCGGCTTAGTTTCTTTCCCTTGAGACTTGGTAAAAATCCTATTCTGCTTTCAGGTACATAAGCCTCAATTGCCCGAGAGCCCGTGAGCTGTGGCGCAAGATCACCACCATGCGCCAGAGCGTCCTCAAGGCGGAGAACGTCTGCTACAATGTGAAGGTGCGTGGCGGCGAAGCTGCCAAATGGGGGGCTACTTTCGACCAAAAGCCGTCCGAAGAGGTGGACGAGGGTTTCTACTAATAAAAAAAGGCCTTAATATGAGCTTACAACAAATGATATATTTATATTAAAGAAGTAACTTAATACACGGAACGGATAGCTCTATAAGTAATACATGTGGTAAGTAGTAGATGCCCCGTTGCTAGTCGTAGTCATCTGGGTTAATGCGCTGGCTATCGAACTCCAGCTCATCTTCTTCATCTTCGTCAATTTCTGCGCCTGGACGATAGTCCGCATCGTCGTCATTGTCGCCTCCAAATGGGTCACTGTCCTCTTCGTCCGACCCAAGGTCATCCCCATCAGCGGGTCTGCTGTTTCCGTTCTGCCGTTGGGCCCGTCGCTGGCGCAGACGATTGCGAATGTTCTGCGCGGAATTGACTGGAGCGACCTTTAGCCAACCTGAAGCAAGCCGAGTAAGCGAAGCGTCCTACTTACAATCTGCGGGGTGGGAATGTTGCTGGAAGTGAGCTGGATTGCGGCGATAGCATGCGTTGCCAAAGGGACAAGCCGGTGTTCCAAGTGGCGGCTCGGGAAAGTTGGGTCGGCGATAGTCAGAGTCGCCCGGATGAGCTTCAGCACTTCGGTGTGCCGGATTGCGCCTGTAGGTTGGACAATTTCAGGTTGTCAAGCACGTTAGGATGATAAATAAGATTGTGGGTTACCTGTAGCATCGAATGCCGAATCGGCAAGACGGCCGAAGACTGCTCGACGACACGGCGGAATCGTTGGAGTCAGCGGGTTCAGTTTTAACCACCGCTGCTACAGGTGGTTCTACTTTTACCTGAATGTTTCCAGGATCAGTGCTGGAACCCGCAGCAGGAGCAGGCCTCATCTACAGGCTCGGTTTTTACTGCCACTGAAATATCGGGATTCGGTTCGGTTTTAATGGGAACCCCAGCTACAGCTTCGGCTTCCTCTGGTTTTATGCGTTTGTTTTGACTGCTTTCATCAATTGCGTCTTGTTGGGGCGATTTTCGTTTCGACGCTTGCTCTTCATCTGAGCCATTAGCTTCCGCCTTAACGGCACCATTTCGATTGGGGTTTTCTGTCTCCACTATGCCACTCATTTTCAACAACCTGTAACGAACACGAATGGACGCGTCTTGTTTATAGATATTAGGGTGTTAAATATAAAAAATAAAAAAAAATATTTTTAAAAAAAAAAAATAAAAATAAAAATTTTTTTTAAAAAATTTAAATTTTTTATAAATATTTAAAAAAAAAAAAAAAAAAAAAAAAAAAAAAAGAGAAAAAAAAAAAAAAAAAAAAAAAAAATTAACAAAGAAAAAAAAAAAAAAAAAAAAAAAAAAAAAAAAAAAAAAAAAAAAAAAATAAAAAAAAAAAAAAAACCGGGAGAAAAAAAAAAAAATTTATATAAAAAAAAAAAAAAAAAATTATAATTTTTTTTTTTTTATTATAATAATAATAATAATAATTATAAAAAAAAAAAAAAAAAAAAAAAAAAAAAAAAAAAAAAAAAAATTAAAAAATATTATATATAAAAAAAAAAAAAAAAAAAAAAAAAAAAAAAAAAAAAAAAAAAAAAAAAATAAATTTTTTATTTTTTTATTATTTTAAAATTTTTAAAAAAAAAAAAAATAATTTTTATTTCACAAGAACTAGGGATGGAAAACCAAGGATAGATGGTATCGATTTAGTATTTTTTTATCGGCTCTATTGCAGAATTATCGTTGCCATACTTTGCAAGTATATTTTAATGTTTAATTAATTTCTCGCACGTATGTTATTCACAGCGATAAACATCTTTCACCGAAATCTGAAAGACATTTGAATACGTGCTACTTTCCGTAAATAAACTGAGAAACACCTGTACGAAGTAACGAATGAATTGAAGCGCTGCCAGACTTTGCGTTGGTTAGGCGCTCGGCGCCAATTTTAAAAACAAAAACAAGAGTATAGTTTCGGTAGTCGTTATAATTTGTACAATTTGAAATACATATTGAATGCATATATGTAACAAGCACAATGCGAATACTTTGTATAAATATAGGATTCCCGTGTATACATGAGTCGTGAGTAACTTTCAAGTATGTGTATATGTAATTGCTTGTGGCGCAGAGCCAGAACCGAAGCCTTGCTCTTGGCACCATGAATATGTATGTATCTATATGAGTATGTAGAGTAAGTGGGTGCAGCCTGATCTGCGGGGCAAGGCCCCAGCTGGCTGCCAGTTCGTCGGATGGCACATTCGTGATACTGTCTGAGGTCATGTCGGATCCAGGAGCGAGTCTGTGCATGGGGCTGGGCATTGCATTGAGGGTAAAAGAAGCGATATGATCGAGAGGGAAAGATCTTTAGCGGGATATGTGTGACAAGCTCGCCCACCTCGCGCCCCAGCAGCAGCAGCAGCTCCCGGAATGCCGGCATGCGCGTCCTTACACATCCTATAGGGTCGTCTCAGGAACATGGGAATGGCGTTGCTGGTCGTTCTCCAACCGCTGGTCAATGATCTTCTGCTCCAGCTTCTTGACCCGTAGTTGGTACTTGCGCTTGTTGTGCTCCAGCATTTGTCCCAGATTACTAAGAAATGTGAATAAGAGCTGCCTTAGATTCCCTATAGAAATACTAATGAAGATGCTTACTGGTTTGACTTCTGCAGCTCGCGCACGTTCTGATGCAGCTGCTCGTATTTCTCGTCGGAAGCCTTCTGCGTGGCCGTGACATTGACCAGCAGCGTCTGGATACGACTCTTTAGCTCCGTTTCGCGGGTCAAAGCCTCCACCAATTGCTGTTCGGTGAGGGCCGCGTGCTCCACCTCCGAGTAGGAGACCCGGTTGCTGGCCTGCAGCTGTTTAAGAGCTTCGTGCAGGATGCCCACCCGCTCGTTGGCGTTCTGCCGCTCCTGCTCGGCTTCTTCCATTTTATTCTTTAGCTGGAGGTTCGCATCCCGCAGCTCGAGAAGCTCCTGCATAATTACAGCCGTCTCCAGATCGATGGGCGACTTCTTATCATCATCGTCGCGTAGCTCGTGTTCCTTTTCCAAGGCCAGTCGCTTCTTTTCGTACACATCACTAAAGGGGGACTCGAGGCTGACGATGGTGTGCTGGACGCTCGAGCGTCGTCCCTTCAGCTTTGAGACGTGATAACGCAGGCGGTTGTCGTCGTCGGGGCACCAGGAACATCCAGTCTTGGGGGCATCCTCAGTGCCCAAATTAATATTGTGCTGCCATGGCCCCAGACTGGTCTCGCACACGTTTTTCTCGCTTTCGAGGCGCGCTAAAAGGTGCCTGGCCACCGCCTCCACCGATCGCCGGCTCTCCTCCGCCTCCGAAGCTGATTTCTCTCCAAGAAGCGCCAACCTAAAGGAATACGATTTTAGTTGGGCGAAAAAGTCTTGCGGACGGACTGCTTACTTGCTCTCCAGCAGAGCCAGCATCACATCGTAGGCCTCGATGGCTCGATCACTGCAGTTGAGCGCCAGCTGTAAGGCCACCGCATTCGATTCGTATTTGCCACAGAGCAAATACAGGTGCTCGGTGTGCTCCTTGCACTCGTCCAGGGTCAGCGCCAGCATGGTGTTGCGCATCTCCAAGTGCTCAACGCGTCGCTGCAGTCTGTCCAGCTCCCTGCTAAGCTGCAATGGCTCCATGAAGCTCTCCATGAACAGGTTCTGCTCTTTCAGTTCACAAACCAGATGCTCCACCAGATTGATGTGCTGGAAAGCATTAATGTGGCTCGAGAATGTGTTTGTCGGTTTCAGGTTCCACGTTCAACTCACCTCATTGTTCATTGATGTGTGCTGCTCTGGTGATGTTACACCTTCGGCGGGTTCCATTTTGCTGACGCAGCGCAACTTCACCCTCTCTGCCATTTTCGGTACGGCGGGAACTCGCTTTTGGGGGCTGGTCAAGGAGACGCAAGCTAGAAAGGATGTGTTTGAAGTGAGTGAGAATCTTGGACATCTGGAGCTTGTTTTACCATTCAGATCGTTGAGGCGCTGACCGCACTCGTTAACCTCCGACTCGCAACCGAAAAAGGCCAACTTGGTTTGCTCCTCCACCACGCCAGCATCCTTCGTGGCGATCTCGGACTGGAGCAGGGCGATCTGAGCCCTCAAATGGAGCACTTCCTCCTGCAAGGCCTCCACCTGACCCTTGTGGCTGAACTCTTGCTGTGGCTTGTGATCCACGCTGGCGGCACTGCAGGCGCCCTCGATGTCCTCCAGTGGTTCCGTCTGGCACTCGGCATCGGGATTAGTGAGGTTGAGCTCCGAATTGTACACAGAACCCTCCTGATAGCTGAGCTCTAGAAGGTGGAATACGAAACGGAGTTTAATTAAGTGTTTCGTGGCTTTTAGCAAGCTCTCTCTCACCACTGCCCTCGGGCTCCTGTTCCTCCACAATGATATGTTCCTGCTTGCTGCGCAGTTTCTTGCTTAGCTCCGCAATGACGCAGTGCATCTCGGTGATGCGGCACTCGTGCGCCTGACTGACCACCTCCAGTCGCTTGTGACACATGTCCCGATCCGCATTGCTCTCCTTCAGCTGTCGTTCGGCCTGCTGCAGGCGCTGCGTTAGCTCCCTTACCCGGTTTTCCAGCTGCTGCACCGACAGTTGTTCGACCTGGAGGAGGAGATACAAGGGGAGGCAAGCTTTCGTTAGTCTTCTAGATGGTTATCTTTGGCGACATCACGTTTATGGGTCTCCTGGCCAGCGGCTGAGCCATCAGCGTGTACTCCCAACTACGCCGCTTGTCGCTGTGCATCGATGGAGGGGTGTCGCTGCAGCACAGGCAGCTTAGGCTGCGCGGAAGCAGTTGCTCCGCAATCATGGTCCAGTGGAAAATTTTGACTGGCGATTACGTCGTCATCCGAGCACGATGCATCCGCTTTCCCCGCGCCACCGCTGCAGCTTGACCCTCGGCCACCAACACGCAGCTGCGCACTGGGCGCCACCCGGAATCTTAAGCCTGCCACAAATATTCCACGGAGAGAATAATATGATGCATTTTTGTCTAGAATGTTGCGATTTAACAATTCTTTTAATCGTGATACTGGCAAGTGCCTTATTGATAAATTAATCAATTAAACGAAGTGTAATTTAGGGCAATTCGAATTTTTTTAAATGTCCGAAGCATCATTTCTCTCAGTGCATGCTTCCATCACTCACTTTGTTGACAATGTCCAACGTGGAGCAGCTGGATATGTTGTTCTCGCTCTCCGTAGTTGTGGTGTCGCGCTGTGTATGTTCCGGCGAGGACTCCAGCTCGAAGGATCCCATTAAGTGCCTGGCATTGGGCCCTGGTCCCCGCGGCGAAATGCTCCCAAAAACATACTCGAAATCCTCGCCAGCCATGCTGCCGGAGAGCTGCTGCTTCCCCTGCAGGTCGCGTGTCTTGCCACTACGTCGCGGAACGTCGGTGGTAATCTTGGCCACCCGCGCTACCTGCACATCATTGGACATTTTGGCGATGGGTCGGCGGCGAAGGCGGGGCTGCTCTTCCAGACTAGATTCGACTTTGTGCGGGCCGCTTTGCAATGGGTTTTGATTGGTGCTCCATTCTCACATTGGGTGGCACTTGGATTAACTCTACATGGCACTTTCTAGACGCGGCTTAAGCCATTTTTAATTCAGGATCTTCGCCAACTTGTTTTTGGCCAATGTTTATTTTCTTATCAGAAAATGTATACCAATACAAGTGTTGGAAAAGGCGTGGGGAGTGGCAGCGTAGCAACACTTTACAACACTCGGCCAATGATTCGGCGCTAAAAGCGCGCAATTTCAAAAATTGTGTTTTTTTTTTTATTTATTAATAATATATTTATTGTACGCTGTTGCGGTAATATACATATATGTTATCATTTTGTCAACACTGCGATATGGCTCCATTTGGTTTTCTGGGAAATCATAATGAACATTGAACTAGGTTTGTATGGAGTTCCTTTTCATGGAATCGCCGCCACATTTTCGGCCCGTATCGTCACCATAGCCTCGTAGTCGCGCATGTCGAGCTCGTGAAGGGCTTTCTGCACCAGAGTGGCCAGGTGCGGGGGCAGGTCCTTCAGATCCTCTATCCGTTCCCTGGCCACAGCACTGGAAATCCGCGGAGTTCCGTTGCAACGGCTGCCGAAGCCGCAGTTGCCCGAATCCGTGGTGGCCGACGACGATTTGTGGAAGTCGTCCTGTCGCACATCCACTCCGTAAACGGACGAATCAACGGACTCTGCGGAGAGCGAAGACATTCCGTCGTCGGAGTGCAGAACCTCAGGCGCAAACTTGTGCTGGCCAGGATCTGCTGGATCTGGCGTCAGGGTGCCACCATCGTTATCCTGGGCAATGGACGGAGTGCTGCTGATGTCAGCGTCATCAACCATAGCGGCGCAGTAGCCATTCAGGAGCAGCTGCGAGGGTGCATAGCCGTACTCCTCCTCTTCCTCCTGGCCCTCATCAGCGCCCGCTTTATCATCGGTTTCCAAAAGAAGCTTCTGCCAGCGCTGTTCCAGCTCCGTCATCTTGGTAGCCAGTATTCTGTGTAGGATCGGAAATGAGCATTAAATGAATACTTTTTTTTAGGTTTTTCCCACTTGTTGGTCTTCTTCTGGTGCGTCAGTGCCAGATTCTTGTCGTTCAGGTTGTCGAGTAGGGCCAGACACAAGGACTTTAGATCATGTAAGCTCTCCGTTTTCTGGGGCAGATCAATGCCGCTCTCCAAGATGGTTTTTACTAAAAAAAATGCAGGCATAAAACATAGAAGCCGGTGTCTATAGAAACCCTCACCTTGTCGGGGACTCAGTATGGTTTCATCATTTGTGCTGCCTCCGCCAAGCTTTACTATGCCCTTCTTGCGCCTTGCGTCTAAAATGGACTAGATAACGAGGTAAGAGCGCGTTTAATTCTAACCTACTTGTTTAAGATATCATTTTGCATGTTTCATTAGGTTTTAGGAGGGGAAAAAGACTAGAAATACCAGCTATTTCTCTAGAAAACTTATAGGTTGTACCTTGTACTTCGAAATACTCTGCTTGGTGAGTTCCAGTTCGCCTTCTTGAATCTTCACACGTTCGTGCAGGTACTTGTTCTCCAGCAAAACCCCATCGATGTCCAGCAGCTAAATGCAAACAGTATGAAATATGTAGATACACACTTGCTCGTCAAGCCAACTCACCCTCGGGTGCGTTTTTTTAGCCCTGAGGGCCACGAAGAGTTCGTGATTCAGGCGGTGAGCCTTGCACTTGTAGGCATCCCGCTCCGTGATAAGCTCCTCCTTCTCGTCGATAACTGCCTTGAGGTCAAAGGCCAGCTGAGCGTTCCGTTTCTTTAGCCCCTCCAAGTGGCAGATGAAATTGGCACGTTCGCGGCGCCACTGCAGCTCCTCCTTGTTTCGGGCGGCATTCTCGCTGGCCATCGCCTGCACTCGGGACTTGTTGCTGGCCTCCGTTTCGCGCAGGAGCTCCATGTCACCCTGGAGCTCGTTGAGCCGCTGCCGCAGCGCCTCTACCTCGGTGCTCAGCTTCAGGTTCTGTTCGCGCGTTTCGTGGAGAAGAGCGGCGAGGCTTGAGTTCTCACTGAGTGCGCCGCATCTACCCACGGCGAGCAGTTCGCTGTTACTCTTGAGGGCGGAATAGCGCAGCTGCAGGGTTTCCGCCACCAGCTTGTACTGGTCCCGTTCTACGCGGAATTGCTCCAGCTCCTGTCGCAGGATCCGCAAGGCCTCCACCTTGCTCTGCAACTTTCTGTGCACGGCGGATGTCTGCAAAGGGTGGCCCAGCTAAGTCAATAGCATGCATAGCTTGAGGGGCGGAGGAGGAGACTCACCTCCACGCTAAACGCGGCCATATGCTGTCCAAACCCGTGGTGGTGGCTCGCCACATCGTCCAAGTCCATGCCGAAGGTTTCCATTCGTGTTCCGTATGCAAAGTTTCAGTTGTTGACATTGACAGTGAATGGAAATCGGGGCTGTCTGAGTGGGGAACTGGCTGTATCACAATGGCCCCGCATCTGAGGACTTCATTTTGGCCAAACACAAACGACGAATGAATCAATTTTTCTCTGCGTCTGCGCCGTTGGCGCCAGAACGTATGCTACATATGTTCGCACTCCGATTTGTTGTATCGATACATTCCCGATAACAGAATAAATTTGAATTAGTAAAATATCAGTTATTCATTTATATTTCGGCTATGTCTTTTAATATTTCAATTAGAGGAGAAGCTTCTATTTCAATAAATAGGGATTCGAATGCTCTCCATGCATTCTGTGTCTCCCTGATTTCTGTATTTCCGGTCCATTCGACGACAGTTCCTTTTGGCGTTCGCACATGGCTGTCAGAACACGCTGGCAGACTTTTTTAACCTTGTTAACTGTGTTTTTGTTCAATTCCAGATTTTCAACCACCTTTACAATAAAATTTACTGAAATGATCCGTGGATATTATAAGAAAATTGTCTGACTTGGACTTGGCAATCATTTACCTTTTTCAATAAGAGCCTGGTGTTGACTGACGTCAAAAGACGACTGCCGACCCTCTAGCCCTCGTTCTCTAAGGAGGTCCTTCTCTAGCGACGTCATATTGGTCAAGTCATCACTTGTCGAGGACTTACAATGCGTCCAACTTATCTCTCGAATGTTGGTCACTTTGCAAGTCCTACGCAGATGACAACTATTTTCAACATTACCCCTCAGCTTAACTTCCGACCCAGACTCCACTTGCTTAACAAGGGAATTAGGGGAATCTTCCAGCAGCAACTTCATGCGTTCCTCGTTTTCATTTAGCCTAGCGATTGCTCTTCGATTGGCGGCCACCAGCTTCTTGATGTCGCCAATCTGGACATTCAGCCTAAGACTGTAGCGCTCCATCTTGTGCAATACATTTTCCACATTGTCCAAGTGCTGGTTAAACGTGTTGATCCCCAGTAATGGTGGTTCCGCCTCTTTTCTTCCGACAATCATGACAGAGGTGAAGTCTGGACCGAAATCTAATTTTTTTTATTAATTTTGTTTGGAATTTTTGGGATAGGACTACTTTAAAGGCTAGAAACTACATATGTATACTGTCAGAGTCAAGGAATAAAAGTGCGGCTTAGGTGTAGTTTAGAACTGGAATCGTCAGCGGCAGCTCATGGCGTTTGCGATAGTTACCATCTTGCGGACAACATTTGCATTGGTTCCGTAGTACGGATCAATATCTTGCTTGCCCATCGTCACATCGCACTCCATCCGGCTGGTGGTGGGGGCCACGTAATCCTCGCCGGCCGTGTCCATGGCGGAGGCGTGAAACTCCATGCAGCGGCTGACTGTGAGGATCTCCTCCAGGTTGGACACTTTAATGCCGGCACCGGGCATAACTATGAAGTCCCTGTGGTGCTTTGCTATCAGCTGTGCCAGGTTATCGAGACCTTCGGCTGCCGAAGGCCGGAATCCGCTGCTCAGCAGCCGCTTGAAGCCCAGCTCCCGCAGCAGCTGGACGTTCTCCTGCATTCGCTTCTGATCCGTAAGATCGAAGGCTCGATGAAAGGTCACCGGCAGGCCCTCCGACTGCAGCATTACATGCCGGCACTGGTCAACGTTAATGGTGCGATCCGGATTAAGTGATCCGAACACAAAGCCGTCGGCGCCGTTCTGCCGCAGCAGATCCATGTCCGTCAGTACGGCACACATCTCCTCGTCGCTGTAGACGAAGTCTGTCCCACGCCGCGGTCTCAGCATGCAATAAACGGGCAGTGCGATGGACTCCTTTAGGGTCTTCAGGGTGCCAACGCTGGGAGTCAGGCCGCCTTCGCTTAACGCCGAGCAGAGCTCGATGCGGGAAGCACCGCCGGCAACGGCCGCAAAAGCGGACCGTATGGAGTCCACACAGACCTCCAGCTTGATATCGTGGCTGGACATTTCGCTTATCAGTGATAAACCAATTCGTAAACAAAAATAAACAAAATGTTCTTGCGCTCTCCTAGTGGTGGCACTCTACAGTCAGCTGTTCCGATACCTCGATAACCAATTATTGCATAGTTATAAAGATTTAAATTTATTAGACACCGGTTTGAAAAAAATTCTCATAGTAGCATAACAAATAAAGTTCTATTACGTTTTTAATTCTAAAATAAATTACTTGAAATTTAAGCAAAACATAAAATTAAAAATTCATTGCCAACGCATCTCGCCAGTGTGACCGAGTGTTCATTGAAAACCAATCCGTTTCTAGTATTTAAACCAAATTCCCGTAACTAGGCCTGTCCACTCTGGCGTTGAGATTTGTGATGTGCTGGTTTTGTTGTGAACACAATTTTTTTAATTTTTTAATTTGATTTGCGAGGCTTGTGCGAGTGCGTGCCGAGACAGCGGAGCATCGGACGGAAGGCGGAAGTGGACGTGTAAGTGCAGCATGCGCCAGGCGATTTAGGCAACGGCAGTGGGACAGCAACGTTACAGCCAGACCGAGCGCATTCGGAGTTACCTAGAAATGACCATGGGCGAGCCAACCTCGTCTCTTGTTCTGCCCGTCATACTGCGGCCTATTTTCTCACAGGTAAGTGTAAGTGCCCAGGTGGGCCGGCCCCCAGCCCCAGCCCGAGCGCGAGCCCTTCAGCTCCGCTCCGCCAGATTCAGTGGCTGTTGTTTCTGTTGCGTAAACCCAAATGCCAACGTACAAACGTTTGTAATTGCTTATTGCTTGCAGCTGGAGCGACGCGACGTCGGCGCTGCCCAGTCGCTGCGCTCGGCCATTCTCAAGTCTGAGCAGAACAATCCGGGCTTCTGCTATGACCTCGTGGCCACGATCGTGCGGCGGGCCGATCTAAATGTCAACCTGAACGAGGCCGTGCTCCGGTTGCAGGGCAACATTACGGAAGCAGACCGTAAGTAGAAGCGACGACGCCAACGCAGCAGCATCTGGCTTTGCATTGTCCCATTGTGTTTCTCAGCTCTCACCATTTCTCTTTACTCGGCAGTAAATGAATACCGCTTGACGCGCACCGAGGAGCCTTTCCAGGAGCTCAACCGCAAGTCCGTGGCCCTCAAGGTGATCCTTA
Source organism: Drosophila bocqueti (assembly GCA_018151655.1). Lineage (NCBI taxonomy): Eukaryota > Metazoa > Arthropoda > Insecta > Diptera > Drosophilidae > Drosophila > Drosophila bocqueti. Next base: position 1,174,362 of record JAECXF010000020.1, read on the forward strand.
GCCGTATCCCCGATGAGATAAACGATAGGAAGACCTTCCTGGAGACTATTAAGTAAGTTCAACATTGAAGTGGAGGAAGTTTCTACAACTCAAAGAATGCTGGTATTGGATTTATCTTTTCTTTATGCTTTAAAAAACCAATATATTTTAAAATGATGGTTTAAATTGCTTAAAGAAATATAAGAATATTAGATAGAACATTGCTTATACTTTTAAAATGGCCAAGTTTAACCAATTTGTAGAAAGTATAAAGAAAATTGGTCAGTTACACTCAATATTAATGCACTCTTATATAGGAATATTTCCCACCATACCTATTGACTCTCTGAGCTATAAAAGCCTGTTCAAGGCTCTCTCATCAACATATTTAATAAAATTTCAAAAACGTTTACAGGGAAATCGCCAGCGCCATAAAGAAACTGCTCGATGTGGTCAACGAAATCGGCTCGTTTATACCGGGCGTTACGGGCAAGCAGGCTGTGGAGCAGCGGAAGAAGGAGTTTGTCAAATATTCCAAGAAGTTCAGCACAACGCTGAAGGAGTACTTCAAAGAAGGACAGTGAGTATCTGTAGTTGCTATTTACTATTTACTATTTACATTGGGTGTTATCACACGATATGAGTCGACGCCCATGATAGCCGGTTTCTTTAATCGGCTCATATCTGGTTTCTTATCGTTTCGGGCCAACCGTAGCGCATGATGTCATTCCATTGGCGTTCCGGGCATTGTTTGGTTTATCATTTTGCGCCGGAGAATTAGTTAGGGGCGGGGGGCGGTGCCTATTTTAAATTGTAAATCGCTTTAAATTGCCTCAATTAGGCTTCGATTTTTTTTGAGTCCCTCTTTATTTTGACATTTTCGGTTATAATTTATTAAGCAACGAATCCGAAGTAATCCGTCGTCGACTAATCGATTTCCATTTAATTTGTCTCTATTTTCAGACCGAATGCAGTATTCATAAGTGCACTTTTTCTAATACGGCAAACGAATCAAATAATGCTGACAGTTAAGAGTAAATGCGAGTAGGAAATTAAACCTTTAAATTATGGCAAATTAGTGGCATTTTAATTTTATGTTTAAATAACCATTTAACCACAAACACACCATACACAACACAAATCATAGAAAATCAAGAGAGAACACACACAGTTCAATGACGAAAATCGCCCGAGTAAAAACGCCCAAGTTAAAAATGTTTGAACGAATTGAAAAATCTGTTGTAACTACATAAATAAATAGGCCTAATGTACATCGTATATATATTAAAGATAATCGGACACTAAATTCAGCAAAGCCTAAAGCATTGTAATTAACTATTGAGCAACTATTTGAAAAATAGAGACGTTGCGTGTGCGAGTGTTTCTTTTTTGTTTACAATTTATTGTAAATAATTCATTATTTTTCTGTTAATAACACAACATCGGCTAGTTTGTTTTTGTTTAGGAGAAAGCGACTACGAATAAAATTAAAATTAGTGAAAAAACGAGAGAAACAGGAAATGTATATGTATGTACTATGGGGAGAACAAAAACAAAAATAAGGAGAAAAACAAAAGGGAGAAAACACAAGACACTTGAATTTTTAACTGTTTTTAATTGTTAGAGTTTGAAATTTAAAAATAAACTATACATAATAATCATTTACTTAATGATATGTTCGATTTGAAAATGCGGAAGCGAAAGACATTAGTAGCCGACAGCACTATCAACAGGATGGAAAAAGAAATTATTTTATTTAAAAAAATGTTACATGAAAAACCAACGCAAAACAAAAAAAAGGAGCAACAACAAACTCATAATGTAGTCATAGCGAAAACAAAAACGACAAATAAATGTATTTATATTCCAAACTGAACAAACTTATTTTCTTTGTTGACACTGAAATTCGTGGGATCTATTAGCATTATTATACGATGTGTGCTGGAAACTTTAAGTACGCGCATAGGGGTACGGATGTACATATGTATCTACTGACGACACCAGGTGAAACTAAAACCAGGTAACTACCGCTGACGGGTGAGTCAAATCTAACCTGTAATGGGTTATCTAACGCATTTATTATGCTTTTAAATAAAGTAAGACATGTCCCTTAATTATGTTTTAAACAGTAAAAAGTAGGCAGTGTCTTAATTTATATTTTTATTCTATTGTCGGGATAAATATTCTAATTAATTTGTAAACAAATAAAATTAGCACTTCCCATTTCTTAACCTGGGTGGATATAATTAAATCACTGCATACTTTAAGGATCGTAGTTTTTGAGGACAAGTCCTTGGAGATTCTTTCGAAAACCTATGCACTATGGTCCAGCAGATCACTTTTATGGGCCAACATTAATAACTCCGTTAATTTAAAAGATGTCAACTTGAAAGTCGTGTTTTTGTACTTATAGAATGCTACTGCTTCAAAATTGTCCGGATCAGGAACTATATTGCTTTCGTAGGACCGATTGAACATTTTTTTAGATAAATTTATAAAACTATGGTAACTCCAAGATTGCTTAATTTTAACTAAATTAAAAAATTTAATTAAAATCGGATCACGAATTCCGACTTAGGCAGTCTCGGGCGCGAATGTGAATATTTCGGGAAAGCCACGTTAATGGTCACTCTATTCCTGCTAACAGAGCAGCGGCACTTTCAACCCCATAAGAGCATGCTAGAAAGCGGGAGAAAATTGCCCGTTTTTCAGTGTCATTTGGCAGAAGAAAAATCGATTCTCCGCACTGTGGGCACTGCTGGCACTGGGCACTGGGCCACTCTGCCAGTTGGACAGAAATCAGAGTACAAACCAGCCGAGCAGCGCGACCGAGATGACCCACTTTTTGGTTTTCGCACTGAAAGCCAACTGCTACCCACGAAAAGTGGCCATCTAGACATAGTTTTTTCTATATTAGTAGCTGCCAAAACGGAGATCGCGCTGTGCTATTAGTCTAATCGCATTTTCGGATATTATGTACAACTCGTAGCCTAGTGTAAACTCTATGCATTTATGTGAATTTCCCAGCGCAAACGTGGAAGAGGAAAACAGGCGACCTGAAAAAGCAGCACTACCAGCAGCAAGCAAGAAGCAGAAGCACAAGCAGCAAAAAAGGTTCGCATCCCGTTGTTAACCCCTGAAAATAAATAAATTAAAATACAAGTGTTTAAATGTGTAAAAACCAAAAAGAAAATAACGGAAAACAAAGCGAAAATTAATAAAAAATCGACATCTAAGAGTAAAAGTGTATAAATCGGCATCAGAAACTTTTTTCGCACTGCTCCCGAAAAAAAACCGTTATGCGAGCGAGCAGCGAGCTAACGAAAAATTTCGCTCTACACCAAATGTTTTCGCTGCTGCGTGAAATTTTCATTAACTGGATGAAACCTATGATGAAAATCGCGAGTGCAGTGAAAAGGCCAAGTGCCATTGAGTGCGGAAAATAGTCGCATTCCGGAAAATGGTGGGGCAGTGAAAAGTAAAAGTGTAAGAAAAAAAAGAGCAGGCAACGTAAAATTACACTCTCCAATACACGCACGCACACAGGGGCATGTACATTCACTCATTTGTATGTATGTATGTACAATCGTACGATAGCAAATGCGAGTAAAATGTAATCAAAACGTTGAATAAAAACGAAAATTTGTGCTTAAAATAAATATATTCGGCTTGTGTAGAAAACATACGAAAACCTAAGTAAATCAAGCCAAAGTGCAGCTTAGCGAAAACGGCGCGCACACACACATACACACCCACATACAGAGAGAGCGGGAGCGAGAGATAGAGAGAAAGGCAAAGAGCGAGAGGCAAGTAAGTAGATGTAAATGGCCAGCGAAACTGGAGCAGAGCACGACCACCAATGCAAATGCCATAACGGCAGGAGCAGAAGCATGTGTCGCATGTGTGTGTATGTGAACGTTTCATATTCATAAGCTTACAGCAGCAGCAGCAGCAAGAGAAGAGTGAGAAGAGGCAGGAGCGGCCGCAGCAGTAACGGCGAACGAAAAGTCCCACTTTCGGCTCTGGGGGCGGTTTTGACACTTGCCTCAGCCTGCGCAACAACAGTGTTAAAGTTGTTTGCTGCTGCGTGCGTAACACGGATATGTATTACATACACACACCCGCAGCTTACCTTCCTCCTCTCCGGCTCGCTCCGGAGTAGGTGTAGCTGTAAATGTTACCCGTAAACTTGGGCCCTAACAGCCGCGTGGCCCCCTAAAGTATCAGTAATTTTCCCTCCACTGCCACTGATTGAATCCCGTTGACGTATCATTTCGGCCCTTTGTTGTTGTTCCCCTTTCCACGCACTCTGTTTATATTTATGGCCGCTGCTCTCAGTTTCCGCTGCAATGATCTGAAGTCACGCGCCGGAAGCCTGGAATATAACGGGTACTCACTCAACAAAACGGCGATCGATAACAAGAAAGGAAGCTACATACATTATTTTTGGCAAGCAGAACATTATATACCCTTGCAGTATAGAGTTTGTCGATCCTGATCGTTCTTTAGACTAGGTTCCTATTTGTAAAAACTACACTTTTATGAGTTGTAAGAGTACATTATCAAAAACAACAGAAGTTTAAAATAATAGTCTTTCTTACAACAATAAATAATCAACGACTATTTAAAGTTTCATTCTTTTCAACTCACTTGTTTTTGTCTTAAAAAATTAAATTGAATGCAAAATTGATTTAAAGATAAATATAACAAATAGTAATGATAATTAAATAATAAGCGATTTAGAAGCCATAAAAGTTCACTAAGGCTGAAAGCTTAATCCATTTTAACTTTAGACTGTATTCTTTCTGTACCGCGATTTGTGATTTTGTTTATTTTCTTTTTATTTATATTTATGTACATATTTATTGCAAGCAGATTTTGGCTATGATCTAAAGTCACGCGCTCAGAGCCATTAAAACCTACCCTAACCCAATCGAAAGCAATAATGTGCGTATTCAGCGTATTTTGCGAATATTTTGTTTTCATTAAATGATTTATCTGCGAAAAAGCCTAATAACTTTTACTTAACATCCATTTAACCTACTGGTAGTAGGTAGGTAGGTGCACTCAAGAAAAGAGAAGCTAATATGGCCGGCCAACGTGTCGTATGCGTGATTTTGTGAAAATTTACTCTGAGGCGATAAACTATATTAAATTTCCCTCTCTGAATTCAAAGATCTGGGTATAAATATCAGGAAATGCCTTCTTCTTTTGATGAAAAAGAAAAACCAATACAATTTAGATTTAGTTACGCGCAGAATTAATCGTTGTCGTTTGCCCAATTTTGACATCTGGCAATCATTCAATAATTTATATGCTGGGCTGTCAGCCAAGCTGCGGCCATGAGTGGCCGCATGAGATTCCCACGGGCGGGGAATCCCCATTTCACCGCCATCCGCCATCACCATGCTCCCCATAACTATGCTACGATTTTTCTATAGTATTTTGTGCGCCAGAAGCGACGAAATTCGTGTGCCCCTGCCTGTGCCTGTGTGTGTGTGTGTGTGTGTCGCTATAACTATAAATAGTTTTTGTGCTCGTGTTCTGGTTCCGCTTTTTCCTTGGCTCTGCGATTGAGGTCAAACCATCATCAGGATAATGAACTTTTCCAACATCTTAAATGTAATTGCTTGACTTTAAAAAGTTTCTGATTCGGTTTCCAGAGCGCGTTTTGTTTTTAGAACTCGAGGCTCGAGCACTTGAACTATTTATGCATGTAATTGTTGGCAATGGGCTCCTCGGCTGTAATTGCCGCAATTAGAAGCACTTAATGGTAATGTGCTTGTACAGAGTGTGTGAGCATTCAATTAATTGAGCGTCAGCTCATTAGGCCATTACAGGAAAATGGGCTTTTAAACTTTCGCTGATCATTGCCGGGAAGTGGGCAGTAAATATTCGCTTCGATCTGGAAATATTCTTTCATTTTCTTTTTCGACTTTTCACAATTTGTCAAGGTAACAGACGCCCTGTGTTAATTAATTGCGTTTTCCTGCCAGCTTGTCAGTCAACATTGGACACCAGGTTGGAAATGGCCATTTTGCAGTCTCAACTTCACTCCTCCGGTCTTTTCTCGCTTCTCAGGCAACTTCATTTGGGAGTTAATCAAAGTTAGAGCTCTAAAAAGAAAAGAAAAAAGTTTTAAAGTTTTTAAATTAGTTTGTCGTAGTTTGTGTTGCCAACAAAAGTGGTCGGGTCTCTGCACTCTTTTTCAGCTTATTTTATCCACTGTAAGTTATTGAATATGTTTTTAATTACATACATATTTGTCATCCACGCTTGCATACTGAAAAAAGGTTACGCATACGCCACGTTGTGCAGAAATAAAGATATCAAGGTGACGCCCCCTCCCCACTCAATCTCCCGGTTAGATAACGTGGCTCCGGCCGGAATGAATGGGAATTTTCCATTTAATTTACTCCGATGGCCGCAAAGACTTTGGCCAAAATGTGGGTTAATAGAGTGTAAAGCAACGCCAGGCCGCAACCCAGTTCCATGGGTCTGGTGGGCCTCCTGAGAGGCTGGTTGCCTGGTGCGCAGTCTACGGCTCAAGCTAATCTTCACTTTAAGAACTCATTAAAATTTCAAGCCGCCGCACAGCGAAGACAGACAGTCGAAGTGTCCTCTTCCCAGAAGTACGCACTGAGACTGCGTTAAATGTGTAATTGTTAATCAAAAGGATTCATTTCCTATATGTGCTAAAATAAAATATAATACATATAGGAAAAAAAGCTTAGTTGGTATTCGTTGACCCTCAAAAAAGCGTATTTTGAATTCTTAAATATAAAATTCAATTTTTAATGTAGGAAAATAGTTTTGTATGTTAAATACCGAGATATTTTTGAACGTAACTAATATAGCAACGTGCCTCCGATATTTAATCATAGATTTTGTACTTGTATTGGGAAATTTAAGTAAAAATGTATCCAATGATCCCAGTTAAAGGACATTTAATTCACATAATTTCATTGGTTTTGGCATATTAATGGTTTGACAAAGGAGACCTTCGGCCAAAGCGTAATTAATTGACGGTTGCTTTAACATTTTCCCACCGTGTTTGAGAGGCTGGCAAACAAGTCGCCCGTGACGTAGGCTGCTTTCGCTGTATGCGTGCGTGTCTTGGGGGTATGTAAGCGGGTGCGGATTTTGTGTGTGGAGATAAATGGTGCCAAGCACTGCTCAAGCCCCCGAAAGTGTGCGGCAAGCAGTGGGGCGCTGAAAATAGTCACCGACAGGCACAGACAGACACTAGCGATGGTTGGGCAACGTTGGCTTCAGCCAGGATAGTACAGGACACGATGAGCAGTAGCGGGAGCGGGAACAGGAGCGCCAAGTGGCTATGGCTGCTGTTGTGTTTAAAGACAAACAAGGAAATGACAGCGGCCGGATAGCAATCTAAGGCAACTGGCGGACAAAGGACACAGCAAATATAAGAAAAGCTTTGCCGCATACGTGCACTGTGGGAAAATCACGGAAAAGCCCACCCAAATGCACTATAAATTGCAAATTGAAATCTTAACTTTAAAACTACAAATGTACGGGATTTTTGATTTAAAAAATTTAAATGTAAATGTCCATTTCACATTTTTGAAAGTAACTGTCAGTTAAATATTAGACATATGAGGGACATGAATTGGCAATTTAACTTTTGTCACTTTAAGGCGCCTGTAATTATTGACCTTCGGTTAAGAAATCCAAATTGAATTTCCAGCTAAGTAGTCGTTAAATTAGGCTGAGAGTTATGCAACTTTCACCTTGACTCGGTATTGACTCTGGGGGACACCTGCGAAAAGTATTTGTATTTCCAGGTTTCACAAATAAGCTTTTTAAGATTAAGGGAGATATGACTACCATTTAATAATCCCCCAGTAGGTTACATTATTCACATTTTAAAATTGTATGTTTATTACATTTTAAAGTTACCTTTGTGCTTTGTTTTCTGTGTACCTTTTACAACTCACATCAACAACAAAGGCCTTTCGCCCACAACTACTTCAATTGCGAAATGCTTGCAATGCGCTTCATCATAATTAAAAAATCCTGCGGCCCACATGTACACCCACACACGCACACCCACACTCGCACACACAGCAAACATTGGCACATTTGCCGTCAGCGAACATTTACAGCAAGGCTTTTCAGTGGCAGGCTCTGTTAAATGTCGGAAGCCTCTGCACATGCGCCAATTCCAGCGCTCTCTCCACTCTCTCCAGCTTTCATTCTCTCTCTCTGCAAAGGGACATTTTCTCTCTGACCCGCTCGCAGGCCACCGTATAACCGACTTTCTCGCACAGTCCCGGACTGCTGTCTCTGTCGCCCACATAAAAAGCTGGAGTGGAGCCATTAACAGCAGCAAAGTAACAGTAACAGTAGTAGGGCGAACGTGCTTAGTGTTGTTATTGCTCTTGTTGTTGTTGCAGTTGTAACCCTCGCACACACACACACAGACACACACACGCACGCACTGTGCATAACAGCAACTAGTGGCTGTGCTTCTGCCATCGCTTTCGTCTTTCTCACTTCGCATTTCCCATTTTCCATTTCCCACTCACATTCACAGCCTAGCCGAGCTGCACTGCAGTTGTGTCAGTGAGTACTTAACATTTACGATTTACATATAAAGTGTAGTATATAGCAATGGGCAATAAGTGAAACGCCAAGAAATCGCGCAATTAATGAGTTAATTACCCTGATTACTGGCTGGCTACCTGGAAACACGCAGGGAAAGTGGTTTAACTTGTTGAGGAATAACATTAGATTTTATAGAATTACATGTTGTACAGTTACAACGATTATTTCTTCTTCATAAGTCAAATCCTGTGTATTTACAAGTTATATATAATCTAGAACTCTTCATTTACCACGACTTGAAGGTAACAGCAACTAATAATATCTAAAGTTCTGAGTTGTTTAAAATATGAGATTCCATATTAATTTGAGTTCTTTAAACATTGATAGAAGCAATTACAAGCTCACCTTCTGGCTTTTACAACCATTTACGAGATACTCACCTCTTTGAAGTTCCCAATAAAAATCCTGCAGTGGGCAGGACCGGAAGGGCGTTTTGCAAAATGCCAAAGACTTCCGCTTGGCTCCGGCCAGATGCTGTCATGCAATCGCCCATCTAGGGGCGGGTCTTCACCACAACAGCAAGGCAATATCAACAGCATCAGGAGCAGCAGCAGCAGCAGCATCATTGGCACAGGATAAACGCTGTCATAGCCTTTAAATGTCAACGGTCCACATAAGCACTGGCATTGACGGCCCATCCAGTGGGTGGCGGTGGAGTAGGCGGTGTTGCAGTGGGTGGTGCAGTGGATGATTGCGAGCTTTGATGTATTAATAAGCATTTATTGATGCGGCGCAGGCTCCGGTAAATTGATTTCATGTTTCGTATATCCTGTGGATAAAACTTTCGTTTGGGGAAGAAAGTGCAAAGGGAATCCAGAGATTCCGGATGCACTGAATCAATAATGATGCATACATATTTGTACATACAAATATATGTATGAGTGTGCATCTGTTCTTGCCGCCGTCTAGACAAACAGGCGCCTTTCCTTTCCTAGCCTCAGCGTATGAGTAATGTGGTGGTGGCGTATGCGTAATGCTTAGTTCATTTTGAAGCGCGTAACAGTAAACATTTACATAAGCCTGCTCTTATTTATTTAGTTATTAGATTATAGATAAACAGCATAGATTGCACTAATCATCTTAATTAAACTGCTGACATAGCTTCCAGCTATAAGCAGCTAAGATAGCAGCTAAGATTGGGCAGCAGCCTGGCCAATCTCTACCTCGTAGACTGTGCATGGACATGGATAAATACGGTCAGGCTGGCAATTAACCCGAAAGTTCAAAGTTCGCCACACCGCACTGACCCGCTCGAGCGACACGTGCGTGCCGTGCCGTGCCTCTCGTGGCCAGAAGCCCGACAGCTGACCTATTTCCACAGTCGCCAGGCCCATGAATAAATAAGAAGAGGCCTGGACGGAGTGCGAGGATAATAAAAGCAATAACTATTTTTAGGAGCCAAGCGGAGTTGGCTCGACTTGAGGCCAACTCGAATTGTCGAACATAAATCATATTGCGAACCCCCTTCTGATGAGCCATTATCTTCTTTTCGTCTCCCTCCATTGCAGTCGTCCGAGGGGCAGCCACCACAGCATGCCGTACGAGTCGATGCACCATCATCAGTCGGCGGCCGCTGCCGTGGCCGCTGGCAGCGCCCCCAACGGAATGCTGGACTCCCTCAGTCTGCAGCTGCGCGATGCGGAGATGCGACGCACAGAGATCGAGCGGGCGCATCAGGTGAGTGTCGCCTTCTAATTGGATAATTCTTACCTTTCAAAATCTATTTTTGAGCGGAATGATACAGTTTTCTAAATTCTCTTCCCAAGGAAACCCTGGCACAAATACGCAATCTGAGCGGAAGCGCACGTCCCGATGCCGAGGCGGTGGAGAATCTGCAGTCGAGAGCCCGGGAACTGGAGAAGAAGGTAGGTGGCATCCATTCGCTGCTGTTGTTATTCCTACCGGCATCCTTGTAATCCCTGCGTTGCCTCTAGGTTGCGCTGGAAAATGTGCGCTGCGAGGAGCTGCAAATCGAACTGACCTCGGCCTTGAAAGCCAAGGCGGCGCGGTCAGTGTCTTCTGGTGGTCATTCCGGAATGGCCACCAGTGGGGCGTCTGGCGCCGGCGCAACAATTCCCACATCGGCCAGCGGCTCCACCGTCACTTGGGCACCGACAATCAGTCACCAGGACCAAGGCTCCGAGATTGATATCATAATGGCAAAGATTGAGCAGGTAAGCAATTTAATTTTGATGTATGACTAAACTCTTTAGGATAATAGGATGAAGGATATACCCTCTTAAGTCAATTTTAGTTTCCATAAAGATTCAAGAAAAATAAACAAATCAAACGAAATCAATATAAGCGTCGGTGTAAATCTTTATCAAGCAATTAACTGGAGTAAGAAGGTTTTACAAACAGCAAACATTTCGCAGCGAATAATTATTTATCCTTGTGGATAGAAAGTTTGAAATACTGTTAGTACAAATTTGAAAAAAGCTATATTTCGGGATGGGAAAACGTTGAACTCCACTTGTTTGGCTAAGGGAGAAACGGATCGCAATTCCGAATTATAACCTTTTCGAAATGTATCACATGATAGTGAAGTTGCAGGTTAGCGTTGTGGCACCAGTGTTGCAGGATCCATTCCTGCTTGGACTCTCTTCTCGGCCTGACTGGACGATGGCTCCGGGAAGCCCTCGGCCAGAGCCTCTTCGATAAGTCGACTGACCTCCAACTGGCTCACCTCTGACTTGCCGGAGGAGTTGTCGGAATCACCTTCGTCCTTGGGCATTGTAGAGACGCAAGATAAGAAACTCTCCAAGCTGTCCAAGCTACTTGCCCCGGATGCGTCTGGGTCGGTAGACGGGCTCAGCTCGAACTGGGTGCTGCTCTCGCTGGAGCTTAGGAATCCCTGGCGAAACAGCGGGTCCCCACAGTTGATCTGCAGCTGGCGGCGCATCTGCTCGTTCTCCTCGGACAGTTGGCGGATCACCTGCTGGTTGTCGTCAGAGGCACGATCCTCCAGGTCAACGATCAGTTTCATCACATCCGCCATCTGCTCGATGCGCTCGTTCTGATGCTGAACGATATCCGCCAGGCCGGCCATATAGCGCTCCCGCAGCTGATAGCTGTCGGTGATCATGTCGCCATCGCAGTGCTCCCGGTACTTGGCCATAATATGCTCGATGCCACTGCGGAACTCTTCGGCAGTGGCCTTCAGCTCGGCGTTGTCGCGCAACAACTGCATCTGCACCTCGTCGCTGTTGTGCTCCGACAGGTGCTTCATCAGGTTCTCGTCGCGGAAATTGCAGCAGTTGATCATGTCCTCGTCCGCTTTCTTAGCCTCCAGCAGAAGCTGATCGGCCTTGCCAATAAGATCCTCCAGACTGCAGGCCAAGCCCCTGGCCTGACGGATCAGCCTGCCCTCGGGACCAGTTCTTATCAGGCGGTTCATTCTCGCAGACCGGTTGGGAGCGCTTACGTTGAATTTAGAACTTTTTCTAGAGTAAATTATTGCCTGGTCAGCTTGGGATACGAGCCGAGCACAATAGGTAAAGGAAAAATGATAGTCTTTTGACAGATTTAACGATTGACAGGAAGGTTGAAACATTTGAATGAAGGGACTTGGGGATTGATTTCGAAAGATGTTATTTCAACTAATAAATAAAGTGGAGAAAGCTTGCTACAAGCATTAAATAAGAAGTTATAAGCACTTTAATAGGAATCTTGTACATATTTTATGTTTACATATAAAACGATAAACTGGAGTTATTGAGATACTTTTTATCTACAATTCTCATCGAGTAATGGCTTTCCTTTTGCCTTGCAGGATAATCGCGTGCTGGCCGAGTTGGAGCAGCCCCGCACCTCGGCCAGCGCCAGCATGTCAGCGTTGCCGCCCAGTTCCATGTTGAGCACGGTAAATAGCGAATTTAGAACCATATCAAAGAGTGGTGAGTACCGCGGAAGATACGCCGGAGAGCCCCAGTCACGGACGGAGCATGAACGGGTCTCGCTTTCAGAACTCGAAGAAGAACTGAACCGTTACAAACGGGCTGTGCTAGGAGGCAGCGGTGGCGGTGGCGGCGGAGGCGCCATGTCGGCCATGTCCTCTGGCTACTCAAGCCTGCCACAATCGCTGGCCTCCACGATGGCCAATGGCGGGGCCAGCACCAGCTTGAGCGGCGCCAGCGTTGGCTCGCAGAGCGTGGCCACCGCTGCTGCTGTTGCCGCCGCCGCGCCGCCGCTGGAGGAGGAGTAAGCGGTGGCGGCGGACATGGTGGACACGGAGGGCATGGCGGGCACGGCGGACATAGCGGTCATAGCGGACATCATGGGGGACATGGCGGCCACCTCACATCCATATCGGCCCTGGTGCCCAACTCAATCAGCGGCATATCCTCGAGCCTGAGCAGCCATGCCATCCAATCACTGCAATACGGCGCCGGGCAGACGTCCGTGGAGAAGCTGCTGAGCGGAACGAGTGGAATCACTGGCATTCCACCCCTGCCGGTAAATATTCACACGATGAAGGCTATGCCGACGGCATTAAGTCAGGTAAACCAACTATTTTCGATCGCAATGAACTACCAACAACAGCGGCTGGGCGCCACGCCACGCCACAGCCATTACTCTAGCTTTGCAGCTTTGCATAATGTATATTACGATTGCAATTACGATTAGGATTCCGATCCGTTTACTTACTGTACTTTATATAGTGTCCATAGCGATCATCTGCTTTCGTTCGCTGATCGCTGGCCGCATTGCGTTCTGTTGTAGTCTCATTACTGATGAAAATAAGCATTAACACACACCCACACCACGTACAGCGAACCACACTCATACACCCATTTCAGAGACTAGACTTGTAGCCGATTTCCAGTTGCCTGTTGGCATTGAAGTTGCATTATTTACATCGCTTTCGCAGCATGCTTCATTGAAAACTCCATCACATTCTGTATTAATCACTTGTATAGTCATCAAGAACAGCCTTATAATCTCCCAAATCCCATATTATAAATCATTAGTCATTGTAATCAAAGACCACCCATTTTGAAAATATTTCACTCAGTAAATATGTGTTTAACTTTTAAGGGAAGGGAAGATCAACTACTATCTCTTAATTATTATTATTAATATGAAATATTTAACCAAAAAGTTAAACTAATATTTATTTGAGTGTACACATACTCATACAAAATATACTAATTTTCACTTCAGTGAAAATGTGATCCATGTTTGTTACCATTTTTCCTTTTTGGTTCAGTTGCTCGGGTATTCAGTTTTTCAGTGATACTTTCTGAATTATAAAAAAAGAAAACAAGTAAAGAAACTGAGCAACTGATCAACTGAGTGAGCAACTGACCCAAGTTCTTCAATAACTAAAAAGTTATCGCTCTTTACCCATCACTAATACCTAGCAAACATACTTGTATATCGTTTGAATGAGTTGCGTTTTTTACGGCTGATTCGTTACTTGTTGATTGACGTTTTTGATGGTGATTGATGGATTGAATGCCAGCCACAAGTCACACATAATTCCGCTTGGAAACGGCTTCAGATCATTGCAGAAACTCATGCCTCAACACGTTCAGTTCAGTTCAGATCATGCGTAGACCATAGATCATTTTAAGGACGTTCTCTAGACGCGATGGATGCTCGCAGCAGCCGAATAAAAACGTGTATCTGTGATCTCTCTTTCCGTTTTATGTGCTCTTTCTCTGTCTTCCCTCTCTTCCTCTCTCTCTCTACCGACGATGACTCTCGCTTTCTTTTCCACCGATTGCGATTGACGCAAACTGTAAAATGTCATTCAATCGTTTGTTATCGATCTATATGTATGTCTGCATCCGTATCCGTGTGTGTGTCTGATCCCGTGTTTGTGTATTTACACCTGTACAAAACCAACAACAACCACAATAAACACACCTGTAAATTAAAAAATATATATTATCGAAAAAACAATGAAAATTCCAAATTGACCACACAAACACACACGTCGAAACCAAAACCAAAACCAAAATCGAAATGAATTCGAATCGAAATCGAAATCGAAACGAGAAGCGCGGAACAATACAACTGTACAATTTGCAGAGCACAACCATGCCCCTCCTGTCACTCAACTCGCATAATCTGCCGCCCGCCGGCTCGAGCAGCTACTCGGCCCTGGGCGCCGGCGGCTCTTCGCTGACGCATCCCTCGATGGCCAACCTGGGCCTGCTGGACACTGGCACCCTACTGGGTGCCACCGGCCTGGCTGGCTTGGGAGCTGGTCCTGGTGCCGGCGGCATAACGGGCGCCACCTCGCTATACGGCCTGAGCGGCGGAGCGGCCGGCGCATTGGGCAGCTCCTATGGACCGCCGCCCTTCCTTGACGTCGCCTCCAGTGCATCGTATCCATTTACGGCGGCCGCTCTGCGACAGGCCTCCAAGATGAAGATGCTGGACGAGATCGATATACCACTGACGCGCTACAACCGCAGCTCGCCCTGCTCACCGATCCCGCCCAGCAACTGGGGATTGGACGAGTTCACCGACGGCCTCAGCGTGTCGATGATGCACAATCGCGGCGGTCTGGCACTGGGTGCCCTCGATCTGGACAGTGAGTAGTTGCCTTTAGCTAGAGCTATACCCTTGAGGTCATACTAAATCCTTCGTTGTAATCCCCTTAGCCCGCAATCATGGCTTGAACGGAGCCAGCGAGCCACAGGTGGACATGCTGGATATACCAGGAAAGGGCCGCTGCTGTGTGTTCATAGCCCGCTTTCCCTATGATCCCCCGGAGTAAGTTTGTTTTTAAATATATTTATTAACATTTGAAACTTACCAAATCCCTTTAAATAACAAACATTTAGTTCATTCAACAATCATTGTCATGTCACCATAAACTCATGCATTTAAACTTTTTGAAATGAAACATAAGTTCATGATATATTTATAATGAAAGCTACAGCATGACTTCTGTTATTTCTTTCTTTCTTTATTATTTAACAATTAGATTAATACTTTTTTCTTCGTTTAAAGTCTTTATTTAGTGATGAGGGTTACACTTTATTGACTTACTTTTTAATATTTAATAAATAACGCGCCTGGAAGTATGCTGAGATTTTCTATACTTCATCTGGTCAATCAACGTGTCGTATACGCAATTTACGGGTATTAAACAAGATACATAGCTCTGTACATCTATTAGAAATATATGTCGCATTCACTGTCTTATAGGAAGTACATTTTTATGTTTGACTTATTATAATGAAGGGACATATGCAGAGATTTTATATAATTGAGTCTGAAAGACCAACGTGTCGTATACGCAATATACGCATAACTGTTTTTGGTTTTCAAATGATTTTTACAATGATTGTAGGATCCTCGTTCCCACCACACATTTCCCATACGCCGATTTACAACATTTGTTAATTTTCAGAGCTCATAATAAATTCCTTTCCATGCCTTGCAGGGAGGCTGAGGGCGAGCTCTCCCTGTGCGCCGGCGACTATCTGCTGGTGTGGACTAGCGGCGAGCCTCAGGGTGGCTATTTGGACGCCGAGCTGCTGGACGGACGGCGTGGCCTGGTGCCCGCCTCCTTTGTCCAGCGATTAGTGGGTGAGTGCCACATACCTGGGCGATCTCTTCCAGAGTCCATGCTAAATGCTTTTCCTAAATGCTCCTTTACGCCGTATTTGCTAGGCGACGATCTGCTGGAGTTCCACCAGGCGGTGCTGTCGACGCTGCGCGACGCCGAGGACGGGTCGATGCAGTGCGACACCACGTCACTGCCCTCCTTGCCGCCGCACAACCCATTGCTCACACACACCCACGAGGACCTGGCACGTTTGAGTGAGACGCACACCGATCTGGAGCACGACCAGGACGACATCAGCGACAACGGTAACTATACTAGCCATGCGGCCGCTTTTCATGTTAAATCTTTTGGTTTTTGTGGCGATCCTCGAACGCGTCGAACGCCGTGCATGGCATGAATGTGAGCAAGTATATTCGTTTAATCCACACACAACGTAGACTTAGACCCCCGTTCCCCCGTTCGGCTTAGTGTGTGTAGACTCGTGCTAGTGCTAGTGAGATGCACTGCATCCAGATGCGCTTTCCAGGGATTACTCAGCTGGCTAATGACACACTTCTTGCTCCTCCCCGCAGTTCCAGCACCCAAGCACTTGACGCTGGAACGGCAGCTGAACAAGAGCGTGCTCATTGGCTGGTCGCCGCCGGAGCCAGTGGGCTACAACCTCATCGACAGCTACCACGTCTACGTGGACGGCGTGCTCAAGGTCACCGTGAAGGCCAACGAACGCACACGCGCACTAATCGAGGGCGTGGACTCCACGCGGGTGAGATGCGCCTCCAATGCACCAGAGAATTGTCCTCTTTCAAATCAAGAAAAAAGCCCCAAGATCCAAGATCGCCTGGCTGGGAATGAACCATCTTTGAACAAGGTCGCTGTATCTTGTTTCAAGATGATTTATTCGGATGTCAATACCACGTCCCATATCTACTTACCTTTTTTGCATGGTGAATTCAAGTATACATTTATGTCTTACTATATATAATTATATTTTTGGGAATAATCTTTATTTTTATAACTATTCTAAACTCAACATTTCTGTGTGTAATCTTTAATTCTTTCTATTAAATGAACTTATATAAAATATCATTATTTTTGAACCTTAAATAAAATAAGCAACACGTAAAGATCGGCTACTCTATAAAGCCAATTTTAATTTAATAATTTTTCACTTTCAAAGTGAGTCTTCCATATTCCCCTGTTAAGCGAAACCTCACGGAATGAGCCCCAAACTATGATTAAGGCAATACCCAAAATGTACTTTAATTCTTTTCCGATCAGAACTGGAACATGAACTATTTATTATATATTCAATACTCTTTGACGTTTTTACTAAACAATTATGTTTTAAAAGAAAACAGCAGAATAATCTTAAAACTCTCAAGGT
Organism: Drosophila bocqueti; assembly: GCA_018151655.1. Taxonomy (NCBI): domain Eukaryota; kingdom Metazoa; phylum Arthropoda; class Insecta; order Diptera; family Drosophilidae; genus Drosophila; species Drosophila bocqueti. The sequence continues at coordinate 1,191,881 of JAECXF010000020.1, forward strand.
TACAATTAAATTGAAAACGACTCAAGACATGCAAAATTGAAGAAGAACATCATTCATTGTTAAATTGGCCAATTTATTCTTGATTTAAACAGACGATTTCTCCCCACAAATAATACGTGTGTTGTGATAAACTAACTAATTTTTCTCCGCCTTCCCACAGCCGCATCGCATTAGCGTGCGGAGCGTGACTCAGAACCGGCAGACCTCGAGGGATGCCGCCTGCACCATGATCATTGGGCGGGACACCTCGCATTTGGGCCCCTCGGCGGTGCGCGCCTCGCACATAACGTGTTCCTCGGCGGTTATCTCGTGGCTGCCGGCCAACTCCAACCACCAGCACGTGGTGTGTGTGAACAATGTGGAGGTGCGCACCGTCAAGCCGGGCATGTATAGGCACACGATCACGGGCTTGGCGCCGAGCACCCAATACCGGGTGACCGTGCGCGCCAAGCACCTGCGGGCCGTCGGCCAGCATGCGGCCAACGTGGGACAGACGCCGGGCAGGCCCGGACAGGAGGAGGCGCCCGGGGCGTACGCCGACTTCCGTACCCTCACCAAGGGCCTGCCCGATCCGCCGCAGGAGATCCAGCTGGAGGCCGGGCCGCAGGACGGCACCATTCTGGTGACATGGCAGCCGGTTAACAGGCCCACCTCGACGGGGCCAGTAACCGGCTATGCTGTGTACGCCGATGGCAAGAAGGTCACCGATATCAACTCGCCCACCGGTGACCACGCCCTCATCGACATCGGCAAGCTGGGCGTCTTCAATCCGCGCGCCGTCACCATCCGCACCAAGTCCCGCGACTCCCAGTCGGCCGACAGTGCGCCCATCTTGATACCAAGTGAGTGTCTGCATTGAAATATCCTACCCCTCATTCTGTAATTGTCTACCGATATTTCCCGCAGATACTGTGCGCAACAGTATCGCCCGCCGGGGACCAAATCAGATGGGCATGGGGCCGCAGCTGCCGCAGGGTCCGCATGGCATGCAGGGCCAGGTGCAGCAGCAGATGGGCGGCATGCCCGGCCAGCCGGGTATGCCGGGAATGGCGGGGATGCAGGGACAGCAGCAGGGCCAGCACATGATGGGGCAGCAGGACCAGCACGGGCAGTACGATCCCAACCAGATGCAGCAGCAGCAGGGCATGCAGCCGCAGCCCGGTCAGCCGGGTCACCAGGTGAGTGGCCGGCGAAGGCGACTCCTTGAGGGATGCCGCCGCCCGCGTGAACACTGTAAATAATGTTCTGTGACTCGTTTCGTTTTATTATTTCGATGCAATTGGTTTGAGAACTCCTCCAAATTCCGTTTCTCTTCTATTTTCAAAACTTTGAAGCTGACACTCACTCCCTATCGAAGAATGTGTACATAAGTTACGTTACGTTTACCCGCCCGATCACACTGTCCCACTTTACCCAATGGAAAATCGTAAAGAAATGCAACCCAAAACTCTGCTTGTAAACCCGCGCACCCTCAGACACAGCGATTGAATCAGATTACCCGAGATCACGATCCCTCATTTGTATAACTATCCCATTGCATCGTTTCCTTTGTGGACTCTCCACTTCAATATCTCTCCTTAGGAGTTTCTTGTTTCTAACATTTACCTCTCCTTATAAGGAATAAGATGCTTAACGTTACTCATCTTGTTCTTTATATTGTCCTTGCTACAACACACGTTTTCTCCCTCTTTCTTGGACTGCTTTTATTTTTGAATACTTTCCCTCTTCTTTCGGTCGATTTGTTTTGCAAATGAACCTACGATATATATTATATACATACACAGAGAGAAATGATTGAAACAATCGCACAAAATTCACACAAAAATCAACTCAAAGCCACATGTCAAAGAACTGTTCCTCCGGTCTTTGTGATAAGAACCAAGCAATTGAATTGAGTCCTTCTCCCACCCAAAAAAGAACTTGTATGTATGTAAAGTTACTCCTGATTTTGATTTTGATTTCCAATACTTTCTTTCTTTCTCTCTCCTTTGGTTTTGTCAAGGAGATATATATATATATGCCAGATATATGCCATGCAACGTATGCTAGAACCTTATCATTTCCCTCAGTTCTTGGGTTTTCAGTTGGTTTGAGTATAGTTCACACATTAGCATGTCTTGAACTGCAGCAGCAACTACCAAATAAATAATAATAATGAAAAATCAATCAAATATATTCTATATAAGATTTTGAACTTTGTTGAGTTGTTCAGATTTACAAATAGAGTTTTTTTTTAATTAAAATTAAGTATGGAGCGGAGTTACCGCCGCCGCCTCAATTATCTTAAGGAATACGCAATGCAACGAACAATTCTAAACGAAAACAAGTACATATTCATTTTCATTATATGAAACCAAAAACCGAATACCGAAAACGAATCCAAAACAGCCCGACGGAGGCTCCGGCTTGTTAGGTGGCCTGCTCGGTGGCCTCTTCTCGAAACCCACACAGACTCAAGTGAACCAGAATGTAAGTTTACCCACAACATCTCTCGCATATTGCCACTAACACCCACCCACGACTAACACACCTCGCCACCCACACCACACAATAGTCATAAAAGTATCTGTAACATCCGTAACACTTTGCGTACAAGTATCTAGATAGATCTTAAGTAAGTTGGCTAGCAAACCTTAGGTAGCATAGCTAACTCGATGCCTCGACAATAATTGATCTTGTATATTGATGAAAAAGCGAAAAACAAATTGACTATTTGAAAGCTATTTGAGTATTTGTTTGCCTTGAGTTTCCTTAGATCTTAAGTTTTGTTTTGTTAGCCAGTATATGCTGTCTCTAGGGGGATAGGTGTTGTTATTCGGGAGGGGAGGTTAGTGAATGCATGATTACTCCAAAAAGTAAAACCTAGGCTGGGATCGACTTACTTATCCTAGAGCTCTTCAAACCTGTGACTCTGCCTCTAACTCCAACTCTTGTACTCTCCAATTGATCTACGTAAAATACTCGATACATAGCTTTGAACTCGCCTAGAAACATGTGTAAACACCCACATAAACCACTAGAAGATACCGCCACAGAGATACCCAGATACCCAGATACAATATCCTCCGAACTCGATCCGTGCTTTCTTACTTCCCCCCAACAAGAACCCCGTACATACTCGTACATACTCGTCTAGCTTCTTGTACTTACTCGACTATCAACTATAGATACTTTGGCTTTTCAGTTCCTGTGCGTATTTAGATCGTAAAGCTCCATTAACACACAGTACATACACACCACGTACACTCTGCTTTCCTACTAAAGTGAAGCGCCAATGTAAACCAGCTAAACGCAGACGCCTCTTGCCACTTTTGCTAACCTCTAACGATAACCTCTCTAAAGACAATGTGAATGAAAAACAGAGTACCAATTAAGAACTGCAACACCCAAAAAAATAAAAATAAAACAAAACAAAAGAGTTCAAAAACTAACGCTAACAAAATTTCAAATTTTAAATTCAAACTCGTTCAAATTTGATTCGAAATCCGTCGATCGGCGCCGCTCAGGGCTACCAGCCGGGAGCTCCAGGAGGGCAGCGGGGCATGGTCCCGATTCCTGGCAGGCCGCAGGGACCACAGAATCAACAGCAGCAGCAGCAGCAGCAGTACGGGCCGCAGGGTGCCATGGGAGGAGCGCGCTTCCGGGGACCTGTTCCGGGCCAGATGAACATGCAGGGCCAGCAGATGCCGGGTCAGATGCCAGGACAGATGCCGGGTCAGATGCCGGGTCAACAGATGATGGGACCACGAGGACCGCTTACCCAGCAGCAGCAGCAGCAGCAACAAATGGGGCAGCAGGGACAGATGATGCCCGGCCAGCAGCCGGGGCAGCAGGCGGGACAGCAAATGCCCGGCCAGCAGCAGCAGCAGATGCCCGGGGCCCAGAAGAAGCCGCGCTACTTTGTGGCCATGTTCGACTACGACCCCTCCACGATGAGTCCCAATCCCGACGGCTGCGACGAAGAGCTGCCCTTCCAAGAGGGCGACACGATCAAGGTAAGCTCGCTGATCCGGTCCCACCCTAACCACACCCAGTCCACACAGAACCACCAAGACACTTTCCAGCCTCAGCAGAACCAGAGCAGAGCAGACATCGTTGGGATCACAGCGTTCACCCGGAGAACCCGAATCGAAGGCGGCATTTATTGGAGGCAATTGGATGCGATCGAATCCGATGTCCCGAATTGGCTGCGCTTGCTTGTTTGCGCTAATTGAATGAAGAATCGGTGCATGTTTTTCCTTCGCCCCCTCACAACTGACTCACTGAACCCCATCGTCAGAATCAGACTCAGACTCAGACTCAGCCCAGAGATCCCTCCAGTTATCCATCCAACCATACCGTACTCTATCTATACCCACTATGTAGCCGTTGTTCTCTCTTCTAATAGTTCCCTAAATACTCTCGTTAAGTTAGCGTTATGCACTCCATACACAAGACACTCCACAGATACAAGATACAATATGAAATATACTCGTTTTCACCTCTGACCGATCTTTGCTGCTCACACCACTAATATGTGCCACATCCGGGGACTTCCCCTCTTGCCCCCCACAGGTGTACGGCGACAAGGATGCGGATGGCTTCTACTGGGGCGAGCTGCGCGGTCGCCGGGGCTATGTGCCGCATAACATGGTCTCCGAGGTCGAGGACACGACCGCTAATATGACGGCTGGCGGTCAGATGACCGGCCCCATGGGTCAGAACATGAATCAAGGCATGGGTCAAAACATGAACCAGGGCATGAACCAAGGCATGAATCAAGGCATGAACCAGGGCATGAACCAGGGAATGAACCAGGGCATGAACCAAGGCATGGGCCAGGGCACAGGCGTCGTTGGAGCCGGGGGCGTGGCCGGAGCCATGGGAGTCGGCGGCACCGCCCAGGTGATGCCCGGCCAGGGTGCACCGCAGCAGAGCATGCGCAACGTGAGCCGCGACCGGTGGGGGGACATTTACGCGAACATGCCGGTGAAGCGGATGATCGCACTCTACGACTACGATCCCCAGGAGCTGAGTCCGAATGTGGATGCCGAGGTATGATCATCTACTCCAGACTTGTTAAGTTTCTTGTTTTCCACAATCCACACAATGATTTCCCTTCTTAGCGTCGGGAAAGTCAGGCGGGCGGTCTTATGGGTGGCTTTTTTGGCAACTTGCTGCCTGGCTTCAGCCAGAGTGTCCTGGCACCCGAGTCCAGTAAAGTGAGTCCTCTTGCCAGGGTGGGATATAAAAACGCAAACTATTGCTAGGAGCTTGTGGTGCTTAGTTAGTAGTGGAACAACACTGCGTATGCGTAATATTTTTAGTGGAACAACACTGCGTATGCGTAATATTTGATATCAAATTTGAAACATTACTAGGAAAGTCAATATTTTGTAGGAAAACTCACCTCTTGCACATTTTCTGAGATTAGAATTGATTAGAAATTGGTTATAAATAATTATTAAATATTTAAATTAAGTGGTTTAAACCTAAATTGACTGCTTAAAGAAGTTAAGTAAAGCTCATTTCATAAGAACTAATAACCCTAACCCATGAAATTGTTATGTATTTTTGGTCTGGGTATAAAACTAGCCTATTTTCTTATAGCTTAAAATCAAAAATAAATTTCAAAGCCACCTATTTTAGATTTAAATATGTTTCAGAGAAAATAACCAATCTTTTATCGACTTACAGCAGGTGGAATTGTGTTTCAAGACGGGCGAAATCATACTCGTTTACGGTGATATGGATGAAGACGGTTTCTACATGGGCGAGCTGGACGGCGTGCGCGGCCTGGTGCCGTCGAACTTCCTGGCGGACGCGCCCGACCAGTACAGCAACCAGATGGGGCCGGGCGGAGTGGCCGGCAGGGGCGGACTCAGCCAGCGAGGACGCGGCCAGGGGCCGGGAGCGAGGGGTCCGCCGCCGCCGCCGCGGGACAACATGATGCCAGGGATGGGCGGACGCGGCCAGCCGGGGAAAAGTAAGTAGGCTTGGTGAAGATCGAGGCTCCAGAAGATCCTCTTAGATTTTCGCCTTTTCGGTTACGTTTTCTTTCGTGATTTCCGTTTGAGTTGGAGGCGAATTACGACTCGGATGATACTGAACGAAAAAAAAAAACCTATTCGAAGATCCATTACGTTTCGTCACGTTTCCGTTTTCGGTTACTTTTCGGTTGATTCGTTTTTTGAAAAAAATAAAAAAAAAATACAAACAAAAAAGAAAATCTGAAATCCAATACAACAAAATAATACCAAACATATGTATACTCTAATCTCGAAAGCACTTTATAAGATGAATAACTATAACTACGCAGGTTCTTCCAGACTACATAAACCAGTCCACCAGTCCAGTCCAAGAGCGGGATAATATATACAAAAAATATATATATACCTATACTCTATAGCAATCCATTTCTGTTCTGATACCCGATGTTTTTCGTTCGTTTCGTTCAGTTAATTCCAAAACGATATATATTACAGATCAGCGAACACAGAGATATATCTTCACTCTTTCTCTCCTTCTGTCTCAACTCTCTCTCTCTATCGCAAAAACCTCAAAGTGAAACAAAAACAAGTTGAATATATTACGACTTACAAATTCTGATTTTGAACGCCGCTAATTTGATTTCCATTACGATTCCGAGCGAACTTTTGTACAACTCCTTTCTCCCATTTTCTTGATATCTTTAATGCGATTTGGTTTCTGTACAAACTCAATAATTTTCCAGCACCAATCAGTTCGATATTTCCAATTTTATATATACATATATAAATATATATATATTTCCTTCTTGCTTATTTGTTTACGGTCTGTTCTCTTCTTGTTTTTTTTTGTTTGGATTTCAATGATATAATATAATTCTAATCGAATAAAAATATACCATAGATAGTTGTTGTTCTTGTTGTTGTACACACACAATCTAACGTATTAACTTAAGCATTGATCGATCCATAATCGCATTAACATCAATTCTCAATCACAATCGCCGAGATGTGGAGCTAAAATTGAAGCCAAGGGGGAAATTTCCGAATAAAGTCTCATCAAGAAGGGGCCATTAACTCACGCTCATACCGATAATCCTTTGTATATATATAAGCCTTCACTTAGCTTTCTTTAACTTGTCTGTTCTTTGTTTTGATTTTTCTATATCCGGTTTTAGTTTCTTCCGGTACTCTGTCTCTCTTCCTGTCTTGCGTGCCTCTTTCTAGCCGTGTAAAACTCTAGATGGTCTCTCTTGCATGCTTAACAACTAACGTACTTGCAGTACATCTGAAATGCGTTTCGTTTTCTATTCTTTTGGTTCTGTTTACTTGTGTTTTTATTTGGTTTTTAGCAAAGCAATTGCTTGCCTTAAAGATACGAGTTACTTGCACCTGATTGCCGAATGAATTGATTGCCTAGTTGATCACCACCGAGCCATAGTTTAACCAAAGTCGTCCTCTGAATGTGCCTTGAACCGAAAAAGAAGTAGTTTCCGAGTGCCCTGATGGAGCAGCTGCAGCCGGAGATGGCGGCGACAGACGACGAGACTGATCCGATCGGGTTAGAGGGAATACCTAGGGAACTACGTACTGGTACTTCTAAGCTATTTACCCCCTGTGCTCCCAAAATAAACCCCTGATAACGTTGAAACGAGTACGAGTATCTGCTTTTCGAAACAATATTATTCTTTTAGCGTTGTTTCCTCTCGTTGATTTTTGGATTTTGTGTTTGTTTTTCCGTTCAACTTCTTCTTTCCTTCTGGTTTTATCTGAATGTTGGTCTTGTTTGTTTGCCAATTAGCTTCTTCGATATATATATATTTGATATTTGTTCATTTTTGTTCAAAGATATAACAACAAAAACAACAACAGCATCAGCTAAGGGCTCCAAGCACCAAATCCCAAATATAACAAAACCAAATACGAGCAGTATTCTCTCTCTGTATTTAGTGTAAATTCTAATTATTGTAAAATACTTGACTTAACTTTTACAACTACTTATTTTCGTATAACAAACAAACTAACTAACTAACTTATATATAATGCCATACTAAGCGATTTTAAGTGCCCGTCCAAGTGCCATATATAACATATAACTTGTACCTACTAAAGAATACTACTATATATCGTTAACTGCATACGAAAAGCTTATGCAAGTGCAGCCAAAGAACCACTCTGAACACAGTCCAGAGACTCCAAGAAGCATACATACATATAGGGCTGAAAGGTAATATTTAATACAATCTTAAGCTTACGTCTGGACCAATAATAACCACAATCGAATCAAATGCAATCATTTTAGCTCAACTTTATCTATCTCTCTTTCACTTTAAACCGATAAAAACCAAAATTTGATCTGACTTACAATACCTTGGCGCCTCTTCCTCTCGTTTTGAATACGTCTTTGCGCAAAAACCAAATTCGAATACAACATTTTCGAAAGCTCTTTACATTATATTTGTATTTGGAAGTGACTCGAGACCCTTGGGGGTCTCTTTCCATTTTATAATTTTCATTATCCCCTTTTACTTTGAGTTGTCCATTTGAGTTGTTCGTGAACAGCGGTGAATTATATAGAACAGCGATTTGTTTGATTTAATTTGATTTGATTTGATAAACCCCACCCGCGCAGAGATGAACAAGTCGAATGAATATCCAATCTCTCGAACCGACATCATCAGATTCACAGATTTCGATTCAGATTCAGATTCAGCAGTCCTAACTCGAACCACTCTATATAACTGCAAATTGTACGCGACTAAAATGAGTAAATCGATTGGTTTTCATTTAGTTATCGAAGCCTCAGTTTGACTTAAGTTTCGATTACGATTACAATTACAATTACAATTACAATTACAATTACGATTACGATCTTTTCCGTTTTGACTACTACAACTTCTTTCAAATAATTTTTTGTAATGGTCTGCTGTGGTAAATGTGAAGTCTTTATGTTATATTCGTTGCTATAGATGCTCGCCCTGCTTCCCCTACACTGTTAGACAACACGGGCCATCCTGCCCCCGATCACCAAACGCAGGTAAATACTCGTTCTCTTTTGTTTCCTTTTGTTTTCGATATATCGAACGTATCGTATCGTGTTAAATCAAAGAAAAAGATATACAATATTTTCGTTTGTTTGTGAAAATAATGCTAAAGCTAACTTAAACTTAAAGAAAAGAGTTAAGAATACGCCAAATGTAACCACAACTGTTCACCTCAATACCTACAAGCCTCAAACCCAACAAAGCTGCAACCAACTACAACTACTACTACTACTTACAGTATTATTATTGCCACAACAGTAACAACTACTTCTACAACAGCTGTCCCTATACCTAGCCTCTTACCTGTACCTTCACTTGCTATCTCTGTCACTCATCACTTTTTCGGTTCCGACTCTCTCAGCGAAAACAGAAAACAGAAAAGAAAGTAAACGGAAGAACGTATTATCCCGACACTCAGACAGACAGAAGAGGAACACGCCAGCCCACTTTCTCCCACTTCATTGCATACACTGCCACCGCTCTCTCCACACCCACACACACACGCTAGACAAGCTGTGTAGTGCGGTCTCTGTCACACTCTCGCCACTAAGCGACTCGGGGAGGCTTTCGAATGTCCAGTTAGGCTAACGGGAGGTTAACCGAATGTTAAATCATAACAGGTGCACTTAATGTACTGCAATTAAATTTCACACTCTATTGAGAAAATCAATTGTAATGTTTAACTTTCCGTTAAATGCTAACTAGACATTGAGAAGTCCCCCCCGATCGTCCATTGTTTCGTCCCACTTCCTCTCTGTAACTAACTACTGCGCATACCACCTGTCTATATGTATCCAGTTCCGAACCCGATTCAAACGCTTACAGTACAGTACCTGAACATTCCAGTCAACTGATCTATATATACCCATATATATATTTATATATATATATATATTATAGTAACTATGTATAGCTAGCAACATGTTTATCTTGTAGTTAACATCCAAAGACAACAGCCACATTATAAATACAAACATTGAAACCGAAACTGAAACCTAACAATAATTACAACAAAAGTCGGAGGCTCGTCCGTGTAAAGTTATATCCCCCGATATCTGAGTATTCCGCACTTCATGTTGGTGTAATATAACCGTAGTCGAACTCAGAACAAAGATCATGTATGTGTGTATAGTCTGTACATAACGAACTACCCAGGAACTTAAGTATCAGCAACAATTTCCACAGCAACAATCATTCACATCGATTTCTCCTAAGTTCGTTATCCACTTGGCTTACAATCATTTCGAATACGTATAATTTCTTCCATTATGTATTTCACTGTCTTGATTTATTTGTTATTATAAAGTTTGGTTTACTTCTCCAATACTTACTCAGCTTACAGACTTCCTTAACTTCCAGCAATAAACAACCGAATTAAGTGATATATTCAGCTGTTTGCTCGTTCTAAGCTAAACTGCCGACTGAGCTACCTAACTTACACTTGTTTGCCATCAAATTATCTTAGGAAAAGGTTTAACTTCTGCTTTTAAATATTGATCTGCTTAGTTGGTTCTTTTCTAGATCCAAATGCTAGATTTGATTGTTTTCTTAGTCAGCTTGGAGGGCAACCCAAACTAAATCCGGATAATGAGACAAACAAGCCAACCCGAAATGTGTACAAATTCAGGCAGTATCCGAGACTCCTTATCTTTGAGAACTGCTAAATACCAGATACCATATATATATGCCAGATACAAAATACACACTCAAGTAAACGTATTGCTGATAAGATGTGATACATACATATCTATAAATATATATATATATATACCTACCATATATATGAATACATTTTTGTTTTCTTACTGGTATACGCTACTAATTATATTAATTAATTGCTACTACTACTATATGGAATATTGGATGTAATGTGTACAAATTTCTATGTGATTCACTGTATGTGTAATACTTGAGTTCTTGCGTTTTTGGTTTTATTTTCCCTGAGTTCTTCTCCCCGCCTCGGTTGAATCTGTACTTGAACTGTACCTGCTTTTGATTACTATCGACATTTCATATGATTTCCTCTGGCTCACCTTACGTCTAGTATGATTTCCCGAATAGATTTGCATTTAGCTCTTACTTTCCAAAACGATCAAAAAACACAGAAGTAAAAGTTAGCCAACAGAGTAACTCAACAAGCAACCAACCAGCCACTGACAACAACAACATAATTTAGTTTGTTTCGTCCATCAACTCGAACTCATTCAAGGATGACCAGTAGCCCCGCCCCGTTTGCTTATGATTTTCAATGATTGCCACCACACTATCACGAAACACCACCTCCTCGAAGGTGGCCCCTCCCACTCGCATCTCATCAAGGTAGTGTAAATAAATAGAGCTTTAGAGAGCCATTCAAGTCCGGTCCGAGCGCACAAACCGAAGGACATGGGGAGTGCTCGCCACAAAGCAGGCAGGAGCAAGGAGCACCATCTCTCCTCTTGCTGGGGAGCACTCCCGGCCAGTCCGAAATCCGTTGTCAGAATGCGTATTCTAAGAGTTTTTCAACTTTTTGCTTTGCTTTTTGCCATGCAAACTCTTCATTTCCTTTCTTGGCCTTAGGCTCCGTTTGCTTTTCAGTTGTCAACTATTGAGAAACGTTGCTAGTTCTACATAATTTTCATTTTCCCCACGGCAAATGTGTATAGAAGCCAACCATCACGTAATGCTACTGCTACCCGTTTCGATTGAGGCCACCAATCGAGGCTTGGCTCCACTGGAGACGCTTGATCTCCCGCCAGGCTGAGCACAGAGAGGACCCATGGGGTCCGGTTCGGTTCGGTTCGTTCGGTTTTTGACTAGCGCCATTCCGTAGTTAACGAACGTAGTTGCCATTTTACTAACAACACAACCAAATCCATCTCAAGTAACCCAGCGACTACTGCTCGTGGACGAGTCCGAAACTAACACCTAGTTTTTGCTATGAGAACGCTAAACCAACCAACCAACTAACTAACTTACTAACCCGGCCCTCACAGAGCGGCCACGTTGAAAGAATCCATGAAAATATTAAGAACTCCCATAAATATACGTACAATATATATATATATATATACCTAACGATTAGTTTGCCATTCGTTTATGCGAGCGCTGCCTGATTGGAACCCCGACTAACTCGTTCTCTTTGGTCCTTCGCCAATCGCCACCTTGCAGGGGATGATCGGTCGCGTTGGTAATCTCGGCCAGCAACAACAGCAGCAGCAACTCCAACAGCAGCAGCAGTACGGTCAGCAGCAGCAGCAAATGGGACAACCTGGAATGATGGGTCAGCCGATGGGCCAACAGATGGGCCAACAGATGGGCCAGGCCAGCAGATGGGCCAGCAGATGGGTCAGCAGATGGGCCAGCAAATGGGCCAGCAAATGGGCATGGGTCAGATGGGCATGGGCCAGCAGCAACAGCAGCCGCCGGTGACGACGCAGGCGCCAACGGGCGGCCTCTTCTCCGGCGCGACTAGCCTGCTCTCTGGTGCTACCTCGGCTGCCACCGGTGGTCTATTTGGGTCGAAGCAACCGCCCAAAACGGATCCAATGCAACCACCCGGTGGTGTGCAGCCAGTGCAGCAACAAGCCAACGCCTTTGGTGCCCAGCAGCCCGGCATGCAACAGCCAGGCATGCAACAGCCCGGAATGCAGCAGCCCGGAATGCAGCAGCCCGGAATGCAGCAGCCCGGAATGCAACAGCCCGGAATGCAGCAGCAGCAGCAACAACAAGTGCCACCGCAAGCCCAGGCTCCGCCGCAGGGGCCGGGCGCCGGATTGCTGGGCGGACTCAAGGGTATCGCGGCAGCGGCGCCCGGCGGCGACGTCCTGTCGAAAGGCAAAGATCTCTTCGGAAAATTCGGGTTCGGCTTTGGCAAATAACCCCGGTCATTCTATAGGGTCCTGTTATATTATTCGTAGATTAGACCTATTATTACTATTACGATTATGATTATGATTACCGCTATTGACTACGATTACTAAGCTAAAGTGAGGCCCGTGCCTCGTGCCTGGTGCCTGGTGCGTGGGTGCCTGGTGCCCTGTTGCTGCCCATGATATATGATATATATAACACGTGAAACCGCAACTAATAGTACTAATGGTAATATTTTTTATTAATTAAATTGATAGAAATATTATGTGAGTCGGAGGGAGAGGGGCAGTAGCAGCAGTAGCAGCAGCAGCAGCAGCAGCATCGCCAGGGACAGCACTCGAGCCACCATAGCCCCCAGATAAATTGTTGTAAAATTATTTAACAAATTGCCAGTTTAGGTGACTGCTCTGAACCCTCTCACCCTATGAAATGCATATACAAGCCACACTCCCACACATAGATACTGGACACAGACACAGAAACACAGCATATATTATAGCGAGAGAAAAATGAAAGAAAGAAAGCTAGGCATGGCGGAGTGAGCGGAGAAATATATTATATACATACATTATATTTACAATTATTTGTTAACGCACATTGTTAAATTTGCTACTGTTGCTGACCAGTTTATAAATAAAAACCAAAAAACAAAGGAAAACCAAACAAGGAGAGGCGTAGGAGAGGTTAGGAGGCAGGTGAGACGCGAAAGACGAGGAGATAAAGCAAACACATAAGGTAAACTAAACCAAAACATTAACATAAAGATACATATATTATATGTATATATTTAAAATATATTGAAAACTAAATTGAGATACACTAAATTACATTTATAAATCAAAACAAAACAAAACACAACCGAATGTTGAGCAATGTCGTCAGACGAGGACGAAAAAACAAATATACATACATTAAAAACGTAATAAATAAATCGATATGATACATATTTACATATATTCGCATATACTAAATACGACTTCGCATTCAAATCGGGCGCGACCTTGACTTCCAGTCCAGCTAAGAAGAGAGCACGAGCACGACCACTAACCACGACCCCCTTAACCCCAGTCACCCGTTACCAATTACCAGTGATAGCCGCCCCTTCCCCCAGAGACCCCAATCCTTGTGATCCTTGGACTGCTCGATTCCATTCGCCTTCTATTCCCCACATCTTTCAGTGTTCGATGTCCATAGAAGCTATATGCGATAAAGATATCAGTGTAACTTAAACCAAACCAAAGACCAAGAGCGAACTACTCCTACACACATACATATGTATATGGGATACCCAGAGGAAGTGGCAGGAGCAGAGGCAGGAGCAAATACAAAAATATAATGTACTAAGCACAAGAGAACGACCTAGCGTTAGACACACACACCACACACAGGAGACAAGTTCACTTCAAATTCGACTTTCCCCTTCGTAACTACCCAAGCCGCCCCGTGCTACTACTTCCTAGAGCTAACTCATCGACCCCCTTTGCTACCTATTCGATCGTTATTTTATATAGCTAATACTTGCCTAAATGCCACGACTACTTCTGATCGCTTTTGTATCCGAGAGTTACGAAGCGAAAAGCTAGTCAACTGTTTCCTAATGTTTAAAAAATTGCTTTAAAAATCAGCTCTCTCTCTCTCATATACAGAAGATACAAGATACACACACAAATACATCGCGTACCTCTTGCTTTACGAAAATACAAAACATTCAAGAAATGTGGAAGAAAGTATAAAGATAACAAAAGTATATTAATGAGAAAGCGTTTACCAAACAAATATATTAAACAAGGCATATTTAAAGAGCGCATAGAGTTGCATATGTACATGTGCTTGGAGGGCAAATAATTGTGAGCAAATGATTACTTTAAACTGAGACACAACCATGAACACACCACAAAACAGACACAGTCACACACAGATACACAGAGAGGCACTGAGGGAAATGTATCCGAGATGTACTGAAGTCTTAGGCTTTTTCGGATGAGTCTAGGCATCCTTTCAGGGCCCTGACACTCTCCCTCGGTGCCCACAATCACACTGTAAATTGTAAACTGGCAAAAAGTAGTTGGCAGTCCTAGATATCGAAACTATAGTTGAGTTGATAGCTACGAATGTCGAAGAATGAATTACCTTATCCAATCACGATTGAAACAAGCGTTAACTTTTCCCACGTAAATGATTTAACAATCAAGTCACACTGTATTATTTAGCCACATCGGAGAGACGATTACAATCTACAAGCCCAACTTCGGCGTCCACCGAAGCAGTGGTGTTCCAGCAGGGACATTCCGGAAGCACACAGACCCCAAACCAGATACAGATACAGACACTCAGATCAAGATACAGCTGCAGTCAGTCAGTCAGTCAGATAGACCCTATAGTTACATATACACCACAGAGTATACAAACAGGTTATTTCCACAAACAATATGAAATAATGAAGACACAAACAAGCGATGATAAGAACGTACTATGCAATATGAAATGGATAATGAAAACACAAATGGAAACCAACTAAATTGTTATACTGTATTATTATACTTTTTCTATAAATTATAATTTCCTTATTGAGCGAAAAAAATAATAATTAAACAACAATTTCAAAGAAAAACAAAGCTGCGTTCCATTCAATTAATGCTTTAATGAGCAGCAGAGCTGCTCGCTGCTGAGGTCTCATCAGCGTCACATTACTCATACGCCACGTACGCCGCCCCGCCACGAGGCTAGCTTGCTTTATGGCTCCACCTGCTCCTCTATTATCTCGGTCTGCAGAGCGCTCGCCGGCTATCTTTGTTTGTTCGTGGAAAGCTATAATATATATTTAGGGGATGCATTCAAGTATTTACAAAGTAGCTAAGCTAAACAACTAAATCTAAGCGGCTAAATTACGCAAGTTCCGCCGCCATCAGCGTCGAGTTCCACACGCGAACGTCAATCGGAGATAAGTTTCGTGACGTCAGGCGGCGGAGGCGGCAACGGAGGATTGGAAGCAGGAACTAAACCTTGGCTTCCAGCTGGGGCGGCGCCACCTCCTTCTCCGGCTGCAGGTGGGACGCCAGATCGCCTTCCTCGTGCCAGAAGCGTACATTGCTCACCACCGGCAGCATCTGCTGCACCTTCAGGCTCATGTTCTGCAGGATGAGCAGCACATCGTTGGCGGCCATCTCCTTGGCCACGGCAATCAGCATTTCACTGAAGGTGGCATCGAACTGCATGAAGCGAGCGCAGTCCAGCACCACGGGGAAGTCGTGGTGGTAGAGACTGCAGGCAGCCCGCAGCTCCGCCCGGAGTGTGTCCACGCCGGTGTAGTAGACATCCGACTGGGGCACCACATGCACATAGTAGTTGGACTCGTGCTGCATTGGTTTACAGGGAATTTAGTAAGTCTACGCACTTGGCTGTCTCGAAAACCCACCTTCTTCAAGGACACCTCTATTTTGGGATTTCCCAGGCGCAGCAGAATGAAAACCATGCTGAGCACAATGCCGAAGAGCAGGCCTAGCTCCACGCCGGCCACCAGGCAGATGATGAAGCTGCCCACCCAGCTGAAGAAGTCCTTTTTGTTGGTCTGCCACAGCTCCTTGACCGGAGCCAGATCAATCTGATTAAAGATAAGCAATAACAGTTATTTGAATCGAAAATATATAATATAATATTATGTAGATAAAAGCTCACCATGAAGATGACCGCTGCTATGAGCACCGCGGAGAGTGAGGCCTTGGGAATGTACTGGAAGTAGGGGGTCAGGATGCTCAGCGCGGAGAGCACAATCAGGCCGGTGTATATGCCAGCCATGGGTGTCCTCACTCCCGACGCCTGACTCACCGCCGAGCGGGTGAAAGCTCCGCAGGTGGGCATGGCACTGAAGAACGAGCCGGCTATGTTGCACAGACCCAGGGTTAGCATCTCCTGCGAGGCATCCAGGTTGCCGTCCTTGACTAAAAATCCAATCAAATAGTTCCAAGTTCTAGCTCTTAAATATCACGTATACGCACCGAAAGCCTTGGCAATGGCCACGTTGGCCAGAACCGCCACAATGGGCACCACAACGATGCCGCTGCCCAGCTCGTGCAGGATATCGGTGAAGACGTAGGTGCGGTTCTGGTACTCAAAGGCGAATGGCGGCAGCTTGAACGAGGGCATGGCAGAGGACACCTTCGCGGAGAGGGCAAAGGGCACCGCCTCCATGGAGCTCTTCTTCACCCAGATGAACACCAGCAGGCCGGTGAAGAAGACAACCAGTGCATTGCGCGAGATGCTGATGTACCACAGGATCTTCTTCAGGCGACGCGTCACAGCCGTGTCCTGCTTGAATTTCACCTGCGACAGGAGCTGAGGGAAGAACAATCAAATATTACTTTGGACTGATACTAACCCAAAGCGGTAGCCTTCGAGCTTACCCTCAACGAAAGCAGCACAGTCATGCAGGACACTCCCATGACGGCGTCCGTGGGACGAATGTTGAAAAAAAGTCACTGATGGAGGGAAATCCCTTCAGGCGAACCCCCAGCAGATTTTTTATCTGAGCAAAAACCACAATCACCGCAGTGCCCGAGGTGAAGGCCTTGGTCACCGGCGCCGGAATGAAGCTGACAATGAAACCCAGCTGAAACACGCCCATGGCCAGTTCCACCAAGCCGGCGAGGAAGGCCAGGACGATGACCACCTGCACCGGCTTGTCCGCGCAGAATTGCAGCGTGAGGATGGCCATCAGGCTGGTGGGTCCAATTGACACCTGCGGTATCGTGCCGAAGAACACATAGATGATCGATCCAATGAAGGCGGAGTACAGGCCGTACTCGGAGGAGAGACCGGCCAGCGCGGCGTAGGCAATGCTCTGCGGAATAATGGTCAGTCCAAGCGTAATTCCGGCTATCAGATCCGCAAAGGCCTGCTCCCGATCGTAGCTGCTGATCCAGCTGAGGAAGTAGATGCGCCGCACCAGCCAGTGAGCCTCCTCCGGCTTGGTGTACTTCCCAGTCACATCCGCATCCAAGTCGACGGTCTGCGCCTGGCTATAGTAGTCGTCGCCATTCTGGGCCGTGTACTTCTCCTTCTCCTCGCAATTGGCTGAAAGGGAGAAATCGAGGGAACGCTTAAGCCGTGAGGAGAGAGTAGAGAGTAGAGCTGCTGATCCTACGATCGTAGATGGTGGCCACTGTGGCCAACTGCGCCTGCCCGGCGGCTGCTCTGGAGCTACGCCTGCCCTTGGGCCACAGCCCGAACGTGTGCTTTCGCGGCCAACGCATTGTGTACTGACTTTCAGTCTCTGTTTCAGTTTCGCCAATGGCCGCAGGTACAACCGCTCTGCCAGCCGAATTTGTTTGATTTTGTCAGGGGATTTTTAGCATTTTAATAAAAAAAAATTATAAAAACGAGTAGCAAGCAGTCCGGCTTGTCCGCTACCCAGCCGAGCCGAGCCGAGCGGAGAGCGCAAAAAAAGCGCAAAACTTTAATTGTGTGAAATCGTAATTAAGCACATATGTTTGCCTCTCGCAGTGGCTCGGTAATTTACTTAGGTATATAAATAACTGAGATTCTCGATAGCTTTTCGGAACGGGAGGGCTCTATTGGAAAGCCAGTACATGCCATATACCACTTAATTGTAAGTTCCTATATGAATTCTCCGCGCTTGAAAAACCAGTTATATCTTCCTCAATCGCTCGTTATGTAAATCACATTTTAATTCAATTTTTTACCCACTTTTTTGTTGTACATATTTTAATAGGTAAACAAATCGAAAAGCAAAACAAAATAAAGGTGATTAATTTATTCAAGTTCAGGGAAAGCAAGAGAACCAATTAGCACGCCAAAGTGGGTACAAGTGCGTACCGACTCCAGACGGAGGCTGTTAGTCATCTGGCCCTCCCTGTCTATATGGTTTAATAATAGTACAATGTCGTTTTATTTAGGTGTTACCTTTCGCACGAATTGCGCTAAAACTTACTCACAAAACAAATCTGTGAAAATCTCTTACGTATAAAGTCGTAGTCTTCAAGTAAATAATAGATTTTATATATATTTTCTGGGTAGTATGCCTTAAACTGCTACTTACTCTCTCGAAATCAGCTTAGAAAATTGTTAAATGGCAGCTTTATGATTTTATTCACTCACTTACTATAATCCCATTCTAATTAAGCCCCAATAGAGTCAAGTAATTATTTCATTGTTCTGTCAGCAAATCAATAATATTTGTGGTTGACGGTTTGGGCAAGTTAAATATTTGTATACACGAGAATTATCGGTCATGATGAGCGAAAAACAAATCCGAAAATGAATGCTAATTTGTAACATCAGGCCCGGATTTTTACCAACATATGTTTCTTGGTGTTAATCAAAGGGGGAGATCGGCAGCTGGCATATATGGCGGTTGTAAAATCGTAGAAGTGGTGTAAATGGAACGATTATAACGCTACCACGAGATCGTTGAATGAGTCAAGAAGATTTCACAGATTTTCAGTAATTTTTAAATGGTTTTCTTTTATATTCCCAAAAATGGATAGTACATTCCACATTTTTCCAATATATCCCTTTAGTTTCTGTAATAATATTCTAAAAATAAGATAGCTTATTTCTATCTCCAGTTCCGAACTACGAAACTTTGGTAAAAAGACTCTCCATTAGTTTAAATAATATTCATTTTACTTAAGTCCCTTCTGAAGGCTCATAATGTCCTTAAAATCGAATTTTGGAATTATTTTTCACACATCCTGAGATCATTTCAGATCCGTTCAGTTCAAGTCGAATACCTACCATCAAAGGATAATTTCTTTACAATCGGCATTTTGCACGTATCCACATGGGTTTCACTGGGATATTAACCGAAGGACATGCGCAATAAAACTGTACGATATATTTCCCAAGTATATCCTTGCCACTCGAGTGAGCCAAGTGCACCGCTTCGCAATCTAATGAAAACTGCCGAAGAAGCGAATTCTTGAATGATAAATAAGTGGGCAGACTTGGGGCAGATTTTCTGATAAACACGAAAAATGAAAAAAGTCAAGAAAAACGGCGACAAACAGTCGGCTTTTATTTTCAGCTCGAGATCAGCACAACAATGACATACTTAACGCCCATTCGGCAGGCGCAGGCGGATGGGTGGATGGGCGGCACGCAAACATAGCGGAGGGTTGGGTCCCGAATCATCTGTCCCCGGATCGTCTGTCCGGAGCACAAAACGAATATATAACTGGAAATGTCAACGGCACCCGAACGGAGGCAAAAACTACGGAGATACAGAGATACTCCACCCCAAGTGCTCAGTGGGGGAGGCGCGGCGGAATCTGGATTCGGAATGGGTTGAGTTGACAACCAAAGTGTAGTCTTGTGGACTGCAAGTAATTTTCCACCTCAAGTGGTATTCCAAGCACCTCGATCGATAAACGATGGATCAATATTTGACTTTGAACTTAGCCAGATTCAAAGACTCGAATAACTCACAAATGAATCAATCAAATACTGATTCTTTAGCCCAGCGGTGACACCTTGTGTCAGGCATTCTAAAAATGCAAAAATAGACCTTTGCACAAATCAAAATAATGAACAAATTCGAAAAATGCAAAATGCAGAATATATAATAAGAACTTTTTATAAATCACATTTTGTATAGAAACAATTAAAATAATAACAATGAAATAAGGTCTGTATTTTTTCGTAGTCCGTGTAACTTTTATCGCAGTGCCCCCTATGATTAGATCATAACACAAGTTGAAGGTGTTAACCATCCCCAATCCCCATCATCAAGCGTTACAGAGACCCGCCGCCCTACCGCTTGGCGTGTGGGCCTGACAGATTAACGGCTACTGTATATAATGGCGACCCTGCCGGAGAGATAGCATCGTAATTAGTATATCTGATACGGGACCAGAGGTACAATTACCTTATACAAGAGCACAACAACCAACGCCTGACTCTGACATGTTTGCGGTTCTGGGTAAAGGGAGTTTCTTGACGGCGCGGCGCTAATGCCGCCAAGATCGTTCGGTGTCTGCCGCTTTATCTGGACAATTTGGCAAATATGCGGATGTTTTGTAGCCGCTCATCGGTAGAGATAATTGGGGTTATTAATAGGCGCCCAACCCACGGACTAGCCATATTTGTGAACTAGATTCGAGGCAAATATTTGGCCAATCGCTGACATGGCCGCGCAGTAGGATTCCCAGAAGATAATGCGTCATCTAAGCAAGACATACCAGTGATGGCAATTACGGGAAAGTACAAAAATGAAGTCATTAATCTTGTTTTAATATTAAACTCCTTACAACGATTTGGGCGCCAATTTTGAATGCATTTTTGTATTTGAAGTGACATTTTCCTCCAGCCCTGGTTTCTCAAAATGGCTCATCAGTTAGGTTTCACACCTCTAGATCCAAGTTCACCCCCCAGAAGGTCGGGTCGTGAGCCTCGATATCAAATAAAAATATCGCTATTTCGATATCTGGGCAAACAAAAAATCGTGATATAAATATGTCATCTTTAGAAAAATATCGATATATTGATATTTTGATATATTATAAGAGTTGTCGGATATTTTTTTAAATATCGTATCGATGATAAAAAATAATAATAAATAAAATATTAATTAAAAATATCAATTTATGTGATATTTTTTTAGATGCATGATAACCAACAGCAATAAAATTTATTAGGAACGGCAAAAGGGACTGTAAAATCGGATGCCAAAATTGGTAACCAACCCAGACCATGGTCGAATAGAGCGGAAAACATTGCCGTGTACCTGCTTCCATCTCATAGCCCGGATGCGTAGGGTTCGCATCAGAATCATGACAACCAAATTGATTATTGAATGAGTTTAATTTTCCTTCTGCTTATTCACGATTTTGTATTGTGGCGCGCTTTAGTGATGTTGAACACATCGATGCATCGATGTTTTTAGCTATGTTTTCCGAGGACTTTCGATGTTCGAGGATGTTCGATGTTAAAGTCATAGAATGAAGATTTTTAAAAATGCATTACAAACTATAACTATACATCGAACATCATGTATTGCAAGAATGATTAATGACAAGAAATATTGCAAATTATCAAATAAAAATATCGTTATTTCGATATCTGGGCAAACCAAAAGTCGTGATATAAATATGTCATCTCTAAAACAAATATCGATATATTGATATTTTGATATATTATCAACCCTAGTACGCAGGGAAAAAATTAGCAACAAAAGCAAAAATTAGCAGCAGTTACCGTACTAAACGCCGCCGAAATTGCTTATTTTGGCTAGAAAACGCCTCGCCCGCCAGATCGCACACGTCCACGTCGAAAGATCGGAAAGTCTGTAAAGCGGTAAATCGGAAAATAGCACAGCAGCAGGTTAGGGAAAACGCCAGGTTTCGTGCGTTCCGTCGACTTCGTTTGCTTCGTTCTTCGCTTCTACTCTCCTGGTACTGGTACTGGTGCTGGTGCCTGCTGGCAATTGGCCTGCAATCGACGTTATGAACAACAATAGCAAGCGGAAAGCCAGACCTAGCGGTGGCGGAGGCGGAGGAGGTGGTGGCGGCGGAGGAGCTGCCAGCGGCGGCATCTCAAGGTAAGAAGAAGCAACTGCAGCAGCAGTGGCGAATAAAGGAAAGAGGCGGAGAAAGGGGAGGACGGGCCGGGCGGGAGGAGCCATCGAAAAGAGGGAAAACACACACGCACACACCTATGCAGTGCGAATGTGGCAGTGTGTGTGGGGCTGGTTTGCGTTTTGCCTTTGCGCTTTGCTTTTGCTCTGCAGTTCGCCGTTCGCCGTTGCCCTGACAAATTGAAAACCCGCGACAGCCAAAAGCGCCACAAAGAGCTCTTTTCTCCGCTCTCCCGGTCCGGTCCGGTCCACTAAAAAAAAGGTGAAAGCGCGTCTCGTGTCCGCGGTGTTTTTATTTATATTTTTTCTGTTCCCCCGTTTCTGTTTCTGCTTCTTGCTTGCTGCGATGCAGCATCTCGTTTTTGGAACATCATTCTTAAAATTTTAACTGTAAATGCAAATGGCGCTTATATAATAGGGCCATCGTGTTGTGCATGTGTGTGTTTGTGTGCGTTTGTTTGCAGTGGTGTGCGGGTGTGTGAGTGTGGCTGTGTTCAGCATCGAACTTTTTATGCTTTGTTTACATTTCCCTTTCACAATGGAATTTGTATGTGTAGAGAACATAATAATTTGTTTAAAGGTTTCCGTTTTGTCGCGTTGACACAACCCATTCCACCGCCCCTCCCCCTCTACTACTCCCACTAGCCCCGTCCAACCCCATCATTCCCTTGGCTCCCCATCTTTTTCCCAGTTCATTCGCTGCTGCGCCCTTAAAATTTTCAATTGAAATATGACTGCAGCGCACACAGCCGCGTTCACATCCACACATCAACATCCACATCCGCATTTGTGGACAGTGCGGGGCATAAGTATCGGCACGTTCCGCCAGTTGGACAGTAGCCGTCATATCTAAACGGAAGAAAATTTATAGATATAAATATTTAACTCCATAAGAGTGCTATATTAATTATCTTCGAAAATTAGTCGGTTTGAACACATTCGTTTCTTATTAACGGATAGGTTTGAAACTGTTTTTATTTACTTATTATGCATTTGCAGGGTATTATAATTGTAGTCAGAAGCTTGCAAAGTAGGGAAGAAGTCACTTCCGACCCTATAAATTATAGATATTCTTGAATCAACAGCAGAGTTAATTTAACCATGACCTGTAGAAAAGGAAAAAAGACATAATTAAAACTAGTACTGCAAAGCTTTCCGAAATGAATTTTTGGCAAAGTTATGAAGGATTTTAATAATAAATTGCAAACGGCAATGGTATACAAACTTTAGCTTCCCTTCCTTGTATAATTTAAAGGTTAACGGTCAGTTGACCAATAAGAAGCTCTAATTTAGAGAATATGACTACAAAGACAAGCTTACCTTCTAGCGGTATTTGAGAAAATTAAATATTTATGTAAGGAGGGTATTCGATTTGAAATCGTGCTCATATTTGCAGAGTATTTTCTTCCTGTTTGATCAGGTTCTTGTTATTGAAATATTTAAGTCTTCACTTTAATTCTCTACCTTAACTGAATTTAGTTAATAGTTATTTTTACAATTTTCTGTATTTTAGTGTTTATTACAGTGTCTCTTACAGTGTTATCTTTTATCATAAATGTACTAGAACTTTCATGCTTTAATGTAGCGTAATTCCATTACGCGTCCCATACTTATAGCCCAAACTGTTGAAGAGGCGACACGTCCATTATTCATTTGCGCACCAACACAGCCCCAGAGCTGTGGCCACTGTGGCCTGATGCGGTGAGATGACCCTGCTGGCCATTCAGGCCCACTGTGCAGCTGAGGGCCGACGAGGGCCCACAGTGCAAAGATGCACGCACACGAGCTCACGTATCGCACTATATTTTTCTTTTTTTCTCCCTGTTACTCGCTTGCCCGCTTGCCTTTTTGCGAATGCATTTTCTTGCATTGTCAGCATTTTGCAGCTTTGAGTTTGCTGTTCGCCGCTTGCCGCTTGCCGTTTTCAGTTTTTCATTTTTTCAGTTATTCAGTTTTTCAGTTGCTGTGACGTGCGCGGCGGCTGCGCTGAGTTTCGTTTCGTTCTTTGGCACACTTCGAGCCCCCTTGGAACCCTGCCCCCCGCTTGGGGCTCGAAATTTGGGTCACTTTACAATTTGCTGACCGAACGATACACCTCGCTCTTGTTTTCCGCTCTACGTCTATGCATATTTATTCGCCATTCGGCCATGCACACTTGCTTTCCGAGTGTGTGCCTCCGTCGCAGCCTATTTCCCGGATCCGTTTGCCTCCGCTCCCCGCTCTCCTCTCCCCGTTGTGTAGAGCTCTGCACTGTCTCACCTTATCGATGCTGGCGCGCACGCATGATTCACTCTTGAGCGCAATCAATTATTTGTTTTCATTCACGAAAATGTGCACAATGCACGCTCCGTGAATCAGCTACAATTTCCCCCCAGTTTCGTTCCGCCCCTGCCCCCAGATCCATCTCCTGCCCCTGCCCCTGCCACGGCTACTGCTACTGTTTGTGTCCCTGCCTCGCCATCCCACACCCACCACGGGTTCATTGTGCGTTGCGTTGCGCATTTCACGGTCGTCGATCCTGCACGCAACCAAAGCCAAAACACCCCGAAAACCAACGCGTCGTCCGTTCAGACGAACCGAAATGAACCGAGCTGAGCTGGTCCGCTTTGAGCTGGCGGCGGGACAAAGCTGGCCAAGGGGTTACATTTCGCTAATAACCTTTGCGGAATAAAAAAATGCGCGCTCTAAGAAATGATTAATAATATAGAAACCGTTTTTCACACATTCATAAGACTTGTACTTAGTTTTCGGTAGCCAAAGTTCTCATTCTGGAGGACAAACTTTCGCCAGGTAGATAAGATAAGTGATACGACTGTAAATTATAGAAATATAACGATATTTAAAGTCATTTAAGGTGTTTAAAGACCAATTTGTGTTAACTCATTAAACAGTTTGTGTTAATTAATTAAACAGTAATGCAAATAATATAATTAATATACATCAAAATCCCAATATTTATCAAATAATTATATTATAATGAAATATTTAATTTGCACATAGAAGCAGTCATTATGCACTTAACCCGACAGAAGAATTAATAACTCTTTCCCGGTGATTCCCCCAACTCTAGTGATGTCTGCTTGTGTTTGTTGATAAATCACTCCTACATAGTTAAGGTGATTCCCCGATAAAGTCTTCCTAGAACAGTCCGAAATAATATCTGTTTCTCGTTTTAAAAACAAAGCGAAAAAAGAATATGCGCAAACACAGCGCTAGCCACCAAGCTGACACTGCGGGTGATGCGTCGGGTGGGGGGCGTCAGGTCAGAGTTTGCAAACAGCGAACGAATCGATATCGCAGCCATCGAATTTCCAATTGCCGTCAGTCTCTCGCTGGGTCTTCTTCGGGCGACAAACCGCAACGATAACATACATATAACCGAACTCTGGTGCTCTCTCTCATCTTCCGCAGATACAACTCCAACGACAGCAGCCTGAGGTCAGCTAATAATAAGGCAACTGCAGGAGCTGGGAACGGAGGCGGGACAGCAGCGCGTCCGGTG
Organism: Drosophila bocqueti; assembly: GCA_018151655.1. Lineage (NCBI taxonomy): Eukaryota > Metazoa > Arthropoda > Insecta > Diptera > Drosophilidae > Drosophila > Drosophila bocqueti. Next base: position 1,217,834 of record JAECXF010000020.1, read on the forward strand.
GCGCAGGGCGTCTACAACAATCCGTTTTTCATGCACTCGGCCACGGCGCTGGTCGGCAGCGTTGTGGAAGTGCGCCTGCGGTCAGGCAACATTTACGAGGGAGTATTCCGCACATTCTCGGGCGGCTTTGACATCGCACTGGAGCTACCGGCGTGCATTAAGTCCAAGAATCTGCCGGAGGAGGGCAAGGTGCCAAAACACATTATATTTCCGGCCGACACTGTGGTAACCATCGTGGCCAAGGACTTTGACTCGCAATACGCCACCGCTGGCGCTTTTCAGACGGATGGCGCCATCTCTGACAAGTGCAACGGTAAGAATTCGATCGAAAATCAATAATGAAAAGCATTCAAATTATCACACAAATACCACATACAGGTGCGCGTCTGGACGAGAAGGAGCTGGAACCCTGGGACTCTGGCGCCAATGGCGACATTGACATAGAACTGGACAGTGCCGCCAACGGCTGGGACCCCAACGAGATGTTCCGCAAAAACGAGCACACGTTCGGTGTGACCTCCACATTCGACGACTCTCTGGCGTCCTACACGGTGCCGCTGGACAAGGGTGACTCGCTGGAGTTCAAAGAGGCCGAGGCCAAGGCCGAGAAACTGGCTGCCGAGATTGAGAACAATCCAACGTGCCGCGAGCGTTTGGATCTGGAGAACGGCGACGAGGAGGCGCTCTTTGCGGCCGTGGAACGTCCGGCAGAGCAGGAACACCGCGGCGATCGTGGCGACCGCGACCGCAACGATCGCGAGAGGGAGCGCGAGGAGCGCGACAGGGACCGCGATCGCGATCGCGGCAGCAAGCCTCGCGGATCCGACTTCCAGCTGCGGGAGACCATGAGCAGCGATCGTTACATCACCAAGCAGCAGCCGCGCAGCATCACCGGACCGCAGCTATCGCATGTTGGCATGTCCTCCCAGGGCAGCGGCCGCGACCGCGACACTCGCGGCGACGGCAACCCGATGATGCAGGGTGGCGGCGGCATGGGCGGCGGGGCTAACCAAGGCGGCTCTACGCAGTCCGCGGCAGCTCTAATGCTGGCCGGCGGTCTGAAGAACGCGGGCCAAGCCCCGTCGGTCGGTGCGGCTGCGGACACGTCCAGCAAGTATGGCGGTGGTTCGATGGTGAAGCGCAAGACCGTCCCCCAGGGCGGCAAGGTGATGCGCAACAATCCCGCCGGCGCCGGTGGCAGCAATATCTCCGTGTCGCAAGGCGGCAACGGTAGCTCGGTGGGCCAGGCCAAAGGTGGCTACCCGGCATCGATGGGCATGCCGGGCCAGTACTCGTACCAGGGTAACTCGCAGATCATGCACGGGTAAGTGGGATCGGTGGATAGGTCACGTGCCACGTGGATTAATAACGCTCCCTCTGTCCCCGCAGCTCGTCGCAGTACCGGAACCAATCTCACATGGGCGGTGCTTCCAAGCTCAACGGCGACTCGAACGCCAATGCTAATAAGCCGCTGCCCCAGCGCCAGATGCGCCAGTACCAGGGCTCGCAGAGCAATTCGTCTCTCAACTATGGCGGAGAGGCCCAGCAGGCGCTGGGCAAGCCCATGCACGGCTCCCATGGCGGCCATCCCGGGCAGAACAGCAACTCGCCGCCGCTGCAGACTGGTCTGCCGCCACAGCAGCAGCAGCAGCAGCCACAACAGCCGCAGCAACAGCAGCAGCAGCATCCGAATGTTCAGCCGCAGGGCCAGAATACACAGCCAGCGCGCCAGGTGCGGACCCGCGATAACCAAATGCAGGAGCTGCGGCAATTCGGACAGGATTTCCAACTGGCGCCCAGCAACAATTCACCACCCCAGCAACCGCAACAGCAACAGCAAGCGCAGCAGCAGCAGCAACAGCAAGTGCAGCAGCATCAGCAACAACAGCGTGCATTGCAGCAGTCTGCCTCGCCCCCGCAGCAGCAACAGCAAGCGATGCAGCAGCAGCAGCAACAGCAGCACGTGGTCATGCACCAAGTGCCGCCGACGCACCTTCACCAGGCGCCACTCCAACAGCCACACTATGTGCCTCAACCGCAGCCCCAACAGGCGCCGCCTCCCCAGCAGCATGTGCAGCTCCACTTGCAGAAGGCGCAGCAGCAGCAGCAGCAGCAGCAGCAATTGGTGGACACCCAGCACCAGCACGTGGCGAAGCAGCACCAGCCGCAGCCGCAGGTGCAACAGCCGCCGCCACAGCTGGTCCAGGATCCATCGCAGCAGCCGCAGCCCATATACCACACAATGCCGCCGCCGCAGACATCGCCGGTGCTGATCACCTCGCCGGTACTGATGGATCAGCCGCCGCCACAAGTTCTGCCCCTGCCGCCAGCGCAGCCACCACAACAGCAGCAGCTGGTCACACCCAAGCCGGACGTCTCGCCGGCCCCAAGCGGCAGCAACACCACCACGCCCACTGGCATAGTCAGTACGCCCACAACAACGGTGATTGTGAGCGCGGGATCTGAGAAATCCACGCCAGCAGTCCCCAGTGCGACGAGCAGTAGCACCACACCGACAGTGGCAGCGGCAGCGGCCGCGGGTGCCGCTGCTGGAGTTGCCAGCAGTGCCACCACGCCAGTGGTAAAGAAGCCACACGTGCTCAATCCGTCGGCCAAGCCGTTCACGCCCCGCTGCGGCCCCAGCACGCCGAACCCATCACGACCCCACACCCCACAGACGCCGGTGCCCATGGGCCCGGGCCTCTACACGACAACGGGAGCACATGTTCCGGCAGCGGCGGCCAACCAGCAAATCTATGTGGTGCAGCAGCCGCACCCGTTCCAGCCTCCCACACACCCGCAGGCCGGACAGCCACGAGGCATGCGTCGTAATAATTATCGTGAGTACTCTTTAGTGTTTCTTTTTTTCGTGTTTTAAAGAGGAAAACCAACTAGAGGTTGTGATCTAACCAGGATCATCACCAAAGTAGTTCTTTATTTGTTTGCTGTTACCTCCAGACGCCTGCTTTATAGCTCCCTTGTTTCTTACAGCTCCAATGGCTGCGTCTCAGATGCACGTGTCAGCCACCACGGCCACGGGACAGCCACTGATGGCCACCGCGCCAATACCGCAGTTCATCCAGTACGGTCATGCACCGCACCAGCAACATTTCCAATCGCAGTATGCACAGATGCAGATGCGCGTTTACCAGGATCAGCCGCAGCAGCTGCAGTTCATGACGCCGACGCCACAGTCGACCACACCGTCGCCGGGCCAGCCGCATCAGCCGTTCCATCCGCCGCCACAGCCCTCCCCCGCCGGCGGGGGTCCCCAACAGGCGTACACACCGACCACGCCGGCGACCACTTACCAGCTGATGTGCGTGCACCCCCCGCCGATCATACCCAACCACTATTTCCAGTCGCAGACGCCACAGCATCCGCAGCAGAATCAGTATCATGTCGTGATGCAGCAGCATCAGCCGCAGTGAGATGCCGCCGCCAGCTGGGCAATGGCGCATGAGTTGGCGATGGCGATGATGGCAATGGCGAACTGACAGGCGGGGGGAGGCGGAGGGGGAGGGAGATTCTCCGCCGGCTAGTGGGAACTGTACGGGCAGCCAGTCATCAGCAAGAGCAACATTTACACACATACCACACGACACACAACATGAAGCACTCACTCACCACTCCCGCATCCGCATCCGCATCTGCATCTGCATCCGCACCTGCATACGCATACGCATCCGCAATTCAGAGTAAACGCGCGCGGCTTTCGTGGTCGTTTAAAGCGATTTCCTTCTCACACAGTCCACACACATCCCCACATCCTTATGCCATGTGCAAGAGCTGTTCATCCTGTAGCACATCTCACAGACCGAAACACCAACAACAACAACAACAACAACTAGGAAATTATAAAATACAATTAAACAAAAAAGGAAACTAGTACATTTTTTGAAATTGCAAGACTTCTACAGCGCACGGAAGCCAACCAACATGAGAAAAGAAAAGAAAAGAAAAACAAACAATCACTGAAAACACCAAACGTATGAAAGCAAATGCAAACAAACAAACAAAAAAAAAACTAAAAAGAAAATGAAAAGGAAAATTTAGAAAGCTAAAAGCAAAAATCAAATCAAATAATATAATACGTGAGCAACACAATGAGCGTTTGTAAGGAGCGTTTCCTGCCCCGCACAAGTCCTGTAAACCAAAACTGATTGGCAACCAAAATTGATACAATCACATTGTAAACCGAAAAGCAAATGAAGTCGAATCAAAAATTTCAAAAGAAGAAAATGAAAGCAAAAACGCGTCGAGTTATGATAAGAGCGAAGTTTTTTGTAAAATTGTTTTAAACATAATTTTTTGATGTACTTCTGCGCTGCTGCCTATGTATACTTTGGTCCGCTTTGGCGAGCTTAATTCCACATGCAATCGACACCACCTCCCACGTCCCACACCCACACCCACAACCCACACCCAACACACCCCACGCGCACATCAACACCGACATCCGCAGACACAGGAACCCTGAAAGCAAAGCGACAGCGATAGACACCAAAAACCCAAGTCATCATTCCAAGTTAGTTTTTCCACGGGTGCAGGCAAAGGGCCAGGCCATCATCCTCCAGCACTCGTCAGTGCTAACTTACTTTAGCATATATTCTATGTAGTCGTGTGTTCCGAGAAGAGAGATGACCCAGGCAATGGCAGCCCTTTGCCTGCCCCCAGCGGGAAATAAAAAAGAATGTGAATTAATGTTTATAGAGCTCTTGAAACTTATTTATTTTGTTCTTCTTTCCCTTGTTTCTCAAAATCGGTAAAACTAATTAATTTTATTGAAATTGAATTTTGTTTTCACTTCCTCGCTTCACTTTATTCGCCAGCATTTACCAGAAATGTTTAATGAATCGCTATGATTTGAATTTTTCTTGCTAATTCTACAGGCAACAGGAAATGTAATAGCAAGAGCTTGAGTCAGGCTTCCTTTTTGGGTTTTAGTGCCGCCGTTGTCCCTGAATTAATGCAAATTTAACGAAAAGCAATCCGTATTCCTTCTTTGCCCGTCATCAATCAGTTCGCGATTATATATTTCGTATGATCTAGAAGCATCTGTTGTGGTCTGTTTTGTTTTGTAAACCTTCAAGTTTCCTTAAATGAAAAAAGAATATAAAAATAACAATTATTATAAATTTAAATAAAAACAAAAACTACAAAAAAAAACAAAAAACAAAACAAAAAAACCAAAAAACAAAAACATCTAAAACCTGTGTGTATCCTTTTACTCCGACGATATATTCTTGGGCGTTGACGTCTGGGCTGCTGCTGATCTGTGAAGGGTTCCGGAAAATGGCGCCCAACGTTGAGATTTCTTTACCCAAACTCGTCAAAATGGCTGTGATATGATTGCGAATACATAAGGTCACAAGCATTTTAACGACATGGTATAAGAAAGATGCGAATTCGATGCGATGAGAGGTACTTATGCTGCCGCAATTCACACGGAACTCATCAAAATGGCTGTGATATGGGTAGATAACGACAACATTTCACAGCCCTTTGAGGAGTTACGTAAGAATCAGACATGTCGGATCACAAACACTTGTTGGCTTATCCGCAGACTATAATTGGGGGTGGGTGGGGAAGAGGGTCTGGCTCTGCTTGTCACAATTGGTAATCGATGCTCATTGCAATGCCCATCAAAGCTGGCTGTGATACGCTTCAAATGCAGAAATATCTTTCTTCAGCCCTTTTTGATGACATTGAAAGTAAGATACAAAGTAACGGTTCACACACACACACACACACACCAGCGCTCGGTATTAAGCGCAATACACAAACACTTCTGATTCACGTAACCGGCGTAAACGACTACGTAAGACGTTTTGGGCGTAATAACGGCATTTAGATGCCGCTTAGCGCACAATGACGTAAAGTAAATAACGTAACACATAAGCGGCTTTCGTGTGTATACATATACGTGTGAGTGTATCTGTGTTTGCCGCTGCGTGCGTGTGTGTGAGTGCGAGTGTGGGTTGCTTGTATCCTTGTTGTATCCTGTAGTTTTCTTATTTCCGGCCTTTCGCCTAATTCGTCTGAGTGGGGCGGTTGCCGAGGTAACTGGAACTGAACTCAACTGAGCTAGAGGATTAAATTAGTCTCAAAGTGTTGGGTGTGTGTGTGTGAGTGTGAGTGTGCGCCATGTGTATGTATGGGTGCGCGTGTCCTTTCGCGCGCCTTGCGCAACGTTATCCTTCCCAGTCCGGCGCTTCCTTACGTTTCATTTTTTTGTGTATCCTCCTTTGTTTCTGTAGGTTAAGTAGCCGAAATACGTAAGCTGCATGTGTTGCATATACGTATATATGTTTGTACATTGCAGGACCTGCATACATATGTATGGGTGAGTGCATTTACATACACCGGCGTCGACGGCGCCGTCGACGTTGACTGCGACCACCGCCCTCTGCCGCAGCTGAAGCGTTCGTCCTTCCTTCCTTCTTTCCGCTGTCTGTGGTGGTGCCCGAGTGTGCGTGTGTGAGTGCTGCGAGTTCACCCTTAACATGCCCTTCCCTGGATCAGGCAACAACAACCACCACCATTCCACCGAAAGCCGCACCGAAAAAGGACGAATATTTCGAAATTGAATTTGAGTAGCTCCCGCCGTCGCCCTAGGGCACATTGGTTATTACACACATTTTGCGATGCTCGAGGGGGGAGTACTCCGTTTTAACCCTATCCATGGCGAGTGCGGATCCTTTAACTCGGAAAACTTCTGCTCACTCAGAAAAATATACGTTAATTGCAGGCTATTATAATACTATTGTCAAGTTGAATTAAATAATTCCGTATATCGTCCCCTATGAACGATTCATGTAGGATTCATTTTAATAAAAATATAACTTGAAATATGATAGATAGGGTGGACTGTTCTAGTTAATAAAGTTTATGTTACGAAAGCCTAATTTGTATTATTTGAAAATCATGGTTGAAATCAAAGTATAGAAGTTTAAGCTCAGAAAGACTATTTTAAATAGAACTCTGGGTGAAGAAAGTAAGAGACTGCTAGATTACATGACAAACTTCTAGTTAAGGCAGAATAAATTATAGTCAATCCGGTTCAAGCTAGATAAGTTGGTTCTTCAAAAGTATGTTTAGGGCAAGTCTCTTAATATAGAGTTTGAGTTTGTTAAATTTGGAAACTGACAAGAAGTTAGTGGATAAATAGACAGATTGTAATATTTAATTTAAAGCGGATGTTAAGCACAGGAAAAGGCTAAGTAAATCAAAAGCTGATTTACGAATTAACAATATAACTGAACCCTGTGCCAAAATATTATAGTTTTAGTCCAAGAGCTGGGAAGAGATTAAAAGCCCTATCGAAAAATCTCATTTATGTGGATAAGGTACATTATTTTCGTAGGTATTTTTCCCTGTGTAGGGTGTTTCCCGGTCGGCTGATTGATTTGTGGCCAGTTTGGTCTCAGTTTGTTGTTGCCGCTCCTTCGGCTGCGTCTGCTGCAGTTTTTGCAGTCGAATAGTACAATACACATAAATATGTGCGGAAAGTAAGCGGCGACCATCCCTTATGCTTCTCTCTCCCGCACACACACACTGACACTGGCGCTCTTTCCCTTTTTTCCTCTTCCTGTTGGCACTCTTTCTCTACACGCCATCTGCTGTGCCTGTGGCTGTTTTAGTGTGTGTGTATTACTACTCGTACACTCGCAGACGGACTTGGGCTTGCCGCCCACCCTTTTCCTACTACTCCTCTTCTTGTCCTTCTCCTCGTCCTTTTCCTTTTCTTTTCCTTTGCCGTTTCCATTTCCCTCTGCCTTTCGGTCGTCCTCTCGTCATCATCGTCATCATCCTCGAGCACAAACGCGCACTCAAACTCATCCTCTTGCCCAATGTCCTGGGGTTTTTGGTCCTGGCGCTAGTCGGCGTTTGTCGTGTGTATACCGAAATACGTAAAATTCATTTATGGCCAGGGCTGATTGTTGTTGTTCTGCCACCCCTGCCACTCCTGCCACTCCTGCCGCTACCGCTTCTTGTGCTTTGGGCCTGCTTCAGGGCGACGGCCGCTGTCGTTGTCTTCACCTTCAGCAGCAGCATATCCTTAATTTACCCTTTTTTGGGTGTTACGCCCAACGGCAAGATCTCCTCGAAGCTCTTTTAATTACAGGGGTTCCGACGAGGGACGAGCGAACCACACGGGCACGGTGCTCCGCTGGGCAATGTGACTGGTCCTGTCCTCTGGACACTGGCATGGCGATGTATCCTGGCGCATCCGGCCGCCTTGACTGTATCCTGTAGATACGCACTTCGCTGGTGACTCGAATGAGTAGCCGCTTTTCACATCCGCTCCTCGCATCCTGTGGTGCCTTTTGCGCAGTTAGTAAATGGCCGCTAAACAATGACGGCCGAAACGTACGTAGTTGCGTGGAAATTTTCACCGCTTCGCTTTCACTGACTTTTCACCGCTTTCCCAGCGACATTTGCATGCACACTCTTCGGCGACGGGCGGCCGGTTTGATTTTTGGCATTCTCATTTATTTATTTATTGTGCATTTTACCATTTCGATTAGCAATAATTTATTAACCGGTTTTTCTCGTGACGTTTTCGCCTTTTTACAACCACACACAGAGCGGAGAACAGAGAACTGCCGCGACGTTTGCTTTTCGGCATCAGCCTTTCGCTCGTCCTCGACGGCGTTTCGGGTTCACGCTCGGGTTCGTGCTCTCCTTCGTGTCTGTATCTGTGTGCGTGCGCGACTGCGTGAGTGTGAGATCTGGGCAGGACTTCGGCCGCCTTCGGGCCGGGCTGCGGTGTAGTTTTCAATTACAACAACGGCCCGATGGGTGCGCGCGCGAAAAAAGGCCAAAAAGGAGTGCCCCCAACCGCCGACCACCGAAAATACACAAAATGTATTCCGTTCTCGACTCTCTCACCATTTCACTTTCGACTTACTTTCAGCTCTGCGCCGCCGCCGAGAGAAAACTGTCTCCTATTTTCTCCGAACTACACACGAGTCCGTCAGGGATGTTCCGTGGGAGAGCGCAGTGCCGGGGAGCGGGAGAGAGAGCGTAAGTCCTGTGTGTGAGCTGTACCTGAGTAGCTGAGAGCTGAGCTCGAATTCCGGGTGGAAAATACTTTTTCCAGTGTATCCCCTCGGGTTTTCACTCTCTCTTGGGATGGTCATATTGCGTGCTTGCTTCGGCATGTGTCATTGAACTTGCCATCAAAACCAGGATCAAATGATCGCAACCCCATAAATTAAGCCTCAATATTATATAATAACAGTTGGCAGCACAAATACACACGACGACCCTTCTTGCTTATTTTAAGGACAAGGGTCGCCAAAAAGTATGCAGTGAATTGTTATCCAACTGAGAGCTAAGTATTCTAAGGTCGGGGCACTCGCTGATTATTCTTTTTCACCCAATTTGTCAATGCTTACAACATATTTAAAGGATAACCATTTTCAAACCCTTAAAGGGCTGTAATGTCCCATTGCCCCAGAAACTTTGCGGAGAAAAAACTTTTGAATGTGGTGATTTCTTTATTCATTCATTAATTCTTGTACAATAAAAAAAATGTTCAACAGCGAAAAGTATTACACGAATTTCTTTAAATTTAAACAAACTGAATAAATATTGTACGAGTTACACTGTGCATTGTTAATTCTGATTGATATGCGGGGCTGAGAGAGGCTCGTGTGCCCAAATCGGCCGAACCGATCCCTTACCATGGATGGATTAATGGATGCGGATGTGCGTTTCGGGGATGGGTTGCTGGTGCGGGTTCGGGTTCGGGTTTCGGTTAAAACAATTAACAAGATCCGGAACCGCTTCAAGGTGAAAGTGGCGCGCTGGTTTACAGCTGATCGCGGGCAACCGACTTATCTGAGTTCGTGGGCTCATTCAAAAGGTCTGGCAAGCTAAAACTAAAAACGAGATACATATATTGTTCCTTCTTTTCGATCCTTTGTGGGCTGGCTCCGTCTGAACGGGGCCGATGTCATTGCAGTGGGGCAATGGATTTCTGTGGGGGATGTGTGAATGCGTGCGTGATTGTTGGTGTTGAGATACATTCGTGGTACATGGTATATGTATGTGTGGGTGTGTATAAATAATGTAAGAACGGCTGTGAAAAATCGAAGGTGCGACCGGGGGGCGTATTATCTTACAATATACTGCTCTACACGTACATAATTAGTCGATATCAATATGTTTAACATGGGGGCTTAACACGTATTGCAACAGGGCCAATTTCCAAAGTGCTAATATTTAATTTGTAAGTCGATCAGCGAGCGATGCGACACGATGCGATACGATACGTTGCGATACGATAATGGTTCGTGAGTCTTATCTGCTAGGGATCCAAATGGGGTGCTGGGAGAATGCTAGGCCTACCAACTAACCAATGTTCATGTGGGGTCTCAGGTAATTACAATTACATTAACGATTAAGTGGTATAATAAATAACTATAATTAGCATACACATAGATTCGCTGCTCCGCTCTATGTCATGTGTAATCAAATGCATAATCGTCTGTCCGGGATGCTCGCTGGGCACCCGCTCCTCCGGCGGATCACTCGGCGTTCTTGATCTCGTTGAGGCTGCGGCAGGCTTCTCGCTCCCGTTCCCGTTCCCTTTCCCGCTCGCGCTCCCGCTGCTCCTCCTCCAGCTTGAGGACCTTGCTCTTCAGCCCGCACAGTATCTCCGCCGTGGCTATGTTCTTGATGGTGCTCAGGTCCATATGGGGGCTATGGTTGTTGTTGTTGTCGTCGCTGTTGCAGTTGTTGCCGCCGTGATCCGACTCCGCCGGCGACGGCTCCTGGTCCTGGTGCTGGTGCTGATGCTGCTGCTCCAGACTCCGATTGATCGCGCTGAGCAGCTTGTGCTTGCCCAGCGCCAGGGCCAGGCCATTGTTGGCATTGCTGGCGTCAACGTCGCTGCCCGGCTTGCTGTTGTTGTTGTTCGAGTCCGTTTCCATGTCCGTGTCCATGCCGCGATTGTTATTGTTGTCATCGTACTTATGCTCGTACCCGGCCAGCTCCTCGTCATGCCCGTTGTTGTTCTCCGCCGGCAGATCGAGCTCCACTTCGCGCTTGATCAGCTGAATGTCCGGCGTCGGAGTGGGCGTTGCGGGTGCGGGCGTTTCAGTGGGTGTGGGAGTGGGTGTGGGCGTGTCAGTGGGACTCTGGGGGCGGGGCCGGCTACCATTGGCATTGGGGGTCTGCACCAGATTCAGTGCCTCCTCGTCGTCGTTATCGTTGTCGTTGCTGCTGCTGGTGCTGTTGTGGCCGCCTGAATGCGGACTGCTGCCGCTGCCACTGCCACTGCCTCCGTTGTTCGAGTTGCTGTTGGCGTTGCTGTTGGTCAGGTGATAGCTCTCCACCAGACGGATCTTGAAGTTGTTGTTGTGCGTGGCCGGTGGCGGCGGCGGCGTCTGCGGCACAATCGTCGTGATAATCGGCTCCATAATGTTGTCGTGGTCGTGGCTGTGGTTGTTATTCAGGGCGTCGTCGTTCTGCTCGGCACTGGGATACCGCTCTCGCTCCATCTCCTTCAGCCGCTTCTCGCTGCCCAGATCCGTGTTGTAGTGCATCAGGATCTTTCGCTTGGCCAGATACTTGTGCTGCTTCCGGGCCGAGTCCAGCATCTTCTTGCTGTTCGTCTGCAGGATGGCGAACGAGTTGCTCTCCGCCTCCGACAGGTTGAGTCCGTTGCTGCTGCTGCCCAGGTGATTGTAGTTGCTGCTGCTGCTGTTGTTGTTGTTGTTCCTGTTGAGATTCTTCATGAATGTCTCGGCCAGCGTCTCCTTCGACTTGATGTGGTCGCGGAAGGCGGCATAGTTGCCGCTGCCGCCACCGCTGGACAGGGGAGTGTGGCATCGATTGGGTCCGTTGAGGGAGGGCGACGGCGATGGCTGCGGCGGAGGCGGTCCGCCTGCATAGTCAGCGGCATGTCCACTGGTGATGTTAACGCTGTGCGTTCCGCGCTCATAGCGGCACTTGGCGACATCGCTGTCGTGCGGCGAGCTAATGTCGCTGGCATCGCTGTCCAGGTTCTTCTGCAAATGGAAGTCGAGGTTAGAGGAATTTGTTTTTAAGCTGGATTTCAGTTGCCCTGCGATCACCCACCTCTGTGTGCAGCCCCTTGATCTTCATGACCTCGGCCACCTTGAGGAAGACGGGCAGATCCTCGTACTTGACGTTCACCTGGCCGCTGTACATAAAGTCCAGCAGGCCGGCCATGTGGCTGGCCTCCACGTCGGCCATCAGCAGGATCGGGTGACTCGATGGGTTCTCCAGGAAGATCTGCTGGAAGTAGGGACTGCAGACGGACAGCACCTGCAACGACATGGAAAGGGAAGGAAAGCGCTTGGCATGAGTGCGGGAGTTCTCGGCGGTGATCCGCTAGTTTACCAGTTTGTGGGCCTTGAATATCTTGCCCCCGGCGGCTATGGTCACGTCCACCATCTTCTCGTCCTTCTGCAGGGAGTGGAAGCCGCGGCACATGTTGCCGTGGAAGTTGTTCCACGACAGCAGGTACTGGTCGATCGTGTTGGGGTCGGTGTAGGGCTGCTGTTGCTTGTGGGGCTGCTGCTGGTGGTGCTGCTGCTGCTGGTGGAGCTGCTGCTGGGCGGCCTGGTGCTGGGTGGCCGTGATGTGGATCTGCTGCGCCGTTGTGGGCGGAGAGCTGGGGCGCGGCGTGGGCGGCTGGTGGGGATGAGCGAGCTGGTGATGGTGCTGTTGCTGCTGCTGTTGTTGCTGCTGCTGTTGCTGCTGCTGCTGCTGTTGCTGCTGCTGTTGTTGCTGCTGTTGCTGTTGGAGATGCTGTTGCTGCTGTTGTTGCTGCTGCTGCTGTTGCAGATGCTGCTGCAGGTGTTGCTGCTGCTGCTGGAGCAGGTGCTGTTGCTGCTGCTGCAAGGCGTGCTGCAGGCCCGGCGGCGTCGACGAGGACGACAGGCGGTGCGAATGCGAATGCGGCGAGAGGGCCGGCTGGTGGCCCAGGAAGCGCTGCTGGTGCTGCTGGGCCTGTTGGTGTTGCTGCTGCTGCTGTTGCTGCTGCTGGCGCGCATGCTGCTTGATCTTGACCATGTTCTCCTGCTGCTCCTGGCGCAGCAGCTCCTGCTTGATCTTGTACTGCTGCATGGACAGGTCATCCACGCTCTTGGACAGCTTGGCCATGTCGCTGTTGCTGTTGAACTTGCTGTTGGACAGCATCGGCTTCAGGTCGTATTTGTAGTCGCCGCTGGCGGCGGCGGCCAGCTTCCGCTCGGCGGCCAGGGCGGCACGCTCCTTCTGCCGCCGGATCAGCTCGTCCATGTCCATGTAGGCGCCGCTGGTGGCCGCAGCGATGGCCGAGGCGATGATTGGATCTTCCTTGAACACGCTGTCGTCCAGGGTCTCCTTGAGGGTCTTCGTGGAGGAGAAGAGGCGCAGCGAGGGATCGTTCACCTGGTCGCTGAAGTAGACGTCCATCAGGGTGAAGAAGGGCCACTCGCGCCTCTTGGGCTCCTCGGACATCTTGATCGCCTTGTACTCCTGCAGCAGGTTGTTCCACTTCTTGATGATCTTCGACAGCGGCAGCGGCACATTGAGCTCCCGCTCCACCACGCTAAGGAGTAAATGATAGATGGAGGTTGAGGGTTATGCAATCGGGAGGGGAATTGCTACTTACGCCCAGGCATATTTGGAGGCATTTCTTTTGCCCGTGAACAGCGGCGACAGTTCCGCCCGCAGTCTGATCAGAGATTTGACTTTTTCCGCCTCCCCTGCAAGCAAACCAGATGAAAGGAGGATATGAGTAAGCGATATATGTGGAGGGCAGGTCGTTGGGTAAGAATGGACGGATGGCGGGGCATTGATCCGCGCGGAGGCCACTTTCCAGCCACTCCAGCTGCCAAATGCGATTCAAGTTTAAGACCTCTGGCCATAACGGCATCGAATTATAGAAAACTGCAGCGGGTTTCAATGAACCCGAGAGTCTGGAGTAATCACTGCAATCATCTGACAGCGGATCGGCATCGATGGCTCGATGGCTGCTCGGCCATTTGCGACTGCATCTGTCTGCCTGCCCGCCTGCCTGCCTGCCTGCCTGCCTGGTTAATTGCTATAACGAATCTAGCCACTTTTACTTGGCCCCCGAAGACCAGAGCCAAAAATCGAAGCGGGAGCCAGAGCCACCGCCAAAAAGGAGGCAGCCACCGCTCTTGGTTGGAAGCCCCACATACCCCTGTGCTTGCCTGCCCCTGGCCCTGTCCATTTCCAGTTGCAGATGCGCAACTCCGACAAGTGATCGCTGGAATGGCTGCCTCCGCTGGTTACATGGCCAGCGTCGAGTGCTCATCAAGTATACGCCGCATACGACGGCAGTACGTATACTCAACGCTGGCCATAATGACTGAAAACTATTCAACGTTGAAGAATTCATTAGCAGATTTCACTTTCGCTCATGACGACGTCGTTCGCGTTCGCGTTCGCTTATTTCTCCTCGCCGTCTTTCTTTATTTATTTACCGTAATTTCTACTCGTTCACTTTTTTAGCTTTCGGCTTTCAAGTGTTCGGCATCGGCACTCGGCGCTCGGCTTTCGGCGCTCGGATCTTGGGATTTCTTTGAACGTTTCTTGACTTTGGCTGCGGCTGCACTGCGTCCAAGAAGTCGCACAAGCGCCCGCTGCCTTTAGTGGCCGTGGGCTCTCGACTCGGTTTTCCCCCAGAGAAAATTGTTTGTCGTCGAAGCCGGATCTAAGGAAAAGCTCGCTCGACGGCGGCTGCTTTGATTTTGACTGCTCGGAGCAGCATCTCAAAAAATTTGGACTCTCGATTCTGTCGATGAGTGCAGAGGGGGGAATAACTTGAAGAAAAAAGTCACTATGAGAACATAGCTTTAAAAAACCTTTCACAATAATATATTCCAGTTTTAAATATTTTTGTTATCAAAATATTTAAACGTTAGTTAATTTTAATTCACCAATTTTTAATTTTTCTTGTTAAAATACAGGGTTTCACTAATACATTATGATATTTTTGTTATTTCTTCATTTAAACAATTACAGAATTTCTTAGAAAATCAATTTCTTAAGCGCTTCTAGATAAACTTCCAAATAATAGAAATACTTTAATAAGACTATAAAATTTACATAATTTAACCTATACAAATCCTAAACAAATCCTTTTAAATTCGAAAGAACTTTCATATTTATTCCAAGTGCACTGAAAACTCTTTCTATTTTTCCCTGAAAACGCTGGCAAGAATGCCCCTCTGTCCGGGCGATGGATGCAGTGGGGTACTTTCTAATTTTCGGAGTCGAACCTCAGGTCGCCTGGGGTGTGCATTCATGAAACTCTATTAGTCAGTCGCCGGTCTGGTCTGGTCTATGTCAAGGCAAGGGCCTTAGATCGCCATCGGTGGCTGTTGCTGATGGTTGATGGTTGAGCAATTCCCAAGCCCCCATTCGATTCGTTTAATGGTTTAGCAGCAGCGGCAGCAGCGGCAGTGCCGCGCTATAACCTAGCCCAACCCAACTCGTTAAAAAATCTCCGAGTCAGAGCCGAAAACGGCGAAAGAAAAAGATTGCTGGCAAATACTCGTAAATAAACATAACAAGTCGAAAAATTCGCAGGCAAGAGCAGCGGTCGCCGCTTGCAAAACAACCTCAACCTTCTGCGCTGCTCTACGCGCTTGATCGTGACACGCTCAAGTTCCACGATCCGCCGCCACCACCGCCATTCCCCGCACAATGGATCTCCTCTGTTCCCGGAGAGGTGAAACGGGGCAAGGGGCACAGCACAGCACAGCGCTCACAAAAAGTTTCACTTTCTTCGCAGCGAGTTTTGTGCGTCGCCCCGAGTGTGTGTGCTGTGTGCTGGCCACTCTACTCCGTCAGCGGCACACACTTTTATGGCCTTTGGGGCTCACTTCTCGCTTCTCTCGGTTTCTACTTTCCGTTTGCGCCCTTTTATGTAACCCAAATCCTCGGATGCTGAAGCTGTGGTCGCTTCTTGCGCAGACCATCCAACTGGCTTGCCAGCCCAGTCAGGCAGCTAAGGCAGCTGAAGCATCTGAAGCTGAAGCGAAGAAACAACGTTTACCGTTAGTTTCTCTTTTGGCCTATATTTGTCCAAAGCCAACGCCAAAGCCACAGCGAAGCCGAAGTCAAAGCCGAGGCTACGAGCCGAGTCTTCTCGCCCGCCGATGGTTCTTTATCTGCCGCTCTCCATCACCATCACCATCAGCATTTCCCTCGCCTTGTTGGCTGTGCCTTCAAGTACTTCCGTTTGGAGCACTTTCGTGGGCCGAGAACCGGTTCTGTGACTCGGAACTGCAGGCCTATCGCATCCAGAGATACTCTATATAGCGAGGGTATGCCTAAAGATCTGATTTTGAAGTTTTGGGAGATGTGAATCTCAAGGAATAATATTTTCAATTATCTAGAACCTGTTCTAATTTAATATTATTATGTTTCTGTATTGAAAATGTTTTAGAATGAAATTTCTATTGTACCGTTTAAGTTGCCTGATATAAAGTTATTTTGAACAATAAAAACCTTTTATTGTATTAATTTTTAACAGAATAATAAAGTTCCTAAGATGAGTTTGTCATGAGTTTTTTCAATAGGAAACCTGCAGCATAAACTATATCTTAAGTACATTTTCTTATGATATTGTTATGTTTATTTTAAATTATTTTTTAACACAATAATATAGTTTATAAGATGATGATAATTTGTAATAGGAAACCTGCAATATCACCCATATTTGAAGCACATATAGTTCTAACCCATACCAAATATATTATATATTAAAATTAGTTTATGCAATATTTCAGTTCTCTAATTTTTCGATTTAAAAAAATTAAACAATATAAAACTCAAACCAATAGTATCTTACAAGATTCTATGAGATGAGATCTCCCAATAAACATCTCTTCAAATTATAAATGGTATTACTACTTCCAAGTCGAAAACATTGAAGCGTGCAGAACCTAGACTCTCTTTTCAGTGTACCATTTGTATGGGTCTTAAGTCTTTTGTTTTCTTTCTTTCTTTTTGGGGGATTTTTATGATTCGTTCGTTTTCGGGCGTGTTGGAGGTCCAATCACGTTGCCTTTATAATTGGCTGATACTTCGAACTGGGATTTTTATTGCCACGGACTAAGGCTACTTAGAATGGCCGTTCGCCTGGCCGTCTGTCCGGATAGTTGGTAAGCTTCTTTTGGGCCGGTTCCATTGTGCGGAGCCGCGCTCGCTTCGTTTCGCTTGCTTTCTTTTTGCCACGCTTATTTGGCTTCCTGCACTTTTCTTTTTCTTTCACCAACCGGGCAAGCCACTTCGACAACGACAACGACTACTACGACTACGGCTACGACGACTTGGGGCACCACCGTCACCGGCAGAAGAAAGAAATGTGAAGGCGATGGCGATGGCAAGTTTTCTTCTTGCCTAATTCTTTGTTTGTTTGATTAAACGTGGAATTGTTAACCGTGACGTTTCGTTTTCTTTTTTCTTCTCCTCGTCAGTCTCCTCTTTGCGTGAGAATTTCTAATTGGGTCAGGATTTGGGTACTTCTCTCTCCATTCTCCACTCTCCACTCTCTGCTCGGTGTGTTCTCTATTCTGTATTCTCTGTGCTCCAGCCGATGCAAGCCGGAATTAATGAAGCATTTGACGTGCCCTACTCCCGATAGCCGCACTGAAAGTGATAGGACCGAAGAATGGAACTGGATGGGAGTAATGGAACGACATTCTACTCCAGATCGATCGGCGATAAGGTCTGTCGTGCGACACTGATTGATTGCTGGGATTGAGTGGATGCGGTACGATTCTAAAGAGCTTCAGATGCCGTCCAATTTACAGCTTACGGATTCCATTTTCAGCTTTGAAATTAGTTTGGCTTTCGCTGATCCGATGCGAAGTTCACCCTGAACACTTGAGAAATGCATGTACCATTTTCCACTCCAAATGAGATGCCGCGGCGAATGCAAGAATTCGCATGAGACTCAACTTGGGCAAAAGCCGCGGTAACCAGACTCCCAATTCCAATCTGCGACTCCGATGAAATTGTAGCCGACCATGATGCGGATTTTCATCCTCTGCCTCTTGCTGTTGCTGTTGTTGCAGTCCCAATCCCAGTTCGGGTTTCTTCTGGGGGGCTGCATTTCTTTCGGCGTTTTCACTCGGCACGCCATGACCACAGCGACTAGCGGCGATAATGCGCATACGCCCCGTGCGCCAGGCACACTTACCGTGTAAGTCATCGACCAGGCTCCGAGCAGCGGGCAGCAGCGAGTGGCATTTAATTCTTGGCTTTTACTTTCTCCCAACTGATGCACAAATGAGTCTGGCGATTGCCGATAGGCGAACGGTAAAAGAAACACTCTTGTTTGTTATGATTTTTCCTAGAAGAAAGTCAAAGCCAGGCAAACTCAGATATATATATATATATATTAAGAGAGAGAGAGAGAGAGATGTGGAGAGACAAAACTCCAAAGTTGCTAATGGGCTGGAAAAAGCGGGAAAGCCTCGGATGATATAAACCGAAATTGACGATACGAAGCCACTTGTTGCGGGGAATTTTCTTTCTTTCCATCGCCAGTGGGCTTTTCTCTTTGTGCTTTCTGCTTTTCCATTTTGCAGTCGCTGCTGCTGCCGCTGCAGTTGCTGCAGTTGAATGTACGCTAACCAACTGTGGAAATTCCGCACTACATATAATCATGACCAACAACATCATCATCGGCATTTGCGATCGTCATTGCAATTATCATTATCCTCGACATCGTCAGAAGTAATTTAGGAGAAATATTTTTTATGCGCTCGCTCCGTGCATTTTCTCTGGCGTTGCTTTGGGAAAATTTTTTGACTTGACTTGGCTTCGGCTTCAGCTTTGCTTTTGGCTTCAGCTTTGGCTCTGGCTTCGTAGAAGTCGATTTTCGTGGCTGCTGCAATCTCATTGTTTTGGCGAGAAGGTTTATGAACTTTTACAAAAGATTTTCCTCTCCGCGTTGCCCCTCTGTCTCTTGTATGTGTCTTTTGGAAAGTGCAACACGGCGGCTGAGCGATTTCTTGGAGCTTCTGCCATCTGCAGCTAACTGCAAGCACTTACAATTTGCATATTTCCTTCGGTGTTTTCTTTCCGAGTTTTCTAGATAATTGCCGCTATGATTTAACGCCTGGCTAATGAGTCGGGGCAACTACACATGTCACTGGGAAACTCACTTTTGCTTTCAGTCACCGCATTAATATTCTTATCAAGGCTGGCCAATCGCTCAGGAACTGATACACTCTATATGTATCTGGCCGATTTCGGTGCGTTCGCACGATTCGTCGGCTCGAGTCGACTCTTGGCTCCGCTCAGCACAGTCGCCCGCCAGTTGCGGCCGAAAACTTTCACTTTGCGCTGTCAGAAGCGGCATAAAGAAAGAAAAAGAAAAAGAAACAAAATCCCAGCTACAGAGCCGTAAACCCAGAGCTCTAATGTTAATGTAAATAGCGGTAAGAGCCAAGCAGCACACATACGCACGGCATTACGTGCTGCAGATACTTCGGGGCAGATACTGAAACAAAGCCCGAATAAAAACCGAGACCCGACGCCGACGCCGAAGGAAATATTCAAACAGCAAAATCATTATTAAAACTATTGTTGATGTTGGCGAACTTCAGCATATACCAAGAAATAATAAAAATCGAATTAAATTTTGGCATCTTACATAA